>CM035128.1:105598316-106260816 GCA_020205605.1 Panax ginseng | reverse complement strand
ACTAATAACAAGGGAACCGACGCCACAACGCCGGTGCAGGGCAAAACCCAGAGAAGAGCTTTTAACTGCTCAACTCCTGGGGGAAGTGTAAGGAAAGATAATGAACATATAGTTCACATTATGTAACACTTAATCATGTTAAATAAATCTTTTGTGAAGGTTAAACAAAAAGATGGAATGGAATTAAAATACGAACAATGTAAACGTAAAATACGTAACCAATATCCGAGGACCGTAGTTGCGATAAAACGAACATGTGGGATTACATGCATGATGGTGATTCCTTAGACGTTAAGAGATGAGGGTTGAGGGTATGTGAATATTAAATGAACAGAACCTATATCCGTGTATGGTTGATTGTAAGATAATGAAAAATAATGATTAAACCTATGAACGGTGAAGAAACTAAATTAATGAAAATGACATATAACGTTAAGAAGTTGAGTTAGTAATAATAACTTGGATGACATTCCGAGTCGAATGTACCGGACGTTATAAGATATGAATAAGGTAATATAAAATGCTTAACGCTATGAATTCATAGTATTAGCATTGAACGATCGCTCTTAACATACTAAAAACTATATGAATTAAATGATAAGAAATAAATCCTGAGGTATGTCATTTAGTTGCCAGAAAGCCATAAGGAATGAGAAATCAACTTAACGAACGTTATAGTTTTAATGAATTGGATAAGTTAAGCTAAGTTTAGGTTGTGTTACAATCGTAATCTTTAATGATTGACATATGGGAGCTGGGCTAAAAAATTCCTTCAGAGAGCGGAGGTATATACGAAACTAGCAACCGATCTAACTCACTATGAAAGACAGTGTAGATGAGATGGGAAACTAGTTTGTTGGTTGTTTGTTGGTTGTTTATTGGTTGTTTGTGGGAAACCACTCAAAGTACCATATGGAATATTAATAGAGATTCGATGTGTGCTAAGTCCTAGAAAGGTTATAAGAAGAAGATAAAAATATAAATCATCAAAGATGATGATCGTATGAGTTAAGACATCTCCGTATGTCGTAATGTCGTAAACCGGTAAAGAAAGTTGGTCGCGTAAACTTGGAATGCAAGAACGCGAACCCTAAGAAGTAAATTTAAGTTTAACCAATGCGTAAGTCAAGTATATGACTAATGGGTGCATGTAATCCATATGTGATATATAGAGATTTCGACGAGCAGTTCATCGTAAACTGTAAACGGTAGCTGTGCGTAAGGCAAGTTTCCTAACTTCATTCATATTTTAAGTGAATTTTAGTTTCTTAAACTTTCTCATATGTTGAACTTGAGAAGTTTTATCTATATGCATATGTGTGATATTTGTACGAGGTGGTAGAATGTATGAGGCATTGTGCCACAATTTTAACACTTTGGTGTTTCTATGATATGAATTGTTCTATGGTTGAACTGTTCAATATGAAAATGTTCTGTTTATACATAAATCATTATTTTTAAGTATGTGCTAAAGATTCTAGCCGGACAAGATGTGTATGGAAAAGGTAGAAGAATAAAAGTATTTCAAAGTGAATGTGACTAATGTTTTAAACTAATAGGAATCAAAAATTATTCCTATTATTCAAGTTGCTTCATAAACTTTGTTCGGTTATTGAAGTTCTAAAGGGATGTTTAAATTTTTAATGTTGTTTATTCAACTGATATGACTTGCTGAGTAATTGAATGCTCACACTTGCTTTAAATGAAAAACATTTTCAGCATACGAGTAGAAGAACTTAAGGATCCCATGAAGATCAAGCTGACCGGTATCCAGACAAAATGTCATTCAGTATATGAATGAACGTGATGATTAAGCCAAAACTTGTAAGGTAGAATAGGTTAATTAAATTATAGATAGTTTAATGAACTGTTATGTGTCCTTGGTGGCGGATGAAAGTCACTCTTGTAAGATGGAAAGAATAATGTAATTATCATTATTTTTAATGAATTAGGTTATAAGGTAATAGAACCTGGGATTTGAGAATATATGTCATTATATTTAGATGTATAATGATGTATGTTTGGAAGGTGATGTAATCGTGATGTACGGAATCCAGATGTGAAGATAAACCAATTTTTGGGGCATTACAAAGTGGTATCAGAGCTAATAGGTTATAAACCTTAGGTATGAGTACCTAAGATTATAATCATAGAGATAAGGATAAGAAGATCGTTGAGTTAAATGATTAAGGTAGAAGATCACCGCGTGATCATATTGAGTCGTAATAAAAGATGTCCTGTTAAACTATGGATGATTTATAGCTAATGCTATAAATGAATGATATTATAAAGTAGTACGGGAAGAATAACTCAGAAGAGTTGTACTGGATAGAATACGAATTAATGAAAATTTGTATTAGGTAAAGAGAAAGTTATAAGTTATAAGATTTTGATTGAGGACTCATGTGATAGCTGAGTTGTATGAACTTTTGTTATGGGCAGGAGTTTGTGCTTTGGAGTAACAACCACTCAGTTTATTATAGTGACAGTCATTAAAATAGTAATGTCGCGCTATCAATATATATATATGACGAGAAGGTGAATCTTTTCTCATATATATACTTGATAGGTAGAGAATGATAAGATAGGTGCGAGTTCTTGAAACTCATACTTTTGGAAAGTTTGTGACTCATAGTTATATGCTATGTTTCTGAGCCTTGAGCGTATGGATATTCCTTGATTTATTCTTGGATTACATATTGCGAAGATAAGTTCTTAAACACATAAAGTGTGGTAAGTTGACGGACTATACTAAGGTATAGGAATGTTAGACTAAAAATAAGTTATTTTCAGTAGACTTAGCATTGGAGGTGCTAAAGAGGATTAAGTATTTTTGCAAGTAAGACAATGAACGAAGATGGAGAAAAAGAAAGATATTCCAAGTCCTCTATCTATGCTAGATTTTGAAGTTTATTGAAATCGTGCTTATATGTGCGTTTTGAAAGGAAAATAATTGGTTCAACTTTTGGAACCAATGGGTTTTAAAAGAACTATTATTGGTATGTCAATGCTAATCGTTTCGGCAAAACAGAAATTGATTTGAAATACCAAAATGAATTTTATATCATCAGTGCATTTGATGTAAAGATGGTAAAAAGATGGAATTATTAATGCAATTGAACCTAGTGTTGGATGTGATCTTATGATCAACAACCCGCTATGGTATGATATATAATGACAAAGTCATAAATTGACGAAGTCCTCAACGTGCTGTGAAATAGTACGGTATCATGACGTCATAAAACATTTTGAATTTATGATTAAAAGAATTTAAAGAGTAGTCGATGTCAATTGATTTGATTAGACGAATGTTTCAGTTGATGTCCAATTTATTGGTATGGTCTAAGCTATTTGATTTGGCTAGATAAATGGTATGTCACGTTATAAGAAAATTGAACTTTCTTTGGGAAGTTATGCCAAACCAAATTATTTTAGTGCGAAATCTGATTAATAAGTCTGAGGTGAACATATCCCGAAATGGGGTTATACGATGGGCTGATCACCTACGTATGGAATAATAACCCAATATTTTCAATATAATTAAAAAAGAAATTTTACGTATAATTTTTTTTTTATTTTAAAGGTGGTAATATGTACAAGGTAAAGTGTATGTATATATGTGATAAATAAAAATTTATTTATTACATGAATAATTTCAAATAATTTTTTTTAATTATTGATCATTATAAATTATATTTTTATAATTAATTTTGTACTAAAAATATTTTATTATTATTTTTAGGAAAACATGATTATTTATTATTTAAATAATATATGAAATGATTATTAGAATTATTATAATAACTATTTTATTATATGAATTTATTCAAATTAGTTAAGTTAATTATTTTAACTTAATTAATAATGCTATATATATATGAAAGTTATGTCGGATATGGATTCAAAACACTAATTCTGGATTTTGAAAAAGGAATGAGAATAATAATATTATATTTCAGTGCTATAAATATGTACTGTATGTGTATATAGATAATGGTTGGTCAATTATAGTGCAGTATTAGAAAACCCTAGTATTAAACTGATAAACCCTAGTTTAAAAGTCAAATAAGAGCTCTGGACTGTTAAATCGTTGTGTTTCTATGATAAAGGACATGTATTATTAGATTATAATCTTAATTAGGGAAACCATAATTATTGGAAACCCTAATTAATATTTAGAAATCCTAATTTCTAAATTAGAAACCCTAATTGTCAAATTAGAAACCCTAATTGCTAATTATAAGCCCTAATGCTAATTAGTGAATCTTTAATCTAATTTTCGTGTTCTAGGTAATTAGGAAATTAAACATGATTAAGGAAACCCTAATTTCCATTTTAGAAACATTAATTTTTCATTTTATACCTAATTACAAAATCCTAGAAAATCAATTTTTGCAAACCCTAAGGGTTGTGAAAGATGACAAGAATGCCCTTAAAATCACAAGTCAAAGGTCCAAAATGCCCTTTTATATTCTTTATTAAGCAACTTTTAAAATCTTGCCAAGTGTGGGAGTTGTTTACCAACTCTTGACTTCACCATGTGTTATTATATACCAGCAATCAGTCAATTGACCAGCCAATACATTGCATCTAACATATATAGATCAAGAGAGAGAGAAAAGATCATATGTTGCCTCATGTGTTCAACTTATCCTCAACCAAGTCTCTCTCTCTCTCTCTCCAACCCTATGAATTTCTTGAGTAAATCAGTTCATTGTCAAGTCCCCACTACCTCCACTAACAAATCAAAAGCCAAGAATTAAGAATTTGTTCATAAAGGTATAAACCCTAACCAAGAAATCTGATCTATAAAGCTATGTTAGATCTTGTGTTTTAATGTTTAAACATGTTGTATATAGTGATATTAAGTGATCTGGGTTGGCACATGTTAGATCCATAACATCTAGATGCTCGAATTTGAAGTTTTTCAAAATCTGAAAATTTTTTAAAGTGTGTTTGACAGTCGAATGTCAGGTCTCATAGATCTCAATCTATTTATGTTTTTGGTTGTTTAAATGTTTTAACAAGTAGTATGCTATGCAATCTTTGATCTGGAACTGGAATCAGGCTTAAATCATGTATATATTACAAGTTATTAAAGGTCAAAGTGCATTGACCAACCATGACTTTCTGTTTCTAGGTTACCTAGAAATTCCCCAGGTCAGTTTGACAGCATGTTCATGGCCTTGGATCTTGCATGTTTTTGTTTATATGTGCTTGTTGTTGTATCCACGTTATAGTATGGTAGTTATACTACAGATTCATGCCTTTAAATCTCTTATATGACAAACAGGACCAAAGTATTGGATGGTCAAAGTAGCATGAAAGATCACGATTTCTGTTTTCTAGGTAACCCAGAAAACTTAAGACAATTATTTCTGACGAGCTTTGACCGGCATAGAAATGATGATTGTGTTGTTGTTAGACTCGTTTTATGTAATAGATCTATACCTTGTCATGTTGGCTACACACTAAAAGCATTATATCACAAAAACATTACATGAACAGCAAGTTGTGGAAGCCCAAATATGGCTACTCGAACTGTTTTTCATTTCTGGGTAACCCAGAAAATGAAGAACAACTCTGATAGCCTGTTCAAGGGCTCAGATCTTTCAGATTCATGATCTCTAGACATTATAAGTGTTTGAACCATGTATCCCGTTAGTTTCACAAGGCCCGACATCTAGACCACCCATAACATCAACAAATTCAATTATATAAGGCCATCAATAGCGCTGATCGACCATGACCTTATAATTCTGGGCAGCCCAGAAACATGAAGAAGTATCTGACACTGATTTCAAAACCTTATATCTTGCATCTGTGTTTTGAAATGAACCTGGTAATTGTTGGATCGTGTAGTATTACACCAATACTACAAGGTCTAACCATTATCTTGTCCAGAAACAACTTAGGCACTGAATTATTGATGGTCAAATCTATCAACTCGAACACTGACATTGAGTGTTCTTGGTGTTCAAGAACACCGAAGGCAACACTTTCTGACGCTAAAGGCTATAGCGACAGACTTTTTTTTATTTTAATTAATTTAATTTCTAAAAATTATTTAAAAAGAGAAAATAATTTTTGAAAATTACAAAAATTATTTTAAAAATTATTTTAAGTTATAAAAATTAACTTTTAATAATTTGACATATTTTTCATAAATATTAGTATTTATTTGAATATTATTGATATTTAATTTATTTAATAAATATATTAAATAAATTATTTAAAAATAATTTAATAATATTAAAAATCATTTTAAATGATAATAAGGTATTTACAAATATTTTAAATTATAAAATATAACTTTTAATATTTTAAAGAAAATTTTATTAATTATTTAATATAAATGATATTGGATATTTAATAATTATATTAAATAAATTAGTTTAAAAATGATCTTAATATTATAAAAATTATTTTCAATACAAATAAAGTGTTTAAAAATATTTTCAGATTATGAAATATAACTTTTAATAATTAACAGTAAATTTCATTAATAAATTAATATTAATGATATTAAACTTATTTAATAAATATATTAACTAAATAGTTTTAAAATGATTTTATTAAATTAAAAATTATTTAAAAAGGATATAAATGTTTTAAAAATATTTTAAGTTATAATTAATTACTTTTAATATTTTGATAAATAATGCATTAATATTTAAATATTAATGATAATTATTTAAAAATAATTTTAATTATTTTAAAAATTATTTAAGGGTAATATTAATACTTTAAAAATATTTTAAGTTATTATAAATAACTTTAATATTTTAGTAATGATTTCATTAATATTTTAATATTGTTTAAATATTAATGATAATAGAATTATTTAATAATTAAATCATTTAATAATGATTTCGGTGTTTGAAAAATCTTGATAAATTATAATAATTAATTAAAAATTATTATAAGTCATTTAAAAATAATATGACTAATATTTACATCTATTGAATTACAGAATAGAGTTTTAGACTCGATAATTACCCGATAAAGCCGTCGGTACACCGAAATATTTCAGAAATTGATCTGGACTTGGATAGTTTGACTAGATATGTATTTGTTTGTGATCCAGTGACTGCTAAACTTATGTGACAATGTGATTAGGTTATGTACTGACTACAAATAGCAGTATTATGTGTTACAGTATGCTATTGTAATCGAAAGAACAATCTTATGTATGATAGGTCTTGATATAAAAGATAAAAATAAGTTGTGTAACTGTAAGTAGAAGATCAGGCAAGTATCCTACCTTTGCTTTTACTTTATGCAATGGACATGAGTAAAAAAGTTTCAGAATTATATTATCGTTATGCCAGATTATTAGCTATATTGTTATTGATTATGTATCCAAACATTCGTATTTATACAAGTTCTTAAATTATCCGAACATTGTTTATCAATGCAGTATTATTGAACAATCATGATATTTATTATGTTCGTTAATTTTTTAGCATGGTTATACAAGTGTCCTCACTTGGATAATTATTGTATTTAATCACATGTTGATACATATTTATTGGTTTCCAGTATGTATAGGTTAATTAAAAAGTCGTCTAAGCTATTTGACTCGGCTAGACACAAATTTAAAAATATTATTGATCATGATAGAACGTTATTGATATCCAACCGAATTGTTTTTGTTCGGATTCTAGACTAAGTATGAACATCCCGAATATGAGAAACTTTTGTGTGCCTAAGGCCGATATGCTGGACGAAAATATCGTTCAAACATGTAGTATTGATCGTCTGAGGCATAACGAAATTTGATCACCCCGTGGTACATAAAGTTACTGACGGTTTCTGAGATGAATTTCTGTTTAACCTTTTCAAAAATTAAAAATAATGTTCATAGTCTGTCTACTAATCTTTATTTATAGTCAGTACGTAGTTTTAAAAATTTGAACTAGAATTGATATGTTGTTTATTATTGCTTCAGCTTACTTCACAACTGTTGATTCGTTGTAGAAGTATCATTCACATAAAACATTTACTTCCTTCAGCTAAATTTTATTGTTTGTTATTACTTGTTGGGCACTTAAATGCTCATTCTTGCTTTACATTAAATGTTTTCAGCTAATCGTGAAAGACCTGAAGGTTCTGCCAAGGATAAAGGCAAAGGAAAGCCGACCGAATAAGTTATATGCTATCATATGTAATATTTAGACTTTATTAAGATAAGGTTGATATTTATTATTATCATGTAATGTAATGTATTAAAGGTTGCAAACCTGGGGGATTAGAAAAATCTGATGTATGTAAATTAAGTTTGATATCTATGTTATTATTATTATTATTCCGCTCATAGAAATGATATCGTGAAGCACCGAGTTCGAGTTTTAAGTACCTAAATTTGGGGGCGTCACAGGTTAATATCAGAGCTTTAGGGTTAGAAACCTTAGGTAGGGATAGACCTTAGGCTATAACCTTAGGACAGAGGAAAACGTTGAAATTATAAATAACTCATATAGAGTTTAAAAAAAGGAGATGAATTAAATAAATTCATCGTCAAACAAAATAAAAGATAACTTATTTAAAATTATTATTTTCTATGTGTATATACTATGTGCTAATCAAGATAGTTTATGTGTAGATGTCAGGTGGAAAAGGATTAGGATACCCTCATATCGTAAAGAAGGAGCCAATATCAAAGCCAATAGCTGAAATAGAGGCTCACAGTGCAAGCAACCTTGACGAGGTGGTTATTGTGGAAAACGTAGTACCAGATCCAAAAATTATAATATTAACATATAGTGATTCAGACACTAAAGTTGAAGCTGATCAAGCATCAACGGAGGTGCAGAATCTGAAGAACAAGGTTTCTTCTTTGGAAAAGTTGTGGGAAATAGAAAAGCTACTAAATAGTCAATTACGAAAGGCATTAATAGAAACAATGGAAGAACAAGATAAGCTTAAAATCCAAATTGATCAAATGGGAGCCAAAAGCAACAAATCAGGTGCAGCTCTAAGTAAGAAGGGGAAATGATAGATGAAAGACCTCCATATAGGAAATTCTGACTCTAACCAAGGGAATCTTAACAAAATAGAAAGTGTACAAACTGTAACAAGAAACATGAAGGCTTGTGCCGGAAAGGGGAAAATATTTGCTACAATTGCGGACATGAGGGACATATCTCTCCTCATTGTCCCAATCCAAAGCAAGGTGTTTGTTTTATTTATGGGGTAGAAGGTTATCAGGCGAAAGGTTGTCTAAGATCAAGAAAAAGGTATAGTGAATAAGTAGTATAAGTACTGTTTGAATATGTGTGTTCGGTGTTGTATATATGATAAGTATGTCTGTGTAATGTAATCTTCTCAACTTTTGTATAAGTTATAGCAGCGAATCCCGACTTTTGTGGTCACAAAGGGATATCAAATGTTTAAAGCAGTATGTGTTATGTTATGTAAAGTACTATAAATTAGTTGACTGAATATGAATCTATGTTTGATCAATTAAATAAGTCTGATACATTAAACTTATATAATAAGGTTTAGAATGTAAGTTAATAAAGAATAATTTATGGTCTTATTTAATCAGATAATGTCACCAAGGAGACGTTAAACTCAAAACCAAAGGGCAGAAGAATATGTCAACAACGTTGGAGGACAACAACCAGACCCGATGCAAAACTTTGCAAACATGGTAGCTCAGGCTATGCAGCAGGAAATGCCAGTCACAGGGAACCAACTAGATAATCGCTTGGACATCTTCAAAGATTTTAAGGTTGTAGGACCGCTAGAATTCAGAGGGACAACTGACCTAATAGAAGCCCAAACCTGGGTTAAGGAAATAGAAAAGGCGTTTGTAATAGCTAGGGTAGCTGAGAGGCAAAAGATAACTTTTTCCACCTATATAATGAAGGGGGAGGCGAATTTTTAGTGGGAGGCAAATCAAGCTAGGGCAGGAGAAGGTGTGGTTACATGGGCTAGGTTCAAGACACTATTCTTCGAGAACCACTTCTCGTCTAGTATGCAGGCTAGGATGGAGGTAAAATTTTTGGAGTTAAAGCAGGACAACATGACGGTGTCGGAGTACGCCATAAAGTTTAACGAATTGACTAGGTTCGCTCCATATCAAGTTGACACGGAGAATAGGAAGGCAAGGAGGTTCGAGCTGGGATTAAAACCCTGGCTCTACAATAAGGTGACAGTATTTCAAATTAATACTTTTGCATCACTTTTAGAAAAGGCTATAATAGCTGAGGAAGGGAGTGAGGCCATGAACCTCTACAACAAAGAGAGAAAGAACAAGGGCAAGGTTGAGGGAGATGAAAAGGTGGAAACTAATAGTGGAAGTAGGAGTGAGAAAAGGAAGGGGAATAATTTTGGGAATATCTAGGTGAAGCAGGAAGGTGTTAAGAAACAGGCTATACAGTGTAAGAATTGTGGAAATAACCATTTTGGTGAATGTTTAAAGGGAAAGTTTGTATGCTACAAGTATGGGCAGGAGGGCCATATCTCTCCCAATTGCCCCAATCCTAGGATGAATAGTGGGTGTTTTCTGTGTTGGTCAACGAAGCATAAGGTGAAAGACTGTCCTAAAAGGAGAATGGAGGGAGGAAGTGTGACTACGGGGAAAGGCAGCGAGACTCTGGCGATAACGGGACCGACTTCAACAAGCAAACCAACAAAATCAACTGCAAGAGTCTTCAACATGACCATTCAAGATACGATAAGCCAGGGATGGAACTCCAAGTATTATTCGTATAAATCTTATTTTCTTATATATGTTTTCTTATATATATAGTAAATTATTTTTATAAAGAAATTTTGAAGGAGAAATTTGAGTTCTATTAGAAATCAATTTTTCGTTTAATCAAATAGACAAGCTTTATGCTGAATAGTTAAAGATCAGTTCGATCAAATTTGATCGAGATCTACTTGCAATGAATGTGTATGCTATGTACCCTAGTATGTATAAGTTTTAAAACGGTGATTCCGGGGACGAAATCTTTATAAGGGTGGGTGAATGTAATAACCCAATATTTTCAATATAATAAAATAAAAAATTTTGCGTATAATTTTTTTTTTGTTTTAAAGGTAGTAATATGTACATATATGATAAATAAAAATTTATTTATTACATGAATAATTTTAAATAATTTTTTAAAAATTATTGATCATTATAAATTATATTTTTATAATTAATTTTGTACTAAAAATATTTTTATTATTATTTTTCAGGAAAATATGATTATATATTATTTAAATAATATATAAAATGATTATTAGAATTATTATAATAACTATTTTATTATATGAATTTATTTCGATTAGTTAAGTTAATTATTTTAACTTAATTAATAATGTTATATATGAAAGTTATGTTGAATATGAATTCAAAACCCTAATTCTGAATTTTGAACAACGAATGAGAATAATAATATTATATTTCAGTGCTATAAATATGTATTGTATGTGTATATAGATAGTGGTTGGTCAATTATGGTGCAGTATTAGAAAACCCTAGTATTAAACTGATAAACCCAAGTTTAAAAGTCAAATACGAGCTCTAGACTGTTAAATCGTTGTGTTTCTATGATTATGGACATGTATTATTAGATTATAATCTTAATTAGGGATGTGACGATTTGATTGTTTGAATTGTGATTCTGGGGACTTAAGGAGGGAATGATGTAACGATCCGAAATTTTAAATTGTAATTTAAATATTTATTGAGTTATATAAATATTATTTGAGGTGTTTATTGTTAAATAAATATTTTATTGATGTGATGGTTGATGAATCCAAATTTATTAGAGAATTTTGCTAAATTAAATTAATTTATAATTTAGAGAATTGTAGTATAACATGAGATGTTATATTATTGTTGTGAGTTAATAATTGAGATGGTATATTAAATTATCAAATAAAATTATAACATGAATTATACGGTTGTGATATTGGCTAAAAGGCTATATTTAATTAAAATATAGTATGTGATTAATTTAATTGGTTAATATTGGATATGGAAATCCAAATAAATGGTATGTGATTATAAAGTATAAACTAAAGTGTTTATGTAAATAAAAGTAAAGGAGTTTAATTTAATTTTTTTCCAAACAAGGCTTAATATATTAATTCTTTAAAATTTAAAGAATTATTGCCAAACAAGTCTTATGGCTTTTGAATTTCTAGTTTTTGAATTTAAATAAAATAAATAAATTAAATTAAAATAATAAATATAATATATTTATATTATATACGTTTATGTTGGTAACCAATATATTTAGTATAGGTATTAAGGCCATATGCGTTTTTTATTTTGGTTATTACGCATACTGGCTATAAGAGTGTTTATTCTAGTTTTTGCTAGCTTAGAGACAACAGAGAGAATTGAGTGAGTTTTTCCAGTGAGTTAACAAGGATTGCAAGCAAATTCAAGGTATTTTTACACAACATTAGCATTATATATATATATATATATATATATATATATATATATATATATATATATATTTATTAGTATTACAACAAACTTTTATATAATCTATGAATTTCAAATTGTTGAATTGTTGCTATACAATGGGATTACTTGTGATTATATGAGTATATGATGACTGGAGGTTGTGCTTAAACAAGGAAATTGCATGCTACTTTCGGATATCTGTAGAAATTTTGTCAGTATATATATGTTTTCATATGTAACCATGTAAGTATCAATTTTAGTGGCCAATTTGTATGTGAAATTATAAATTGAAGCTTGTATATGATAGTTCAATGAGATACGAGCATAACGTAATTTGAATGGAGTGATTTTGCCAAATAATGAATTCATAGTGAGGATTTTTGGGATGAATATCAAAAATGGAGTTTTATATGAAAAACATGAAAATTGAGAAATTAAAATGGTTTTAGTTGTTAAATTGTGCTAAGTGGTTTAATATGTTAGCAATCATGTTTATGATAGTTGTATATTTATTTTACATGTTAATTTCACTGTTTGGTGGGTGAAATTTGTGTTTGTTGGGCTAAAGTCGGCTACTGTTCATTAGCCTCTCTGCGTCTGTCTGAACACCGGCGCCGGTTCCAAGCCTTTGTATGGCGCAGCTGCGCCATACATTGGTTTGAGATTCTAATTTTCTGCTGCTGCTGCAGTCTTGGGTTAGCGTCATAACATTGTCTGAAATTATGTTAGCATGTTATAAAGATAGCAGACATTTATCTGAATATTGGTTAATATAGTAAACCAAGTTTCAAAATTTAATATTTTGGAATACATGATTATTTGAGTAGAAAATTTTGTGTTATATGTCGAACGTATCGACGATGAGGCTTAGAATGTAAGGAAATAAAGAATAATTTATGATTATGTCACCGAGGGGAAACGAAAACCAAATAGCAGAAGATCAACCAGATAATCGAGCGTCGAACGCCAAAGACTTTAAGGCAATCTTATTGCTAGGGTATAGAGGATTAAGTGACTCGATAGAAGCGTTTATGATAGTTAGGATAACGAGAAAGGGCAAAAGATAACTTTTATCACCTATACGATAAAAGGAAATGAGATAAAGAGAAAGTTTGTGGGCGGAAGAGACATATCTCTTCCAACTGTCCCCAATTCAAGAATGTATAGCGAATGTTTTATTTATGAATCAATGGAGTATAAGATGAAAGAGTATAAGGTGAAAGAAGAAGAAGTGAGATAAGGAATGTGAATACGAGAAATGACAAAGAAGATATAAAGCGACAAACGAAATAAACCGTAAGTGTCTTCATTATGGTCGTTCAAGATATCGTAGCAGTTGAGGATACGGTGGCAGCTGGAAATAGAACTCCAGGTGCTATTTGAATAACTTATGTGTCTTATATGATTTTCCTGTATATATACATATAGTAAATTACTTTATTAAAGAAATTTTGAGGAAGGAATTTGAGTTCTTTTAGAGATCAAATTTCTGTTTATCAGATAGACAAGCGTTATGGAGAATAGTTAAAGATCAGTTCGTTCAAGTATGATCGAGATCTACGTACAATGATTATATGTTATGTACTCTTCTGTGTATGAGTTTTAAAGCGGTGATTCCGGGGACGGAATCCTTATAAGGGAGGGTGAATGTAATAACCCGAGATTTCCTAAATAAAATAAATAAGAAATTTGCGTATAAATTTTTTTTTATTTAATGACGAGAATAAGTGTCTAGTAATGTGAACGATAAATGCGAATATATTTATTACTTGAAAAATTAGAAATAATTTTGGAATTATTAATTACTACAAATTATATTTTTATGGTAATTAATTTACATAGCGAAATGTTTTTATTAATTACTTTCCATGAAAACATGATTGGAAATAATATATGAAGTGATAATTGGAATTATATAATAAATATTTTATTATATGAATTGTTCAGAATATTTAAATCAAGTATTTTAACTTGATATGCGAAAGAGAAGTCAGATATGAGATCCAAACCCTGAATTGGGATTGTGATCAAGAGATGAGAATAATAATATTATATTATTGTTATAATGATTTTACAATTACAATAATTATATAATCGTATGTGTGAACAGAGATAATATTGAAGCAATGGCGGTCCAATTAGGTCATAGCAAATTACCGTGTCTTTGTGAAACCCTAATTATTAAACTTAGTTATGAGAAATGACCGAGTAGTAGTGTGTATATGAAGTTTCTTGTGTATATGAAGGTTACTTGTGTATAAGATGTCTCAGAATAGAAGAAAACCCTAATTATCATTATTTGTCGATAATTAGGACAAACCCTAATTATTACAACCCTAATCGGTTGAAGTTAGAGACCAGAAACGATTTGTGTTAGAATATACACGTATAATTAGAGAACCCTAATGGTCAATTAGAAACCCTAATTGATGGCGTTAAGAAACCCTAATTTTAGAACCCTAATTTTTCAATCAAAACCCTAATTTAAAATTATTGGGTTTAATTACGATGTTAATGTATAAATGTTTTAATTTACCAAAGGATGAAAAGTAATTGGTAAATGATAAGAATTACCATCTAGTGATTAAATATTACATTTAATTGCTATGTACAAGAATGCCCATGAAATTATATGGAAATTACCAAATATACCTTTTTGTCCATTTTAGTGTATTATTAGTAGCATTGTTGCTAGAATCTTTGCAAAAGCTAGCCAACCACCACCTTCTAGAATTCCATCATGCTACTATACCATTACACCTCAATTATACAACCAAATTAAGCATCCAAAGCATTAGAATTGGCCTATAAATAGAGATCAAAGAGAGTTAATGCAATGCACACTTGAATTTTCCTAACTCTCATCCTAGACTCTCTCAACCTCTAGCCAACGAATTTGCCTTGCCCATAAGCTCCTAATCAAAGCCCAGCCACCACAAACAACAAATCAGAAGCATCAAAGGATCAAAATCAAGAAATCGAAGCTAGAAAAGGTCATATTCTCTAATTTTGAAATCCTTCGATTCGATGTTAATTGATGCAATTGATTGTTTAAAGTAGTGTAATAGAGAGTCTATTAATGTTCTGGGTTGTAAAATCATGAACCCATAACATCAAAGTGCACGAATTTGAAGATTTGAGCAAGTTGGAAAAAACCGATTACATTATTTTTCACCAAATGTCAGAGGCTATAACTCTTTGGTCGATCTCGCGTTTTGTTGTTTAAAAGTTGTTATAGGTAGCCTGATATGTGGTCTTTAATCTCCAAAAGGAATAAATTTCATAGCTATTGTGGATCAGGATTTATAAGCGGTCAAAATGGGTTGACCGGCATTGACCGGTTGTTCTTCAAACCCAGAAAATATTCT
Organism: Panax ginseng; assembly: GCA_020205605.1. NCBI lineage: Eukaryota > Viridiplantae > Streptophyta > Magnoliopsida > Apiales > Araliaceae > Panax > Panax ginseng. Next base: position 106,245,027 of record CM035128.1, on the reverse strand, counting down.
AAGTGTCCAGAAAATATTATTTTGGAAAATGTCAGGACTTATATCTCGGTTATCTTTAATGTGTTTTGTGTTCTAAAGGTTTTTATGTGTAGCTTTTTATGTGGTATGTAACCTCCAAAACGAATCAGGTCCATATATATTATGGATTAAGAATTATTTAAGGTCAAAGTGGGTTGACCAAGATTGATTTGAAAATTTAAAGCGACCCGAAATTTTCTAAGTGTTGATTTTTCCGACAAGGTTTGACCATACTTTAGATGCTTGATTTCTTGTTGTTATGATGATGTTAAGTGTTAGAGTTGTAGTCCTACATGTTGTCTACACACTCGGAATTGATAGATCACATAAACGTTACGATCATCAAGTTATAGAAGTCCAAAGTAGGCACCTCGAATCTGTTCTTCGTGAAGAAATGACTTTGGTAGCTACTTTGATGGCTGATTATCCCAGATCGATGTTTGTTTAGAGGTTATGATTGTTGGATCTTGTAGTATTGTATTTCCTCTACAAGACCCAATTTATAGATTTTCCAAATTCGTTAAGATGAGAGAGTTATTCACGGTCAAAGTAGGCCACTCTGGTTCGCCTTATGAAGATCCTGGTAGGCTCAAGAACACCTATAATGACACTTCATCACTATAGGGGCCTTTAGCGACGATTTTAATTATTTTAATTTACGATTTTCCTGAAATTAATTTAAAATTAGAAAAATTAGTTTTTAATTATTAAAAATACCAAATAAATTATGAAAAATTATTTTAAAGTCCTAAAAATAGTTTTTAACTATTTTGAGTATATTTCACAAATATTTAGTATTTTTGGAATATAAAAAAGGTATTTATTTATTTAATTATAATATTAAATAAATGTTTTAAAAAATAGTTTTAATTCATGAAAAATCATGAAAAATTATATTATGGTATAAGAAAATATTTTAAGTTATTTGTGATGACTTTTAATATTTTGTGATGAATTTTATTAATTAATTATATATTAATGATATTAAAGTTATTTATTGATTATATTAAATAATTAGTTTAAAAATGATTTTAGTATTTTAAAAATCATTTTAAATGAAAATAAAGTATTTATAGATATTTTGAGTTATAAAATATAACTTTTAATATTTAGAAGATAATTTCATTAATAATTATATATTAATGATATTTAGTTAATGATTTGTGATATTAAGTTTATTTAATATTTATATTAAATAAATAGTTTAAAAATGGTTTTATTTATTTAAAAATCATTTAAAGAGGATATTAAGGATTTAAAAATATTTTAAGTTATAATTAATGACTTTTAATATTTGGATGAATAGTACATTAATATTTATATATTAATAGTGATTATTTAAAAATGATTTTAATTGTTTTAAAAATCATTTAAGGGTAATATAAATGTTTTAAAAATAGTTTGAGTTATTATAAATAACTTTTATATTTTTAGCGATGGTTTCATTAATAATTTAATATTAATTAATTATTAATGATAATGGAATTGTTTAATGTTTAAATCATTTAATTATGATTAGATGTTTGAAAGTTATAATAGGCCAAACTAGTGACTTGAGAACCGATTATGAAGTTATGAAGTTTTGAGGAACACATATAAGTATGCTTATATCACTATAGGCCCTAGTAATGATTTGAATTATTTTAAAATGTTCAATTTCCGGAAAATTCAAAATGATTAAAAGTAAAATGTCCGATATTTACGTATGTTGAGGTATAGAATAAGAGTCTTAGACTCAAGATTTACCCGATAAAAAGTCATCGATTGCACGAAACAACCCGCCGAACCTATAATAGAAAGAAAAGACTTACGTAAGAGCATGGGTGAGATATTTGAAAAATGTATAAAAGTATAGAATAGAAAGTATGATCAACTGCGATTATGTGATGACGTGATTAGACTAGACTATGTCTTTGTTGTAATAAGCGATTACTATGTGTTATGATATATTGTTCTAATCGAACGAATGATCCGATTATTGATAGGTTGTGATAAAGAGATAAAACCTAAGTTGAGATTTGTAATCGACCAAATCGAGTAAGTATCCTACCTTTGCATTTTCTTTATGCAATGGACATGAGTAAGAAGTTTGAAATTATTCTATTCCTGTCTGCATTATATACGCCTTTGATTATCAACATGTTAGCTCGGATATATATTCCATTAAGTTGATTTCTAAATGGTTATACAAGTGTCCCCACTTGGATAATCATAGCATTTATTCACATGTTGATATACCTTTGTCAATTACTCGTATACATATATATTGAATTACATATTATTGTTGAAGCAAGATTAAAACCTTCGGTTTGGAACCGGGCATGTATGAACATCCCGATAATGGGAAAATTTTTATGCGCGCTTGGCCGGACAAAGGGTGAGCGATGAATTTCGTTCAAGTTATGTAGTATTGATCAATACAGGTACAATCGAATTCGTAGTGATCACCCTCCATGCCGTAAGTTATGATGGTTTCATGGATGAATTTCTCGCTAAACCTTTTGAAAATGAAAAACAATGTTCATAGTATGTTTCTTAAACCCTATTCATGGGTGGAGCCTAATTTCAAGAAATTGAAAGAGAGTTGTTATGTGAATCTTTTATCAAGATGATTACTTCACAACTTTTGATTCGTTGTAGAAGTGTTATGTAAAGAGAATACTTATATTCTTTCAAATTGATATATATAATTGTTATTACTTGTTTGGGCACTCAAATGCTCATCCTTGCTTAAATTAAATGTTTTCGATTATGTATGAGCAATCTGAAGGCTCAGGCACGAACAAGGGGAAAGGAAAGTTTGTTCAATGAGTTTATATTATGAGTTAATGGTTATAGTTAGTAAGACAATGGAATCTATTGTCAAGTATTGTAAGGAATGTATTTGAAGGTCACGTACCTGGGAAAGTAAACTTTGATGTATGTAAATTAAGTTCGAATTATATTATTATTTAGTATTATTCAGCTTAAAGAAATGGTATCGTGGAGAACCGAGTTCGGGTTTCAAGTATCCGGATTTGGGGTCGCCACATAATAAGCGTTAGACAAGTGTTGCGAAGTAAAACACTTGAATTTTTTGAAATGTAAATGGTAATAAAAGACTTGTGCTTCAATGATAAGTTTAGCTAGAAATGAACATGTTATGTGTAGGTGATCGTGAGTTTAATTTTATAGCTTACGCTCAAGGCAAGTTTCTAAACCCTATCTTTTTACATTGAGAAAGCTTTCTAGCTCTACACTTTCGTTGAGTTAGTTCTATTATTACATTGTGTAACTTTATTCTTTTGATTGAGCGAGTTTTGTTTTCTTATCTATTATTGAATAAGTCGATTGTTCCTAAAATTCATTCAAGCAAACTTTAACTCTAATGTTATTTAAAATTCTCATTTGATTGATTCATTCTAACTTGTTCATAGTTAAGCAAGTTTCTTAAGTTCTATTATTGTATAATGAATGTAGTTTTGAATTCTCGTCCTTATTATTAAACTGTTTTAATTATTTGCATGAGTTAATACCTTGTTGGGCAAGTTCTAGTGTTCAGCTTGCTATCAGTTAATGTACGTTCAATAATTTCATTTCTAATATTATAAAACTCTAACCTTAGTTTATTTATTGTTCAAGCAAAGGTTTACCATTTTACTAATTTTGTTGAATACTTATGCTCTATAGTTATTTCAAGCATGAGTTTAATATGTATAATCAGTTCATTTATATTTCTCAATTGTCCTACGTTGTATTAAAACATCTGTTGTGATTATCAAACACTATTGATTCAACTAGTCCTCTAGTTGATGTTCGTTAAACTTCAAATTACCCTTGAAAGCTTATCCAAACCAAACTTTCTTTGGTGCGGACTTGTACTCTAAATACTGAGATGAACAACCCTATTATTATTAGGGGATAACTTACGCGTAACGTTAAATGTTTGTGCATAATACATGGTACGAAGGGCTGATCCCCCTAAGTACGAGGAGTCCTTATAGTCTTATGACTGTTAAAGTTGGAGTTGAAGATTACTCGCAACTGTGGACATAGTTCATGGTCTTATGACCCTCAGTTAGATATATTCCATATTATGGATTCCAGTTTTTGATTATCATCGTTAGAGTACTATTCAGTTTTGATGATCCTTTTGTTGGCAGTTATTATTGTTATTCTCCTATTGGTTTATTGTTATATCCAGTGAGCAATTATTTTGCTCACTCTTGCATATTTATTAATTCATTGCAGCTAGAGTTGAGAAGGTAGATGAGCCATCAACTAGCAAAGGAAATGGAAAAATGTACAAGTGATGCCGATTTGTACTTTTGTTTACTGTTATGATCATAGACTTTTAATAATGATGAAATGTAATAATTTAATTCTGCACTTGAATGATGTTTAAAGGTTAGATAACCTGGGATGTTTTTGAATTAATTAATGTAACCCTATTTAAAGGGAGGATTGTGGTTTAAATATCATTTTATTTGGGTAGATAGTATGATTGTTTGGATAGTGAGCACCAAATCTTATGGGAATAAAGTACCTAGATTTGGGGGTGTCACAGGTTGGTATCAAAGCCAGGTTATGAACCTTAGGTGGGGAAAAGCCTTAGGAAGTAAGCCTTGAAAAGATAGTGATGATGAACTCTTATCGAGTTTTGGGAAAGAGAAATTAATAAAACACTTATGTGTTTATGTCGAGTAGTAATGATTAGTAATTAAAACTTAAAAATTGGTTGACAGGATGGCTAATGTAGGAGGATCCAGTCAGGCTAGAGAGGAGGAGCCTCAAGATATTCAGGTGATTTAGGAACAGTTATTGCCACGGAAAACAATTTTGTCGGTCACAATAGTTGAGCAGGAGAGAGTACCTGATGAGGAGGATGAGATAGAGATGGACGAGGAGGATCCCGTGGAGTTGCCACAGTCGGGGGATGAGGAGGACGAGGAGGAAGAGCTTCCACTTAGTTCGATAGCTGCCTGTATGTACGACGAGGTGTATGACTGCAATGTGGAACTTCAAGATACCGTCGAGGAGTTACAAGAGATAGTAGCTGAACAACAGACCTCGATGGCACAGAAAGATGATGAGATCCAGGATCGAGAAGAACGACTGAACAACATTGAAGAGAAGCTGATCCACACAGAAGGGGAAAACGAGCAACTGATGGAAAAGATTGCAGAACTGGAGAATAAGCTGAGAGAGGAATCTAATAAGAGGCCAAGGGCTGAAGACGCTTACAATGAAGTTTATCAACGAGCCGGAATGGCAGAGAGACGCACAAGCAAAGAGGAGGAAGATGGAAGAAATGAACAACGTATTCAACAGCATGATCAATCGACCTCAGAATCGGGTCATGGGTTATCCAATTCAGTTCGAGACGCTACCATCATACATATTGGATCGCCGAACAATGTTCTGAATTATGGAGGAGGAGCATCGTAAGGCTACGCAGTATCTTAGTAGAACTTTGTAGAGAATGTAATTGACATGTGAATAAAAAATAAATGAAATATAAATCCCAAGTATGATATAACCAATGGGATAGATGATGATGATGTTATCCTGCAATTGTTATAGTTCAGGAAAGTAATGTAAATAGCAGTGATGCTATTGTTTTGATGTTTTTCAAGATGATGAATAAAAGTTATTATTTTATTCAAAGTGTTAAGTGTTATGTGATAAACTTTTATGATGTGCAACTTAAGTATATAATACTTAAAAGGTTGAATAGAAGCTAATAGATGTATTTTATCAGAAAATGCCTCCAAGACGTCAACCACCACGACAGAAAATGGTTGAGGAAAACAACAACAATAATGTGGAAGGAAACCCAGTTCAGCAGCTAGTGACGTTACTGACAGGTGCTTTGCAGAATCAACATCAAAACCAAGGTACAACGTTTAAGGATTTCAAGGCGGTTGGACCACCAGAATTTCGTGGGTCCATGAATCCAGTTGAAGTACAGATCTGGATCATGGAAATCGAGAAGGTTTTTGATGTTGCTAGGGTAGGGGATAACCAGAAGACTTCTTTTGTAACATTTTTATTGAAAGCAGAGGCGAGTTATTGGTGGAAGGCTAATAAAACCCGAAGAGGACCAGGAATTATGTCTTGGGAAAGGTTCAAGAAAATATTCTTTGAGACGTATTTCCCAGAGAGTTCGAAGAGCCAGCTAGAGGTTCAGTTTTTGGAACTAAAGCAGGGAACGATGTCGGTGTCTGAGTATGCCGCAAAATTCAACGAGTTAAGCGAGGTTTACGCCATATCAAGTCGATCTGAGACGAAGCGCAAGGCAAGGAGGTTCGAGTAGGGACTGAAACCCTGGTTGTACAGTAGGGTTTCCCTATTCCAATTGAAGACGTTTGCAGTAGTGATGGAGAAAGCAATTCTCGCTGAAAGTGGAGGCGAGGCAGTAACAAAACATAATCAAGAGCAGAGGAAGATGAAAAGTGAAGGTGAAGTTAAGAATAGCGATGGTGATAATGGTGGAAATAGCAACAATAATTTGAAGAGGAAGTGGAATGGGAATGGGGGAGCTAGAAATCAGCAAAGAAACCAGCAAAATAAGAATTTCAACACATGTGCTACTTGTGGGAAGTTTCATAAGGGTGTGTGCTTGATGGGGGAAACGAGTATGTTTCAATTATGGCCAGGAGGGTCACATCGCCCCAAATTGCACTCAAGCTAAGAAGAATGTGTGCTTCACATGCGGATCCAAAGATCACTTTGCTCATGAATGCCCTAAGAAGAAATCTGGTGAGACAAATGGGAGCAAGGGAAATGCTAGTGGAGGTGCGCTGGCTATTGCAGGACCAACATCAACAAATAAGCCAACAGCCACGGTGCAAGACGTGGTGCAATCAAAAGATGTTGTGTCAGGTATTATCCCAATCAATGATATAAATGCATATGTATTGTTTGATTTAGGTGCTACTTGCTCGTTTATATCTGATGAATTTGCTAAGAAGTTAGAAATACCTAGTGAAGAGTTGAAATTCCCTTTAAATATAGAAATTGTGAATAGGAAAGTGATTCTTCTTAGGTTCATATACAAGAACTGTAGGGTAAACATTAAGGGGAATATTATGGCAGTAGATTTAATCCTGATAAAACTCGGCGAGTTCGATGTTATTTTGGGAATGGATTGGCTGTTTAATTATGGAGCGATAATTGACTGCCAAAAGAAGTGTGTAAACCTTATGACTCCGTCAAAGGTAGTTTTTCATGGTAGCAAATTGCCTAGACAAATGAAATGTCTAACGATGATGCAGGCCAAAAATTTATTGAGTCAGGGCTGTGTAGGGTATTTAGCTTAAATACTCGATACTCAAAAGGAGAAGGGTATGAAATTGGAAGAAGTACTAGTAGTTAGGGAGTTCGTGAACGTGTTTCTGGAGGATTTTCCAGGACTTCCGCCTGATCGAGAAATTGAGTTCGTGATCGACTTAGCGCCAGGAACCACTCCTATATCGAAGGCCCCATACAGAATGGCTCCGGTGGAGATAAAAGAACTAATGGTGCAACTGCAAGAACTGTTAGACAAGAAGTACATTCAGCCAAGTGTGTCACCGTGGGGAGCACCGGTGTTGTTTGTGAAGAAGAAGGATGGGTCAATGCGTCTTTGCATTGATTATAGGGAATTGAACAAAGTCACTATTAAAAATAAATATCCATTGCCAAGAATAGATGACTTGTTTGATCAATTGAAGGGTGCTAGATATTTTTCAAAAATAGATTTGAGAAGTGGGTATCATCAATTGAAAGTGAAGAAGGAGGATGTACCGAAGACGGCGTTCCAAACTCGGTATGGACATTATGAATTTTTAGTAATGTCATTTGGTTTGATAAACGCCCCTGTAGCATTCATGGATTTGATGAACAGGGTGTTTAAAACATTTTTGGACAAGTTTGTGGTGGTGTTTATCAATGATATTCTGGTGTACTCTAAAACTCAAGAGGAACACGTGGAACACTTACGTCTGACGTTGGAGACGTTAAGAAAAGAAAAGTTGTACTTGAAATTCTCTAAATGTGAATTTTGGCTGGAATGTGTACAATTTCTTGGACATGTAATCGATAAGGATGGGATTTCTGTGGATCCATCAAAAGTTGAAGCTGTGATAAATTGGGAGCAACCAAGAACTCCATCAGAAGTAAGAAGTTTCTTGGGGTTGACAGGATATTATAAACAATTTATTCAAGATTTTTCCAAGATTGATACTCCGTTGACAAATTTGACAAGAAAATATGTAAAGTTTGTTTGGATGGAGAAATGTGAAGAAAGTTTTCAAGAATTAAAGAAGAAGCTCAGTGTGGCACCTGTGTTGTCATTACTGGATAATACAGGAAATTTTGTGGTGTATAGTGATGCTTCACACAAAGGATTGGGTTGTGTCCTTATGCAGAACGACAAGGTTATTGCGTATGCATCAAGGCAACTAAAAGACTACGAAAAAGGGTATCCGGCTCATGATTTAGAGTTGGCGGCGGTTGTGTTCGCACTGAAGATATGGAGACACTATCTCTACGGAGAGAAATGTGAGATCTACACAGACCATAGAAGTCTGAAGTATATTTTCACACAGAAAGACCTAAACATGCGACAAAGGAGATGGATGGAATTGATAAAGGATTACGATTGTGAGATCTTTTATCATCCAGGCAAAGAAAACGTAGTTGCAGATGCCTTGAGTAGGAAAGGCCGAGAAAAGTTGATGTTGTTAACAGATAAGGAGGAGCTTATTATAGCAATGGCAAGGTTAGAGCTGGAAATCAAATTTCCAAAAGAAGTCGATGAAAAATTGTACCAGATGGAAGCCAGTCAAACCTTAGTGGACAAAGTGAAGAACGCGCAGCTACAGGATGAAGAATGCAAGAAAATAAAGCAAGGTATAGTCGAGGGTAAAGAAGTGAAGTACCAGGTTGATACTGCGGGAATGCTAAGATTCGAGGGACAGATTTGGGTTCCAGCAGTTCAGGATATTAAAGGAGAAATCTTGACGGAAGATCATAGCTCAAGATATTCAATTCATCCGGGAAGTACGAAAATATATCAAGATTTATGGAATCATTTTTGGTGGCCGAACATGAAAAGAGATGTTGCAGAATGCGTTGCAAAGTGCTTAACATGTCAGAAAGTGAAGGCCGAGCATCAATGATTAAGCGGACTACTTCAACCATTGGAAATACCAAAATAGAAGTGGGAGCATATCACAATGGATTTTGTGGTAGGTCTTCCGACGATTCAGAAAGGATACGATGCGATATGGGTGATAGTGGACAGATTGACAAAATCTGCACACTTTTTGCCAATAAAGATTAGATTTAATCTTGATCAGCTGGCGAAACCTTACGTTAAGGAGATCGTCTCAAGACATGGAATTCCAGTGTCAATTGTATCAGATAGAGATCCGAAGTTCACATCAAATTTCTGGAAGAGACTACAAGAATGCATGGGAACGCAACTAAAGATGAGTACAGCGTATCATCCACAAACCGATGGGCAAAGCGAAAGAACGATCCAGACGCTTGAAGATATACTTAGAGCCTGCATAATGGATTTCAAAGGAAATTGGGATGATCATCTCCCGTTGGTGGAATTTGTATACAATTGCTTATTGACAAGCATTGGCATGCCGCCATACGAAGCGTTATCCGGCAGGATCAAAAGCCTAGAATCAAGAATTTGTTCATAAAGGTATAAACCCTAACCAAAAAATCTGATCTCTAAAGCTATGTTAAATCTTGTGTTTTAATGTTTAAACATGTTGTATATAGTGTTATTAAGTGATCTGGGTTGGCACATGTTAGATCCATAACATCTAGATGCTCGAATTTGAAGTTTTTCAAAATCTGGAAAATTTTTAAATAAATAGTTTAAAAATAATTTTATTGAACTAAAAATCATTTAAAAGAATATAAATGTTTTAAAAATATTTTAAGTTATAATTAATAACTTTTAATATTTTTGATAAATAATCCATTAATATTTAAATATTAATGATAATTATTTAAAAATGATTTTAGTTATTTTAAAAATCATTTAAGGGTAATATTAATACTTTAAAAATATTTTGAGTTATTATAAATAACTTTAATATTTTGGCAATGGTTTCATTAATATTTTAATATTGTTTAAATATTAATTTATAATAAAATTATTTAATTATTAAATTATTTAATAATGATTCTGGTGTTTGAAAAATCTTAATAAATTATAATAATTAATTAAAAATTATTATAAGTCATTTAAAAATAATATGACAGATATTTACATCTATTGAACTACAGAATAGAGTTTTACACTCGATAATTACCAGATAAAGTCACCGGTACACCGAAATGTTTTAGAAATTGATCTAGACTTAGATAGTTTGACTAGATATGTGTTTGTTTGTGATCGAATGACTGTTAAACTTATGTGACAATGTGATTAGGTTATGTGCTGACTGTAAATAGTAGTATTTTGTGTTATAGTATGCTATTCTAATTGAAAGAACAATCTTATGTATGATAGGTCTTGATATAAAAGATAAAACTAAGTTGCGTAACTGTAAGCAGCAGATCAGGCAAGTATCCTACCTTTGTATTTACTTTATGTAATGGACATGAGTAAGAAAGTTTCAGAATTATATTATTGTTATGCCAGATTATTAACTCTATTGTTATTAATTATGTATCCAAACATTCGTATTCATACAAGTTCTTAAATTATCCGAACATTGTTTATCAATGCAGTATTATTGAACAATCATGATATTTAATTATTATGTTCGTTAATTTCTTAGAATGGTTATACAAGTGTCATCACTTGGATAATTATTGTATTTAATCACATGTTGATACATACTTATTGGTTTCCAGTATGTATAGGTTAATTAAAAAGTCGTCTAAGCTATTTGACTCGGCTAGACACAAATTTAAAAATATTATTGATCATGATAGAATGTTATTGATATCCAACTGAATTATTTTGGTTCAGATTCTAGACTAAGTATGAACATCCCGAATATAGGAAACTTTTGTGCGCCTAAGGCAGATATGTTGGATGAAAATATCATTCGAACAGGTAGTGTCGACGTCGGGATTTTTATTTGTCTCTTTTCGTTACTTGTTCTTTGGTGTTCTCGTGTTAGGTGAGATTTGTTTGAAAAAACAAGAGAAAATGGTCCGACATGTGTAATGTCGACGATTTACACCAACGCAACTGAGAAAAGGTTTGCACAATGACCCAGTGATGTAACACTGTTAAACAGGTCCGTGAACCCGAGATTCATTTGGGTTCGGAGGCTTGATTATGCGGAGGGGAGGTTTTAGGCACCCCCCCCCCCCCGACATCCATGTTGCCACGGTGACCGCCACTTTTCAACAAACTGTTATATGAATGTGTGTGTCTGTGGATCAATGTGCAATTATTTGGAAGTAGTGCGAGGCCTCGTTCGTACCTATATACAAAGGGTTTGAATTTATACAAAAAATCAGTTTTAAGCAAGATATAACAATGATGTTTTATAAAAGAGATTTTTCAAACCCTGTGCTCAATAAGAATTGAGACCTTTTCATACTTCCATTTTATTATTAAATGTTCCGCTTGTTTGCTTTTATTTTCGAGATGTGAGCAATCTTCGAGAAAATAATATACAAACGATCTTTAACTCCTCTCATGGGCATGATGACCATCCAAGGAAATTCGGACATAATCAAATAATATACAAGCTACTTATAGTGAAAAATGTCCATCACGGAATCGAATCTAGATTCATGAGAGATCTAATATGTGATCACATGATTCCTAGGCTCACATGATGTCGCAATTTATATGAAAAAGCAATGTAGCGATTATATATATAAAAGTAGTAAATATATATATATATATATATATATATATATATATATATATATATATATATAGACATGATCAACCACCATGAAGCACCTCCATGGGGGATCGAAAAATGTAAATATATAAAAGCGGTAAATATATATATATATATATATATACATGATCAACCACCACGAAGCACATCCATGGGGGATCGGAAAAGTAAATAAAGCTATAAAAGACGATCAACCACCACGAAGTAAACTACAGGCGGGACTAAATGTAAAGAAAGCAGTAAAGACGATCAACCGCCACGAAGTAAACTCCAGGCGGGACTAAATGTAAATAACGCAGTAAAAGGCCTCGAAGTAAACTCCATGCCTGACAGAAATGTAAATATATATATATATATATATATATAAGCGGTAAACGTACCGGATATAAAACCCAGGCTCATCAGATATGTCCGACAACAGTATATATATTAATATATATATATATATATGTATAAAAGCAATAAACGCTCCGGATGTAAAATCCGTGCTCATCGTACATAGTCCGACAACAGAGTTATATATATATATATATATATATATATATATATATATATATATATATATATATATATATAAGTAAGTAAACGCCTTGGATATAAAATTGTGGCTCATCGAATGTAGTCCGACAACAGTTTATATATATAAGTATGTATATATATAAAAGCAAGTAAACGCTCCAAACATAAGTCTAGGCTCAATCAAGGCATAACTCGATAATGTTAGTCCATATATAAATATATACATATATAAGTATATATATACAGACAGAAATTAAAACCACAGACCGAAGTTCGGGCATACGCACACAACACGACTCTCAATGTGAAGAATAGTATGTTCAAAGATGAAGAAAAAGGCTTTATAGAGTGTGAGAAGGCTTACAGTGGGCTGCCAAACCAGACTTCTATGACTCTAGATGGATAAACACTCAGCTCTCACCGATAAAAATATAGCTATATCTGGGCTAATAGGTGTTTAAAATGAGGAAACACTCAATATGGGGTGTGTACAGAGCAAATTGGACAGGGCTTCCTCGTCTTTTTCTTTTTCAAATGGCCACCCCAAGTCCTCTATTTATTGAGGGGGAGCCTCAGTGTACTGCGACAAACCCACAGTGCCTTTTGGCGACCGCAGATGCACTGTGGTCGCCCGGGTGCCCCGGCCTCTGATTCCCTCGCCGTCTCAAAGTACGTGCACTCATGCACTGTGATGTCCAGTCGAACTTGCAGAACTTCAATCTGAGCATCCGAACGAGGTGTAGAAGACCTTCTTCAGATCATTTTTATCGAGAGTTACACAATAACATGGGATTAGAGGTTGTACGAAGTCAGGAAAAGGGGACCATGCCCATGGTCTTCAAGCTTCAAATTTTATCCAGTGTGCTGCCACGCATAATAGTCACTCGCGATTGGAACTCCTTGGCTCTTGTGGGACATTATTGTATGTATGTATGTATGTATGAAATGTTGAGACGGCGCGCTGGGGTTGAGGTTGCAAGATGACCTTTTGACTCCTCAACGGGGTTATCTCCGGTTTGAGCTGATAGCAGACGTTGCCCAGGGTTACATCTAAGATTGGACTATTGCAAGTGTTTGAATTCTGCAAGGTCATCTGTAAGTGTGCCTGTCTTCCCGGTTTTAGCTCCGGGTCTTTGGTATGAGTGCCTCGATGGGAGGTCTAAGATTGAAGCTGATAGCATGCATTTGAAACAAGCATTTCTGGAGTTATCGCCAGAACTGCAATAACATTCCTTAGGGTTATCGCCAAGGAAGAAACTCGGGGTTATCTCCGAGGTTGGAATTGATACTCCCGGTGTGTGTTCCGGGTAAGGCTGAACTTCCAGTAGTATCCAGAATGGATGTAAGCTATCTTCCAGGGTTATTTCCGAAAGACGAATCTGCCCTCCTGCAATGTTAGTAACAGGTGTGCATAAAATTTTGAGTGTCTACAGATGCCCTTCTTTATCATATTCATGCAATGCAAGGCATGGATAGGATAAAGAATCCTAGACACTTGAAATGCAATAAGATAAACATGATTCTATGTGGAACAACATGATGCAAATGTATGATGCATGCATGAATGATTGTTGGTTCCCTGTTAATCCTGTCAGGGATGACAATCAGTCAGGTCTTGGACATGCGATCCAAGTTTTCAAGGATGTTGACGTTGGGGCTATCACCAAAGTTTTGGATCCTTGATACAAACTTTTACTCCATAGAGGTGCCTCTCGTGTGCAAGAGATCTGTGGGGATAAAGCTTTGTCTGTTTTGAAGATGTGTATAACATATTTCATCATCGGTCCTCTCCGATGAGGATGGACTTCTCTAGTTTGTGTCACTAGCATATACCATGATCTTTGTTGCAGTTACTGCCAACAGTATGTATTGTCAGGGATGCCTAACCTTTGCTGATGTGTGCATCACCGGATAGTTCCCTGTTGGGCAAACTATCAAGGCTTCTTGACGTTCATTGATGTGTGTATCAATGATTGCATTGTGTTATGACCCTTGCTGGGGAATATGTCAAGGCTGCTTGACCTTCATTGATGTGTGTATCAATGGTTGAATCACGTTATGACCCCCGCCGGGGATACTTTATCAATGTCTGACTTCGGCGTTGTAACCCCCGCCGGGGATACGCTGCTTTGATGGGTTTACTTGCCATCGGCTGAGGTAACGTCAAGGTTTCTTAACCTTCATTGATGTGTGTATCAATGGTTGAGAATGCGTTGTAACCCCCGCCGGGGATACGTGGATGTTTGAAAGTCTGCGTTGTGACCCCCGCCTGGGATGTTTGAAAGTCTGCGTTGTGACCCCCTTCGGGGATACTTTATCAATTTATAACTTCGGCGTTGTAACCCCCGCCGGGGATACATTATCAATTAAATCCCATGTTGTATCCTGAATCTATCTTGAGGACGTGGAAGGATACATTGAATGTGTTTGGACCAATCTCAATTGGCAGCTCAATCTCTCCGACAGAATTTCGTCGGGATCCACCAAAAGCTTTGATAACCATATGGCTGCTTCGGATCCTTTTGAGATTAATGTTCATCCTCACCCAAGTGGCATAAGGACAGATATTCAGAAACGAAACTCCATCTATCAAAACTCCAGCTAACATATACCCGGAGGACAAAACTGCAAGTGTTTAAATTCTGCAAGGTCGTCTATAAGTGTGTCTGTCTTCCCGGTGTTAGCTCCGGGTCTTTGGTATGAGTGCCTCGACGAGAGGTCTGAGATTCAAGCTGATAGCATGCATTTGAAACAAGCATTTCCAGAGTTATCGCCAGAACTGCAACAGTATTCCTTGGGGTTATCGCTAAGGACGAAACTCGGTGTTATCTCTGAGGTTGGAATTGATACTCCCGATGTGTGTTCCGGGGTTAAGGCTAAACTTCCGATAGTATCCAGAATGGATGTGAGCCAGGGTTATTTCTGAAAGACGAATCTGCCCTCCTGCAATGTTAGTAACAGGTGAGCAGAAAATTTCGAGTGTCCACATGTAGTATTGATCAATAAAGGGCATAACGGGATGATCACCCTCGTGCCTGTAAGTTATGACGGTTTACAGATGAAGTTCTGTTTAACCTTTTCAAAAATTAAAAACAATGAATTTTGTCGACTGATCTTCATTTATACTCAGTACGTAGTTTCAAAAATTTGAACTAGAATTGATATGTTGTTTATTGTTGCTTCAGTTTACTTCATAACTGTTGATGTAGAAGTATCATTCACAGAAAATATTTACTTTCTTCAGCTAACTTTTATTGTTTGTTATTACTTGTTGGGCACTCAAATGCTCATTCTTGCTTTACATTAAATGTTTTCAGCTAAGCGTGAAAGACTTGAAGGTTCTGCCAAGGATAAAGGCAAAGGAAAGCTAACCGAATAAGTTCTATGCTATCATATGTAATATTTAGACTTTATTAAGATAAGGTTGATATTTATTATTATCATGTAATGTAATGTATTAAAGGTTGGAAACCTAGGGGATTATAAAACTCTAATGTACGTAAATTAAGTCTGATATTTATGTTATTATTATTATTATTCCGCTCATATCGTGAAGCACCAAGTTCGGGTTTCAAGTACCTGAATTTGGGGGCGTCACATAGTTTACTTTCTTGGTGATTGTAAACTGGCCGTGATTGAAGGGTTTACGGTGAAATGATGTTAAACTTTGTAAGTGTTCATGGTCGATTTAATCCCTCAGCAATAGTGTGAAATGTTTTAAAGGAATCTTTATATTCCTATTTATTCGTTCTACTTCATAATTTTTAAGTTATGAAGATTAGGGAATGTTTGAAAGATATGAACTTCTTCGAAGAGGAGTTGAGAGAATAGTAAGCTAAAATTTTGATGACGAAATTCTATAAAGAAGGGGTGAATGTGATGACCGAGAGATTGAAAGCATAGTTAGACTTGAGGTTTAATTAATAACGATTATGTCAACAGATGATCTTTAGGAAAAGGATGGCTATAAGAAAGAGAAGAAGTATGAAAAAACCTTTGTTAAAGGTTGTAGGAATAAAGCATCCGGGTATGGGTGTGGTTTTAAGAAATTCCGAGGACGAAATTTTTATAAGGGGGGAAGAATGTGACAACCTGAAAAATCGGATTGTCCAGAATTTAAGTTTAAATAATTAGTTATTAATAAAATAATTTTTTATTAATAATATTATGTGCTATGTGTTTATTAATCGTTCTAGAACCTAGGATGATTATAAAATGGGAGGATTCTGGCTATGAGCTAGACTGAACGAGTAAGAATTTTCAAGACGAAAATAAAAAAAATTCGGGAACAAAAATATTTCTGAGAAAAAAGACGAAATAGACACTATTCATCTGACGAAACCCTAAAGGTTAGGGTTTGAGTAACCTAAGCCTTTCAAAGAGTTCGGTATGTCGAAATGACATTTTGTCTAAAGATTTGACAATAAAATGTTATGAAAAGTTAAGTTAGTCAATAAAAGTAATGTTATGTATTTTTCATTCGTTTAACTATGTTAGGGGAAAACGTGAAGGAAAACACTTATCATTAAAAAGTATTTTTCAGTTTTTTGAAAGTTTTTCGAAGTTCCAAAGAATGCGTAAAAGTTAATCTATAAAAGAAAGACGAAATATCCAAAAATATTTGAATGACGAGAATCGCAGTTTTTCAAACTATCAGATGAATTCCGCAAGACGGAAGCACGAAGCTTCCAAGAGAAGCTTCGTGAATAGTAAGGAGGTTAGTTAAGGAGATGGGAATAGTAACTTTGGGGGAAATTAACTATTTTGCCCCTAGTCTTGAAATCTATAAAAGAGAAGTGTTAGTTGATTTTTTTTTAATCAACCAACACTTTGAGAGAGAGAGAAAGCTTGAGAGCTTGGAGAAGAAGAAGAAGAAGAAGGAAGAGAAAGAGCATGGATGCTCGGATCGAACAAGATCGAGAAATAGAAAAGCTAGTGAATCATCGCCTTTGTCTAGAGGAAGAAGAATAAAGAAGGAAGGTAATCCTAAAACATAGTCTAATCTAAATTTTCTTTAAGTAATCTATGTCAATATACATAGCTTAATAAAAATAGGAGAAGAAGATGTTAAGAATGATTTCATATGGTTGAAATCATAAGAAAATGAAGTATGAAGAATTAAAGATTTATTTATAAAAACTTTCTTAAGGAAGTATAAATTGCTTAATGAATTTGAACGATCCGAATGAATCATATGAACGAATTGTTGAAATAAGTAAGGAATGGTATTTTATAGCACCAAATTCCAAGAAAAAGTGAAATCATAATCAAAGTATGGATTAAAAATGAAGAACAAACGAAGAACGCGAAGAACACATGAAGAACAACGAAGAACGTTGTTGATGGACAAATTTAAAACCATCGTAGTTATAACTTGTTATTGATGGACAAGTTAAAAACCATTGTGTATAAGTTAGATGCTTATTGCTTGGTTAGGAATGGTAGAAACGTTCATGAAGAACGGCTTAAACTTAGCTATAATGAAGTTATGGCAAAAATTTCGTAAAACATGAACGAAAAGTAGAAAGTATGTAAATGAACCCAAATGTGTAGGTTTCATAAGAATATAAGAAAATGTAGAAAACATAAGTTATGCACTCAATAACGAACGAATTCCGAGTTTGAATGACTGAATTACGGATGAACGAACGAAGAACGTTAATAACGTAAAACAAATTAATGATGAAATTTAAGCCAATTGAATGTCATGTTAATTGATTCAGAATGAAATTATATTTAGAGGAAGTCAAAGTACGTAATGAGAGTAAGAAGAAGGCTTTGGAACGACCTCGTTTCGAGTTATAACGAAGAAGTTATGAGATTTCAAAATAGGCATCTCAAACATGTTTAACACGTAGAAAATTTATGAGTTTTAGAACTGACGCCGCAGTGCCAGTTATACCTTGGAAGGTTTTACCGCAATGCTAGTCCAGAGGCTCGATTCTCGGAAACTTAGTTGCAATACCACTAATAACAAGGAACCGTGTTGCAAGCCACCGATCGCATGCGAAGCAAAACTCAGAGAATAGCTTTTAACTGCTCAACTCCTGGGGGAAGTGTAAGGATAGATAATGAACATATAGTTCACATTATGTAACACTTAATCAAGTGAATTAAACCTTTAGTGAAGGTTGAACAAAAAGATGGAACGAGATTAAAATACGAACAATGTAAACGTAAAATACGTAACCAATATCCGGGGACCGTAGTTGTGATAAAATGAATGTGTGGGATTACTATGATGGTGATTCCTTAGATGTTGAGAGATGAGGGTTGAGGGTATGCGAATATTAAATGGACAGAACCTACACCCATGTATGGTTGACCGTAAGATAATGAAAAATAATGATTAAACCTGTGAACGGTGAAGAAACTGAATTAATGACAATGACATATAACGTTAAGAAGTTGAGTTAGTAATAATAACTTGGATGACGTTCCGAGTCGAATGTACCGGATGTTATAAGATATGAATAAGGTAATATAAAATGCTTAACTCTATGAACGCATAGTATTAGCATTGAGCAATCACTCTTAACATACGAAAAACTGTATAAATTAGATGATAAGAAATAAATCCTGAGGTATGGCATTTAGTTGCCAGAAATTCATAAGTAATGAGAAAAAAACTTAACGAGCGTTATAGTTTTAATGGTTTGGATAAGTTAAGCTAAGTTTAGGTTGTGGTACAATTGTAATCTTTAATGATTGACATATGGGAGCTAGGCTAAACAATTCCTTCAGAGAGCGGAGGTATATACGAAACTAGCAACCGATCTAACTTGTTGTGAAAGACAGTGTAGATGAGACGGAAAACTAGTTTGTTGGTTGTTTGTGGGAAACCACTCAAAGTACCATATGGAATATTAGTAGAGATTCGATGTGTGCTAAGTCCTAGAAAGGTTATAAGAAGAAGATAAGAATATAAATCATCAAAGTGATGATTGTATGAGTTAAGACATCTCCGTATGTTGTAACGCCGTAAACTGGTAAAGAAAGTTGTTCGCATAAACTTGGAATGCAAGAACGCGAATCCTAATAAGTAAAGTTAAGTTTAACCAATGCGTAAGTCAAGTATATGACTAGTGGGTGCATGTATTCCTTATGTGATATATAGGGATTTCGATGAGTAGTTCAGTATAAACTGTAAACGGTAGCTGTTCGTAAGGTAAGTTTCCTAACTTCATTCATATTTTAAGTGAATTTTAGTTTCTTAAACTTTCTCAGATGTTGAACTTGAGAAGTTTTATCTATGTGCATATGTGTGATATTTTTACAAGGTGGTAGAATATATGAGGCCTTGTGCCACAATTTTAACACTTCGGTGTTTCTATGATATGAATTGTTATGTGGTTAAAATGTTCAATATGAAAATGTTATGTTTATACATGAATCATTATTGTTAAGTCTGTGCTAAAGATTCTAGCCGGACATGATGTGTATGGAAAAGGTAGAAGAATGAAAGTATTTCAAAGTGAATGTGACTAATGTTTTAAACTGATAGGAATCAGAAATTATTCCTATTAATCAAGCTGCTTCATAACCTTTGTTCGGTTATTGAAGTTCTAAAGGGATATTTAAATTCTTAATGTTGTTTATTCAACTGCTATGACTTGCTAAGTAATTGAATGCTCACACTTTCTTTAAATGAAAAATAATTTCATCATACGAGTAAAAGAACTTAAGGATCCTGTGAAGATCAAGTTGACTGATATCCAGACGAAGTGTTATTCAGTATATGAATGAGCGTGAAGATCAAGCCAAGACTTGTAAGGTAGAATAGGTTAATTAAATTATAGATAGTTTAATGAACTGTTATGAATCCTTGGTGGCAGATGAAAGTCACTCTTGTAAGATGGAAAGAATAATGTAATTATCATTATTTGTAATGAACGAGGTTATAAGGTAATAGAACCTGGGATTTGAGAATGTGTGTTGTTATATTTAGCTGTATAATGATGAATGTTTGGAAGGTGATGTAATTGTGACGTATGGAATCTGGATGTGAAGATAGACCGGATTTCTGGGCGTTACATACTTGCACACATATATTGATTGAAAAACGACCAACACGTCTCTATCATTCAATATAAGAACCAACGACTGATATTAGAACTGAAAAATTTACGTCTGCTACTATTAGTAGCGGACGTAGCTACTATCCGCTACTAATAGTAGCGGACGATGAGTTACGTTTGCTACTAATAGTAGCGGACAAAAATACTAATTTCAACTTCATCTGTAACTATTAAGTAGCGGACAAAAACCGTCATTCGCTACTATAGTAGCGAACGGTTTACATCCACTACTAATAGTAGCATACATGAATTTTTCAGTTCTAATATCAGTTGTTGATTCTTATATTGAACGATAGAGATAGTGTATGTTTATTTTTGATTCATAGCATATACGTGTTATCATTCCCCTATATATATACGACTGAATGACCCTGAATGAACCAAAAAACCTTGAACTTTACATTTTATTTTTAATTTAACCCATTAACTTTTTTTTATTTCTTAAAAAACCCTTTCAACTCTAATAATTAGGCAAAAAGTGCCCTTGAAACCAATCAAAAGTGAACCGTAGTTAACTAAGATTGATGTAGCATCTTATATGGCATATGTCGTGTAAAAAATGTTGATATGGCATATTGTGTGGCATTTTAAAACAAAAATTAAAAATAGAATTACATATATTTTTTTATTACCTGTGTCAACTAAAAATAATTAAAAATTCCAAATAATTAATAGCATTCAAAAACAAATTACAATATGCAAAATATTCAAAACCCAAATGATAAATAAATCCAGATAATTAAACATAATATGAGCCAAATGAGTAAACATAATAAACCAAAACGAGTGGTTCATAATATTCAAACTGATTTTGAACAACTCAAGTCACAAGAATAGAAAAAACATGTAAACAGATGCATTCAAATCTTCAAAATCCATTCGAAAATGTATGTGTTGGAAGAATGCATATTTTGATTTGATGTTTAAAGTTAATGCTCATGATTATATGTAAAGTCCTTCAAGGAATATTTGTACAAGGACTTAGTGATAGATCAAATTTGTTAGGTTGATCTTAGCTTTTAATGTTCATCATTCTATAAACGAATGTATAGATAAAGAGATCAAAGATGTTAGATTGATCTATGACTTGAAAGGAATAGATAGGCCTCAACAAGAATCGCAGTCTATCGAGCTAATCGAGAGATTGCAGAAACCAAGGCAGGATCTTAAAGCTTAGAAGATTGTAGTGTATCTGCCCTGAAGGGTCTCTCCAAAAATCGTAGAGTGGTCTAGACGTTTGCCGAAGCTAACTCAGAGACCGTAGTGTGCTTTCAGAAACATAGAGTCTGTAAGACGAGCAAGTGAATATCGTAGTGTGCAAATCTTTGCGAGAGATCGTAGTGTTCTCTTCAGACCAAGCACCAATATGACAAGACACCACTATATGGATCGTAGAGTATCATCTGTCTTGTGTCAGAAGCATCGAGCCCTACTTTTGTTTAGAGACAAATTCTAACAAATGTGGAATGGTTTTGAAACGTTAAAGTCCTCACCAGTCCCAACGGTACAAAAGATATCCTTAGTATTCAACAAAAGGAATGTATTCAAGAAGCTAAGGAAAGGACCATAGGACAGAGGAAAACACCTTTTCAGGTGTTAGGTGAGAAAGCAGTATGTTGTGTCAGTAGGCCAGAGTGCAATTCAGAAGGTGTGCAGAAAAGTCTACATCAAAGTTCAGAAATGTCAAATGCATTTAATTCTTCAACAAATGGCTTCAACGGATAGATTTCAAGGATCACATATATGTGGAACATATGCAGATGATAGATCTAAACAAGCATTGGACAAAAACGCACAAGAACACTCAACGCTCAACTCTACGATCTGAGAAAAAGAGGAAGCTTGCTCAGCTACTCAGCTCTTTCAAACAAGTTCTTAATAGCAACTGAGTAGCATCAATCAAGAACTCAACAACTACCAATCAACTGAAGTAAGAGTTCCAAGTTAGAAGGACTTGAAGAGTTCTAAATGAACTATAAAGAACCAAGTCTGCTAGACTTGAAGAGTTCAAGAGTGAACTAAGAAGTGCCTAGACTGCTAGTCTAGAAGGAATCTGTGAGATTCAAAAAGTGTAAAAGACATCCTTAGTGGATTTCTTACTCGAGGAGTAGAAGAGTGGATTAGGAGCTTTAAGTGCTCTGAACCACTTAAAACTGTTGTGTCTATTATATTTGTGCTATAACTTCTATAACTGCTATAACTACCATAACTGCCTCACTCTCATTAATTCAAGATATCTTAAGGGAGATTAAACAAATCTTTATCCCGCTGTGTTTTAATCATTATCAAAACTAACTAAGTTAAACGAAAAGATTTTTAAATATCTATTCAACCCCCCCCCCCCTTCTAGATAACTATTGTGCATCCGGAAACTAACAATTGGTATCAAAGAAGGTTCTATTATATAGCTTACAAAGCTTGAGTAGATCCAATGGCACACTTACCAAGCGAATCAAAGACTGGAGGAGGCAACAAGTCACCTATGTGCAACAAAGATAAATTCACCAACTGGAAAGTTCGGATGCAAGCCTACATGGATTCAATAGATGAAGATCTATTTGAAACTCTTCAGAATAGGCCCTACGTTACCACAAAGCTTGCACTGACTACATATGATCCAAACAGAATACAGATCAAGGTCAAAGGAGAATGGACAGACAACGAGAAGAGAGTTGTTCAACTCAACAAAAAGGCCAAGAACATTTTGTTTCAATCTTTAGAAGATGATCTATTCGAAAATGTTGTCAATAGCAAAATAACAAAGGAGGTTTGGAAAGCACTGCTCATCATGCATGAAGGAACAGAAGAAGTCAGAGAAAACAAACAATCCCTCTTGACTCAGAAATATGAGATGTTTGCACACGTTCAAGGAGAAAACGTCACTGCCACCTATGAGAGATTTAATGTTCTGCTCAACTCTCTACGAGCCTATGGAAAGATCTATCCAAACAAAGATCTAATCATAAAGTTCATGAGTGCCTTACCAAACAAGTGGGATGCCAAAACCACTGCCATTAGAGAGTCAAAGAATCTACATGAAATGATTGTTCAACAGTTATATGGCAACCTTCTCACATACAAACTGGAGCTGACTCAACGAGCAGAAACCTAGTCTGAAGGAAGAAAGAAGGATAAAGGTGTTTCTCTCAAAGCAACTGAAAACAACTCTAAAGTCAACACTGAAGCTAATTCTGACTATGATGAAGATGATGATGAGGACTTTGCAATGCTGGTGAAGAGACTCAGAAGGTTCATGCGAGAAGGTAAAACCATCAAGCCAAAGAAAGTCAGCAACTACAACAGCTAGGAGCAAATGAATGACCTATGCTACAATTACAACAAACATGGCCACTTTATTGCTAACTGCAACAAACCTCTCAGAGAAGAACTCAAGAAGAAATCACATTCAAAGAAGGATACAAAGGCAACTAAAGGCCTTGTAGCTGTAGGATCGTGGAGTGACTCAGACAATGACTCAACTCCGAAATCTGGAGATGATGAAGATCCTCAAATGGAAAATCTTTGCTTGATGGCCAAAAATGCAAGGGACAAACAGAATTCCAACATACATGAAGTAAGTATCGATGAGGTATTTGACTTCAACTCTCCTTATGTAGATATTG
The DNA here is from genome assembly GCA_020205605.1 of Panax ginseng. Classification (NCBI taxonomy): domain Eukaryota; kingdom Viridiplantae; phylum Streptophyta; class Magnoliopsida; order Apiales; family Araliaceae; genus Panax; species Panax ginseng. Next base: position 106,220,928 of record CM035128.1, on the reverse strand, counting down.
ATGACTTAAGAACTACACTGCATGGCATAACATCTGATCTGCATCAATACATGAAGTGGTTTAGAGTTCTGACTAAAGACTATTCACTTCTTCAAAAGGAAAAAGAAAAAGTTCAAGAAGAACTGGAAACAGCCCTTCTCAGTACTGATTCTCTCTCCAAGTTTGAAGCTAAGAATAAGCTCTTGAAACAAACAAATGAGCTCAATGCAAAAAGAGATTCAAGTCTAACCTCTAAAATTGAGGAACTAGAAAAGACAATCTCTACATGGAATAAATCCTCTTCATCCATGGACTCCCTAATCTCTAGTTAGAGAAATGTCTCTGACAGAACAGGGTTAGGCTTTGGGGAATCTACCTCAGAGCCATATGTGGCAAAAGTAAAGGAAAATAGCACTAGTAATGCCTCAAGTTTTAGTAAAGGCATTATATTTGTGAAATCCTCACAGAAGGAAGAGCATGTCAAACCCTGCTCTACTAATTCAATCCATATTCCTAGGAGTAAGGGATCTCATGCCGGTCTGGGTTTCAGAAAAGAGAAGAGTAACCCAGCCACTACTCACCAACCTCGAAGGATTGTAGAGTCCAGTAAGACCAGCTCTACGAACCAACTGGGAAGGTACAGTAGAGGTAAGGTATACTCCTCACAAATCATGAAACACAAGGACACATAGAAGAAGGAATATCAGATTAACAGTAGGATGACCAATAACCCACAAAAGTTCAAATGGAGGAAGAATTTTCACACACACACACAAACATGCATCATACTAGATGTTTTGTGTGCTACAAAGTTTGCCACAAGGCTGCAAAATGTCATTATAATTCCATACATATGAGACCCAAAGTCAAGAAGGTTTGGGTCCCCAAGGGCAGTAACAAAGTAGGACCTATGCAAGTATGGGTACCAAAATGAAGGTTTAATGTTACTACAGGAAAAGAGCTCCACGATCACAACCTGGTATCTGGACAGTGGATGCTTAAGGCACATGACTAGGAACAAAGCCCTTCTATCTAACTACATAGAGAAGGAGGGTCCCTCAGTCATCTTTATAGACAACGGCTCTGGCAAGACAAGAGGATATGTGTGACGCCCCCAAAATAGGTATACATCACCCATCTTGAGTTGCCAAATACATGGTATAAAATTCAAATACAGCTTAATAATACAACTGTCGTGTAAAATACGACAAAACATAAACTGAGAGTTTTAAAACGAATATTATCTTCTAGACAGTATTCAACTCAAATGGAGTCCTCAATACATTTATTATCACACTATTTCATAGAATAGTGAGGACTACTAATGTTATCATCTGGACCGTCACTCCGTTCCCCAACTAGTCCCAGCTATATTCTCATTTCCTGAAGAGAACAGTGAAAGAAAGGGTGAACTCAACTAGCCCAGTAAGAAATATTATGACTAATGTGACAACCCGAGAATTTAGGGAAAAAAAATTTTTAAGTCTTAAATGATTTATTTAGGGTCAAATAATAGACCTAGACAGAAAATAAGTGTATGCGTTTGATATTTTTGGGATGGAATTTTGAGGATTTCAAAATTCTGTGTAGAATTTTGGAGAATTATTCAGGATTAAGTGTATATGGTATTATATATCTTCAGAAAATGTGGTTAAGGGTCAAGGGTTGACTAGATAAATTTTATCAGTGTCAAACCCTAATATTATTAAGAACGTCAACGTTCAGTTAGAAAACCCTAACGTCTGATAAGAAACCCTAGAAATCAGTTCTGAAACCCTAATTTTAGTTCTGGGAATTTTGAAACCCTAATTCGGAAATTTAAACCCTAATTCTGGAATTTAAATGTTGTGTATAAGGTTTAAACGTCATTAATTATAATTTATTAAGGGAAAACCCTAACGAATTACTTGAAACCCTAATTGCTTATTAGAAAGCCCTAATATCTAATATGGGAACTCTAATTTCAAATTTTGGGTATTTGAAACCCTAATCTGAGAACTTAAAGGATGATTATATTGCTTAAGTGTTATTAATTATAATAGTAAGGTAAAGCTTAATTAATTAGCAAACCCTAATTTCAGATTTTTAAACCCTAATTATTCTGTCAGGAACCCTAATGTACAATTATTGATTTAATTGCTAAATTAGCCATCTTAATTAGGAAATATTAATCCTAATTTGTGTTAATCCTAATGTAATTAGGAAAGTATACTATAATTAAGAAACTCTAATTATAATTTAAAGATGTTAATTTTCATTTTTGAAAACCCTAATTTAGAAATCCTAAAAGGTGAATTATGGAAAGCTTAGGTTTTAACCCTAAGGGTTAAACCCTAAGGGTCAAACCCTAAGAGTTTGCAACAAATGACAATTCTGGAATAAAAATTGTGTGCAAAAAGACCAAAATACCCTCCCTTAACTTTTATGTTAAAAAAAGAGTTATGGGCACAAATGAAGCCACATCTCTTGAGTTACAACCACACACCTTGAATCAGCCAATATTGAACACCTAGCCACATTTACAACCATGGATTTAAAAGATCTAAGATTAAAAAGTAAGAAAAATCTTACTTTACTTATCATTTGCTCCAAGTCCCTTCTCTCTCTATATTTCCGGATCTTAGAGTGAGAAAGTGTGAAAAACAAAGCTAAGATCATGTAATAACAAGCCAAGATCAGATCATCAAGGATCAGTTCATGAATCAAATTTTTAAAGGTATAAAAAACCCTAACTTAGAAATCTGATGATTTGATGTTAAATGTTGTTGTTGATTGGTTAAAGTTATGTAATAGAGTGTCATTTGATGATCTGGGTTGTCAAAACCTAGATCCATATCATTTAGATGCTTGATTTTAAAGATTTACCAAATCTGGAAAAATTTTGAAAAGTTGTCTGACAGTCATATGTCAGACCTCATAGATCTTTGTGTATTTGTTGTTTGTTGTGTTTTATGTTATAAATATGTTCTTTGATGTTAGATCTTTGCTCTGAGACTTGAATCAACCTCAGATCACGTCTGGATTGCAAGATATGATCGGTCAAAGTCCGTTGACCGAGCACAAAATTTAGAATCTGGAAAACCCAGAATTTATAGTTTAGGTCTGACAACGTTTTTCGGGTCTTAGATCTTGCTGTGTATTAGTATTTTGGACTAGATATTGTTTTGGTTTAATAGTCTGATGTGTAGACTACACATACAAGTCATTATATAACTTAGATCCATAACAGAATCGAAATTGTAGCCGGTCAAACTATAGTTGACCATTCTACCTGAAAAACAATCTGGGTAACCCAGAATCTTCAAGAATCATTATTTTGTCAGAACTTTGACCATCCCTAATCGCTTAGTGTTATGTTATTAGTTTGGTTTGATGCATTAAACTTGTACCCGAACATATGGAATATATGGTGGAACCTTTATATCACATAAAACAAGCCTGTAGAGCAAGGATTTAAGGGCTCAAAATTGGAACTCGATCGTTTCTTAATTTCGAAAAACCTGAATTCGATGAACATGTCTGACATCATATTGGAGAGCTTATAACTCTCTGATTTGTTGTAGTAGGTTGTAGTGCTACATCTCGATTACAAGATCAATGTATTAGAAAGCCTAGAAACGTTATAACCAGGGAATTAAAGCCGGTCAAACCTGTTCACTTGTTCACTAACATGAAGATCTGCGCAGCTCAAGAACAGGCCCCAAGAACACCTATAGCGACGGTTCTGTCGCTATAGGGCCCTTTAATGACACTTAATTTTGGAAAATAGATTAACTAAATAAATAAATGGTTTTAATTATTAAAATACATAATAAATTATGAAAAATTATTTTAAAGCACGAAAAATAGTTTTTACTTATTTTGAGTATATTTCGTAAATATTTAATATTTTTGGAATATAAAATGTATTTATTTATTTAATTATAATATTAAATAAATTATTTAAAAATGGTTTTAATTCATGAAAAATTATATTATGATGTTAGAAAATATTTTAAGTTATTTTTATGACTTTTAATATTTTGTGATGAATTTCATTAATAATTTATTATTAATAGTAATTAATTTATTTAATAAATATATTAAATAAATTATGGAAAAATAGAATTAATGATTTAAAAATCATATAAAAATGATTTATGTGTTATAAAATATTTTAAGTTATAAAATATAACTTTTGATATTTAGTCATGGAAATATTAATATTTTAATATTAAAAGCAATTATCGGATAATGGATTTAATGGTTTAAAATCATATAAATATGATTTTAAGGTATTAAAATACTTTGATATATTATGATTATATTATAATATTATGTTATGATTTTCATTAATATTTAATAATAAATGAATATTAATGATTAAGGAATTGTGTGGTATTTAATTTATTTAAATACGTTATTAATGATTGAAAAATCATGATAAATGATATTAATTATCTGAAAATTATTACAAGTCTATGAAAATTATTTTGACTGATAAGAAAATTTGTCTAAGATATTGTTAAGTGTTTAGGCAGAGTTTGATTGAACTTAAACTCGATATTTGTCCGACTAGACCGTTAGGATGATAGAATTGTGTCGATTTCAAGTCAGACTGAAATAGTTTGACCTGATACTAAGTCTCATGTGTATTATAGACTGATAGAAATATGTGATAATGTGTTTAGGTTATTCTATGTGTATATATATATATATATAATAGTATTATATTGTGATGATGTTATTCTAATATTGGAGATCTATATTACTAATATTAGGTCTTCGGATAAAGCATTATAAATTGCGTAGCGGTAATCAACGGTTCAGGCAAGTTTTACTTAACTCTACTAAGAGTTGTTTCATTCAGATATGCTTATGGTTAATCATTACTGATTGCCATGGATAATTGTACTCTGTACATATTGCATGTATAAGTCAAGTATGAAAGGCTGATCACCTTCATTACCAGTTGGTCCAGATATATTTGTTCATGTTCAATACTTGTTCAGTCAAAAGTTTGTTCGTGCTAGTTCTCAATTATATTGATGAATTATAGCCAGCTTATTATTCAGACTCTTTCAATCATGATATATTCTTAAATTGTATTTAAACTTACTGGGCAACTTTCATGCTCACCCTTGCTATATCATGATAAACTATTACAGATAAAGACGAATGTTTCGGATACAAGGAAAGGTTAAAGACAGTTCCAGCTTAAAGTTAATGTGCGCGATTAGATTTGTAATAGTGTTGTATGATAATAATGTTATGTGTTAGATAAGTTATGAATTCTGTATAAGTTAAGGTTACTCGACCTTGGGGAATAGTGTGTAATGTATTGTATAAACAATTTCTGTTTATATCTTCCACAAATAGTTGTAGAATGATTGAACCGAATCTGCGGTGATTTCGGACCCGGATTTGGGGCTCTCACAACTAAGATAATGCAGAATAAATTATCCTTAGCCTTCAACAGTATAACAACCGACAGAATATAATAGACAACAAGTTTTAGATCAACAACTGCATCAGAATAAGCAATCCATTAGAAGAGTCAAGTAGAGCATAAAATTTACTATCTTCTATGATTTAAAAGATTTATCATCAATTTTATCGTTGAGACTCATCTTAATAAATAATACACATCATCGAATTATCCCTGCACTACGGGCCAAGGATATTCCTTAGTATCACGACCACGAATTATCTTTGCACTACGGGCCAAAGATAATCATATTTTCATCAACGGTCATAATCATGCCATAAAATAATTTGTGACACCCCCAAAACAGGTATACATCACCCATCTTGAGTCGCCAAATACATGGTACATAAATCAAATAAAAACTTAATTATACAACAGTCGTGTACAATACAACAAAACATAACTGAGAGTTTAAACAAGAATATTGCCTTCTAGACAATATCCACTCTCAATGGAGTCCTCATTACAATTATTATCACACTATTTCACAGAATAGTGAGGACTACTAAAGCCACTTATCCTGGACCATCACTCCATTTCTCGACTCATCCCAGCTATATTCTCATTTCCTAAAGAGAACAATGAAAGAAAAGGGTGAGCTCAACTAGCACAGTAAGAAATATTATGACTAAGATAATGCGAAATAAATTATCCTTAGTCTTCAACAATATAACAACTGATAGAATACAATAGACAACAAGTTTTAGATCAACAACTGTAGCGGAATAAGCAATCCATTAGAAGAGTCAAGTAGAGCATAAAATCTACTATCTTCTATGATTTAAAAAGTTTTTCATCAACTTTATCGCTGAGACTCAGCTTAATAAATAAAATTGAATCATCCCTGCACCACGGCCAAGGATATTCATGTAATCATCAATGGTTATGATTATACCGAATAATCCTTGGTCATAATCATGCCAACAACTATCCATCAATGAACTACAGGCCAATGAGGACTTTTACCACATCATTCGTCACATTACGGTCATGATTATACCTAATAATCTCTGGTCATAATCATACCAAGTCCATCTATGCACGTAAGCCAAAGATGACTTTCATCACAATATAAGCATGAGGATGATGACAATGATATAAACAATAATCAAACAAAATAAAATCTAACGAAATCAAGGATAAATATTAAAGACTTTAAATTTATCCAGAGTTTAAAAATATCCAAATTGTCAACATGATACTGCTTTGTAGGGTAAAATTCAAGAGTAATAATCATGTACCAAAAATAATTTGGACAAAAAAGAAATATATTTTCGGGTAAATAGTACCCTGTGAATAGTACTTCAGGAATAGTACCCCGTGAATAGTACCCCGACACAAAAAGTGTCCCGAATACCCGAGTGAATGATACTAGAGTGAATAGTAATCGGGTGAATAGTAACCCGTGAATAGTAACTCGTGAATAGTACTCCTCACATTTAAAAAGTACCACGAATACCCGAGTGAATAATACCAGAGTGAATAATAATCAGGGTGAATAAGAACTCCGTGAATAGTAACTCGTAAAAAAATACCAAAGAAAATGATATTCCATGATTTAGTACAAAAGAAATGATATCTCGTATTTAGTATAATAGAATATATGAAGCTCAGAATGGATTTTCACCGCCATGCGGAATCCACGTAGATGCATCATTTCCACAATTTAATAAAGAATGAATACGAAGGATCTTTCACCATGCATGCGGTAGTCCACACAGACAGGTTATTCCAACAAAATAATAAAGAATGGAATAACAAAAGAATTCACCATGCATGCGATAGACCGCACAGATAGGTTATTCCCAACAGAATAATAAAGAATGGAACCAGTCATGTGTAATCCGCATGCATGATATTCCAACAGAATAATAAAGAATGGAACTGTGTCAATGCGTAATCCGCATGCATGTGGATATTCCAACAAAATAATAAAGAACGGAATAACAACAGAATTCACCAGGCATGCGATAGACCGCACAGATAGGTTATTCTAACAGAATAATAAAAAATGGAATAACAAAAGAATTTCACCATTTATGCGGTACATCGCATAGACAGGTTATTCCAACATAATAATAAAGAATGGAATAACAACCCTTATGAGTAGTGAGGTAGCAGACTTCTCTTCTTCTTTCTCTCTATAATAATTGCTCTATAGCTTTAGTGAATTGGTGAAAAATGAAGGAAGAATGAGCTTCTATTTATAGGAAAATATAGTTTCGATAATTGCACATTTTGGGGCTCGAAATATTACAAAGATATATACCTTCCTCTTTTTCTTCATTTTTAATTTAGTCCTGCAAGTATTATCAAACTTGCACCACCTCCCCTAATAGTAAATCATGTGAATCAATAGTAAATCATGTGACTCAATAGTTCTAAACATGTGAAAAAATTAATTATAGTATAGTACCTTCAACTATACCTCCATTTTTAATTTAGTCATGCAAGTATAATCAATCCTGCACCAACTCCTCTAATAGTAAATGAATGTGAATCAATAGTACACGCATGTGAACAAATAGTTATAATCGTGTGAATCAATAGCAATTAATTGCTCATTTATCCGGTTAATTACCCGATTGGTCAATACAACCTCCAGACATCAATTATTATCGAAATAAATGTCGATTTTCACTAACACTAATAATTCCCACACAATGGAACTATCAATTTCATCATTAATCAACACGAACATATTCATCATTAATATTATAACTCACAATATTTAACAACCAGGTAATTCCCAAGAAAGAGGGGGCTTTCCGATAAGGATTTCTCCTTATTGGCGCGCAATTAGGTGACCAAACCTCTCCTTGACAGAACTTCTAGACATTGTTAATATTGCAAATAATAATATGAATAATGTTGCTATCTCAATTATTGATTTAATAACATAACATATTAAACAGATGATATTGTGACAATAATTGAATCAATAATATGAGAGATATGATGTAGCAATAATTGAGTATAACTGAGTGACTTCTTACGTAAGCATCAATAATCAATACCGTGTGCTACTATGCAACTACGCCAGATTCTTGTACTTTTACTACTACCGGGTAGTTCAACAGCTTTAAACGAAGAATACTTTCACGTTATTTTTATAAAATGATAATTACATTTGTTTTCTTACTACGACAATACTTCTGTTGTGGGGTCCACCAATAATTGTGCCGTCGCACGGATATTCCCCGACAAAAAGAATATTCTCCGACCAAACGAATATTTTATAATAACTTGCATACTTTGTAAAAAATTTCACATATCACCCTTAACTTTAACCTTTTATCATTTTAACCATTTATGAAATAATATAATAATTATAAGAAAATTGAATACTTTTATTTCATAAAATTTGGGATCTTACAATCTCCCCTCCTTATGAAATTTTGCCCTCGAAATTTTTGTACGTACCTGGTATGCTGAATAGGTGAGGATATCTTGACTTCATTTCATATTCCAACTCTTGAGGTATAACCTTTGAGTGTCGAATATGATCCTTCTTATCCAAGATTTTAACATGTATCTCATCATACATTAAATCTTCTGCTATCTCGTCTAGTTCTAATTCAATAATGTGGTTCGGGTCGTCTACATAATTATGTAACATCGATACGTGAAAAACGTTATGAACACGCGACATACTTGGCGGTAAACGAGTTTATAGGCCACAATTCCTACTCACTCTAGGATTTCAAATAGACCAATAAAATTAAGGGTTGAGATTTCCTCTCTTCATCGACTCTTGCTTCTAGAATAACGCCTTCTTGAACCTTCTTCTTCGTTTTCATCAGCTCTGGGTCTGAAGCTTGAGCGGCTTTAACATTATCGATTAAAGTCTATTCTAATCGTATATTCGTTATCTTCACATAGGTTCCTAGAGTCTTTAACTTTATCTTCATCATTTATAAGTTATAAGAAATGGGTTTTTATGTTAACAACATCGCACTCATAAACGCATACGATCTTCTACTCAACGCGTCAGTTACCACGTTCGGTCTTCCATGATGATATTGAATGGTACGATCGTAATCTTCAACAGCTCAAGCCAACGTCTTTGGCGCATTATACGTTCGTTTTGGTTGAAGAAATATTTAAGGGTTTTAGAAATGGGTTTTGTACTGGGGTCAATACAAAATTCGATTTCACGCTCCAGGGGTAGGCTAAGAAGTCTTCAAGAATACGTTAGGAAATTTATTAACAATAGAAATATCATGCAAAACTGTGACCCTCATTCAAGACTTGGAAAACACGTCACATTGATATCTATCAACTTGCCACCGTTATTCACGATGTCCCCTACGGATATTCTGGCTTCGATGTATTCCAAGACTTGGAAGTCACCAGCGAAAGGCTCAGGGCTCTTTACTTATGGCTTGATATTACAATGATTGACTTTAGTGGTTTGGTTTCTTGAATTCACATAACAGGTTGGTTAGGAATATGAAAGCTAACAACCTTACGAAAATAATCCATTTTAGTATGATGAGTAGTTAACCAATCAATCCCTAAAATCACATCAAATGCAAGTATTTTCAAAGAAATAAGATTGACAGGTAACGTGAAAGTGTCGATTTGAATTAAAAAAGATTTATATATAGTGGAGGTAACGAATGTTTCTCCTAATAGAGTTTCAACAGACAAGTCAAAATCTAATTTCTCAAGAGTTAAGTTCAAACATTAAACACCATTAGGTGAAATAAAAGAGTGGGTAGAACCGGTATCGAATAAGGTATAGACTTCTCAAGAGTTTATGATTAACTTACCCATGATAACTTTGTTCAGGTTCCTCGTCACAAAAAAAAATGCTCTCTCTTAAACTACCAATTTTGACTTATCTGGGACATCCCAGTTGGACTTAACTTTGCTGTAGAGTACATTCCACCCTTAATTGCTTCGTCACATTCCTGATCCATGATTCGAATCATTACTCTCCAATCTATATCGAATTGGGGTTGACTGCTCTACACAGGGTAATTCCAAACTCGATGTTGGATTCTCCCAATTGCTGTCCAAAAAGCGAAATCCATTTCATCTATTTTGGCCTTATTAGATCGGACGTCTTTTCCTACAATATCAACACATCGTGCGGCTTTTACCCATGCATTATTTATTCTCATTCGTTTATTTGCTTCTTCTTTCATCAAAACTTTGATCATAGCATTCTCAGATTCCAGCTCTAATATCTTATACTCTAACAAAGAGTGCTTTTGTTCAAGCATCGTACATCGGGTAACACAATTTTGAATTATTGCATCCCTTTGCTCCACGACCGCCTGTCGTTCTTCAGCCTGCTCTTCTAACTCATGAATACGATTTTGTAATTCTAAATTTCGATCATAAAATTCTTCTAATAAATTCTCCTCAGGTTCCTCTTCTTCCTCTTCTTCCTCACTCTCAGCTGCTACTTCTGTGACTAGCTCGGGTGCAACTATTAGTTCTTCACTCACCACGTAGATATCTCTAATTTCTTCTTCGTCTGACATCACATTAACCTGGTTAGTGATTAAAGGTGTCTCAACGGTCTCATTCACTCCATTTCTAACATTTTTAGCTGCCATTTTCAAACACTGCCACAAAATAAGGGTTAATTAACATATCATATATTATCCCTATACTCTGACCGACCAATTAAATACCAAATAAACTTAGGTAGGTCATACTAGTGAAGGAATTCCCCGTCTCTCCCCTCTTAGTTCTTGTCTCACATCTCAGCCATGGATCATATCCCTAAGCTTTGATACCAACTGTGACACCCCCAAAACAGGTATACATCACCCATCTTGAGTCGCCAAATACATGGTACATAAATCAAATACAAACTTAATTATACAACAGTCGTGACAATACGACAAAACATAGCTAAGAGTTTAAACAAGAATATTGCCTTCTAGACAATATCCACTCTCACTGGAGTCCTTATTACAATTATTATCACACTATTTCACAAAATAGTGAGGACTACTAAAGCCACTTATCCTGGACCATCACTCCATTTCCCAACTCGTCCCAGCTATATTCTCATTTCCTTAAGAGAACAATGAAAGAAAAGGGTGAGCTCAACTAGCCCAGTAAGAAATATTATGACTAAGATAATGCGAAATAAATTATCTTTAGTCTTCAACAGTATAACAACTGATAGAATACAATAGACAACAAGTTTTAGATCAACAACTGCAGCGGAATAAGCAATCCATTAGAAGAGTCAAGTAAAGCATAAAATCTACTATCTTCTACGATTTAAAAAGTTTTTCATCAACTTTATCTGCCACCGGCCACCGCCTCTCTCTCGATCGCTCGAATTAATTTAGAGAAGGGAGGAATCAAGCGACTCAAACCACTTGTGACCTTTGAATCATCAAGTAAGTTCATTCGTGCCATCCTAATCCTTCGTTCTTGTTCCTTTAAATGATAGCACTTGGACTTTTAGGGACTAAGTAGCATAAATGGCTGATGTATTGGAATTAATACAATATATGACTATTTTAATTGTTATGTGAACTGCTGTGATTGGGACTATTTAGTATGGTTCTGTGTTTGTTCTTGTTTTAATCCATAAGGCTGGGGTCAATAAGCTAAGAATTATGTATTATGTGCAAGTATATAAACTTCCCTCTATATGTTTGATAAATTGCCAAGTTAAGGACTGATTTAATTAGTATCTGTGTATACTAACTATTATATGGAGTCCAACTAAAGTAAAAATGCTCTTGTAATGGGGGTAATACCTCAAGAATACTCTATGCTTGACCTCATCATAGTTCATTATGACTTGTAATCTTGGGTAGTTTAAAAAACTTGGACAAAGCAAGTAAGAATGGACTGAAATAGTAAGCTCCCTAATGATTGTTATTTGAGACCAAAACAAAGGTAATGTCTATCAATTGCTTCTACTATGGTTAGTATACTATAACATGATATTTATCACTCCAACCCACTAATGCTTATAATTATGAAGCTTAAGCTTGTTATAATTCAAGGAACCATAGGGCATGTCCTATGATGTTTATGATATATTCTAATTGGGGTTTCCCATGAGGTTGTAATCTCCTTTTCCTTTTTTCTTAATACAGTTTAAATTTAGCAAAAAATAATAATAATAATAATAATTCAAGGAACCAAAATCAGTCCTTGTGACTGTTATTAAGAAATTTTCTTATGATAGTTATAACTGAGGATAACTACCTCAAGTCTTAAAGGCTAGTAATGAGGACACTTTAAAGCTTCACGATAAGAATGTTAATGTCTAAGAGGTGTGGTCATGGATTGTCTAAAAAGTAGCTAAATTAGGTCATCCAGATGAAAGACATACCTACTAGATATTATATAAGTAACCAATTCTTGTTTACTTGTTGCTTTAGAAATGCAGATATTTCATTGCTTGGTACTTTTTTGGTGTAATGGTATTAAACCTTATCTATAATGCTCTATGTGAATTATAGTTGTGCACATTTTGTTTTGTTGTTGGGATTATATTTTGCTGAAATTGGAATTCACATCCTTTGATTTGGGACTTTATATTATTTGGTAATGTTTTGTGTCTTGGGTGCCTAGAAATGTCCATATATGCATGTCGTCGTGCATGTGGCTAGTCCACATTGTAGGGGAGACTCCGACAAAAAAAATTGAAGTATTATAAGTTTGAAAAATGTTCATAAGTATTATAGGTATAAGTTTGTAGAAGAGTCTGGGTGCTGCTTATCAATTGGATATAAATATATTGGTGATCCACTAAAGCCTATTAAGGGGCTGTTGGAGCTGATGGGTTGGGCTTGGGGTCGCGAGGCCACACGAGGCCACGCCAAGCTTAGCCAAGCCTCACGGGGCCAAGCCAAGCTTGGTTGTCAGAATGGTAAGCTATTGGGGGGTTGTTAAGCCAAAATAGGCAGTGCTAGGGAACTGTTAGTGCAACAGAGAAGGAAACTAGACACACTTGGTCAATAAAGAGACTGTTTTGGCTATAACAAAAAAACAAGGGTATTTAACACTTATGTATACAAGAATAAAGCTACAAAATGTTATAGAAGCTTTAAATTGCTCAACCAAGTTGTGACTATCCCAAAACATAAAAGATTATAGAAAGGGACCGTGAGGGGTATAATCTTAAAACATGTTAGTCGAGGCCTCAGATGGACTCTTCAATTCTTGGCGTGAAGCCTTAGATGGTGGTAGTTTTCTTAAGAAGAAACATTTCAATGCATCTGAATACCAACCAAATATGTATTACTGATATAAAGCTAGAATGAATGAAATACCTTACGTATTCACTTACGATTAACAATAAAAACAAATTTAAAATAAATTAAAATAAATAACATGATATAATATAACTATTAAACTAAGTAGTATTTACTTAGTTTCTCATACTAAATTTAATAACATTTAAAGTTTCTCATACTGCTTTAATTTGCATTCATTCGTTAACATTGAGTATGCTTAAATATTAATCATATGCTTACAAGTATGCTCAAGACATATGGTTACAAGTATGCTCAAGTCATATGCTTACAAGTATACTGAAATGTTAATCGTATGCTTACAAGTATGCTCAAGTCATATGATGAAATGCTCATGTTGTTTGTAGTAGGTACCGTGGAATCATGGACCTCTATTCAGACCGTAGTTGGATGTCACGACGAAAGTCAAGTGCCTGAATAAGTCTTCTGGTTAATTTAGAAATTTGGTTGCCAAGTGTTTTTTTGGAGTATCGTATAGTCACCCTAATGTATGAATGGTCACCGCATGAATCGATGTCCATGTTTGAAGTGTAAGAATGTAAATTATATGGACAGAGACATGGTAAACTATCATTTACTTGTTTCTGGGTTCATGAAAAATTACGAAGAATGTTGGTGGGCACATGGGCAAAGAAGAGATGGTGGCATCACAGAAGTATACAATTCGGGTAGTAGTACTCATCGTATGAATGAAATGGTTCATGATATTGCAAGGCCAGATTTTGATTGGGAACAAGGGAGAGAGAAACCTATGAATTCTGATGCCAAAGACTTCTTTAAGTTGTTAGACGAGGGTAGGGAGCCATTGTGGCATGGTTGCACCAAGCACACTACATTGTCTGCAGTGGTGACATTACTTAACATCAAGGCTAATCACAACATGAGCCATGAGTGTTTTGAGTCTCTCTTGAAGGCCATTAAGAGTATGTTGCCTGATGGTGAGAAATTACCTAGTAACTATTAATTTTGTAAGAAAATGGTGAAGAAGTTGGGTCTTGGATACCAAAAGATCGATGCATGTCCCAATGATTGCATGTTGTTTTATAAGGAAAATGAACAAATGACAAGGTGCACGTTTTGCAGTCATGATCGGTTTAGGCCTAATAAAGAGGGTGTGACTACAAAAAAAATCAAGTATACCATTTAAGATTCTAAGGTATTTTCCAATAACACATCAGCTAAAAAGATTGTACATGAATTCAAGAACAGCTGAACATATGAGTTGGCATGCAAAATCTCCAGCTAAAGATGGAGAACTAAATCATCCATGCTGGATGGGCGTGCTTGGAAAGATTTCAACTTAGCACATCCCAGGTGCGCATTGGAACCTAGAAATGTGAGGCTTGGATTGTCCGCCGATGGTTTCAATCCGTTTGGCCACTCAAATTGTATCCAGTACTCATGTTGGCTCGTGATTGTTACTCCGCATAACTTGCCTCCTTGGATGTGTATGAAACAGCCATAATTGTTTCTTTCACTCGTGGTTCATGGTCCTAAGAGTCCTGGAAAGAACTTAGATGTTTACTTGAGACCTCTTATAGACGAGTTGAAGGTATTGTGGGAGGATGGTTACAGACTTGGGATGTTGCAACGAAAACAAATTTCAACCTTAGGGCAGCGGTTATGTGGGCTATAAGTGACTTCCCAACTTATGGTATGTTAGGCCGGATGGAGTACACACAGGAAGTTGGCTTGTCGAGATTGTATAGAGCATACAAAGTCGTTTAATCTATCAAAAGGTCGAAAGACTTCTTTGGTTTTGACTTTCATCGCTTGCTTCTTGCCAAAGAGATCACCCGTTTCGAAGAAATAGAGAACACTTCAGGAAAGGGAAAGTAGACAATGATATGCCTACACCGTGATTGTCGGGAACGGAGATGCGAGATCATGTGATGAGATTGTTGGTTATCCCATTTAGTAAGATTGATGCCACAAACATAATCAATGGGTTTGGCGAATCTCATAACTGGGTTCGGAGAAGCATCTTTTGGGAACTGCCTTATTGGTCTACATATTTGATTCGTCATAATCTAGATGTGATGCATATTGAGAAGAATGTGTTTGACAATGTGTTTAATGTAACGCCCCAGAAAATCGAACCTTTGTAAATACTTTTAATAATGAATAAAATAATATTATTTATTATTATTACGTGTTGATAAGATGATTATCGTTCTATAACCTAGAAACGTCGGAACGTCGTAGTATTTTAACTATGTAAGAGAATTAAAGTGTTTAAATTTCTAAGACGAAAATAAAAGCTTTCAGAGAAATTTTTCAAAAAACACTATTCATCGATTTTCGCTCTGGATTTATTTTTGAACTTCCGAGAAATACGTAACGTTATAATATCAAGGTGAGATGGATTATGTAATAATAATCTAAGTATGGAAAATACAATATTTCGCATGCGGACTTAATTAGAGAACGTTAGGATTATTAAGCGTTAAGAAGAGAAAGTATTAATCATATGATGCGTAGGCATTATGCGAGGTATTGAACGTAAGTATAATACGACGTATTATACTATTAAGTATGGAGAATGGAATAACGTATATTATAATTTAGTATACGAGCTAGCATACAAAAAGTATACGTATAGTATATATGCCAAGGTGTTTAATTAAAATGAAATTGACTTGTAGGATTATTATCATATTGGTAGAAGTCCAATAGAAAGTGATATGCAAGCCCAAGTGTTTGTTAATAATGAGTCCAAACTATTGTAATTTAAGCCCAATAAAAATTAGCTAGATTAATTAAGCAAGCCCAATGTGTTAAGCCATGATCCATGGAGCAAACCAAGAGTAATATGGGTAGTCTTGATGGGCAAGCACTTTGTGAGATGATCAAGTGTTGTGATAATCAAGTAATAGATGTGGCTAGCAAGTTTACTTAGTTGTAAAGCAATGAATAGTACGAAGGTTAATAAGGAGGTGGATTAAGCAATGACACCTGTTTCCAGGGCACCGTATCATATGGCGCCAGTGGAGATGAAGGAGTTGATGGTGCAGTTACAAGAACTATTGGACAGGAAGTACATTCAACCGAGTGTTTCGCCGTGGGGAGCACCGGTATTGTTTGTTAAGAAGAAGGACTGATTGTTAAGACTTTGTATCGACTACCGAGAGTTGAACAAGTTAACGATAAAGAATAAATACCCATTGCCCAGGATCGATGATCTTTTTGATCAGTTGAAAGGGGCTAAGTATTTTTCTAAAATAGATTTAAGAATGGGGTATCATCAGTTGATGGTTAGGAAGGAAGATGTACCAAAGACAGCATTCAGGACTCGTTATGGTCACTACGAGTTTCTGGTGATGTCATTTGGGTTGACAAATGCACTAGCTGCATTTATGGATATGATGAACAGAGTGTTCAAACAATATTTGGACAAGTTCATTGTGGTGTTTATCGATGATATTCTAGTCTATTCTAAGATGCCAGAAGATCATTCTGAACACCTAAGATTAGTGTTGGAGACACTAAGAAAGGAGAAGTTGTACGCGAAATTCACTAAGTGTGAATTTTGGTTGGAGAAGGTACAATTTTTAGGTCATGTCATTAACTGTGAGGGGATTTTAGTAGATCCAGCGAAGGTTAAATCCGTGATGAATTGGGAACAACCGAAAATGCCGACTGAGGTGCAGAGTTTCCTAGGGTTAGCGGGTTACTATCGGAGATTCATCAAGGATTTTTCAAAGATAGCTACTCCATTGACTAACTTGACAAGGAAGACGCGGTGAAATCTGCTGGCGTGGGTGATAAGTGTGAGGACAAGCCAAGAACTCAAGAAGAGGTTGAGTGAAGCGCCTATTTTGTCATTGCCCAGATGACACGTGAAATTTCGTGGTTTATAGCGATGCTTCGCATAGAAACACTTGGTTATGCGTGCTCATGCGGCATATGCAAGGTCATTCTGATATGCATCTAAGCGATTGAAGGATTATGAGAAAGTTTATCCTACTCATGATCCAGAACTGGCCGCAGATGAATTTTTGCTCTAAAGATATGGAGACATTATCTTTATGGAGAAAAATGTGAGATATACACGGACCATAAGAGTCTAAAATATATCTTCACACAAAAGGAGTTGAACATGAGGTAGAGGAGATGGCTGGAGTTGATAAAGGATTACGACTTTGAAATCCTGTATCACCCTGAAAAAGCCAATGTAGTTTCTGACGCCTTAAGTAGGAAGGGTCGAGAAAAGTTATCTTTGTTAATGGCTCAAACTGAGTTAATAACAGAGATGGCTAGGATGGAATTGGAAGTGAAACTATCGAGTGAAGCAGGACAAATGCTATTTACAACGGAGATGCAATCTACCATTGTAGAAAGAGTTAAGGAAGTGCAGCTCAAGACTGATGAGTGTGACCGAATGAAGGAGCGACTAGTCAATAAAGAAGATACTAAGTATAGTCTTGATAATGAGGGATTATTGAGATTTGAAGGAAGAATTTGGGTTCCAAATGAGATAGAATTAAAGGAGCAGATGTTACAAGAGGCTCATAGTTTGAGGTTTTTGATTCATCCTGGTAGCACTAAGATGTATCAAGACCTTCGCCAGAGTTTTTGGTGGCCGAACATGAAGAGAGAGATAGCAAAGTATGTGAGTAGGTGCTTGACATGCCAGAAAGTTAAGGCCGAATATCAACGACCAAGTGGCTTATTACAGTCATTGGAAATTCCGGAGTGGAAGTGGGAAAATATCACGATGGATTTTGTGGTAGGACTTCTGACTACAACGAAAGGGTATGATGCAATTTGGGTAATAATGGACTGATTGACAAAGTCGGCTCACTTTTTGCCAATTAGGGTCAAGTATAACTTAGATCAGTTAGCTAGACTCTATATTAAGGAAATAATTTCCAGACATGGAGTACCAGTATCGATTGTGTCAGATCGTGATCCATGATTCTCATCGAACTTTTGGAGGAGTCTACAAGAGCAGTTGGGAACGCAGTTAAAGCTGAGTACGGTGTATCATCCACAAACGGATGGACAGAGTGAGAGAACAATTCAGACGTTAGAAGATATGTTAAGATCTTGCGTCATGGATTTCAAGGGTAGTTGGGATGATCATCTACCATTAGTGGAGTTTGCGTATAACAATAGTTATCATGCGAGCATAGGTATGCCACCTTACGAAGCTTTGTATGGAAGGAAATGCAGAACACCACTGTATTGGGATGAGGTAGGAGAACGCCAAATGCTGGGACCAGAATTGGTGCAGCAAACAGCGGCCATTGTCAAGATGATACAAATGCGTCTTCTAGCAGCTCAAGACAGACAGAAGAAGTTTACAGATTTGCATAGAGAGAATAGAGAATTTGAAGTAGGTTCGTACGTATTTCTAAAAGTATCTCCCTAAAAAGGAAAGATACATTTTGGAAAGAAGGAAAAGTTAAGTCCGAGGTTCATAAGACCTTTTGAGGTATTAAAACGGGTGGGTGAGGTAGCTTACATGATAGCATTACTTCCAGACCTAGAACGAATACATAATGTATTTCACGTATCCGTGTTACGCCCTTATAAGCCAGATTATAAACACGTGATAGAATATGAGCCTATTTATATTGAGAAGGACTTAATGTACGAAGAAACGCTGACTCAAATTGTCAATAGAAAAGAACAAGTTCTGCGGAATAAAGTCATACCTTCCGTAAAGGTAATATAGAAGAACCACGATGCAGAAGAAGCAACGTGGAAATTGGAAGAAATGATGAAAAAGAGTTACCCTCATTTATTTGTGTAATTTTTTTTTTAAAGCGAGATTCTGGGGACAGAATCCTTATAAGGGGGAGAGAGTGTAACGCCCCGGAAAATCGAACATTTGTAAATACTTTTAATAATGAATAAAATAATATTATTTATTATTATTACGTGTTGATAAGATGATTGTCGTTTTATAACATAGAAACGTCGGAACGTCGTAGTATTTTAACTACGTAAGAGAATTAAAGTGTTTAAATTTCTAAGACGAAAATAAAAGCTTTCCGAGAAATTTTTCGAAAAACACTATTCATCAATTTTCGCTCGGGAATTATTTTTGAACTTTCGAGAAATACGTAACGTTATAATATCAAGGTGAGATGGATTATGTAATAATAATCTAAGTATGGAAAATGCAATATTTCGCATGCGGACTTAATTAGAAAACGTTAGGATTATTAAGCGTTAAGAAGAAAAAGTATTAATCATATGATGCGTAGGCATTATGCGAGGTATTGAACGTAAGTATAATACGACGTATTATACTATTAAGTATGGAGAATGGAATAACGTATATTACAATTTAGTATATGAGATAGCATACAAAAATTATACGTATAATATATATGCCAAGGTGTTTAATTAAATGGAATAGACTTGTAGGATTATTATCATATTGGTAGAAGTCCAATAGAAAGTGATATGCAAGCCCAAGTGCTTGTTAATCATGAGTCCAAACTATTGTAATGTAAGCCCAATAAGAATTAGCTAGATTAATTAAGCAAGCCCAATGTGTTAAGCCATGATCCATGGAACAAACCAAGAGTAATATGGGTAGTCTTGATGGGCAAGCACTTTGTGTGATGATCAAGTGTTGTGATGATCAAGTAATAGATGTGGCTAGCAAGTTTACTTAGTTGTAAAGCAATGAATAGTAAGGCGGTTAATAAAGAGGTTAGTTGAGGAGGTGCAAGGCCTAAAAGACCATTATGCCCTCACTTTGCCAAGCCTATAAATAAGAGAGTTGTTGATCATTTTTCATTGTTCAACTTTCACCCAAAACAAATTAACTTAAGTGTTAGAGAGAATAAGCACTTTTAAAGCCAAATCAAACTTTTGCTAGATTTCAAAGAAGAAGACTTTAGTCATCAAAGGTAAATGATCTTGTGATCTATTAGTCTATCTCTACCATAATAAGATTGATAGAGAAGTGTAACTTAATGTGCATGTATGCTAAGAACATATAAGAAGTAAGTAATGAATGAACTTAAGCCGAATAAGTTGAATAAGCAACTTGAACTTAAATAAGTTGATAAACTTGTGAAGAACTTATCGTATGTTTGTCATATGATGTTAGTATGTTCAATATGGTATGAGAACATTGAGTAAAGGGCTTAAGTCCATATTAAGTCATAAGAAATGGAATTCGTAGTTTATAAGTTTATTAAGTTATTAAATTATGAGAATAAGTCAAAACTTACTTTGATAATAAGTTGGTGTAATAAGTAACTTGAAATGTTTGTATGTTGATTAAAATCCATTTAGAATGATTAGTAATGGGGTTTCGCCAGAATTCACACGATTGGATGAAAATCGTCGAATTCATGAAATTCTCGGAATGGAAGTTGTATTTTGTGTTTGAAGTTAAAAACATTGGTTTTCGATGGAGACAAGTCATATTTGGCATTATAGAGTTGCGGACTCAAAAATGACCAGATTCCGACTTAGAACGAATAAACGAGCATTGAACGTTCACGAACGTGTATCGTTTTCGTTAAAAATGAACTAATAGGTGAAATTTTAGCAAACGAAGTTAATTAGATAAAATTCTTGTATGAACGCATAGAGTATGTAATTTATGAACCGTAGGCTTTTAAACGAGCCAAATTGGACTTATAACGAAGAAGTTATACGTTCGGGAGTTTCACAAAAATTTCAAAAGCTGTAAATTTTCTAAGGCACGGAGTTGGCACCGCGACGCCAACCCAAGTCCAAATGGTGGCACAAAGACACTTAAGACACGATGTCTTGACATATCACTGCAGTCGTGTGCATGTGCATGAAGAAGAAGAGTTATGTGTGAAATGCCAAATGAGTTTGAAGCTATGATATGATGGTAAATGCGCCAATCCTAGGGTGTCGACAGACAAGAATGTTTACAAGTATATAATGAAAGATAACTCATTAGTAATGAACTAAGGTGTAAATATAACATTGTTAAGGCATTGTTAGACACTTAATGTATGATGATTAAAGGTTGATAATCAATTGAAAATGAACGTAATGAGAACGACGTAATGAAAAGCCGGAACCAATAATAACAAATCTAAGTTGGGATTAGATTGAGATGAAGGGTAAGATATAGTAGTATACCTACTTGATTATATATGACCTAATGTGGTACGTTATATGATCATGTATTGTAGAGACTTAGAGACTTAAAGTGTACGTGTGATAAACAGTAAGAAGATGCTAAAGGCAAGTATTCTAACCCTTGTTCCAGTTCAGTCTGGACAAGCTTTGAAATTCATGCATTCTTTTGCATGAAGTCTTGTATGATGAAGTCAAAGCCAATTCTTTCGGCTAGACTTATATTATGATTCTATCAAGCATGATTAATGTTTACCAAGTTATATTGGTGTGGTTTTCAAACGAAGACTGAGTATGCTAAAATGTTTTTGCCATTTAACGACAGGCACGTGAGGTTGCCACAACTTAAACGTATACACGTTTAATGAATGTAGTGTTGATCAACATAGAGTACTGTAGACTGATCACCTAGACGTGCTTGTAAGTAATGTCGGACTTACGGACTTAGTGCCGGGATGTCCTTTTCAAAAGAACTTATGAATTGCTCAAGGTCTTGGACCAGAATTGATGTTTTACTGAATATTATTGTCGTAAAACATTTTGAATGAAAAGAAGTGCTATTTTGAATTATCGACAGTACTTCGTAACTATTGTTCAATTATTGGAGATATACGAGTTCTATTTTTGAAGCATGTTGTTTATTAAATTGTAATACTTGATGAGCTAGTCATGCTCACTCTTGCTTGAACCATATGAACACAGCTAAGATCGAACGGATCGAAGGCTCCGGCAAGGATAAAGTCAAGGCGAAGACGAACCCGTAGAATACTTATGTAATAGTATAGGGTGAATGATTGTAATATATTTGAT
This sequence comes from Panax ginseng, assembly GCA_020205605.1. Classification (NCBI taxonomy): domain Eukaryota; kingdom Viridiplantae; phylum Streptophyta; class Magnoliopsida; order Apiales; family Araliaceae; genus Panax; species Panax ginseng. The sequence continues at coordinate 106,198,341 of CM035128.1, read as the reverse complement.
ATTATGACAAGAACAATGTAATGGTTATAAAGAACCTGGGGAAATGTAATATTATTTTGAATATATAGAAGGCATATCTGTTCTTTTGAGACTTTTCAATTGCATATATGTGTGAATGGTAGTACTATGTAGCACCATCTGTCGGGTTAGAAGATACCCGGATTTGGGGGTGTCACATTTAACATCGTGATGAATGTTACGGGGAAGACAAAAGATAATGATAATGCACGTTTGGACATGAAAGATATTTGTAAGCGTCCTGGATTAGAACTTTATGAATCTCCTAATGGTAAGATTGTTAAACCGCATGCAAGGTACACATTGTCCAAAAAGCAAGTTGAAGATGTGTGCACATGGGTTAAGTCTCTGAAACTACTAGATGGATATGCGTCAAACATTGCAAGGTGTGTTACGGGTGGGAAATTGCAAGGATGAAGAGTCATGACCGCGTATGTTCATGGAGAGACTCATGCCTATAGCATTTCGGGATCTGCTTGATAAACCAATATAGGATGCTTTGACGGATCTTAGTCGTTTCTTCAAAGACTTATGTTCAAAATCATTAAATGAGAAGGACATGTCTGTACTTGAGAAGAACATCATAGAGATCACGTGTAAACTAGAAAAAATATTCCCACCTGGTTTTTTTTGACTCCATGGAGCATTTGAAAATCCATCTTCCCTATGAAGCTTGTGTTGGGGGTCCAGTTCAATATAGATGGATGTACCCTTTCGAGAGGGTGATGGGAAACCTTAAGAGGAAGGTGAAGAATAGAGCTTATGTCGAGGGGTCGATATGTGAGGCATACAGTTTCGATGAGACATCTACGTTTGTCTCAGACTATTTTCCGGACGAAGTCTTGACAAAGGCCAATCGAGTATCGAGACATGATGATGTGGAAAATGTTGAACTTAATGGTCGGCTCTCTATATTTGGTCTATCAGGTCTCGCTTATGGAAAAGGGAAACGTATATTCCTCTCTGAGCAAGAATTACATGCTGCACATACTTACATTCTTCTCAATTGCGAGGAGATTGACGATTTTGTGAGGTACACATGTAAACTTGATAATTTATCTTTTAAGTTAAAAATTTATTCCAATATGTTAATGTTTATAACATGGTATAGCTTATACGATGACGAGTTAAAAGTGAAGCATCCCGACATAACTGATAAAGATATTCAAATCAATCATGATAAAATAATTGCACTTTGGCTAAAGGATAAAGTAAGTTCAATTTCTTAAGCACGACATATATATATATACTCCATGTTAACTATGACTTCATTTAATAATATGGATTTTTTGTAGGCTTTGACTAAGGGATCAACGATTCCAGCTAATGTACAAGTCCTAGCTATGGGACCAGACAGGGACCAAGTCAGTCGCAATGGTTATAAAATAAATGGTTGTGAATTTCATACAAAGGCATATGGGTGCGGTAAAAGAACAACGAACTCTGGAGTGTGTGTCCAAGGAGATTGTTACAATGAGCTTGGTCGTGCCTTTTATGGGGAGTTGGAGGAAGTCATAGAGTTATCGTACAAGGGCACGTACGGGGGTCATATTCACTTGTTCAAGTGCCGTTGGTTTGATTCAGAAAAAGGGATACGTGTTGACAGACATGGAATCGTCGATATTGACCTCCATAGATCTGCGTACTCCAACGAACCGTTTGTTTTACCAACTCAAACAGTACAAGTATACTACACTCCTAGTCCTGTTAGGAAAAGGGATAAACCGCCTAAAGATTGGCAAGTTGTAATTCATACTCCCGCGTGTAGTCGTGTAAAAGTAGTTGATGGGAAGATTTACCAAGAGCAGATGCTTCATAGTCAAACTATAATAAATGTGGAGGACGACAATGAAGTAATCCAGTTAGATGGTGGAAATGAACCACATGAATTAGATCCTGAGTCAATACTTGTGTTAGATGACATTGACACTGAATCTGAAGCAGATGATGGTTATGAATCTGCAACACGTATACAAGATGATTCTGAATCAGACATTGACACTTGAACAAATGAAATGTATGTTTAGCATTACATGTTTTTTATATCATTGTCATGTTTATGTACTTAACTATTTAAATGCAATTTTTGTTTATTGTCATTTTATATTCATATATATACATGTTTATGTCACTGTCATGTTTATTATCATTTTATATATTCATATATACATGTAATCAAATATAACTCATATACACATCTTGAAATTTGTAATATACAGATGGCTTTTGAAGTAGCGCAGAAAAAGCGCGGCTTGGGTAGGGGACCTAATCATGTGCCCAAGGCCCCTACTAATCCGGATGATCGGATTCTTATTCAGATTCGCCCTCCTCCGAATAGCACATACGTCCCGCATCATTTATATATAAGCATTTTAGATTTCATTTATACAAGATATATAGAACTTAGATGTAAATTGCTTTAATATATCTACTTATCGTTGATGTAAATTAATGTATACTATAGTGATTTTTCAGATAATAAGATCGTCAAGTGCATATCACAGTTGTGTTTACAGAATTAGCCTACACCTGTGATTACATGGGAGAGCACACCTATCGCCCACAAGGATGTTGTTTGGGCTGAATTCCAGGTATGTTTTTTTTAATTATGACAGATAATATAATATTCTAATTAAGGATAATTGTTTAGTAATGTTATTATTGTTGTTTTATTTGTAGAAAAGGTATAGCTGGGAGGACGCGCATGCTTAGTGATTCAGACATTATTCTCGCGTAATCACTCGTCACACTCAAGGATAATTTGAACAAAGAACGACAAAAAGCACTTCACAATGCCGAGATCGACCATCCAGACCAGGGAGAGGATTACATGCACGAGCATAGCCCTTGGTGGTGCACCCAGTCCATATGGGCTGAGATGTGTGCCCAATGGAGAGCTGAGAGCTGGGTGAAAAGACAAAAGACTGCCGCCACCAACAGATCCTCAGGTGTACCCGATGGAGAAAAGGCTAAAGAAATATACAAGGGCGGCAGTATTTCACAGTTACAACATATCACTGCCAGGGTACGTATTTATAAGTTTTAATATGTTTACAATCATGAATTATAGAAAATATATCACATTTTTACTTAGTAATATTGTGTTATTTTTGTATAGGAGTCTCAGTCTCAAGGTCAGCCTATCCATTGGCTGAATGTGTACGTGGCCACCCGTGATAGTTTGCCTGATACTATAGTGGTAATAAGTTTTAACAACTTGATCTTGTTTATCAATGCTTACAGAATGTATTTTTAACTATTTAATTGTTAACATGATGACAGGATACTTATAAGCGTTTATTAAATGAGCGCTATCCTGAAGGCATTCCACGTCCGCCTATTGATCAAGAGTTGTGGGAGAGGGCGTCTGTTGTGAAGAAGAATTACATTAAAGGTCAAGGACAACGACGACGCCCATCCTTCAGTGGCTCAAGCTGCTCTTCTACCCAGTCTTCACAGTCATCGAGCCATCCAGCTGTTCATACTCCGGCTGACTGTGTGAGAGCTATATGTCGAGATCAAGATCTTCTAAAGATACTGGGCGGGCATCTGGGGGCTCTGAGTCCTGAGGAGTTAGCTGAAGCAGTAGCAGCAGGACATCATGGGGATGGCAACGAGGTATAAAATCAATTTGTTGTATATATTGTCGTAATATATACCAGTATCAACATAGTTACTATATTTGTAACTTGTTTTATTATTTTGTTAATTATAGGATAATCAAGGAGGCGATGATGCTTAACGTACCTGCTTTAGATCAGTTTGTAGTTATTTGATAAGCCTGTACTTGTATATCCATTCGATTCATATTGGTTTTCTGTATGTTACTTAAACAATATTAGATTTGTTTATATTTATTCAATTCATATTGGTTTTTAAAGGTTTATATAGTTTATATACTAGTTTAGTGTATGTGTCGGTGAACGATGGATGTTTATATTGTTGTGCATCTTTGTTTATCTTGTTGTGTATGTGTGTTCTGGATAAAGCGGTACAAAAGCAGTATGATTTTTTGGGAATTCTGCAAAACAGCAAAAATTTGGTTTTCATTTTTTTGATATCAGCGACCGCATGCGGTCGCTGATAGTTATTAGCGACGGCTAAATATTTGAGGATATCAACGACCGCATACGATCGCTGATATCGATCGCTGCCACGTGGACCATGTCAGCTTTGGCCCTAAACCATGCTGACTCAGCTTAGCAACCGAATTTGTCATTTTGGTCGCTCATAGCGGTCGCAGATATAGAGGTCACTAATATTGATCGCTGATGTGCATCCCAGCGACCAGATTTTATGCGACGACTATCAACGACCGCATGCGGTCGCTGATAGGCAGTCACTGATAAACCTTTTTCTTATAGTGACTTCGTCAGATTCTAACTCTTGAGGTATAACCTTTGAGCATATAATATATTCCTTCTTATCCAAGATTTTAGCAGGTACCTCTTCATAAGTTAAATCTTCCGCTATCTCGTCCGGTTCTAAATCAATAATGTGGTTCGAGTAGTCCACATATTTATGTAACATCGATATGTGAAAAACACGTGACATAGTTGGCATTAAGGCGAGTCTATAGGCCACAGTTCCTACTCGATCGAGGATTTCAAATGGGTCGTCTTCATTAACTTTTGCTTCTAGAATAACGCCTTCTTGAACCTTCTTCGTATTCATCAGCTCCGGGTCTGTAGCTTTAACATTATCGTTTAAAGTCGGTTCTAATCGTATATTCGCTATTTTCACGTAGGTTTGTATATTTTCACTCGTAAACACATACGATCCTCTACTCAACACGTCAGTTAACACATTCGCTTATCCCACTGGTATTGAATGGTATAATCGTAATCTTCAATAGCTCGAGCCAACGTCTTCAGCGCATGTTACGTTCGTTTTGGGTGAAGAAATGTTTGAGGGTTTTAGAAATGGGTTTTATACTGGGGTTAATAAAAAATTTACTTTCATGCTCTGGGGTAGGTCAAGAAGTCTTCAGGGAATACGTCAGAAAATTTATTAATGCTAGAAATATCATTTAAAAACTGTGACTCTCATCTAAGACTTGGATAACACATGAAATGAAGGTTTCTCCTAACGAAGTTTCAACAGATAAGTCAAAGTTTAATTTCTCCGGAGTTAAATTTAAACGTTGAGCGCAAATAGGAGAAATAAAAGAATGGGTAGAACCGGTATCAAATAAGGTATAGACTTCGCAAGAGTTTATGATTACTTACTTGTGATAACTTCGTTCGGGTTCCTCGATAAACGCTCTCACTTAAACTACCGGCTTTGACTTGTCTGGGACATCCTTTGGTGTCACTATCCCAGCTGGACTTGACTTCATACACGATAAAATCGAGCTAGGTGACCTTCTCTTTCACAATTGAAACACGTTTTGGGTTGCTGCGTACAGTTTGGATGGATGTGTCCCTCCTGTCCGCATTTGAAACATACGACCGGTGGTCGTTCTTCTTCCTTGGAAACAGGTGTTGGTGTTGCTATCTTTCCATCATTATTGAACCTTCTCTTCTTGAAATTTCCACTTATATTATCTTGGCCATGATTACCAGCGAAGTGGTTACCATTCTTGGCATGATAATTTCCCCCACGATGGTTATTATTGTTCCGATGGTCGTTGCCACCAGTATGATTATTATCGTGTTGTTGGTCGTTACCTTTTGGTTGTGCTGACTCATTATCGCGCTCCACTAACTGAGCCCTATTCACAACATCTGAATATAAACAAAGTTTGTAAGAAATGAGGTATTGACGTATTTTGGGTTTCAAACCTCTTAGAAACATTCGCGTCATTCGCTCCTCATTATTGACCAAATGGGATGCAAACCGGGACACCTCTGCAAACTTAGCCTCGTACTGCGACACAATCATATTATTTTGCTCCAGCTTGATGAATTCCACCTCTTTCATATGACGAATACTTTCAGGAAAGTACTTGTCGTTGACCAATTCTTAGAACTTCTCCCAAGACATCTTGAGTGTGTCAGGCTGGGTACGTTTTACAGATTCCCACCAATGATCTACTTCTTCACGCAACATAAAGGTGGCGAATGGAACCTTTTGCGCATTTGAGCATTCCAAGACATCAAATATCTTGGTGATCTGTTTTATCCACGTCTCTGCCTTAAGTGGTTCTGGCTTTCCCAAAAACTCAGGTTGTCCCAGCTCCTTGAACTGCTTAGCGATGACCAACCGTGGATTGCCATTGTTTCTACCTGCATTATGAACAGGAGTTTCTCTCGTTTGGTGTTGCATAAATTCTAAAAAAACTCCTAAACGTATCGTCATTCGTCATTTGGTCGGTGTCATTATTTATAGGAGGATTATTGTCTTCCTGATGCACATTATCCTGGCTATTGATCAGCGGTGACTCAATGGTCTCATGTGCTCCATTGCTTACCTCAACATTTTCAGATGCCATTTTACTGTCACAAAACAAGGGTTAATTGACATGCCACATATTATCCTTACACTCTGACCGACCAATTAAATACCAAATAAACTTAGGTAGGTCATACTAGCGAAGGAATTCCCCGTCTTTCCCCTCCTAGTTCCTGTCTCACATCTTAGCCAGGGATCATTTCCCTAAGCTTTGATACCAACTGTGATGCCCCCAAAATAGGTATACATCACCCATCTTGAGTCGCCAAATACATGGTACAAAATTCAAATACAACTTAATAATACAACTGTCGTGTAAAATACGATAAAACATAAATCGAGAGTTTTAAAACGAATATTGTCTTCTTCAGACAAGATTCAACTCAAATGGAGTCCTCAATACATTTATTATCACACTATTTCATAGAATAGTGAGGACTACTAATGCTATCATCTCGATCGTCACTCCGCTTCCCGACTAGTCCCAAATATATTCTCATTTCCTAAAGAGAACAATGAAAGAAGAAAGGGTGAGCTCAATTAGCCCAAGAAGAAATATTATGACTAAGATAATGCGTAATAAATTATCATTAGCCTTCAACAAAGATAACAACTGATAGAATATAATAGACAACAAGTTTTAGATCAACAACTGCAGCGGAATAAGCAATCCATTAGAAGAGTCAAGTAGAGCATAAAATCTACTATCTTCTATGATTTAAAAGATTTATCATCAATTTTATCGCTGAGACTCAGCTTAATAAATAATCCACATCATCGAATCATCCCTGCACTACGGGCCAAGGATATTCCTTAGTATCACGACCACGAATTATCCTTGCACTACGGGCCAAAGATAATCGTGTTTTCATCAACGGTCATAATCATGCCATAAAACAATTCATCTTTGCACCCTTGGCCGAAGAGAATCCATGACCATAATCATACCAAAAACTATCCATCAATGCATTACGGCCAATGAGGACTTTTATCACATCATTTGTAACATTACGGTCATGATTATACCGAATAATCCATGGTCATAATCATACAAAGTCCATCTATGTACTACGGGCCAAAGATGACTTTTATAACAATATAAGCATGAGGATGATGACAATGACATAATAATTCAATAAAACAAGTTCAAAGATAAATTTTAAAGATTTATAATTTAATTTATCCAGAATTCAATAACGTTCAAATTGTCAACATGATACTGCTTTGTGGAGTAAAATTCAAGAATAATATTGTACCAAAAATAATTTGGACCGAAAATGAATCAATTTTTATCATGAATAGTACTCGAGGGAATAGTACCCCGTTAATAGTACTTCATAAATAGTAACTCGTGAATAGTACTCCAGCATGAATAAGTTAAACTGTATCAAGAATGCTCAGAATAATATTTTCATGAAAAGATACTGGATGAAGCGCAATTATCAAGGATATTCTACTAATTTTATGGAATATAGAAGCCAAAACTTTAACCAAATGAGTATAGAATGAAGATCAAAACATGGATACAATCAATGATAGTAACCATAATAGACGGGACGAAAAAGAGAAAATTTTATTTTTCGGTAAATAGTGCCGTATTTGTGAATAGTGTCGTATTCGTGAATAGTGACGTATTCGTGAATAGTGACGTATTCGTGAATAGTGATCCCGACACAAAAAGGTAGAAATTCCATAATAAAATTCATATCATATTTTGGCATAATGATATTGAAGAAAATAATATCATTTACGAAGAAAATAACATCTCTTACCTCAAAATAACATGAGTTACGATCTAATATCTGGATGTAAAGTCAAGAAAACTTGCAACTTTGAATAGCAACTCTCAAAATATCTAAATACTCACAAAAATACACTCGATAATATAGAGAGAAAGAAAACTTGTTTCTGGTGTGATTTTCAATTCTAACCTAAGCGCCTATTTATAGAAAAATGCTAGAACGCCATATGAGACTAAAATAATAAAATATTATTATTTCTTTCTTTTTTCTCGCATGCCGACCATCCAAGACCAACATGCCAATTCGAAAACCAATTTTGCAAATTTCATATGTTGAAAACAAAAGTGGGTCCCACCCAATTTTAATAAAAATCATTTTATTTTCCTCCAAACTTCAAAATTCATAATAAATAGCCCTTTTATCAGAAAAATACGAATTTTATGTCCATTCCACACGAAATCGAATTCTCTACAACTTTGTAGATTTAAGTTTTTTCAAATTCCAGACAGAAAATATCTGAAATCCACAAACGGACGTTTTTTAATACCTCTTAAAATTCATAACAAATCATACGCTAATTTTTAACGGTTCCAAATTTGTGGACATATACTCAACTTATATATGAATAACATATCCAAAAATCACAACGATCCAACGGTCAGATTAAAATTATAACTCGCGTAATAGAGCTTTAAGGACACCGATTTAAGTTTTTTAATACCTCCAATCCGACAAAATACTGATAAAATACTTCAACATTAATTCCTTCAATTATAACCACATAAAATAAATATTTTTCTATCTATCATTTATGTCCACATAAAATAAATATTTCCTTATCATATAAATCAATAATTAATTATTCACAAATAATATTACAGAATCACAATAATGACAACTGCATAGCCCCGTGAAAGAGGGACTTTTCGATAAGGATTTCTCCTTCTCGGGGCCATTGAATTACGTGACCAAACCTCTCCTTGACAGAACTTTCTAGACATTGCCAATAATGCTATCTAATAATATTATTCAAATAATGTGAATTATTGATTTGATAATGGGAAATACTGTGTTGTGATAATTATTAAAACAACAATAATATAAAATATCAACGCAAAGAATTATTGAATCAATAAAATAAAATATTGAACAAGAATTATCAGAATAATTATTGAGTAAAACTGAGTGACTTCTCATGTAAGCACAAATAATCAATACTGTGTGCTACTATGCAACCACGCGTATTACTGTACTTTTACTGCTGGGTAGTTCAACAGTTAACGGTAAAACTTTCGCCGTTATTATCATAAAAAGATATTTCTATCGTTTTCTCATTCCGACAATAATTCCATTGTGGGGTTCACCAATGATTGTGCCATTGTACGGATATTCCCCGACAAAAAGAATATTCCCCGACCAATCGAATATTTTATAACCACTTGCTTACTTTTCAAAATCTATAAATATTACCCACAACTATAACATTATCTCAAATCCACACCATAACATAAAAAAAATATTTCGAGAAAATTAAATATTTATTCATAAAATTTGGGGTCTCACAATATGGCTCAGCTGGAAATGGTGCAGTATCCTTCAGTAAAGTGTCCTATGTGGAAGGTCTATAACACAATCTTCTAAGCATTAGCCAACTCTGCGACAAGGGTCATCAAGTAACATTCCTCAACAATCAATGTCAAGTCCGAGACCTAAAGACATCTGCTATAAAGTTAACCGGAACAATAGAAGGAAATGTCTACACAGTAAATCTTGGACAACTAAGCTCAGACGAGACAATATACTTTCTGGCTAAAGCATCTGAAGAAATGAGCTGGATATGGCATCGAAGATTATCTCATCTCAACTTCAAAAGAATGTCCAAATTAACTTCAAAAGATCTAGTTGCGGGCTTACCCAAGTTCAACTTCGTTAAAGAAAGACTGTACAATGCATGTCAACTTAGAAAGCAGACCAGAAGCTCATTCAAGAGTAAAACTTCCAACTCAATTGACAAGCCCCTGCAGTTGCTACACATGGATCTATTTGGGCCAATTCCAACGACGAGCCTTGGAGGGAAGAGATACTCTCTGGTCATAGTCGACGATTACACCAGATTCACATGGGTGTTCTTTCTAACCTCAAAGGATGAAACAAGCTCCCAACTGATCAAGATGTTCAGACTGGTGATGAACATGAAAGGAGAGAAAATCAAGGCCATAAGGAGTGATCATGGCAGAGAATTCGACTTCTCAAAAATGGACCAGTTCTGCACAGACAATGGCATCAGTCACAATTTCTCAGCTCCACGAACTCCTCAATAAAATGGAGTAGCTGAGAGAAAGAACAGGACATTGATAGAGGCTGGAAGAACTCTACTAGCAGCAGCCCATCTGCCTAAATACTTCTGGGCAGAAGCTGTCAACACTGCATGCTACACTCAAAACAGATCACTCATACACTCTACGATTAAGAAGACTCCTTATGAACTATAGAAAGGAAGAAAGCCAAATGTCAGCTACTTTCATGTATTCTGCTGTGCATGCTACATTCTCAACAACGGAAAGCAGTACTTGACTAAGTTCCAACCTAAGTAAGATGAAGGAATCTTCCTTTGATATGCCACGGACAGTAAGGCCTATAGAGTGTTCAACAAGAAGACACTGAGTGTTGAAGTCTCGATTCACATCATATTTGATGAGATAGACTTAGACAAAATAGTACTTCAAGACACTACGACCGACAGTTCAGACACTACGAACGAGGTCGTCGAGCTCAACACTACAATCGTAGTACCAAACAGTGAAATCGTTGGGCAAGGAAATGAGATTGTAGAGAGGCCTATGCCAGACTATGAGCCTCCACACCAAGAAGAAGAAATAGAGCTCGAAGATCTATGACAAAAGGTATAAGGACAGATGTTCCAACAGGAAATAGATGGGCAAGAGATCACACTCAAGACTTAATCATTGGGGATCCGAGTGCAAGAGTCAAAACAAGAGCTGCCACCTAAAATGAATATTTTTATCTAAGCTTCCTGTCATAAATGGAACCTAAGAAAATAGAGGATGCTATGGAAGACTCCAACTGGATAGAAGCCATGCAGGAAGAACTTAATCAGTTCGAAAGAAGCAAAGTATGGAGATTGGTATCAAGACCAAGGAATCATCCTGTCATTGGAACCAAATGGGTCTTCAGAAACAAGATGGATGAAGATGGAGTAATAACCAGAAATAAGGCAAGACTAGTGGCTAAAGTCTACTCTCAGGAAGAAGGCATTGACTACGATGAGACATTTGCACCTGTTGCAATACTAGAAACCATCAGAATATTCCCTGCCTTTGCCACTCACATGAAATTCAAGGCCTTTCAGATGGATGTAAAAAGTGCATTCTTAAATGGTGAACTTCAAGAAGAAGTCTATATAGAGCAACCTCCAGGTTTCATCAATCCATCTCTTTCTAATTATGTTTATAGATTAGACAAAGCCTTATATGGTCTTAAACAAGCACCTAGAGCATGGTATTAGATACCACACTATTTCTTAGAAAGCATAAAGATAAAGTCTTGTTGGTTCAAATATACGTTGATGATATTATTTTTGGATCTACTGACGAAAAGTTATGCAAGAGATTCTCCAAGCTTATGCAGAGCAAGTTTGAAATGAGCATGATGGGTGAGCTGAACTTCTTCCTTGGACTATAAGTAAAGCAGACTGATGAAGGAATCTTCATAAACCAAGCCAAGTACATTAAAGATTTCCTTAAGAAGTATGGCATGGAATCAGCCTCTCCCATGAAAACCCTAGTTGCCCCTGCAACCAAGCTTGACAAAGATGAAAAAGGTAAAAGTATTGATATAACTCAATACAGAGGTATGATAGGCTCTCTTTTATATTTAACTGCCATTAGTCCAGATATAATGTTTGCAACAAGCATTTGTGCTAGATTTCAGGCTAATCCTAAAGAATCATATTTAACTGCTGTAAAGAGGATTTTCAGGTATCTCAAGGGTACACCTCACTTGGGGATTTGGTATCCCAAGGAGTCCTCATTTGAACTAACAGAATACACAGATGCTGATTTTGTAGGCTGTAAAATAAATAGAAAAAGTACCTGTGGCACCTGTCAATTGCTGGGAAACAGACTTGTGTCCTGGTTTAGCAAGAAGCAAAACTTAGTATCTACTTCAACTACAAAAGCTGAATACATTTCTGCTGGCAGCTGCTGTGCTCAGATCCTATGGATGAAAAATCAGCTAGCAGATTATGGGTTTGAATTCAAGTCTATACCTATTCACTGTGATAACACAAGTGCAATAGCAACAACTCATAATCCTGTCATGCATTCTAGGACTAAACATATAGAAATAAGGTATCACTTCATTAGGGATCATTTACAAAATGGAACTATATCTTTACAATATATCCCTACTGAAAATCAACTTGCTGATGTTTTTACAAAGCCTCTAGATGAATTCAGATTTAACAAGTTAATAAGTGAGCTAGGCATGCTTAACTTACAACCATTAAAAATATGCTCTAGTTTATGCTAACTATACAGATATAAAGGTTATGTTTGAAATCATAAACATGATCAAAGGAAGTTCACAATTGTATAGCTGAAGTGACATAAAAGACAACAATCGCAGTACAGACTCAATGATCCCGGTGTAGACTCAACGATAGCAGAGTCCCATCAACAAAACTTACATCCTGTGATGATAAAGTTCAAAACAAAGCAATTTCTCTGATAAGCACCTCAGGAACAAACCTAACCCTTGATTCACTCTATGAGGTTGGCCCTTCCTGAGTTACCTTGAACCAAGAAGAATGCTAAGTCAAAAGTTCATCACATGGACTCGGTCAGACTCGACGATTGCTGAATAGACTCAACGACTGCTAAACAAACTCAACGATTGCTGAGCAGACTCGACAAACGTAGAACAAACTCGATGATTCCAAGGACCATCTCAACGATCGTAGTCCTTCCGAAGAATACATTAGCTCAGAAGGAGCTAAGGGCAATTCAGTACAATCCTCATCAGTCAGATTCGTAGAGCCAAGCAGAATTCGACACCTGTCCCACTAAGCAAAATGGAGAGAGGGAAGTTACTAGTACCATTTGAAGACGCCTTTTTGAAATTAGAAGTTCAAAAGCTTATCTCTCTCCTTATCTCTACAAGCAGAAACCCTAACTCTCAAGAAAGCTCAATTAACCATACACCTTGCAAAGAAATCAATGGCAGCCTCCAACGTCATCTCTGGCTACAGACTCTGTTTTGATGAGTTCAAAACTACTAAACCCAAATTTCACAAAACTCTATCATTAATAAAGAAGGCTGGTCTCGAAGAAGCTCTGGGTACGACCACATTGATCTACCCAAAGCTAGTAAAAGAATTCTACAGGAACAGTGTGTTCGAAAACGATGTCATCACTACGAAAGTCAAGGATGTGGAAATCAAGCTGAAGGCTGAGGACATCAACCTAGCCCTAGGTTTCAAATCTGAAGGGTATTCATTCATAGATGGCATAGATTTCCATAAGGGACTTAAAAAAATGCATCACAAGAAATTCCCCTCTGTCAAAGGATACAAGAAGAAGGAGTTTCCTCAAAGGTACGAATTTTTGGCTGACATTATCGAAAAATGCATATGTTACAAGAGCTCAGGCCACGATTCTATAAATGAGGTACAACTCAAGCACATGACTGCCATAAGTTGTAGAATATAACTTAACTATGGAGCTCTACTACTTGAATGGATTGGAAAATGGATTCTCAGCTCTAAGAAATCAAAAAGCTCTGAGAAGATGCTCTACGGACGATTCATCAGTATTATTCTACAGTTCGCCTTGGGTGATAAAATTGAGGATGATGAAGGTGAACAAATAAATCCAAATAGAAGAATGACCCGAAAATCGCTGCTAGAGAACTGGAAAAGGAATCGGTTTGAAACGCGTCGAATGATGTACGAGTCCGATGGTAGGATCTGGCGATGCAAAGGAGTCAGGGATTCCAGGGAATATGTCAGTTGTTAGGGAGACTGAAGAAGAAAAAGAAGAAACTAACAAGGAAGAGCCCACTGTCCTGGTCAGAAAAAGCAAGGGCAAGAGAAAGCTACAGGCTAGAATGACAAAAGAACCCCAGGGATCAACTACTGATATACCTGTAGAGTCCTCTGATATCGAGACTCTAAGGATTCTAAGAAGAAAACAACAGTAGACTGGGGTAGATGAAGACAGGGCTACCATATCACAGCTGTTGAAGAAGAACAAAACCAGTCACAAATCCAAGAGGCCATCTGTCTCTTCGATAGTAGAGTCTCCACCGATCGTAGAGACCAGACTGAACACCTCGAGCAAGGAAGTTATTGCACCAGACGTTCTGGCTAATCAACATGACAGAGCTAAAGCTCAAGGAAGTCCTGAGGCTGTGGCTCAGCCTAGAAAACCAAGATGAAAATTGGTTAAGAAGTACATCCTTGTCAATGAAGGAGTACTTAAAAAGGAAGACAAAGAGTTGGCTGCTGAAAAGGAACTATCCAAAGAAAGCCAAAAGGACAAAGCTCAAGCTGAGGGGTAGATGCTTGAAGCTCTCATCCTAGAAAATGCTCCAGCTGAGGGGGAGCTACTAATCCTACAGGAGGATGATCATGTTGATGGGGAGGCTCATGATATCCCCATGATAGAAGAAGAGGTTCCTGCAGAAAATGAGGGAGAAACAGAGCAGGAACAAAATGTAGCCATTGATATAGTGGAATCCTTGAACGAAGACAAAGCAGAGGACGAAGATGACGAGGTCGAGATCATAGCTGTGGGTATTAATGGGTATAGAAAAGCTAACTATGAGCAACTGTTCTCCTATCTACCCATGATGCCTTTTCATCAAGCTCAAATTCTAAACTCCTGGAATCACATATTTTGGAGTTTCAAAGAATATCCAGCCATCTCTGTGCTAGCTCATGGATTCCCAGGCAGCTTCAACTTTGCCAAAATGTTACTCACAAATAATTCTTCTTCAAAGACTGAGCATGAGGTACTATCTATCCCAACCCTCTTCAGAATTAATCACTTTCCATTACCATCCTTCAGTCAATTTTATGAATTCCCAAGATGGTTGGAAGTGATCCTTCATCTACTAAATCAATTCCCAATTACAGAATCCCAAAATTATGTAACTAATGAACCAAATATGCCCAACTTTATATTGCTCCCAACTCCCATCATCTCTACGTTCACTGACTCTAGCCCCATTGTAGAGTCCCAAGCTCAAATCGTAGAGCCACCTACTCTAAACACCCAAACACAGGTCCCTCCACCCGATATTCCCTCCTCATCCACCAACGAATACTTCAACCTTGATCTTGCCCTCTACTCATTACAAGATCAATACAAGAGAACACCCCCTCATTCACAAATTCCCCAACTAAATGAATTTCTCTCAGAACTGCCCACCAAATCAGATTTGTCAGCAATGTCCAAGAAAGTGATCAAGGAACTCGATGAGAGTCTTGAAGAACACACTGAACTCATTCAAATGAGATTAACAACAATGATCAATGCTGCAAATGATCTCCCAAGCACCCTCAGCTCTGTGCTCACTAAGAAGCTTAAGGAGCTCATCAAGGAAATGATTAAAAGCATAAAGGATAGGGATGACATCCACTTTCTCGCAGCCAAAAGACACAGGGATGTTGTTCTGCTCCTACAAAAGACTCAAGAATCTCAGAATGAACTTATGATAAACAGCATCACAAGTCTCCAAACTGCATTGAAAGAATTTTAGGACTTCTCTGTGGGCCAAATGAAATAAACTGACATTGTTCTGGACATCCTTCAACGACGGGACGCTCGATCTGATGCTCTAATCAAAGAAAATCGAGAAGACATTGCTCAAACCCAAAGCCAACTCAACGAGCTCGTCCAAGGTGACTACGCCTTATCAATTTACATTTGAACTCTTGATGCTAACATAAAGGGGGAGAATAAAGGGAAAGGAGTTCAAGGCAAGGGCAGAGGAAGAGGTCAATCCCAAACTCAATCTTCAAGGAATCCTCCTACAAGGCAATTCCACTAGCAGACTCCACGATCCGGCCATCAGACTCAGCGATCTGATTAGCAAGAAATTTTAATGGCTCAACCAATAAGGAGTCTAGGGCCAACTACCAGCTCACAAAATGTGACCACCACAGGCCTAAGAATGCCAATTGGAGATCATGTATTCATGAATAGGCATGATCACAATCCTAGGATAAGCCCAAGTGAGCTGGAAGATCTAGCCAGAAGAGAAGAAGCCAGCAGGAAAAGAAGAGCTGAGGAGTATGCCAATCCTCCACGCAAAAGATCAAAGAAATAGAGATAAGTTGAAACTTAAATTCTTATTAATGTAAATCTTAACTGTAATATCTATTCTTCAAACATCAATAAATTCATGCTTATTCTCTAGAAATTTCAAATTTCTCACCAAAATATTAAGTCATGTTTACTTTCACGAAAATGCATCTAGAACTTGATAATCATGACAACAAATCTCCTTGGTTATGTCAACATCAAATAGGGGGAGATTGTTGGAAGAATGCATATTTTGATTTGATATTTAAAGTTAATGCTCATGATTATATGTAAAGTCCTTCAAGGAATATATGTACAAGGACTTACTGATAGATCAAATTTGTTAGGCTGATCTTAGCTTTTAATGTTCATCATTCTATAAACGAATGTATAGATAAAGAGATCAAACATGTTAGGTTGATCTATGACTTGAAAGGAATAGATAGGCCTCAACAAGAATCGCAGTCTATCGAGCTAATCAAGAGATTACAGAAACCAAGGTAGGATCGTAGAGCTTAGAAGATCGTAGTGTCTCTGCCTTGAAGGGCCTCTCCAGAAATCGTACAGTGGTCCAAACGTTTGTCAAAGCTAACTTAGAGACCGTAGTGTGCTTTCAGAAATGTAGAGTCTGCAAGACGAGCAAGTGAAGATCGTAGTGTGCAAATATTTGCGAGAGATCGTAGTGTTCTCTTCAGACCAAGCACTAATGTGACAAGACACCATGATATGGATCGTAGAGTATCATCTGCCTTGTGTCAGAAGCATCAAGCCCTACTTTTGTTTGGAGACAAATTCTAACAAATGTGGAATGGTTTTGAAACGTTGAAGTCCTCACCAGTCCCAACGATACAAAAGATATCCTTAGTATTCAACAAAAGGATAGTATTCAAAAAGCTAAGGAAAGGACCATAGGACAGAGGAAAACACCTTTTTAGGTGTTAGGTGAGAAAGCAGTCTACTGTGCAAGTGGGCCAGAGTGCAATTCAAAAGGTGTGCAGAAAAGTCTCCATCAAAGTTCAGAAATGTCAAACGCATTTAATGCTTCAAAAAATGGATTCAATGGATAGATTTCAAGGATCACATATATGCGGAACATATGCAGATGATATATCTAAGCAAGCATTGGACAAAAACGCACAAGAGCACTCAACGCTCAACTCTACGATCTGAGAAAAAGAGGAAGCTTGCTCAGCTACTCAGCTCTTTCGAACAAGTGCTTAATAGCAACTGAGTAGCATCAATCAAGAACTCAACAACTACCAATCAACTGAAGTAAGAGTTCCAAGTCAGAAGGACTTGAAGAATTCTAAGTGAACTGTGAAGAACCAAGTCTGCTGGACTTGAAGAGTTCAAGAGTGAACTAAGAAGTGCCTAGACTGCTAGTCTAGAAGAAATCTGTGAGATTCAGAAAGTGTAAAAGACATCCTTAGTGGATTTCCTACTCGAGGAGTAGAAGAGTGGATTAGGAGCTTTAAGTGCTCTGAACCACTTAAAACTGTTGTGTCTATTATATTTGTGCTATAACTGCTATAACTTCCATAACTGCCTCACTCTCATTAATTCAAAATATCTTAAGGGAGATTAAACAAATCTTTATTCCGCTGTGTTTTAATCATTATCAAAACTAACTAAGTAAAACGAAAAGATTTTTAAATATCTATTCAACCCCCCCTTCTAGATAACTATTGTGCCTCCGGGAACTAACAGTATGAACCCAAATTTTCTCTATCGTAAATCTTATCCATCCAATTCAACCCAAAAATTGGTAAAAAAATGGTGTTTGAAACAACATTTATATAAGTGTATTTATATATATATAATCCAGGCATCTAACAAACAGTTTTTCTAGATAACTTTTTCATATATATATAGAGAGGTTGGCATAAAAAGTAACAATCCCAAAATTTTAAATTATAATTTTAAATATTTATTGAATTATATAAATATTTAGTGGATGTGTTTATCATTGAATAGATATTTGTTTAAATTAATTTGATTTGATTTGGTGAATTATTTGTTAAATAAATAATTAATGAGTTAAGGAAATTAATTATTATGAGATAGTATTCTAATTTAAATTATAAATTAAATTAGAAAGTTTATAGTGATTAAATGAATTATTATAATAATATTTTAATTTGAATTTGTAATTAAAATGATGTGTTAGTTGATTAAATAAAGTTATAATTATAAAAAAATTATAATTATGTTGTGTTGATGTATGTGTTAAGGTAATTTAATAAATTGTTATTAGAATTAATTAAATTAATTATGGAAAATTTAATTAAATAAAAGTGTGACAAATAACCTTACTATAAAGGAGTTATTAAAATAAATTAAAGGAGTTTAATTCAGTTTTGCCAAACAAGGCTTAATGAATGTTAAGTCTTTAATTTAAATCTGTTTTACCAAACAAGGTGTAAGATTTAATGGGTTAATTTTTAGTTAGTTAGCAAAACAAGCCTTATGGCTTTTGAGTTTTAAAAAAAACTGATGTCAGTTAATAGATATATTTATATTATACAATTATTATATATTATACATATACGTTATAACTTTAGTACGTAAGGTTAGAATAGAGAAGAAGAACACAGAAGAAGAAAAAGAAGAGAACATGAGAGAATTCTAGAGAGGTTTGAGAGAAGAATTGGGGAAAAGAAAGCTTGTTGATCAAAAGGGAAAGCCATCATCTTCTAAAACTAAGGTATCATCTTACTCTTTTATTTTTTTAAAGTTATAGCTTTATTCTCTTCCAAAATCCTCTGTAAAATCTTTGTAAAGGATGAATTATTTGTTATATATAGTTTTATATGATAAATTGGTGGTTAAAAAGTTGTTTTCATAAGTTTATATATGAGTAGAGTAAATGAATTCATGTTATGTATGTATTTTGTGAAGGAAATCATATTACAATGAATTAGTATAAATATATATATATATATATATATATATATATATATATATATATATATATATAATATGGCTTAGTTTAAAATAAAATTGAGGTTTAATTCTCTCAGATAATATATAAATTGACTATTGAATTTGAAAAAGGATGAATAAACATAAACAAGGTATTTTCAATGAACTGTTTTGGTTAACAAACAAAATCACAGTGATGATTTTCACTAAAAATGTCAAAAAGTGAAGTTTTATCAAAAATAGTGAAATTAGATGTTTTAAATTCGATGTTTATGTTGTTAAATGGGTAAAATCATGTTTAGAGTCCTCAAATTATGTTTGTGTGAAGTTTATATATGTAGTATGTGTTAATTTCATTGTTAGAAAGTAGCTTGTAGGCCAAAATTGGCTTTGTTCATGGTGTTGTTAGAGGTCGGGTCGAGGATCAGAGTTTGTGTAGTGTGCGCCCAAAGAAGGCATTTCTCGTGCCAAGGCGCCCATACACCATAGTTATTAAGCTTTGGCTTGTGCCTTCATAAGAAGAATACTTACCACAAATGTAAAAATCGTATGCAGCATGATCTTGAAGAATGGTGGTCGAACGGTGTGTTTTAGTTACACAAAGTCTGAACAAGTTGTTATGATTTAATAAAAGGACTGTTAAGATATGATTTCAGTATTTCTATACTAAGAATGATCATATTATTATTAGCTAATGAGTTTTATTACTAATGTAATTTGATTACGTGATTAAAGATCAAACCTTACATGATGTATATACTTATTTATATATATAGTGTAGGTAGTAACTAATTATGTCATGATGACATATATATAGGGTATTGTGATTCGAGTTGTTACGATTTAGCTTTTACTCAAGGCAAGTTTTCTAACTCTATACTTTCGTTGAGCTAGTTCTATTGTTATTATTGTTATTATTGTACAAGTTTACTTATCCTACCTCAATTATAATTACGCAAGTTTCTTGTATTTAGTTTTTTTATGATGATGCAAGTTTTCTAAACTTTATTTTGATATTTTGCAAGTTATTCTTGTATTTAACTTGTTATTTAGCATACAAGTTTATATATTCTGATATACTAATGTTGAACAATTTTTATCATTCAATTTGCTATTTATTATGCATGCTTAGTACTCAATTCTAAATAACCTTGGCTTAATATTGTTCAAGCAAGGTATGTTATAGTTATTCAATAATTATGCTCTTAGATTATTCCTAAAGCATAAACTTAATATACAATGTTGATTCAGTTATGATTTACTCCATACCATAACGTTATGAACTTTTCATTCAACTAATCCTTAGTTGATGTTCGTTAAACCTAAATTACCTTGAATTGTATCCAAACCAAACTTACTTTGGTGCAGACTTTTACTCAAAATATTGAGATGAACAACCCTATTATTAGGGGATAATTTACGCTTAGCGTTGAAATGTTTGTGCACAATACATTTATCTGAAGAAATCGATCCCCTAAATACAAGGAGTCCCTATAGTCTTATGACTGTTAAAGTTTAAGTTGAAAGATTACTTATAACTATGGATATAGTTCGTGGTCTTATGACCCTCAGTTAAATATTTCATGATTCTGATAATCATTGATAAAACATTTTATTCAGTTCCATTGTGTCTATTATTTCGTAGTGGTTGTAAAGTTTTATATACTCGCCTGAGTATTTATAACAAAATAAACGGGAAAAAAGAACACTTCAAAATGTTTAATAAGTACAGAAGGATTTTAAAGTAACTCGAATTCATAAGCACCATTCCAAATAATTTATCAGTTGATGTATATTTTAGAATCATTGAGAAACAACAATGGAACCTACAAAAATGGAACAAGCCTGTTGCTTGAGCTTTATGTAATTTCAGCTAATTGTTGGCTGTAAGAAATAAATATCTCAGGAAATATTAAATTTCCCTAGGTAGAATTTTGATCCAAGGGTTTTATATGGCACACCTCACTTCTATGCTTCTGTGTTCTGTTAACTTTTGTCCGGGACCTCCAATATGTCGTAGTGACCATATCCATGAAACAGGACTTTGATGGGAATCTCTTCATCCTGCTGATACTCTTCACCGTAATTCGATATGTTTATCAAACTACCAGAGCTTCTATCTAACATGAACACTGATATTTTTGTCCTGTGACCAAAAACAAAGCATGATGGAACATCATGTCATTTTGATATCAACAGATCAATTTGATCCAAAGTTTGAATGAGATGATTTCATTCTGAATCACAACCAAAAAAGATGGTCCTTGAAAATGATTTCAACTCTAAACATTGAAAGAGAAAAATGAAACGAAAATGTGCCATTAGAAAATTGGGACAAAAGTATTTGACAGGAGTATTTTGAAAATTTCAAAAATAGAAACCCAATATATAACATTTCAAGCTCACTATGCTATAAAGTCTTTCTTCAAGGGATAAAAAGAAAGAAAAGACGATTTATGAAAAGGTGTTTCTGTATTCTACATTTCTACCTTTTTCCCCTCGTATTTGGGGGCTTTCCTCAACAAGTCATTTGCAGGTTGCAAAACAATTAAGACGCTTCAAATTAATATTTAACCTGAATATATTGCTTTAGATTAGTAAAAGAGAATATCAAAAAACAACATTGAACTTACTTAAGAACATGAGATGCCATCAATAACTCAGGTTCACCACCCCATACATAAGGTTGTTGAATTCTCTTCACATAGACATCAAAATCTCCTTCGATAAACCTAAATTTGCATAACAAAATAACTAACCCACGTTAGTACTATATTAATCAAAAGACAATGATGTTAAACTAAATTATCAGTACCCTCACCACTCGGTTTCCTTACGCCTCCTTAAAAGCTCATCCGCCACCTAAAATTTTTGATTGTCAACAAAATATGAAAAAACATTATCTTACTGCAGTATATTTCCATTAAAATGGAATCGTCAGCCCCCAAAAAGGATAGAATTTTACTTGAGCTCTCAATTCATCAGCGAGTTCTGTCTGACGAATTTCATCAGGAGCTTCTTCTCCATTTCTCAAGCAAGCAATATGTGCTATTGCTCTAAATAAGCACCGCCCATCTGCTGGCACCCCTGTATTGCACCTCAACTTTCAAACTCTATTCACATTTCACACTTCGTCATAAGTTAAAAAAAAATTGGAATGGAATCAAAATACTGATTTAAAAGACCGATGCATTTGCCAACAGAATACTCCATATAGGGATGCACATATCAAAAGATGAATGAAGAAAATTTGAGGTACTGGTTCATATTGGCTTTCAAAGTGAAAAGATTACTGGGAAAAGCAAAATATCGTTTGACAAAAACATTATCAGCAGTAAAGCTCATGCAAAATATATATATATATATATATATATATATATAAAAAAAAAATATATATATATATATATATATATATATATATATATATATATATTACCGATACTTACAATTTAAATTTTGAGTGTATATAATAGGACTTGAATTTAATACTCAAATTTTTCTTCTTAATTTTTTACTTTTAATTTTGCGTTCCTTCTCTTCTTTTTTCGTAATTCAAAACAGAGCCTTCCGTTCTTCAACGAAATAAAATATAATAATTTAAAGGTAGATTCTAGTTACTAAAATATTGCTACATAGAAGGTAAAAAAAATGTATGTTTAAGATGAAACATCACGTGTAATTAATTGTTCATATCGAAATAACAACAAAGTAAAATACAAAAATTTAATTAAAATAAAATAAAAACCACAATCTTTAATTAAATTTAGAAGAAAAAAAAAATCAAACCAATAAATCTTTCATTTGACACAATTATCACTATTCACTATATACTAACATAAATCATTTACTTATATTTCACTAAACATATTAAAAAATCAAATTACATAAACAAGAAATCAAGCTCACCTGTGATCCTATAATTGATTGAAACTCCATCATTTAACACAGATTCCTCGGTACTCTCGTCAGCCGTGACCGAATCCGTGCTTAATTCGACGCATTCAAAAGGTGCACAAAGGCAGGCACAAACCCCAAAGAGGAGCCAGCCCGAGTCCGGCCGGTGGAGCCATCGAGCCGGCCGGGCATCCCACGCCACATTCCACGAGCCCTCCCCCTTCTGCTCATGGTGAAAAGCTGGTGGCGGTCTATAATTCCCACCGGCGGGAAGGATCGCGTGCCATATGGACGCCGCACCGCCACGATAGCCACCACAAACGATACGGCAAGAGTTTGAGTGGTAGCGCCGGCGGCAATCCTCGCTGGCGCCGCTAGTGAATACTTTCAGAGGGCTCCGGAATATTAGCCGCGGTTGAGCCGCCACAGCTACTGAACCTTGTAGAAATGATAAGGAATTGAAGAGCCAAGGCTTGGGGCGTGTGCACAATGTTCCGAGCATCACCGGATTGGTCTGATGCTAAAATAGGCCGAAATCGGTAAACTACTCTCCCACGGGGAAAAGTTTAAACATCTTCGCTTGTTGCAGGGAAAAGTTTGGTGACGGCGAAGCGTTTAAGAGAGAGAGAGCGTGGGGCCCACGAAGGATGCTGAGCTGAGCTGTGCGCTTTTTGTCGTCGATTGATGCGGTGTCGTTTTATTGGTTGGTCCGTCAGGATTTTCTCTCCTGTTTGAATGTAGAATGACGATAGTTCCCCTGGTTTGATGTCTCTTTGGCCATTTGGGTTGGAGGACAGAAGGTAAATTAGTCATTTAGGTATTTAGAATTTCGAGGTGTTGGCACGTGCATCCCATCAAAATTAGTGGTTCCCGTGTTTACCAAGAAAGTTGAAAAGGTATTATTATCATTTTGTAGGTTGTGATAAAGTTGCATGAAAATTTTTGTGCAACTCTATTTGCAAGAGAAAACTTAGTTGAATACACCTTCCTTCACTACAAAAAAAAAAAAAAATTGGCAAAACTAATGATTTGGTTATTGAAGTTGTCATATTTTATTGAATATCTGATTGAATTTTTAATTTATCAAATTAATTAACTGAATTAATTAAAAATTTTAAATTAGATCACTCCGTTAAAAAAAATAGACAGACGTTAACTTTTTATCTGTAGCGCTGAAAAAAATATACAAAAATTAAAAATATTACATGTGGCAAAAAAATAAATAAATAACTTCAACTCTGATTCTACATCAACAAAATAATAATATATATAATCAATTAAAATTTTAATTCATTAAATCAATCAGATTACATATGGAAGAACAGATCTAAAAAAATTATCATCTTCCCTAAAAATAAGAAGAATCAGAACCTAGAGCTTCCCAACACTAACAAATAGATTCAGAACAAGTTGTCAAAAGGAATCCAAAACTTCTAATTAATAAAAACAAAAAAAAAAGTTTACAAAATATACTGAACAGAAGGAAGAAGAAATTAAAACAGAGACTCACGCCATTGGGGAGGACTGGGTCGACGGCATGGGGGAATTCAAATCTTCATCTTTGGTTGATCTTTTTGCCACCATTTGGGTCGACGATTTTTTGGAGGGATTGGTGAGGGAATCGAATCTGGTGGCAATGGCGAGTGAGGCATTGATGAGAGGCAGAGGTGGAGCCGTGGAGAGGGTGGAGGCAGTGGTGGTGGAAGAAGATAGAGAAGAAGAGGAAGAAGTGGGCGTTGTTGGGGGCAAATCACAAGAAGGCCACCACCCTCCGCCGCATCCACATCCTTCCACCCTCCCGTGGCCACCACCCTCTGCCGCCTAAATCCTCCTCTTCACCACCGTCGCCGCCTCCTCGCCATCCACATCCTTTCACCCTCCTTGAAGAACAGATCTAAAAAATGATGGGGATTGAAAAAAAATGGAAGAACAAATCTAAAAAAATGGGAACAAAATAATTTGATTTGGAAGAGGAGATAATTAAATTAATTTTTTGGATGAAATTGAAACATAAAATTTTAATTTTAATTTTAATGTTTAGTTATTAATATTGTCTTTTTTTAAGGAAAATATGTTTGATTTTTTAATTGATTAAGATTTGATTTATCTTGATAAATAAATTTGATTTAATGAATGAAAAAATATTTTATTTTTATTAGTTTTTGTTTTGTTTCATTATGTTTTTGTCATTTTTAAAACTTTAAAATGTTAAAAATGAGTCAAAAAAATAAAATTTTTATTTTTATTTCTATGTCATTGTTGCTGATTGGCCACCTAATTTTTTTATTTTATTTCTCTTTTTTTTTGTTCCCACGTATGAAAAATCTTGAACCAATTTGACAGTCGTAAGTCATATTTGACAGAATGACTCAATTTGAAAATTTTAATTAGTTCGGTTAGTTAATATGACAAATTAAAAGTTCAATCAGGTATTCAATAAAATGTGCCAACTTCGATGACTAAATGATTAGTTTTGTCAAAAATAGGACCAACTACGAAGAAAAGTAGTTGCGATCGAAACATAGTCGTTGATGCTATTAATAGCGAACGTAGTTGGTCGCGATTGATATTAGTCATAAGTGGAACTATCCCTGGAATTTTCGGGGATTATTTAATTTTCTTTTCCTTCCCTTTTTTTTATGTATTTTCTTTTTTCCTTTACTTTTTTTTTGTTTTTACTTTATCATCAAAGTGAGGCAAAAAAAAGTGGTAACAATTCTCTCCGTAAACTAATTAAAAATCAAAAGTTAAAGCAATAAAACAAAATTTTTTGGATCCTACTATAGTGATCATAAGTTCACCATAGTTCTATCCTATCAAGATTATTAAATATCTCTTCTTCTAATTTTTTTTGTTTTTGTTGTTGGAATTCATTCTTTCAATCTAATTAATCCCATAAACTACAATATAATGTTTGTAATATATAATATTATAAATTTTAATTTATTTATAAAAGTAGCTAATCAGCTGACTAAAAATTTCAAAATCTGATTAATAGTCTCATAGTTAGGAAATTTATATATATATATATATATATATATATATATATATATATATACAAAGAAAACTCCTATTTAGGAATACTCTATATAAGAATAACCTCTACAATATTATAAAAAAATTTAGTCACAATTTGGGCCAGTTATAAATAGGAATAACCTCTAAATTGTAATATGTTATATACTTTTTAAGTCCCGTATTAAGAAACTATACCTCTATATAGTAATAATTTCATATATATATATATATATATATGAGAGAGAGAGAGACTATTAATTTTAAAAGACTATATTTTCTATAAAAGACTACATTTCCTATAAAGAATTATATTTTTCTATAAAAGACTACATTTTATATAAAGGAATATATTTTCCTATTAAAGACTACATTTCCTATAAAAGACCACATTTTTCTATAAAAGACTATATTTCCTATAAAAGACTACATTTTCTTAGTTTGAAAATCTAAATAATTTATGTGGGAGTTTTTATTGATATTTTTGTTAAAGTGAATATTTTTGGGTGTTACCAATACCTCTATTTAGTAATAACCTCTCAATTAGAATACAAATAGTTTGGTCCCAAGTCTATTCCTAAATAGAGGTTTTACTATATATATATGGTCCGGATCTTAAGCTCACCCCTTATCTAACATACATTGCTCACCCCCCTTTAGCGACGGACAACATATAATGACAGACAACATATAGCGACGGTTCTATATATAGTGACGAACCGAATCGGCACCCTATCCACTAAAGGGGGTGAGCAAGGTATGTTAGATAAGGGTGAGCTTAAAATCCATCGATATATATATATATATATATATATATATATATATATATATATATATATATATATATATATATATATATATATATATAAAGTCATTAGACTCACAACTCAAAAGTTGACAAGGGTTGGAATAGAATGTTGTGAAATGCTATAATTGGGAAAAAAGAATTTGAAAGAAGCACTCCAAGCGTTAATAAATAATTTTTTTTACTGATGTATTTTGACCCCCCCTCTAAAAATATTCTGGTTTCGCCACTGATATTAGTGATCGACATGCGATCTTTGATGTAAATTTTCCTCCAAATATTTGATACAAATGTTGGCAGAGAGGCTTGTTGCAATCAATAAATGTTAGCGATCGTTGTGCGATCGTTAATACTTTCACGTCATTAAAAATTAGCAACCGCAGAAAGCGGTCGCTGATCGTTTTTATTATAATCAGATCCAAGCAATCGAGCAAACCAGAAACGGAGGAAATAAAGAGAGAGAAGGATGAAAGAAAGAGGGAGAAGAGGGGGAAGGCGGAAAAAAAGAGGGAGAAGCCATTGTTGCCGCCCCGTTGCCGCCCTTCTATTCAGGTATGCATGTTATTGAGGGAGTAATTCTTGTTAGGGCTTGAAAGTACTTGCTATTGTTGTTGTAGAAGGATCAACACTGAATATAATCACGACACCAATTTTTCAATTGTTATATATTTCAAAATTTTCATTTGCATATGGGGTTTGGAGTCAATAGTACATTTGTAGACTAAATTTGGTTTATCCCTTAATTTTCCAGTTGAAACAAAATTTTCCTAGTTTGGTTGAACATAGAAAAGAGGATGGAATTTTTTTTTATTTCAATTCCTCAATTCTTTGAATTTTCATATTTTGGGGTTGGATGCAACAATATACTTGTTAAAATGAATTTGGTTACTGCCTTGAATTCCTAATTAAAACAGAGGAAAAATGATAGAATTATGGGAAATTTTATAAGGAGTTGAATGGGTGTTGTATATCTTGGGTGTTGTATGATAGGAACGAAATAAATGTGCTGGAAGTATTTAATCGATATACGAATATTTTAAACTTTTGTGGTATTGGTGAAGATATATTTTTATGGTATATATTATTTGTGTTGAATTCTAATGAATACAAAACAGGGCTTATCCAATAAAAGAAATCTAGAGCTTATCAGCAATATGGTCTGCTATGCTAAATTCCTAGATGAAGTTTCCTTCAATGATATGATCTATTTATTGAATGGTGTTTTAGTGGAAATTGTGAAATATTGAGTTATTGCACGTAAATTTTGTTTATTTTCCCTATTATAAGAATGTTAATCTGAGTTGAATATCATGTAAACTTCAATCTGTTTTTTAATAGTGTGTTCCTATATAAAATGTGACGAATGAATTTATTGAGTCGTGATTCTAGCGACAGAATTCTTTTAAGAAGGGAAGAATATAACGAACGAGAATTTTGTGTATTTATTGAATTAAATAAATATTTGAGTTAGTTTATTTGTTAAGATAAATATTCGATGAAATTATTGTGTAATAATTTTATTATTAATTTTTAATAATTTTATGTATTGAAGATTTAATTTAATGAAATAATTAAATTAAATGAATTGTTTAATAATTATAATATTGTGTAATGGTGTTATTTTAATTTAATTGATTAATGGAATTAAAGGAATGATTAATTTAAAAGGTTAATATTTATTAAATAAATATTAACAATTATGTTAGCTAAATAAATATGATGTGAATAATTAAGATTGTAGTTAAGTTAAATAAAAGGGTGACAATTATATAATATATGATAAGAGTATATTAAAATAAATTAGAAAACCTAATCTAAAAGCTAGCCAAACCAGGCCTTAAGACCTTTGATATTTTATAAGATAAAAAGTTTTTGTTTATTTACCTGATGGCTTAAGTATACAAATATATGTTATATTAGTTTAGTTTATACATGTTATGTTCTAAAGGCTTAGAGTAAGAGGAAGGAAACACAAAGAACTTGAGAGTTAGAAAAGGAATTCTATGAGAATTGGGAATCAAGGGGAATAAGAAGGTTTTGTCAAAGCCTTGTAACCATCATCCTTGCTAGTATAAACAAAGGATTAAGGGTAATAATCTATTTCTAATTCCTTGTCTTGGTTTTTCAATATTTATTCTTTGTGGTTTGATTCTTGTTTAAAATATTGATTATATGTGTGTTTAATCATGTAAAAATCTGATAGTTATCATCTGTAACAATATTTAGTAATCAAATTCATGGAATCTTGTTTGAAGAAGAAAATTTAAGTTTACAGTGTTATATATATATATATATATATATATATATATATATATATATATATATGAAAGTGGCTTATTTGAGATCAAAATTGAGGTCCAATTCTTGTTATAATCTGTAAATTGATTTCAAATTGTGTTAATATGTTAAATTACGAAAAGAATGCAATTCGTATTGTCTAATTTGGTTAAGAAATGAAGATTTGGTGATTGATTATACTAAATATGTTGAAAAATGAAGAAAGCAGCAAAAACATGAGTTTAATCCTTTAAATTTGGTTGTTTATGTTGTTTTAGGTGTTATAGTGATGAAGTGTATATATTATGTAGTTTTGGTAAGGTTTATAGTGTATGGGTTTGTCCATGTTGCTGTGGAATTGGAGTTTTGGCTCGCAACAGTGCTAGAAGTAGACGATAGTTTTCTTGTCTGCGCACCGTAGTAATGGCAGCCGCTGCCGAATCTGAAGAAGATGGGGCAAAGGCAAATTGCACCATTCCCTGAGTAGAAACAATTTGTTTTTTTATGTTCCAGTCCATAATGTGTTGATTTAACCTAGTATAATGTTCTTGATATTGTGTTAAACATGCAATAAAGTTCTATAACAGATTGTAAACATGTATTTTATGATCTTAGATTGAAAAGATAATAACTTGTTGTTTATAGAGTCTTGAGATGTTGTTTAAGCATGATGTTGTTTTACTAGACTTATGATTTCAGACTTGTAAATGATGTCAGTGATCGGAATATGAATTAGGATAACAAGATGAACTTGAATGAGAATTAAACCTATAGGGTTAATGTTAGTTTAACTAATCGGTATTGTGATTCTAATGGTATATGTAGGGTATTTGGCGAACGTGTGTTATAATTGTGTAACTTACGCACGAGACAAGTTCCTAAACATTATTTGTTTACATAGAACAAGTTCTTTATCCTATCTTATTTATTATTATAATGCAAGTTTCTAAACCCTACTTTTACCCTACTTTTTGCTAAGCAAGTTTCCTAATCTTGAGCTTGATATTAATTGATTATGATGGCTCAAGTTGTCTATTCATATTGAGCGAGTTTCTAACCATTATTTCTTATTAATTCTAAGCTTAAAATGTTTATTATATCGAACGAGACTTTCTAATTCCTTTGAAGGTAGTATGTTGAATATACAATGTTTTATTCAATTATATATTGTCGTGATTCTATTTTTTTAATTTAAATATCGTTACTCAATACCTAGTTATTGTATAGAACTCTGAATGGCTAGCAGACCTTGGTTCATTCGACTAGTCCATAGTTGATGAGCGTTCTAAAATTCTAGAACCATTGTTAAAGCCAAACCAAACTAAATTTTCTTTAATGCGGATTCCTAAGTCCAACTGAGATGAACAACCCTATTATAGAGGATTATTTACGCGTTAGCGTTAAGATGTTTGTGCACAATACATGGTACGAAGGTTTGATCCTCCTAAGTACCAGAGGAAAGGTCCATATAGTCTAATGACTGTTAAAGATTGAAGTAGAAATACTTAATAACCTGGGACATAGTTCGTTGTCTTAAGACCCTCAGATATATAATTCGATCTAATTTTCTAATCTTGATTCAAAGGTTGAATTATTTATTATTCAGTATTCATTGTTTACTCTTATGATGTTATTATTGTCATCATTATATTTGTGAGTAATTGTTTGCTCACTCTTGCATATAAAACATTGCAGCTAAGGTTGAAAGATCAGATGTGCACTAGCAAGGGCAAAGGCAAAACAACCAAGTGATGAAGACTTAGTTTATTTTATTTGAAAGAATTTATGTTATGAGATGTATTTGTTTATATTATGTATTCCGCAAACTTGTACAATAATTTAAGGTTAGATTACCTGGGATTTGTTTGAAGTTGATGTAACCCTTTAATGGGGAGGATTATTGTTTAAGTTATTTAACTTATGTCTTTATTCTTGATTGCAGGTAGTTGTATGTGATTGTTTTGGATAGTGAGCATCAAATCCTGTGGGAATGAAGTACCTAAATTTGGGGAGTCACAAGTTGGTATCAAAGTTTTAGGTTATGAACCTTAGGTGGGGGAACCTTAGGAAGTAACCTTTAAGGAGATCAAAAACATAGTAGTGATAAACTCTTATCGAGTTTTAAGGAATTCATTAAAGATAATTAATAAAAGACTTTATGTGCCTATGTGTTAATAACTTATGTGCTCGCGAGTATCAAAGAGTGTCACGTAGTAAATAAAACTTAAAATATTTTGTTGTCAGGATGTCTAATATTGAAGGATCCAGTCAGGCTAGGGAGGAGATACCTCAGGTGCCTAAGGATGAGGAACCCAGAGATATTTATGTCGTTCAGGAACAGTTGGTTCAGAGGGAGCCTTCTCTATTGAGCACTGTTGAAGGAAAAAAGTATGAGCATATGTTTGATCTTGAGGAGGGGGGACTCTGAGGTAATAGAGGTGGAGGATGAGGAAGAGGGTCCTGTGGAGTTTTCACCAAACTCCATTGCAGCTGAGATATATGATGAATTATATGACCATAATATAGAATTACAGGATAAAGTTGAGGAGCTGAAGGATATGCGTCAGGCCACTATAGAGTAGAAAGATGTGGAGATTCAGGATCTTGACATACATCTTGGGAATGTGGAATGAAACTTAGTTCATACATAGAATCATCAAGAACAGCTATTGGCTTAGAATGAAAAGATGAAGACTGAAGTTGAGAAGCTAAAAGATGATCTGAAGGAGGAGACAACTAAGCGTGTGAGAGTAGAAGACGCTTGGGTAAAGGCTACTCAATGTGCAGATCGTGCTGAAGACAAGATTCAGACGAAGAAGGTCAAGATGAATGAAAAGGATTATGATTTTCATTCTGCAATTGATAGGGCCCAAGACTGAGTCTTTTATTACCCAGCTCAGTTCGAAGACTTTCCATAGTATATGATGGATCGTAGAACGATGTTCTATATTATGGAAGAAGAGCATAGAGAAGTTGCTCTACGTCTTAATATGCCAAACTAGGAAGAGTAATAAGTTATGTGTTAAATAAATTGTAAATCCCATATTTTGAGATAAATAATGAAGTAAGATGAGTATGTAATCCTGAAACTTTTCATGATCAGGAAAGTTAATGTAGATAGCAGAGATGCTATCCTTACTATGTTTTAGAAGTTATGAATGAATAAAATATCGAAGTTTATTGAAATATTAAGCTTTAATCTTAGAACGTTTAAGTTAAACCTTAAATATTTAAGAACGTGAGTAGTGATTTAATAAGCGTATATCTTAAATAGAAAAATGCCTCCTAGAAGAAGACAACCACACCAATAACCACCCCCTGAGGGGTCTACTAATAACAATAATAACGAGGCCAATGCTAACCCAGTTCAGCAGTTGGTGACCTTATTAACAGGAGCACTTGATCATCAGTTGCAAGCTCAAGTCACGACTTTCAAGGACTTCAAAGTGGTTAGACCGCCAAAGTTTCAAGGGTCTATAAATCTAGTTGAGGCCCAGACTTGGATCATGGAAGTGGAGAAGGTTTTCGACATTTCCAGGGTCAATGAGGATTAGAAAACTACCTTCACAACATTTATGTTGAAATCTAAGGCTAGTTATTGGTGGCAGGTGAATAAGGTTTGTGGGGGATAGGGAATAATAACGTGGATAGGTTCAAAGAAATGTTTTTCTAGTGTACTTTTTGACGAGTTCCCAGAACCAGATGGAGGTTCAATTCTTGGAACTAAAGCAAGGAACCATGTCTATGCTAGAGTATGCTGCAAAGTTTAGAGTTGGTAAGATTTGCTCTGTATCAGGTTAATATAGATGAGCGTAAGGCGAGAAGGTTTGAACAGGGGTTGAAGCCCTGGCTATATAGTAAGGTTTCAATGTTTCAGTTAAATACGTTTGCAGTAGTACTAGAAAATGTGATTATCGCGAAAGGTGAAAGTGATGCCTTAAACAAGTATAATCAAGAACAGAAGAAGAGGAAGAATGAGAATGAAAATAAGGTTGGTGGAAGCAATAACCAGAAGAAGAAGTGGAATGAAAATTCAAATGTAGGAGGACAACAAGGAAGTTAATAAAAGAAGAAGTTTGAAGCTTGTATTACTTGTGGGAAGAACCACACTGGTGTGTGTCTGAAGGGTAAGCGAGTGTGTTTTAATTGTGTCTAGGAGGGTCACATTGCGCCGAATTGTCCTAGCCCAAAGAAGGGAGCTTGTTTCACTTGTAGGTCGAAGGATCACATGGCTCGTGATTGCCCTAGAAAGACAGCGGGAGGTGCAAATGGAGGTAAGGGAAACAACAGTGGTGGTACGTTAACTATCACTGGGCCAGTGCCATCGAACCGACCCACTACCAGAACTTTCAATATGACCATGAAAGATGTTGTTCAGTCAAAGGATGTGGTGTTAGGTATCATTCCGATCAATGGTATTAATGCATATGTGTTATTTAATTCGGGTGCTACTTGTTTATTTATATCCGATGATTTTGCTAGGAACTTAGATTTTCCTTAGGAAGAATTAGATTTTCCTTTAAGCGTAGAGATTGCGAATAGGGAGGTGATTCCTATTAGGTTTATATATAAGAGCTGTAAGGTGGATATAAAGGGCCACGAGATGATGGTGGATTTGATACCGATTAAACTTGGGGAATTTGATGTTATACTGAGAATGGATTGGTTATTTAATTACGGAGCGGTAATTGATTGTCAAAAGAAATGTGTTAACCTTATGACTTCGTCAAAGGTGGTATTTTATGGTAGCAAGTCACCTAGAAAAGCGAGTTATCTAACAATGATGCAAGCCAAGAAGTTACTGAGACAAGGATGTGTAGGATACTTAGCCTACATAGTCGATACTCAGAAGAAGACTGCAAAATTAGAAGAGATACCGGTCATTAGAGATTTTACAGATATATTTCCAGACGATTTACCTAGACTTTCACCAGATAGAGAGGTTGAGTTCGTGATTGATTTAGCACCAGGAACGGTCCCGATATCTAAAACCCCGTATAGAATGGCCCCAGTAGAAATGAAAGAGCTGATGGTGCAGTTGCAAGAATTACTAGACAAGAAGCATATCCAGTCGAGTGTATCGTCGTGGGGAGCGCTGGTGTTATTTGTTAAGAAGAAAGATGAGTCAATACGGCTCTACATTGATTAAAGGGAATTGAATAAGGTCACGATTAAAAATAAGTATCCGTTACCGAGAATCGATGACTTTTTCGATCAACTGAAGGGAGCTAGGTACTTTTCAAAAATAGATTTAAGAAGTGGATATCATCAGTTGAAGGTAAGGAAGGAGGATGTACCGAAAATGATATTCAGAACTCGGTATGGTCATTACGAGTTTCTAGTTATGTCATTTGGTTTAACCAATGCACCTGCAACATTCATGGATTTGATGAACAGGGTGTTTAAACCTTTCTTAGATAAATTTTTAGTGGTGTTTATTGATGATATATTAGTTTATTCTAAAAATAAGGAGGAGCACGTTGAACACTTAAAACAGATTCTAAAAATATATTATATTCTATTATGCATAGTGTTTTGCATAGTAAAATCTTTTTATATAAAACAGAATACTTTTATAAAGTTATTCGTTTTATTAGACTATAAATAGAATATATTATATTTTATTATGCATAGTGTTTTGCATAGTGCTGCGATAGTGTTTGTATAGTAAAATCTTTTTATATAAAAGCAGAATACTTTTATAAAGTTATTCGTTTTATTAGATTATAAATAGAATATATTATATTTTATTTAAAAGATTTTGTTTTATTAGAATATTTTATAGTAAACCAATGGAACCGTGTCTGCTTAAAAGTAAATCAATGGACCGTTAGGAATTAGTTACTATTCACCCCATTCTCCTATAAATAGAAGCTCATTCCTTCATTATTTCTTACGAATTCATTGAAACTCTAGAGAGAGAAACTATAGAGAGAAAGAAGAAAAGTATTACCTACTTTCACTACTCCTATATCCAGCTTGTTCTAAGGTAAGGGGTATTATTTCTTTCGTATTCATGAAGATAACTTCATTATTCTATTTTTTATTCTATTGGAATAACTTTGTGTACGCCAATCAACCCTATACTTGTTAAAATTCTTACATTATTCCATTCTTTATCATTATGTTGGAATAACTTTTGTCTATGCGTAATCTTTGCATACATGATGAAATTCTTACATTATTCCATTCTTTATTATTCATTGGAACATCCATGCATGTGCATTTACGCATGACTGGTTCCGTTATTTATTATTCTGTTGGAACATCCCGTCCCCGCGTAATTTACTTTGACACGGTTCTATTATTTATTATTACATTGGAATATCCTCGTACGTGCGTTCTACGCATTGACACTGTTTCTTTATTTATTATTCTGTTGAATAACCTATCATGCGTCTATCGCATGCACGGTGATTTCTTTTGTTATTCCATTCTTTATTATACTCGATTGGTTAAAGTTTTAACTTCTATACTCCATGAAATTAGTGGAATATCCTTGCTATTTGCGCTTCATCCAGTATCTTTTCATGGAAATTATTCTTCTGAGCATTCTTGAATTTTATTCTACAAAGAAGTATCATGTTGACAATTTGGACGTTATTAGTTCCTGGATAAATTAATTCTTGAACTTGTTTTATTGAATTCTTATATCATTGTCATCATCCTCATGTTTATATTATGTTGAAAGTTATCTGTGGCTGTGGTGTATAGATGGACTTGGTATGATTATGACCGTGGATTAATCGGTATAATCATGGCCGTAATGTTATAAATGATGTGGTAAAAGTCCTCATTGGCCCGTGGTGCATTGATGGACGATTGTTGGCATGATCATGACCATTGATGAATACTGCCGAATATCCTTGGCACAGTAGTGCATGGATAATTTGTGGTTGTGATACTAATGAATATCCTTGGTCAGTAGTCTTGGGGGATGATGTGGATTATTTATTAAGCTGAGTCCCAGCGATAAAAGTGATGAAAAACCTTTTAAATCATAAAAGATAGTAGATTTTATTCTCTACTTAACTCTTTTAATGGATTTCTTATTCCTCTACAGTTAAACTTGAAGTTTGTTATATTGTATAAGTTTAACACTGTTGAAGGCTAACGATAATTTATTCTGTATTATTTTAGTCATAATATTTCTTATTGGGCTAGTTGAGCGCACCCTTTTAATTTCACTGTTCTCTTCAGGAAATGAGAACGTAGCATGGACTAGTCGGGGAATGGAGTGACGGTCCAAATAATATCATTAGTAGTCATCACTTTTGCTGATAAAAACCTCACAAGACCGACAAAAGAGTTATGCTGATCTTCATCGAAAGGACGTGGGATTCGATATTGGAGATCATGTGTTGTTACGTGTTGCTCCATGAAAAAGAGTTATTAGATTTAAAAAGAGAGGAAAGCTTAATCCTCGATTCATTGGCCCATTTTTAATCCTCGATCGAGTAGGGACTGTAGCCTATAGACTCGCTTTACCGCCAAGTATGTCTCGTGTTCATAACGTTTTTTATATATCCATGTTACGTAAATATGTGAAAGACCCGAACCACATTATTGAGTTAGAACCGGACGAAATAGCGGAAGATTTAACGTATGAAGAGGTTCATGTTCAAATCTTGGATAAGAAGGAACATATTCTACACTCCAAGGTTATACCTCAAGTCAAAGTTTTATGGAGGAACCACGATGTTGAGAAAATGACCTGGGAGTTAGAATCTGAAATGAAATCAAGGTATCCTTACCTCTTCGACATACCAGGTACGTACCCTAATTTCGAGGGCGAAATTTCATAAGAAGGGGAGATTGTAAGACCCCAACTTTTATGAATAAAGATGAATTTTTTATAATTATCATTTTTGAATATTATGGAATGAATTTGATATAATGTTATAGTTGTGGGTAATAGTTATTATAACGCCCTGAAATCCGGTCTATCTTCACACCCGGATTCCGTACATCACGATCACATCTTCTTCTAAACATACATCATTATATACTGAAATATAACAACATATACTCTCAAATCCCAGGTTCTAGAAACCTTATAACCTTTTTCATTACAATTAACTATAAATACATTATTCATTTCATCTTACAAGAGTGACTTTTATCCGCCACCAAGGATACATAACAGTTCTTCAAACTAATCTAAAGTTCATTTAACTTATTTTATATTACAAGTCTTCGCTTGATCTTCACGCTCATCCACATTCTGAATGGCACTTCATCTGGATACCGTCAGCTTGATCTTTACGGGATCCTTAAGTTCTTCTAACATCGTTCGCTGAAAATGTTTTTCATTTAAAGCAAATGTGATCATTCAATTGCCCAACAAGTCATAACAATTGAACAAACATCTTAAAGAATTTAAACATTCTTTTAAGACTTCAATAACCGAACAAAGGTTATGAAGCAGCTTGAATAATAGGAATAGTCTCGATTCCTGAGTGATTTCCCACAAACAACCAACAAACAAGTTCCCGTCTCGTCTACACTGCCCGTAACAGTGAGTTAGATCGGTTTCCAATTTTGTATATACCTTCGCTCTCTGAAGGAATTGTTTAGCCCAGCTCCCATATGTCAACCATCAAAGGTTACGATTGTACTACAACTTAACTTATCTAAACTTATCTGAACTATTTAAACTATAATCTTCGCTAAGTTAATTTCTCATTCCTTATGGCTTCCTGGCAACTAAATGCCACCCCTCAGGATTCATTCTTATATGACTCACCTTCGGCTTTCATTACTCTTATTATCGTTCATTACGGCTTTTTCAATAATTCATGTCTTACTTACTACCTTTGTCAACGTCTAGGTCATACAACCAGGGTATACTTAGAACATTCGTCCGACACGAATACAATTCACGAGGATCATTTACGTATTCAACGTTCACGTTGCTCGTCTTTTAATCTCTCATTCAACCTTTACTCAAGGTTTTAATCGCTTTCGATCGTTATCCATCCCATGAACCCCATGTTCATTATTCTTTCTTAATGTCGGGCCCATCTTGTTTAGTTGTATCTGCTAAGATCGCTTACAAATCTATGCGTTACGTTTACGTTCATTCTCATATTGATCTTTTAATCTCTTTCGACCATTTCATTCAATATTATGTTTACTTCATTTGTTTAAGTGTTATATTAGTTGAACATTATGTTCTTTATCTTCCCGTACGTTTCCCCCAAGAGTTGAGCAGTTAAAAGCTCTTCTCTGGCTTTTTCCCTACACTAGTGCTGCGGCGCCACTCTCCCTTTTATCTCTCGTGCCGTGGCGTGAGTTTGCAGTACCCGGCTCCCTAGTCTG
The DNA here is from genome assembly GCA_020205605.1 of Panax ginseng. Lineage (NCBI taxonomy): Eukaryota > Viridiplantae > Streptophyta > Magnoliopsida > Apiales > Araliaceae > Panax > Panax ginseng. The sequence continues at coordinate 106,159,627 of CM035128.1, read as the reverse complement.
GCGCTGCAGCGCCACCTTACAAGGCATGGTTGGCGCCGCGACGCCAAGCCCTAACCCTAGAAAATTTCTCTAAGTGTTAAATCCAATTTGAGACGCTTACTTCCCGCTTTCATAACTTATTCGTTATAATTTGGAACGAGGTCGTTCGAAATCCATTCTCTTTCTTATCTTATGTACTTCAATACCCCCCAGACAGAACTTTGTTCTGAATCCATTAGTGCTCCATTCGATTGGCTTGATCTTCACCCTTCGTTCATTTTATGTTTTTAACGCTCTTCATTTGTTCGTCCATAATTCAGTCATCCGAACTCAGAATTCATTCATTCTTGACTCACGTTTTCTATGTTCTCTTACATTCTTATGAAACCCTACATGTTCGGGTTCATTTACTAACTTTTTAATTCTCGTTTGTCTTTTACAAAATTTTCTCCATAACTTTGTTATAGCTAAGTTTTAATTCATTCTTCATGAACGTTTCTACCGTTCCTAGCCAAGAAATATGCATCTAACTTATATGCGATGGTTTTAAACTTGTCCATCAATAACAAATATCCTGCGATGGTTTTAAATTTGTCCATCAACAACTTTCTTCGTGTTCTTTGCATATTCTTCGTGTTCTTCGTTCGTTCTTCATTTTAATCGATATTTTGGATTACGATTTCACTTTTTATTGGAATTTGATGTTATAGAACATCATTCTTTACTTATTTCACCTACTTATTCTTATAATCCACTCGGATCGTTCTAATTCATTACGAATCTTATACTTCCTTAAGAAATTTAAAAACTAAACTTTTAATTCTTACTTCTTCATTTTCTTACGATTTCAACCATATGAAATCATTTCTAACATCATTTACTTCTTATTCTTATTAATCTATGTTTTGAACACAAAAACTGAAGAAAAGTTAACTTAGGAGTTAGGTTTTAATACCATTCCTCTTTATTTTTCTTTCGCTAGACAAAACTGGCGATTTGCTAGCTTTTCTATTTCACGAACACTTTCGATCCGATCAATCATGCTCATGCTCTTCCTTCACCTCTCCATCCGAACTCTCTCTCTCTCTCTCTAGGTTGTAGGATTTTCAAAAATCTCATTTAAATGAAAGTTAGCTTCCTATTTATAGAAAATCCAAAGTTAGGGCAAAATAGTCATTTCACCCCCTAACCTCCTTACTATTCACACCTCTATACTATTCATGACTTAAGTGTTAAGTTAACTTAGTCCTTAAGTCTACTTAGCCTTTAAGTTTTGTGGTTCCGTCTTTTAGGTTTTCGTCCGACAGTTTTAAAAACTGCGATTCTCGGAATCCAAATATTTTTGGATATTTCGTCTTTCCTTTACCAATTAACTTTTATGTATTCTTCGGATTTCCGAAAAACTAAAAAACACTTTTTGGCGTTAAGCATTTTTCTTCACGTTTTACCCTAACGTAGCTAAATGAATGAAAAGTACATAACAGTACTTTTCGTCATTTTTATTTTGGTTGATTTCTGCACGTTTTTCGAGAAAAACTTTTATCGGCTTACTTAACTTTTCAAGATATGTTATCGTCAAATCTTTCGACGGAATGTCATTTTGACATACCGAACTCTCGGAAAGGTTTAGGTTTTTCAAACCCTAATCCTTAGGTTTCGTCGGGTGAATAGTGCCTATTTATAAATATTTTTTTTTGGGAAAATTTCATTTTCGTCTTGAAAATTCTTACTCGTTCAATCTAGATCGTTCCTCCCAACTTATAATCATCCTAGGTTCTAGAACGATTAATAAATACATAGCACATAACATTATTAATAAAAATTCATTTTTTTAATAACTAATTCTTTAAACTTAAATTTTGGATGATCCAATTTCACAGTCGTTACACTCTTCCCTCTTATAAAAAATTCCGTCCCTCGAATTTCTTAAAACCACACCCATACTCGAAGTCATCACATTCACCCCTTCTTCATAGAATTTCGTCCTCGAAATTTTAGCCTACACATCTTCTCAACTTTTCTTCAAAGAAGTTCTTATCTTTCCATTATTCCTAACCTCCATAACCTATCAAGAATCATGAAGTAGAAAGAATAACGAGGAACATAAAATTTCCTTTTAAAACATTTTATACTTTTGTTGAGGGGCAAATCGACCATGAACTCTTACTTGGTTTAACAGCATGACGCCGTAACCTTTCTTCCACGGTCAGTTTACAATCACAAAGAAAGAAAACTACCTCTTACCCATCGTATATCCCATTTCGGGATATGTTCACCTCAGACTAAATCATTAGATTCCGCACCAAAAAAATTTGGTTTGGCACAACTTCTTCAAAGAAAGCTCGATGACATACCATTTGTCTAGCTGAATCAAGTAGCTTAGACCATACCAATAAATTGGATATCAACGTAAAATATTCGTCTAGTCAACTCAATTGACATCGACTACTTCTTTAAATTCTTTTTCAATACATTAAAATGTTTTATGACGTAATGATGCCATACTTTTTATGGTACGTTGAGGACTTCGTCAGTTTGTGACTTCGTCATTATACATCATACCATAGCGGGTTGTTGATCCTAAGATCACATCCAACACTAGGTTCAATTGCATTAATAACTCCATCCTTTTACCATCCTTACACCAAATGCACTGATGATATAAAATTCATTTTGATATTTCAAATCAATTTCTATCCAGCTGAAACAATTAGCATAGACATACCAAGAATAGTTCTTTTAAAATTCTATTGGTTCCAAAAGTTGAACCAATTCTTTCCTTTTCCAAAATACTTGAACACATAATGTGACACCCCTTGAAATCTAGTATTGCTATGACAATATCCTATTCCATCTTCCTTCATTGTCTTTGTGTAAAAACCCCAAAATGGTGGGTAAATACCCACTACAACTTTATTGTTACAACTACATATATTAATACAACACATAATCTGTGAGTTTAAATAAAATTATTGCCATCTAAACAATATCACATACAAATAAATCCTCATCATAATTATTGATACATTATTTTACAAAAATGGTGAGGACTACTAAACAACTCTCTAAAACCATCATTCCATACCCCAGGCTAAGTACTCGCTACATTCTCGCCTCCCCGAGAAGAAAAATGGAACAAAAAGGAAAAGGGTGAGCTCAACTAGCCCAAGTAAAAAATATTATGACTAAGATAATATGTAACAAATTATCGTTAGTCTTCAACGAGGAAAAAATCTAATAGAATACAATAGAAAACAAGTTTTAAATTAATACTCACAAAGAAAATATTAATTCATAGAAGAGTTACGTAGAGAATGAAATCTACTATATCTTATGAATTTAAAAGTCCATCATCAATATTTTATCCTGTAACATCAATCAATATATATTGAATCATATATTCATCCTTGCACTACTGAGCCAAAGATATTCATTAGTTGGTCATGTTCATCTAAACACATGTACATCTTTTTCACTACTGCCAAAGATATTCATCAAAATCATTCATCTTTGCACTACGGACCAAAGATATTAATAATATCATCATTTAAGACCGAGGATGATGAAAAATATTTTTTTAAAGAAAACGAATCCAATGAAACAAAATGATAAGGATTAAGGATTAAGGATTTCAAACAATCCACGTTCAAAAATACCTTCAAAAATAATCATAGTGGTGTAAAATTCAAGAATAATCAAAACATGGATACAATCAAAGCTAGTATCCGATAATAAATATTTTTAGACGAAAAAGAAAAATTTTCATTTTTCGATGAATAGTTACGATTCGTGAATAATAGTCTTAATCGTGAATAAGTAACTCAGACACTAAAAGTTCCAAATTTGATAAAAATCTTACCAATATTTCAAAGATAATGATATTGAAGAAATAATATCATTTTAAAAAAAATAACATCCCTTACCTCGAAAAAGAATACCACTTAAGCTGGAATATCGGATATAACTATAACTTGAACTTGCACCAGATATAGCAATACTCAAAGTATACTCAAAATACTCACAAGAATACACTCGATAATATAGAGAGAAAACTTGAGTTTACGGTGTAATTTTCAATTCTAACTTAAGCACCCTATTTATAGGAAAATGCTTAGAACACCAAAGCGAAAAATTTAATAAAATATTAATATATAATTAAAAATTTTTACGCACACTTTTTATCGATTGAATTCAAAGATTCAACATAAGTAGCCCCACAAAACTTTAAAAAAACGTTTTTTTAAAATAAACAATTAAAACATTCAAAAATCAATTATTTGAACTTGAACTTCAATAATTCACAATAAATAGTCCTTTTATCGGAAAAAATTCAATCTCACGAGTTTTTCCAGGAAATTCAATTCTCTACAACTTTACGGAAGAAAGTTTTTCAAATTCCAAATGAAATTGACCAAAATCCACAAATGCATTTGATTTTAGAGGCTATAATCAAATTTCGATCAATAAATGGGGTCCACAGACATGTTTAACATGTTTTAAACATTTATTGCAATAAAAATACTCTTCCTCCTCATATACTCATATATCCCACATTCATTGTAAAAATATCACCATTATTATATTATTAAAATATAATAATATATATATTAAATTTATTTTATCGAGAAAAAGATAAAATTTCAATTTTTCAACAATTGTCACATTAAAATTTTCTCCATCTATATCCACATAAAATCAATATTTTCCTCATCATATGAATCAATAATTAATTATTCACAAATAATATTACAGAATCACAATATTGACAACCAGGCAGTTCCTAGGAAAGAGGGGCTTTTCAATAAGAATTTCTCCTTACTAGCGCGCAATTAGGTGACCAAACCTCTCCTTAGACAGAACTTTCTAGACATTGCCAATAATGTTATCTAATAATATTATTCAAATAATATGAATTATTGATTCGATAATGAAAATACTGTGTAATGACAATTATTGAAACAACAGTAATATAAAATATCAACGCAACAATTATTGAATCAATAAAATAAAATATTAAAGCGATAATAACTTTAAACCATTATTGAGTAGTGCCTTCTTACGTAAGAATCAATAATTGGTGCAATCTGAGTCTCTTCTTGTGTTTTAACCACCGGTATTTTAACAAGATAATAATAACGATAATAACTACGCCGTTATTTTTAAACAACTTTATTTGTCATTTTCTTCATCCAATCACTTTCCGTTATGGGGCCCACATGGGTCGTGGTACCATCATCATTTAATATTCCCCGACAAGATAAGAATATTCCACGACCAAACGAATATTCCCCGACAACAATGAATATTTTATAACCACTTGCTTATTTTGAAATATTTGCGTATTTTACCCATAACTATCCACATTAATCAAATCAACCCTTACTATTTCAAACTAATAATTAGAGAAATTTCATTTATTAATTATTTGGGGTCTTCTGATACATATTTCATAAACTTCAAAATCTAGCATAGCTAGATGACTTGGAATATCCTAGTCTCCATCTTTCTTCGTTGTCTTACTGCGACAATACTTAATCTTCTCTAACACCTTCAATACTAAGCCTACTGAAAACAACTTGTTATCAGTCTAAACATCCTTATACCTTAGTACAGTCCATCAACTTACCACACATTATGAGTTCAGGAACTTTCAACAATAATACGAGTTTAAGAACCATCCTAGACAGACCATAAGCGTCCATTCGCTGAGAAGTTCAAAAACCTACCATATCATTATGAGTCACAAACGTACCATAAGTATGAGTTTCAAGAACTCGCACCTACCTTATCATTCTCTACCTATCAAGTATATATATGTGAAAAGATTCACCTTCTCGTCATATACATCTTGACAGCGCGATCGATTCCAATGAAAATCATTGTAATAAGCTAAGTAGTTGTTACACCAAGCACAAACCTCTGCCCATAACAAAGGTTCATACAACTCAGCTATCACATGAGTCCTCAATTGAAATTTTACAACTCCTAAATCTCTCTTAACTTAATACGAATTTTCTTTAATTCATATACTATCCTTCATAACTCAATCTAAGTTCTTCTTCCTGTACTACTTCGTAGTACTATAAATCATTCATCGTTTAACAACTCACCTGTTACTACGATTCACTATGATCACGTGGTGATCTTCTTATCCCTCTCTTTATGATTATAGTCTTAGATACTCTTACCAAAGATTTATAACCTATCAGCTTTGATACCAATCTGTAACACCCCAAAATTCGGTCTATCTTCACACCCGAATTTTGTATGTCACGATCCCATCTTCTTCCAAATATACATCATTATATACTGAAATATAACAACATATACTCTCAAATCCCAGGTTCTAGAAACCTTATAACCTTTTTTTTTTTATTACAAATAACTATAAATACAGTATTCATTTCATCTTACAAGAGTGACTTTTATCCGCCACCAAGGATACATAACAGTTCTTCAAACTAATCTAAAGTTCATTTAACTTATTTTATATTACAAGTCTTCGCTCGTTCTTCACGCTCATTCACATTCTGAATGGCACTTCATCTGGATACCGTCAGCTTGATCTTTACAGGATCCTTAAGTTCTTCTAACATCGTTCGCTAAAAATGTTTTTCATTTAAAGCAAGTGTGATCATTCAATTGCCCAACAAGTTATAACAGTTGAACAAACATCTTTAAGAATTCAAACATTCTTTTAAGACTTCAATAACCGAACAAAGGTTATGAAGCAGCTTGAATAATAGGAATAGTCTGGATTCTTATCATCTTAAAACAATATTTGCTTTAATTTTTAAATACTTTCATTCTTCTACCTTTTTCATACACATTATGTCTGGCTAGAATCATTAACACAGACTTAACAATAACGGATCATGTATGAACAGAGCATTCTCTTATTGAACAATTAAATCACATAACTGTTCATCTCATAGAAACACCGAAGTGTTCACATTGTGGCGCATGGCCTCATATGTTCTACCACTTTACACAAATATCGTACATTAGCACATAGACAGAACTTCTCAAGTTCAACATCTGAGAAGTTTAAGAAACTAGCATTCATTAAAAATATGAATGAAGTTAGGAAACTTTCCTTACACACACTACGACTTACTTTTGAATCGCTCATTCAATTCCTATGTAGCATATAAGAAAAACAACACATACACCCATTAGTCATGTATATTTAACTTATGCATTAGTTTGCTTAAATTTACTTCTTAGGGTTCGCGTTCTTATAACCTAAGTTTACGCGACCACTTTCATTATCGTTCTATGGCTTCATGACATACGGAGATGTCTTACTTTTACGTTCATCATCTTTGATGTTTTACATCTTATCTTCTTCTTATTACTTCTCTAAGACTCAACAGACATCGCTTCTCTGCTAGTAGTCCATATGGTACTCTGAGTGGTTTCCCACAAACAACCAACAAACAAGTTCCCGTCTCGTCTACACTGCCCATAACAGTGAGTTAGATCGGTTGCCAATTTTGTATATACCTTCGCTCTCTGAAGGAATTGTTTAGCCCAGCTCCCATATGTCAACCATCAAAGGTTACGATTGTACTACAACTTAACTTATCTAAACTTATCCAAACTATTTAAACTATAATCTTCGCTAAGTTAATTTCTCATTCCTTATGGCTTCCTGGCAACTAAATGCCACCCCTCAGGATTCATTCTTATACGACTCACCTTCGGCTTTCATTACTCTTATTATCGTTCATTACGGCTTTCTCGATAATTCATGTCTTACTTACTACCTTTGTCAACGTCTAGGTCATACAACCAGGGTATACTTAGAACATTCGTCCGACGCAAATACAATTCACGAGGATCATTTACGTATTCAACGTTCACATTGCTCGTCTTTTAATCTCTCATTTAATCTTTACTCAAGGTTTTAATCGCTTTCGATCGTTATCCATCCCATGAACCCCATGTTCATTATTCTTTCTTAATGTCAAAGCCATACTGTTCGTTGTATGCTAAGACTGCTTGCAACTGCGTTACGTTTACGTTCATTCTCTTATTGATCTTTTAATCTCTTTCGACCATTTCATTCAACATTATGTTTACTTCACTTGTTTAAGTGTTATATTAGTTGAACATTATGTTCTTTATCTTCCCGTACGTTTCCCCCAAGAGTTGAGCAGTTAAAAGCTATTCTCTGGCTTTTTCCCTACATTGGCGCTACAGCGCCACTCTCCCTTTTATCTCTCGCGCCGCATGGTCTGAGTTTCAATCTTCCAGCTCCACAGTCAGTGCGCCGCAACGCCACCTTACAAGGCATGGTTGGCGCCACGGCGCCAATCCCTAACCCTAGAAAATTTCTCTCAGTGTTAAATCCAATTTGAGACGCTTACTTCCCGCTTTCATAAGTTATTCGTTATAATTCAAAACGAGGTTGTTCCAAAGCCATTCTCTTTCTTATCTTCCGTACTTCAATACCCCCTAGACAAAACCTCATTCTGAATTCGTTAGTATCCCATTCGATTGGCTTGATCTTCACCCTTCGTTCATTTTACGTTTTTAACGCTCTTCGTTCGTTCGTCCATAATTCAGTCATCCGAACTCGGAATTCGTTCGTTCTTGAGTCCACGACTCATGTTTTCTATGTTCTCTTACATTCTTATGAAACCCTACACATTCAGGTTCATTTACTAACTTTCTAATTCTTGTTTGTCTTTTACAAAATTTTCTCCATAACTTCGTTATAGCTAAGTTTTAATCCGTTCTTCATGAACGTTTCTACCGTTCCTAACCAAGCAATATGCATCTAACTTATACGCAATGGTTTTAAACTTATCCATCAATAACAAATATCCTACGATGGTTTTAAATTTGTCCATCAACAACGTTCTTCGTGTTCTTCGTTCGTTCTTCATTTTAATCGATATTTTGGATTACGATTTCACTTTTTATTGGAATTTGATGTTATAGAACATCATTCCTTACTTATTTCACCTACTTATTCATATAATCCACTCAGATCGTTCTAATTCATTACGAATCTTATACTTCCTTAAGAAATTTAAAAACTAAACTTTTAATTCTTACTTCTTCATTTTCTTACGATTTCAACCATATGAAATTATTTCTAACATCATTTACTTCTTATTCTTATTAATCTATGTTTTGAACATAAAAACTAAAGAGAAGTTAACATAGGAGTTAGGTTTTAATACCTTTCCTCTTTATTTTTCTTACGCTAGACAAAACCGGCAATTTGCTAGCTTTTCTATTGCACGAACACTTTCGATCCGATCAATCATGCTCATGCTCTTCCTTCTCCCTCTCCATCCAAACTCTCGCTCTCTCTTTAGTTGTAGGATTTTCAAAAATCTCATTTAAATGAAAGTTAGCTTCCTATTTATAGAAAATCCAAAGCTAGGGCAAAATAGTCATTTCACCCCCTAACCTCCTTACTATTCACACCTCCATACTATTCATGACTTAAGTGTTAAGTTAACTTAGCCCTTAAGTCTACTTAGCCTTTAAGTTTTGTGGTTCCGTCTTTTGGGTTTTCGTCCGACAGTTTTAAAAACTGCGATTCTCGGAATCCAAATATTTTTGGATATTTCGTCTTTCCTTTACCGATTAACTTTTATGTATTCTTTGGATTTCCAAAAAACTAAAAAACACTTTTTGGCGTTAAGCGTTTTCCTTCACGTTTTAACCTAATGTAGCTAAATGAATGAAAAGTACATAACAAGATATTTTTTGCCATTTTATTTTTCCAATTTACGCTTTTTTTTTCGAAAAAAACTTTTATCGGCTTATTTAACTTTTCAAGATATGTTATCGTCAAATCTTTCGACGGAATGTCATTTTGACATACCAAACTCTCGGAAAGGCTCAAGTTATTCAAACCCTAACCCTTAGATTTCGTCTGGTGAATAGTGCCTATTTCGTCTTTTTCCCCGAAAATATTTTTTTTGCCGAAAAATTTTCATTTTCGTCTTGAAAATTCTTACTCGTTTAATCTAGATCGTAGCCAGAATCCTCCCAACTTATAATCATCCTAGGTTCTAGAACGATTAATAAACACATATCACATAACATTATTAATAAAAATTCATTTTATTAATAACTAATTCTTTAAACTTAAATTCTGGATGATCCGAATTTCCGGGTCGTCACAGTTATAAATTTTGCAAAGTACGCAAGTTCTTATATAATATTCGATTGGTCGGGGAATATTCGTTTTAACAGGAATATTCAGATGCAACAAGACAATCATTGGTGGACCCCACAATGGAATTATTGTCGGATTGAGAAAACGATAAAAATATTTTATGAAAATAACGGCGAAAGTTTTATCGTTAAGTGTTGAAACACCCGGTGTTAAAAGTACAGGAATATGCGTGGTTGCATAGTAGCACACGGTATTGATTATTGATGCTTACGTGAGAAGTCACTCAGTTTTGTTCAATTATTGCTTTTGTGACAACCGAGACTTTGTAATTTAATTTAATATTTATTGGATTTAATAAATATTTTTTTGATGAATTAATTATTAGATTAAATAATTAATTGATGAAATTGTGGTAGATTAATTTTATTATATGTGTTATATTTATTAAATTAATGTGGAGAATTTTATTATTTCGAAGTATGTAATTATGTGAGCTTATTGTATTAAAAAGAAATATTTAATAAGCTTTAATATTATTTTAATTAATTTAATAATTAATTAGAGATTTAATAATTTAATATTATTAACAAATGAGAAATTTAATTATGTGACTATGTGAATTAATGAGGAATTATTTTATTTTATTTAAGTTAAATTAAACTAGATGTTTAATTTATTATCGAATTGGATGTGACATGATTTAAACTATATTATAAAAGTTTAATTAAATTAAATGGGTATAAGACTTTTAAGGCTAGCCAAACATGGCCTTGGTGGGAGTTATTAGCAGTTACCCATGATCGGGTAACTGACCACAACGCGTCAGTTCTTTTCCTTTATTATTATACGTCTTCTCTTTTTCTTATTATCTGCTAAGTTTGGAAAAGCAGAGAGAGAGAGAGAGAGTTTGAGAATTCAAAGAGAAAATTGATAGTTCTTGAGGAGATTGTGAGTGTGTGATTGAAGAAGAGTTGAGAAGGAATTCATCTCCTACTAATCTACGCGTTGGGTAAATTCTTCAACCCAGTTTATTTACGTTATTAAAGTTTTTATAAATATGGCTTTCAAGTTTTCTATAAAGTCTTTGTAAATTGGAAAGAGTAAAGATTATGTGCATATATGTGTTAAGATGTTGTTTTAATGTGTTTTCCTATGTATTAGATGGTTCCATATCATCAATTTCATAATATTATAACGTATGTTGTTGTTTCAAAAATTACAGAGTGTAGAATATGGCCATATGGCCGTTATACGTGAATTTAATATGTTAAACATAAAATATTTTGTAAAATTTACACACGTATATAATTATGCATGTTAAAGCGAAGGAAACAAAACTTGAATGGATGGATTTGGTGTTATAATGAATCTATAGTGTTAAATTTTATGTTTTATGTTCAAAACCTTCAAGAACATCAAGAATAGTGAAATTACATGTTTTAATTATGTGATTATGTGTTTTAATCAGTTAAAATTATTCTATAAAGGTTGGGTAATGATTATGTATGAATTCTAGTATATGGGTATTTTTAATTTGATGAATTTAATGACCATGTAATGATAAATTCGCCTGATTCTATGTTCTTCGCGAATCGGAATTTGAAATGGAGTTTCAAGGTCATGTACCGACTCTAAGCTTAAGTCCCAAGACTTGCATGCCACTGCAGTGCGCTAACTCCAAGTCTCAAGTCGCAAAGACACCACAGTACTACGTGCCAAGAATAGGCTCTAATAAAGGCGCGCCATGATGCTACTTAGCGAGAATGGTCCAGAAATGAGTGTTTAAATGCTCAAGTCTAGCAATGTGTTAGTAACTTAATATAAAGATCATAAAAACATGTTAGACATATAATGAGGTGTTAAAATAAATTCTTAACATGTCAATAACACATTTATGTATGAATTGAATGATTAAATGAATAGTTAGCTTATTGTTCATGATGTGTTAATTATGAGTGTAGTAATTTGACTAAGTATAGTCATGAACTCGAGTTAGACAAAAAGAACGAACTTGTAATGATTAGTACGTTATAATTGACTGGTATTGTGAACGTAAATGATATGTAGGAGTTAAATCAAGGAATGAGTATAATTAATGTGTAATCTACGCACGAGGCACGTTTCCTAACCCTACTCGTTATCTTTATATGAGCTTATAAGTTGTCTCTTTACATCGAGCAAATTCTCGTTATTATTGATCAAGTCCATTTTATTATATTAGAATGTATTAATCTTTCAAAGTATGATTCTGCTATACAATAATTATTCTATTGTATACCTTTTGAGATTTCTATTCAATTTTAAATTATTAGTTACTGTTGAACTTTGTTAGACTTGTGAACCCTTAATGATTTGACTAGTCCATAGTTGATGAGCGTTCTAAATTTCAGAACCCTTGATGAATTATCCAAACCAAACTTCCTTTGGTGCGGACTCTAATGTCAAACTGAGATGAACAACCTCAGATAGGAGATTACTTATATGCGTTAGCGTTAAGATATTATGCATGTGATGGTACTAAGTGATCCCCTAAGTACGAGAAGAAGAGTCCATAGTCTTATGATTGTTAAAGGTTTCAAGTATAAACACTTGACAACCTAGGACATAGTTCAAGGTCTTATGACCCTCAAAAGTTCTTTTATCTCTTGCTATTCATTCTTGATTCAAAAGCTGCGTTTCCTATTTCAGAAGTCTTTGATTTATTCGCATATTATTATTCATTTGTTATATTGTTATACTTGTGGGCAATCGTGCTCACTCTTGCGTAATAATAAAATTGCAGTTAAGAACGAAAGATCAGACGAGCCTTCCACTAGTAAAGGCAAGGGCAAGGTTAACAAATGAAGAAGACTTGTTGTTATTATGTATTTATGTTTAGACTTGATGTTATTAAGACTTGTTATTGTTTATGATTCCGCACAGATGTTTAAGGTTAGAGTGACCTGGGATTGTTTTTTTTATGCAGTTGATGTAACCCCATAAGGGGAGATTTATTTATTATTTCTATCTATTGCATGGTTTGCATTTATTTATGGGTAGATAGATAGATGATATTTGTACAGTGAACACCAAATCCTATGGAAATGGAAGTACCGGATTTGGGGGTGTCACAGGTTGGTATCAGAGCTATAGGTTATGAACCTTAGGTGGGGGAACAACCTTTGGTAGTAGCCTTATAGGAGATCGAGAACATAGTGGTGGTAAACTCTTATCGAGTTCTAAGAAATGAATTTCTTAATTCATTGAAGATAATAAAAGACTTTATGTGCTTATTTGTTAAATTATGTGCTCGCTAGTACGGATTAGTAACTAAAACTTAAAAATTTTGTTGTTAGGATGTCAGATGTTGGAGGAGCTAATCGAGCTGGGGAGGAGGAACCCCGAGTACCTACAGAGGAGGAGCCCCAAGACATTCATGTCATCAGGGAATAGTTGGTACAGAGAGAGCCATCTCCTTTGATCACTGTTGTTGGTCGGGAGCATGAGCCTAAGACTGATCCGGAGGAGGATTCAGAGAGAGCCATCTCATTATTTCTTACAAATTCACTGAAACTCTAGAGAGAGAAACTATAGAGAGAAAGAAGAAAAGTATTTTGCTACTTCACTACTCCTATATCCAATTTGTTCTAAGGTAAGGGGTATTATTTCTTTCGTATTCATGAAGAAAACTTCCATTTTTTATTCTGTTGGAATAACATGTATACGCGGTCTACCATATACTTGGTGAAATTCTTCTGTTATTCCATTCTTTATCATTATGTTGGAATAACCTGTTTATGCGAAGTACCACATACATGGTGAAATTCTTCTGTTATTCCATTCTTTATTATTCTGTTGGAACATCCGGTCTGTGCGTTTACGTATGACCTGGTTCCGTTATTTATTATTCTGTTGAAACATCCTGTCGTTGCGAATTTTGCCTGACCTAGTTCCGTTATTTATTATTCTGTTGGAATAACATGTCGGTGCGGTCTATCGCATGCCTGGTGATTTCTTTTGTTATTCCATTCTTTATTATACTCAGTTGGTTAAAGTTTTGACTTCTATACTCCATGAAATTAGTGGAATATCCTTGATATTTGCGCTTCATCCAGTATCTTTTCATGGAAATTATTCTTCTAAGCATTCTTGAATTTTATTCTACAAAGAAGTACCATGTTAACAATTTGGACGTTATTAGTTCCTGGATAAATTAATTCTTGAACTTGTTTTATTGAATTCTTATATCATTTTCATCATCCTCATGTTTATATTATGTTGAAAGTCATCTGTGGCCTGTAGTGCATAGATGGACTTGGTATCATTATGACCAGGGATTAATCGGTATAATCATGACCGTAATGTTACAAATGATGTGGTAAAAGTCCTCATTAGCCCGTAGTGCATTGATGGACAGTTGTTGGCATGATCATGACCATTGATTAATACACGAATATCATTGGCTTGTAGTGCATGGATAATTTGTGATTGTGATACTAATGAATATCCTTGGCCGTAGTGCAGGGATGATGTGGATTATTTATTAAGCTGAGTCCCAACGATAAAAGTGATGAAAAACCTTTTAAATCATAAAAGATAGTAGATTTTATTTTCTACTTGACTATTTTAATGGATTGCTTGTTCATTTAGCAGCTTAAACTTGATGTTTGTTATATTGTATCGCTTTAACAATTTGTTGAAGGCTAACAATAATTTATTCTGTATTACCTTAGTCATAATATTTCTTACTGGACTAGTTGAGCTCACCCTTTTAGTTTCATTGTTCTCTTCAGGAAATGAGAACGTAACAGGGACTAGTCGGGGAACGGAGTGACGGTCCAGATAATAGCATTAGTAGTTCTCACTATTTTGTTAAATAGTGTGATAATAAATGTAACGAGTACTCAATTGAGTGTGGATATTGTCTAGATGACGATATTTGTATTAAAACTCACAGCATATGTTTTGTCGTATTTTACACGACTGTTGTATAATTAAGTTGTATTTGAATTTTGTACCATGTATTTGGCGACTCAAGATGGGTGATGTATACCTATTTTGGGGGCGTCACAAAGATGGCTGGAGTTGATTAAAGACTACGACTGCGAGATTCTTTATCATCCCAGAAAGGCAAATGTTGTTGCTGATACCTTAAATAGAAAGGGTCGGGTAAAATTATTGATGTTAACTGATCAGGAAAAGCTTATAGCAAAAATGGCCAATTTGGAATTGGAAGTTAAATATCCGACAAAATCAGATGAAAAATTGTTCCAGATAGAGACCAGTTCAATTTTGGTGGATAAAGTAAAAAAATTCATAACTTCAAAATGAAAACTATGAAAAAATAAAAAGAAAAGTGTCTGAAGGTGAAGAAGACAAATTTAAAATTGATGCCGAAGGGTTGCTTAGATTTGAGGGGAGAATTTGGGTTCCGCTAATACCGAAAGTTAAAGAGAAAATTTTGAGTGAGGCTCATAACTCACGATATTCGATTCACCCCGAAAGTACGAAAAATGTACTAGGATCTCAGATATTATTTCTGGTGGTCGAATATGAAAAAGGACGTTGCTGAATGTGTGGCAAAATATTTAACGTGTCAGAAAGTCAAAGCTGAACATCAAAGGCCAAGCGGATTGTTGCAATCGTTAGAGATACCGGAATAGAAATTGGAGTATATTACAATGGATTTTGTGGTAGGTCTTCCAACGACTCGGCAAGGTTATGATGCGATTTGGGTGATTGAGGATCGATTGTGACACCCCCAAATTCAGGTATCTTCCAAACCGACATATGGTGCTACATGGTGCAACAATTCACACATACATTCAATTCAAATGCCTCAAAAGAATGAATATGTCTTATATATATTCCAAACAATATTTCCTTCCCAGGTTCTTTATAACTAATACATAAATTCTTTTTCATAATATCAAATACATTATAACATTAAACCTATACTATTACATAGACAGTTCAACTGTCTTCCTTAGCCTTCCCTTTATCTTTACTGGATCCTTCGGTCCATTCGATCTTAGCTGCATTCATATGGTTCAAGCAAGAGTGAGTATAACTAGCTCAGCAAGCATGACAATTCCATTTAAACAACATGCTTGAATCATACAAATCATATATCTTCAATAACTGAACAATAGTTATGAAGTACTATCGATAATTCAAAATAACACATCTCTTTTCTTTAAAACGTTTTACAATGACAACATTCAGTAAAACATCAGTTCTGGTCCAAGACCTTGAGCATTTCATACTTTCTTTGAAAAGGACAACCCGACACTAAGTCTGTAAGTCCGACATTACTTACGAGCACGTCTAGGTGATCAGTCTATAGTACTCTATGTTGATCAACAATACATTCTTTAAACGTATGTACGTTTAAGTTGTGGCAACCTCACGTGCCTGTCGTTTGACGACAAAACATTTATTTAGCATACTCAGTCTTTATTTGAAAACCACACCAAAATGGTTTGGTAAAACATTGACAATACTTCGATAAATTATAAGAAATCCAAAACATCTTAAGTCTAGCCGAAAGAATTGGCTTTGACTTCATCATACATCAATTCATGCGTAAGAATACCTGAATCACAAAACTTGTCTAGATTGAACATAGACAAGGGTTAGAACACTTGCCTTTAGCGTCTTCTACTGTTATTACACTTTCCCTTTAAGTCTTTAAGGTCTCTACAATATATGATCACATAACGTAACACATTAGTGAAAGTAGTATGCACACAAGCCAATCATGTTTGATGATTGTGACACCCCAAATCCGGGCACTTCAATCCCACAGATTTGGTGTTCACTGTCCAATAAAATCATAACTAACTACCCATAAATAAAGGATATAATTAAACTCAAAATTTTAAACAATCAATCTCCCATTAAAGGGGTTACATAATCTAAAATAAATCCCAGGTCATCTAACCTTTAGGACAATCATCAGCGGAAAACTAAAACATAATCATAATTAAATTTATTACATAAGCTTCATAACGTTGTCGTCTAATCACGCACTTTGTCCTTGCCCTTACTTATAGAAAGCTCTTCAAACTTCTTAACTTCATCTGCATTGTTTTGTGCAAGAGTGAGCAAACAATTGCCCACAAGAAGGATAATATACAAAATATTCGATTGGTCGGGGAATATTCGTTTTAACAGGGAATATTCGTACGACGACACAATCATTGGTGGACCCCACAATGGAATTATTGTCGGATTGAGAAAACGACTAAAATATTTTATGAATATAACGGCGGAAGTTTTATCGTTAATTGTTGAAACACCCGGTGTTAAAAGTACAGGAATACACGTGGTTGCATAGTAGCACACGGTATTAATTATTAATGCTTACGTGAGAAGTCACTCAGTTTTGTTCAATTATTGCTTCAATGTAATTGTTGCATAGTATCTCACGTTAATTGATTCAATTATTGTCGATATTTTATATATTATTAAATCAATAATTGAGACGACGAAGTTATTAATATTATTATTTGCAATATTAACGATGTCTAGAAGTTCTGCCAAGGAGAGGTTTGGTCACCTAGAGAGAAATCCTTATTGGAAAGCCCCCTCTGTGACGCCCCCAAAACAGGTATACATCACCCATCTTGAGTCGCTAAATACATGATACAAAATTCAAATACAACTTAATAATACAGCTGTCGTGTAAACAATACGACAAAACATAAACTAAGAGTTTTAATAAGAATATTGTCATCTAGACAATATCCACACTCAAAGGAGTCCTCATTACATTTATTGTCACACTATTTAACAAAATAGTGAGGACTACTAATGCTATCATCTGGACCGTTACTCCGTTCCCCGACTCATCCCAGCTATATTCTCATTTCCTAAAGAGAACAGTGAAAGAAAGGGTGAGCTCAACTAGTCCAGTAAGAAATATTATGACTAAGATAATGTAGAATAAATTATCATTAGTCTTCAATAATGTTAAACTGAAAAAGTATAACAAACATCAAGTTTAACTGCAGCGGAACAAGCAATCCATTAGAAGAGTCAAGTAGAGAATAAAATCTACTATCTTCTATGATTTAAAAGTTTTTCATCACTTTTATCATTTCAAACTCGAAATAAATAATCCACATTATCAATTCATCCTCGCACTATAGGCCAATGATATTATTTAGTATCACGACCACGAATTATCCATGCAATCGCGGGCCAAAGATAATTGTGTTTTCATCAACTGGTCCGATCATGCCATAAAATAATTCATCTTTGCTCTTTTGGTCAAGAGAAATCCATAGCCATAATCATACCAAAAATGTCCATCAATGCACTACGGGCCAATGAGGACTTTTTCCACATCATTTGTAACATTACTATCATGATTATATTTGAATAATCCTGGTCATAATCATACCAAGTCCATCTATGCATTCTGAGTGCCACATATGACTTTCAACAAAATATAAACATGAGGATGATGACAATGATATAAGAATTCAATAAAACAAGTTGAAGAATTAAATTATCCGAGGAACTAATAACGTCCAAATTGTCAACATGATACTTCTTCGTAGAGTAAAATTCAAGAATGCTCGGAAGAATATTTCCATGAAAAGATCTTCGGATGAAGCGCAAATAT
Source organism: Panax ginseng (assembly GCA_020205605.1). Lineage (NCBI taxonomy): Eukaryota > Viridiplantae > Streptophyta > Magnoliopsida > Apiales > Araliaceae > Panax > Panax ginseng. Next base: position 106,140,893 of record CM035128.1, on the reverse strand, counting down.
CAAGGATATTCCACTAATTTCATGGAGTATAGAAGTCAAAACTTTAACCAACTGAGTATAATAAGGAATGGGATAACAAAAGAAATCACCATGCATGCGGTACTTCGCATAGACAGGTTATTCCAATAGAATAATAAATAACGGAACCGTGTCAAAGCGAAATTACACCAAGCGGGATGTTCAACGAATAATAAAGAATGGAATAACAACGAAATCACCATGCATGCGATACTTCACATAGACAGGTTATTCTAACAGAATAATAAATAACGGAACCAGGTCCGGCGTAGAACGCACAGATAGGATATTCCAATAGAATAATAAAGAATGGAATAACAGAAGAATTTCACCAAGTATAGGGTAGCCCGCATATACAGGTTATTCCAATAGAATAATAAATAATGGAATAACAGAAGAATTTCACCAAGTATAGGGTAGCCCGCGTATACAGGTTATTCCAACAGAATAATAAATAATGAAATAATAGAAGAATTTCACGAAGTACAGGGTAGACCGCGTTTACAGGTTATTCCAACAGAATAATAAAGAATGGAATAACAGAAGTTCTCTTCATGTATATGCAAAAAATAATACCCTTTACCTTATAAAGAAGAATACTCCGATGGTAGGGCGGGGATATACTTGAAGAAACTTGCACTACGCTCAAAGCTTTCTTAAACGCTAAAGATTATAGAAGAAGAATTCTCTCTGCAGTTTCTCTATCTAGAGTTTGATGAAGAATTAAGTAAGAAATAATGAAGGAATGAGCTTCTATTTATAGGAGAATGGATCAATAATAACCAATCCATGAACGGTCCAGTTTGATTTACTTTTAAACGAGACGGTCCGTATTGGTTTAAAATAAAATAAAATATATTCTATTTATAATCTAATAAAATGAATAACTTTATAAAAGTATTACATTTTTTATATAAAAAGATTTTACTATGCAAACACTATGCGGAGCCTTATGCAAACACTATGCATAATAAAATATAATATATTCTAATTATTGTCTAATAAAACAAATAACTTTATAAAAGTATTCTGTTTTATATACAAAGTTTTTCTGTTTTATTACATTAATAATACTAATAAAACAAAACTCGTATATATATATATATATATATATATATATATATATATATAACAATCGACAATAATTGAATCCAATAACGTGAGATACTATGCAGCAACTACTGTAGCAATAATTGAACAAAACTGAGTGACTTCTCACGTAAGCATCAATAATCAATACCGTGTACTACTATGCACCCACGTGTATTATTGTACTTTTACTACCGGGTAGTTCAACAGTTTTAACGGTAAAACTTCCGCCGTTATTTTCATAAATATATTTTTTCGCTTTTCTCATTCCGAAATGATAATTCCGTTGTGGGGTCTACTAATGATTTATTGTTGTATTTAATATTCTCTCGCTAAAACGAATATTCCCTAACTAATCGAATATAATACAACAACTTGCATACTTTGCAAAATTTATAAATACTACCCACAACTATAACATTATCTCAAATCCATACCATAATATTAAAAAAAAATTTTGATAAAATTAAATCTTTATTCGTAAAATTTGGGATTTTACACTCTCTTTCTTGGGAACGACCTGGTCGATAAATAGTGTGAATTATAATAATGATGATGAAGTTTTGTTTTATTAGTATTATTAATGTAATAAAATAGAAAAGCTTTTATATAAAATAGAATACTTTTATAAAGTTATTCGCTTTTATTAGACTATAAATAGAATATATTATATTTTATTATGCATAGTGTTTTGCATAGTAAAATCTTTTTATATAAAATGGAATACTTTTATAAAGTTATTCGTTTTATTAGACTATAAATAGAATATATTATATTTTATTATGCATAGTGTTTGCATAGAGCCTGTATAGTGTTTGCATAGTAAATTTTTTTTATATAAAACATAATACTTTTATAAAGTTATTCGTTTTATTAAATTATAAATAGAATATATTATGTTTTATTTAAAATATTTTGTTTTATTAGAATATTTTATAGTAAACCGATCTGGACCGTCCGTTTAAAAGTAAATCAATCTGGACTGTTCAGGAATTAGTTACTATTTAGCCCATTCTACTATAAATAGAAGCTCATTCCTTCATTATTTCTTACGAATTCACTGAAACTCTAGAGAGAAACTATAGAGAGAAAGAAAAAGAGTATTCTACTACTTCACTACTCCTATATCCAGTTTGTTCTAAGGTAAGGGGTATTATTTCTTTTCGTATTCATGAAGAGAACTTCATTATTCCATTTTTTATTCATTTGGAATAACTTTGTATACGCTGGGATCACCCTATATACTTGATGAAATTCTTTTGTTATTCCATTCTTTATCATTATGTTGGAATAACTCCGCCTACATGCTAAATACCGCATATATGGTGAAATTTTTCATTATTCCATTCTTTATTATTCTTACATTGGAACATCCTGCCTCTCTGCGTTTACGCATGACCGGTTCTCGTTATTTATTATTCTATTGAAACATCCTATCGTCATGCGAATTTCACTTTGACACGGTTCCGTTATTTATTATTCTCGCTGGAATATCCATGCGTGTGAATTTACGCATGACTTCGGTTCTCATTATTTATTATTTTGTTGGAATAACTCATGCATGCGGTCTATCGCATGCTCCGTGATTTCTTTTGTTATTCCATTCTTTATTATACTCAGTTGGTTAAAGTTTTGACTTTTATACTCCATGAAATTAGTGGAATATCCTTGATATTTGCGCTTCATCCAGTATCTTTTCATGGAAATTATTCTTCTGAGCATTCTTAAATTTTATTCTACAAAGAAGTATTATGTTGACAATTTGGACGTTATTAGTTCCTGGATAAATTAATTCTTGAACTTGTTTTATTGAATTCTTATATCATTGTCATCATCCTCATGTTTATATTATGTTGAAAGTCATCTGTGGCCTGTAGTGCATAAATGGACTTGGTATGATTATGACTAGGGATTAATCGGTATAATCATGACCGTAATGTTGCAAATGATGTGGTAAAAGTACTCATTGGCCCGTAGTGCATTAATGGATAGTTGTTGGCATGATCATGACCATTGATAAATACACAGATATCTTTGGCCTGTAGTGCATGGATAATTTGTGGTTGTGATACTAATGAATATCCTTGGCCGTAGTTCAGGGATGATGTGGATTATTTATTAAGTTGAGTCTCAACGATAAAAGTGATGAAAAACCTTTTAAATCATAAAAGATATTAGATTTTATTCTCTACTTGACTCTTTTAATGGATTGCTTGTTCCGCTGCAGTTAAACTTGATGTTTGTTATATTGTATCAGTTTAACACTGTTGAAGGCTAACGATAATTTATTCTGTATTATCTTAGTCATAATATTTCTTCTCGGGCTAGTTGAGCTCACCTTTTACTTTCATTGTTCTCTTCAGGAAATGAGAACATAGCAGGGACTAGTCGGGGAACGGAGTGACGGTCTAGATAATAGCATTAGTAGCCCTCACTATTCTGTTAAATAGTGTGGTAATAAATGTAATGAGGACTCAACTGAGTGTGGATATTGTCTAGATGACAATATTTGTATTAAAACTCACATCATATGTTTTGTCGTATTTTACACGACTGTTGTATAATTAAGTTGTATTTGAATTTTGTACTATGTATTTGGCGACTCAAGATGGGTGATGTATACCTATTTTGGGGGTGTCACAGTTGGTATCAAAGCTTAGGGATATGATCCCTGGCTGAGATGTGAGACAAGAACTAGGAGGGGAGAGACGGGGAATTCCTTCGCTAATATGACCTACCTAAATTTATTTGGTATTTAATTGGTCGGTCAGGGTATAGGGATAATATCTGATATGTTAATTAATCCTTGTTTTGTGGCAGTATTTGAAAATGGCATCCGGAAATGTTGGGATTAGCAATGGAGCACAGGAGACCGTTGAGTCTCCACAGATCAATAATCAGGATAATGTGCATCAGGAAGGCGACAATCCCCAGGAAAACAACAACACTGACCAGATGATGAACGATTGAATGTTCAGAGGCTTTATTCAATTCATGCAACATCAGGCAAGTGCGGCTTCTGTACAAAATGCAGGTGGAAACACTGGCAACTCTCGGACGGTCACTGCTAAGTAGTTCAAGGAACTGGGACCACCAGAGTTTTTTGGAGAGCCAAAACCACTTAAGGCGGAGACGTGGATAAAGCAAATCTGCAAGATATTTGATGTCTTCGGATGCTCCGAGGAGCAAAAGGTTCCCTTTGCCACCTTCATGTTGCGTGCAGAGGCAGATTACTGGTGGGAATCTGTAAAACTTACTTAACCTCCCGCATTGAAGATGACTTGGGAGAAGTTCTAAGAATTGTTCAACGACAAGTACTTTCCCGAAAGTATTCATCACATGAAAGAGGTACAGTTCATTAAGCTGGAGCAAAACAACATGACCGTGTCGCAGTACGAAGCCAAGTTTGCCGAGTTGTCCCGGTTTGCGTCCCATTTGGTTGATAATGAGGAGAGAATGACGCGAATGTTTCTAAGAAATTTGAAACCCGAGATACGTCAATATCTTATCTCTCATAAACTGTGTTTGTATTCAGATATTGTTAATAGGGCTCAGTTATTGGAGCGCGATAATAAGTCAACCCAACCAAAAGAGAGCAGCCGACAAAATGATAATACTAGTGATAGCAGTCATCAAAGCGGTGATAATAAGTGTGGAGGGAATCAACATGCCAGAAATGGTTACCACTTCGGTGGTAATCATTGCCAAAACAATAAGAATGGACATTTCATGAAGAGGAGATTCAACAATGATGGAAAGACGTCAGCACCAACATCTGTTGTTAAGGAAGGAGAACGACCAGCTATTATATGCTTCAAATACGGAGGGGAGGGACACATCAGTCCAAACTGCGCGATGCCGTCCAAAGCATGTTATAATTGTGGAAGAGAAGGTCACCTAGCCCGATTTTGTCGTTCACCGAAGACAAGTTCAGTTAGGATGGAGGCACCAAAGGACGTCCCAGAAAAGTCAAAGCCAGTAGTGTAAGGGATAGCGTTTGTCGTGACCTCCCAGAAAGCAAGGAACCCAAACGAGGTCATCATGGGTAAGCTTATCATAAACTTTAGCGAAGTTTATACCTTATTTGATGCCAGTTCTACCCATTCTTTTATTTCTCCTACTTGCGCTCAACATTTAAATTTAACTCTGGAGAAATTAGACTTTGACTTATCTGTTGAAACTCCATGGGGAGAAACCTTCATTACATCCACTGTTTATAAGTCTTGTTTGGTTCAAATCGGTACCCTCACATTACCTGTCGATCTTATTTCATTGAAAATACTTGCATTTGACGTAATTCTAGGGATTGATTGGTTAACTACTCATCATGCAAAAATTGATTATTTTCGTAAGGTTGTTAGCTTTCATATTCCTAACCAACCTATTATGCGAATTCAAGCAACCAAACCATTAAAATCAATCACTGTCATCTCAAGCCATAAAGCTATTCGTTTATTGAAAAATGGATGTCAAGCTTTCTTAGCTCATGTCACGGATCTAAACAAAATACGCCGCTTTTGAATGATATTTCTATTGTTAATGAATTTCCCGACGTATTCCACGAAGAACTTCTGGCCTACCCTCGAACGTGAAATTGAATTTTGTATCGACCTTGAACCCGTACAAAACCCATTTCCAAAGCCCCATATCGAATGGCTCCTATTGAACTTCGAGTTAAAGACCCAACTGCAGAATTGTTAGACATCGGTTTCATTCGTTCCCAAGTCGTCTCCTTGGTGTGCTCCTCTGCTCTATTCGTGAAGAAGAAAGATGGGAGTATGCAACTTTGTATTGATTATCGGGAGTTGAACCATGTCACTATCAAAAATAGATATCCATTGCCTCACATTGATGACCTGTTTGACCAGTTGCAAGGCGCCAATTTTTTTTTCAAAGATTGATCTTCTTTTCGGATATCACCAATTGAAGATTAGAACTGATGACATTCCAAAGATGACTTTTCGAACTTCGATGCGGGCATTATGAATTCCTAGTCATGTCTTTTGGATTAACTAATGCTCCTGCTGCCTTCATTGATATGATGAACCGAGTATTCAAGGAATATTTGGATCACTTTGTGGTCATTTTTATTGATGTCATCCTTATTTATTCCAAAAGCCGTGAAGATCATGAGCAACACTTGAGGCTGATACTTCAAAAGCTTCGTGAATATAAGTTTTATGCCAAGTTGAAGAAATGCAAGTTCTGGCTTGAGGAAGTTGCATTCCTTGGGCACGTGGTATCAAGTCATGGAATATATGTTGACCCAGCAAATATTGAAGCTATTCAAAGCTGGGAGCAACCTAAATCAGTGACTGAAGTATGTAGCTTTCTCGGCTTAGCTGGTTATTATCGGAGATTCATAGAAGGGTTTTCTCGAATCACTACTCTCTTAACTCAGCTAACTCGGAAAGATACAAAATTTGGTTGGAATGAGGAATGTGAGAAGAGTTTTCAAGAACTCAAGAGAAGACTCATTTCAGCACCTGTTCTGACAATACCATCTGGCTCGGAGGGATTTATCATCTACAATGATGCTTCAGGAAAAGGGTTAGGATGTGTTCTCATGCAACATGGGAAAGTCATAGCCTATGCCTCTCGACAACTCAAAGAATATGAGAGGAATTATCCTACTCATGATCTAGAGTTGGCAGCTGTTGTCTTCGCACTTAAAATTTGGAGGCATTACTTGTATGGGGAGAAAGTCGAGATCTTTACGGATCATAAAAGCCTCAAATATTTCTTCACTTAAAAGGAACTCAACATGCGACAACGATGTTGGCTTAAATTGTTGAAAGATTATGATTATACCATCCAATACCATCCTGGAAAAGCAAACGTGGTAGCTGACGCATTGAGTAGAAGATCATATGCAGGTACGAGTGCGATATTGTCAACGCAGAGGCCCATTTTATATGACTTGCAAAGGATGGAGATAGAGATAAAGACTACAGGGACCCACGTGATGATGGCAAATATACGAGTAGAACTGACTTTAATCGATAAAGTTAAAGTTGCTCAAGCTACAGACCTGGAGCTGATGCATATGAGGAAGAAAGTATAAGAAGGTGCTATGCCAGAAGAAAGAATTGATGAAGAAGGAATACTTCGACTCAACTCCAGACTTTGTGTTTCTAACGATCCTGAGTTAAAGTATAAAATCATGATGGAGGCGCACAACACACCGTTTGCAATCCATCATGGGAGTACCAAAATGTATCATGATCTTTGACATACATTTTGGTGGGGCAATATGAAGAGAGAGATAGCGCTGTTTATCTCACGGTGTTTAACTTGTCAACGAGTCAAGGCAGAGCATCAAGTACCAAAAGGTCCATTGCAACCACTTGAAATTCTAGAATGGAAGTGGGAGCACATTACCATGGATTTCGTTAATGGTCTTCCCAAGGTTTCTCAAGGCATAGATGCAATTTGGGTCATTGTTGATAGATTGACCAAGTCTGCTCATTTCTTACCAATACGAGAAACTTATACACTTGAACGTCTTGCTCGTATGTACATAAACGAGATTGTAAGACTGCATGGCATGCCAGTATCCATAGTTTCTGATCGAGACCCAAGATTCACTTCATGATTTTGGGTTAGTTTATAAAAAGCTATGGGCACGGATTTACAATTTAGTTCGGCATATCATCCTCAGACGAACGGACAATCTAAGAGGACTATTCAAATTCTTGAAGATTTATTAAAACTCTGTGTCCTTGACTTCAAGGGATGTTGGGACAAGTTCTTACCATTGGTGGAGTTTTCTTACAACAACAGTTATCAAACAAGTATTGGCATGGCTCCATTCGAGGCTTTGTATGGAAGAAAGTGTCGTTCTCCAGTATGCTGGGATGAGGTGGGTGAAGCAACATTGTTGGGACCGGAGTTGGTACGTATGACTACGGAAAAGATTCAAACGATCCGACAACGTATAAAAACCTCACAAGACCGACAAAAGAGTTATGCTGATCTTCATCAAAAGGACGTGGAATTCGATATTGGAGATCATGTGTTGTTACATGTTTCTCCATGGAAAGGAGTTACGAGATTTGGAAAGAGAGAAAAAACTCAATCCTCGATTCATTGGCCCATTTTTAATCCTCGATCGAGTAGGGACTGTAGCCTATAGACTCGCTTTACCGCCAAGTATGTCTCGTGTTCATAACGTTTTTCATATATCCATGTTACGTAAATATGTGAAAGACCCGAACCACATTATTGAGTTAGAACCGGATGAAATAGCGAAAGATTTAACGTATGAAGAGGTTCCTGTTCAAATCTTGGATAAGAAGGAACATATTCTACGCTCCAAGGTTATACCTCAAGTCAAAGTTTTATGGAGGAACCACGATGTTGAGGAAATGACCTCAGAGTTAGAATTTGAAATGAAATCAAGGTATCCTTACCTCTTCGACATACCAGGTGCGTACCCTAATTTCGAGGGCGAAATTTCATAAGAAGGGGAGATTGTAAGATCCCAACTTTTATGAATAAAGATGAATTTTCTATAATTATCATTTTTGAATATTATGGAATGAATTTGATATAATGTTATAGTTGTGGGTAATGGTTATAAATTTTGTAAAGTACGCAAGTTGTTATATAATATTTGATTGGTCGGGGAATATTCATTTTAACAGGAAATATTCGTACAACGGTACAATCATTGATGGACCCCACAACGGAATTATTGTCGGATTGAGAAAACGATAAAAATATTTTATGAAAATAAAGACAGAAGTTTTATCGTTAAGTGTTGAAACACCCGGTGTTAAAAGTACAAGAATACGCGTGGTTGCATAGTAGTACACGGTATTGATTATTGATGCTTACGTGAGAAGTCACTTAGTTTTGTTCAATTATTGCTTCAGTAATTGTTGCATAGTATCTCACGTTAATTGATTCAATTATTGTCGATATTTTATATATTATTAAATCAATAATTGAGACGATGAAGTTATTAATATTATTATTTGCAATATTAACGATGTTTAGATGTTCTGCCAAGGAGAGGTTTAGTCACCTAATTGCGCGCCAATAGGGAGAAATCCTTATTGGAAAGCCCCCTCTTTCTTGGGAACGACCTGGTCGATTAATAGTGTGAGTTATAATAATGATGATGAAGTTTTGTTTTATTAGTATTATTAATGTAATAAAATAGAAAAACTTTTTATATAAAATAGAATACTTTTATAAAGTTATTCGTTTTATTAAACTATAAATAGAATATATTATATTCTATTATGTATAGTGTTTTGCATAGTAAAATCTTTTTATGTAAAATAGAATACTTTTATAAAGCTATTCGTTTTATTAGACTATAAATAGAATATATTATATTTTATTATGCATAGTGTTTGCATAGTGCTTGCATAATGTTTGCATAGTAAAATCTTTTTATATAAAATAGAATACTTTTATAAATTTATTCGTTTTATTAGATTATAAATAGAATATATTATGTTTTATTTAAAAGATTTTGTTTTATTAGAATATTTTATACTAAACCAATCTGGACCGTCCGTTTAAAAGTAAATCAATTTGGACCGATCAAGAATTAGTTACTATTCAGTCCATTCTCCTATAAATAGAAGCTCATTCCTTCATTTTTTCTTACGAATTCACTGAAAATCTAGAGAGAGAAACTCTAGAGAAAAAGAAGAAAAGTAGTCTGCTACTTCACTACTCCTATATCCAGTTTGTTCTAAGGTAAGGGATATTATTTCTTTCGTATTCATGAAGAGAACTTCTGTTATTCCATTTTTTTTTATTCTGTTGGAATAACTTATATACGCGGTCTACCCTATACTTGGTGAAATTCTTCTGTTATTCCATTCTTTATCATTATGTTCGAATAACCCGTCTATGCGAAGTACCGCATACATGGTGAAATTCTTCTGTTATTCCATTCTTTATTATTCTGTTGGAACATCCTGTCTGTGCGTTTACGCATGACCTGGTTTCGTTATTTATTATTCTGTTAGAACATCCCGCTTGCGCGCAATTTCACTTTGACCTAGTTCTATTATTTATTATTCATTGGAATATCCTCGTCATGCGTTCTGCATGACACGGTTCCGTTATTTATTATTCATTGGAATAACTTTGTCTATGCGGTCTATCGCATGCACGGTGATTTCTTTTGTTATTCCATTCTTTATTATACTCGGTTGGTTAAAGTTTTGACTTCTATACTCCATGAAATTAGTGGAATATCCTTGATATTTGCGCTTCATCCAGTATCTTTTCATGGAAATTATTCTTCTGAGCATTCTTGAATTTTATTCTACAAAGAAGTATCATGTTGACAATTTGGACGTTATTAGTTCATAGATAAATTAATTCTTGAACTTGTTTTATTGAATTCTTATATCATTGTCATCATCCTCATGTTTATATTATCTTTGAAAGTCATCTCGTGGCCCGTAGTGCATAGATGGACTTGGTATGATTATGACCAGGGATTAATCGGTATAATCACGACCGTAATGTTACAAATGATGTGGTAAAAGTCCTCATTGGCCTATAGTGCATTGATGGACAGTTGTTGGCATGCATGACCATTGATGAATACACGATTATCCTTGGCCTGTAGTGCATGGATAATTTGTGGTTGTGATACTAATGAATATCCTTGGTCGTAGTTCAGGGATGATGTGGATTATTTATTAAGCTGAGTCCCAACGATAAAAGTGATGAAAAACCTTTTAAATCATAAAAGATAGTAGATTTTATTCTCTACTTAATTCTTTTAATGGATTGCTTGTTCCGTTGCAGTTAAACTTTATGTTTGTTATATTGTATCAGTTTAACACTGTTGAAGGCTAACGATAATTTATTCTGTATTATCTTAGTCATAATATTTCTTACTGGGCTAGTTGAGCTCACCCTTTTACTTTCATTGTTCTCTTCAAGAAATGAGAACGTAGCAGGGACTAGTCGAGGAACGGAGTGACGGTCCAGATAATAGCATTAGTAGTCCTCACTATTCTGTTAACTAGTGTGATAATAAATGTAAAGAGGACTCAATTGAGTATGGATATTGTCTAGATGACAATATTTCTATTAAAACTCACAGCATATGTTTTGTCGTATTTTACACGACTGTTGTATAATTAAGTTGTATTTGAATTTTGTACCATGTATTTGGCGACTCAAGATGGGTGATGTATACCTATTTTGGGGGCGCCACACCATGTCTTACTGGTAGGGGCCAAAGGATCTTCTGAAAAGCAGACGATTCAAAGAAGATAAATAGAAAGGCAAAAACAAAGGATAATAAGAACAAAACTTATACGGATAGCAAAGAAGTTTGCTTCCACTGCAATAAGCCTGGACACTAGAAAGAAACTGCGAGAAGCATCTTGCAGAGGCTAACCAAAGAAGCTTTGTGAAGTTTTGGCTAAAAATACAAATTTGTTCATGATTTAAAATAAAATTTTCTTTAAGTCAAGGTTCTACTTGGGTATTGGATACCGACTTTCATTATCATAAATATAGATTTATGAAGGGACCAAGCAAATGTAGAAAGCTAAACAAATATAAGTAATCCTATGTATGGGAAATGAAGCAAAGGTTGCCACATTAGCCATAGAAACTTATAGTTTAGCAATGCCTACGGGCAAATCTATTAAGTCAATAAGTTGTTATTGTACTCCAGTTTTTTTTGTTAGAAACATTTGTAAGACCCCCATTTTTATGAATAAAGATGAATTTTCTATAATTATCATTTTTGAATATTATGGAATGAATTTGATATAATGTTATAGTTGTGGGTAATAGTTATAAATTTTGCAAAGTACGCAAGTTGTTATATAATATTCGATTGGTCGGGAAATATTCGTTTTAACAGGGAATATTCGTACGACGACACAATCATTGGTAGACCCCACAACGGAATTATTGTCGGATTAAAAAAATGACAAAAATATTTTATGAAAATAACGGCGAAAGTTCTATCGTTAACTGTTGAAACACCCGGTGTTAAAAGTACAGGAATACGCGTGGTTGCATAGTGGCACACGGTATTGATTATTGATACTTACGTGAGAAGTCACTCAGTATTGTTCAATTATTGCTTCAGTAATTGTTGCATAGTATCTCATGTTAATTGATTCAATTATTGTCGATATTTTATATATTATTAAATCAATAATTGAGACGACGAAGTTATTAATATTATTATTTGCAATATTAATGATGTCTAGAAGTTCTGCCAAGGAGAGGTTTGGTCACCTAATTGCGCGCTAATAGGGAGAAATCCTTATTGAAAGCCCCCTCTTTCTTGGGAACGACCTGGTCGATTAATAGTGTGAATTATAATAATGATGATGAAGTTTTATTTTATTAGTATTATTAATGTAATAAAACAGAAAAGCTTTTTATATAAAACAGAATTCTTTTATAAAGTTATTCGTTTTATTAGACTATATATAGAATATATTATATTCTATTATGCATAGTGTTTTGCATAGTAAAATCTTTTTATATAAAACATAATACTTTTATAAAGTTATTCGTTTTATTAAATTATAAATAGAATATATTATATTTTATTTAAAAGATTTTGTTTTATTAGAATATTTTATAGTAAACCAATCTGGACCGTCCATTTAAAAGTAAATCAATCTGGACCGTTCAGGAATTAGTTACTATTCAGTCCATTCTCCTATAAATAGAAGCTCATTCCTTCATTATTTCTTACGAATTCACTGAAAATCTAGAGAGAGAAACTCTAGAGAAAAAGAAGAAAAGTATTCTGCTACTTCACTACTCCTATATCCAGTTTGTTCTAAGGTAAGGGGTATTATTTCTTTTGTATTAATGAAGTGAACTTCTGTTATTCCATTTTTTTTATTCTATTGGAATAACTTGTATACACAGTCTACCCTATACTTGGTGAAATTTTTCTGTTATTCCATTCTTTATCATTATGTTGGAATAACCTGTCTATGCGAAGTACCGCATATATGGTGAAATTCTTCTATTATTCCATTCTTTATTATTCTGTTGGAACATCCTGTCTCTGCGTTTACGCATGACCTGGTTCTGTTAGTTATTATTCATTGGAATATCCATTGCATGCATTTACGCATGACACAGTTCTCATTATTTATTATTCATTTGAATAACTTTTTATGCATGCGAGTCTATCGCATGCCTGGTGATTTCCTTTGTTATTCCATTCTTTATTATACTCAGTTGGTTAAAGTTTTGACTTTTATACTCCATGAAATTAGTGGAATATCCTTGATATTTGCGCTTCATCCAGTATCTTTTCATGGAAATTATTCTTCTGAGCATTCTTCAATTTTATTCTACAAAGAAGTATCATGTTGATAATTTGGACGTTATTAGTTCTTGGGTAAATTAATTCTTGAACTTGTTTTATTGAATTCTTATATCATTGTCATCATCCTCATGTTTATATTATGTTGAAAGTCATCTGTGGTCTGTAGTGCATAGATGGACTTGGTATGATTATGACCAGGGATTAATCGGTATAATCATGACCGTAATGTTACAAATGATGTGGTAAAAGTCCTCATTGGCCCGTAGTGCATTTATGGACAGTTGTTGGCATGATCATGACCATTGATGAATATACAAATATCCTTGGCCTATAGTGCATGGATAATTTGTGGTTGTGATACTAATGAATATCCTTGGCCGTAGTGCAAGGATGATGTGGATTATTTATTAAGCTGAGCCCCAACTATAAAAGTGATGAAAAACCTTTTAAATCATAAAATATAGTAGATTTTATTCTCCACTTGACTCTTTTAATGGATTGCTTGTTTCGCTGCAGTTAAACTTGATGTTTGTTATATTGTATCAGTTTAACACTGTTGAAGGCTAACGATAATTTATTCTCAGATTATCTTAGTCATAATATTTCTTCTTGGGCTAGTTGAGCTCACCCTTTTACTTTCATTGTTCTCTTGAGAAAATGAGAACGTGGCGAGGGGACTAGTCGAGGAACGGGTGACGGTCCGGATAATAGCATTAGTAGTCCTCACTATTACATTAAATAGTGTGATAATAAATGTAATGAGGACTCAATTGAGTGTGGATATTGTCTAGATGACAATATTTGTATTAAAACTCACAGCATATGTTTTGTCGTATTTTACACGACTGTTGTATAATTAAGTTGTATTTGAATTTTGTACCATGTATTTGGCGACTCAAGATGGGTGATGTATACCTATTTTGGGGGCGTCATAGTTGGTATCAAAGCTTAGGGATATGATCCCTGGCTAAGATGTGAGATAAGAACTAGGAGGGGAGAGACGGGGAATTCCTTCGCTAGTATGACCTACCTAAATTTATTTGGTATTTAATTGGTCGGTTAAAGTATAGGGATAATATGTGATATGTTAATTAATCCTTGTTTTGTCGATGTATTTGAAAATGGCATCCGAGAATGTTGAGATTAGCAATGGAGCACAGGAGACCGTTGAGTCTCCACAGATCAATAATCAGGATAATGTGCATCAGGAAGGCGACAATCCCTAGGAAAACAACAACATTGACCAGATGATGAACGATGGAATGTTCAGAGGCTCTATGAAATTCATGCAACATCAGGCAAGAGCGACTCCTGTACAATATGCAGGCGAAAACACTGGCAACTCTCGGACGGTCACCGCTAAGTAGTTCAAGGAACTGGGACCACTGGAGTTTTTTGGAGAGCCAAGACCACTTAAGGCGGAGACGTGGATAAAGCAGATATGCAAGATATTTGATTTCTTGGGATGCTCTGAGGAGCAAAAGGTTCCATTTGCCACCTTCATGTTGCGTGCAGAGGCAGATTACTGGTGGGAATGTGTAAAACGCACTGAAGATGACTTGGGAGAAGTTCCAAGAATTGTTCAACGACAAGTACTTTTCTGAAAGTATTCGTCACTTGAAAGAGGTAGAGTTCTTCAAGCTGGAGCAAAACAACATGACCGTGTCGCAGTACGAAGCCAAGTTTGCCGAGTTATCCTGGTTTGCGTGCCATTTAGTTGATAATGAGGAGAGAATGACGCGAATGTTTCTAAGAGGTTTGAAACCCGAGATACGTCAATATCTTATCTCTCATAAACTGTGTTTGTATTCAGATGTTGTTAATAGGGCTCAGTTATTGGAGCGCGATAATGAGTCAACCTAACCAAAAGAGAGCAGCCGGAAAAATGATAATACTAGTGATAGCAGTCATCGAAACGGTGATAATAAGCGTGGATGGAATCAACATGCCAGAAATGGTAACCACTTCGGTGGTAATCATGGCCAAAACAATAAGAATGGACATTTCAAGAATAGGAGATTCAATAACGATGGAAAGACGTCAGCACCAGCACTCGTTGTTAAGGAAGGAGAACGACCACCTATCATATGCTTCAAATACAGAGGGGAGGGACACATCGGTCAAACCTAGCGATGCCGTCCAAAAGCATGTTATAATTGTGGAAGGAAGGTCACCTAGCCCGATTTTGTCGCTTCATCAAGACAAGTTCGATTAGGATGGAGGCACCAAAGGGCGTCCCCGAGAAAAGTCAAAGTCGATGGTGCAAGGAGGCGTTTGTCATGACCTCCCAGAAAGCAAGGAACCCGAACGAGGTCATCATGGGTAAGCTTATCATAAACTCTAGCGAAGTTTATACCTTATTTGATACCGGTTCTACCCATTCTTTTATTTCTCCTACTTGCGCTCAACATTTAAATTTAACTCCGGAGAAATTAGACTTTGACTTATCTGTTGAAACTCCATTAGGAGAAACCTTCATTACATCCACTATTTATAAGTCTTGTTTGGTTCAAATCGGTACCCTCACATTACCTGTCGATCTTATTTCATTGAAAATACTTGCATTTGACGTAATTCTAGGGATTGATTGGTTAACTACTCATCATGCAAAAATTGATTGTTTTCGTAAGGTTGTTAGCTTTCATATTCCTAACCAACCTATTATGCGAATTCAAGCAACCAAACCATTAAAATCAATCACTGTCATCTCAAGCCATAAAGCTATTCATTTATTGAAAAACGGATGTCAAGCTTTCTTAGCTCATGTCACGGATCTAAAAAAAAATACGTCAGTTTTGAATGATACTATTGTTAATGAATTTCCTGACGTATTCCCTGAAGAACTTCCTGGCCTACCCCCAGAACGTGAAATTGAATTTTGTATCGACCTTGAACCCGGTACAAAACCCATTTCCAAAGCCCCATATCGAATGGCTCTATTGAACTTGGGAGTTAAAGACCCAACTGCAGGAATTGTTAGACATCGGTTTCATTAGGCCCTAAGTCGTCTCCTTGGGGTGCTCCTATTCTATTCGTGAAGAAGAAAGATGGGAGTATGCAATTTTGTATTGATTATCGGGAGTTTAACCATGTCACTATCAAAAATAGATATCCATTGCCTCGCATTGATGACCTGTTTGACCAGTTGTAAGGCGTCAATTTTTTTTTTCAAAGATTGATCTTCGTTCCGGATATCACCAATTGAAGATTAGAACCGATGACATTCCAAAGACGGCTTTTAGAACTCGGTACGAGCATTATGAATTCCTAGTCATGTCTTTTGGATTAACTAATGCTCCTGCTGCCTTCATTGATATGATGAACCGAGTATTCAAGGAATATTTGGATCACTTTGTGGTCGTCTTTATTGATGACATCTTTATTTATTCCAAAAGTCGTGAAGATCATGAGCAACACTTGAGGCTGATACTTCAAAAGCTTCGTGAAAATAAGCTTTATGCCAAGTTAAAGAAATGCGAGTTCTGTCTTGAGGAAGTTGCATTCCTTGGGCACGTGGTATCAAGTCATGGAATATCTGTTGACCCAGCAAAGATTGAAGATATTCAAAGCTGGGAGCAACCTAAAATAAATGATCAAAATCGTAGCTTTCTCGGCTTAGCTGGTTATTATCGGAGATTCGTAGAAGGGTTTTCTCGAATCGCTACTCCCTTAACTCAGCTGACTTGAAAAGATACAAAATTCGGTTGGAACGAGGAATGTGAGAAGAGTTTTCAAAAACTCAAGAGAAGACTCGTTTCAGCACCTATTCTGACAATACCATATGGCTTGGAGGGATTTGTCATCTACAATGATGCTTCAGGCAAAGGGTTAGGATGTGTTCTCATGCAACATGGGAAAGTCATAGCCTATGCCTCTCGATAACTCAAAGAATATGAGAGGAATTATCCTACTCATGATCTAGAGTTGGCAGCTGTTGTCTTCGCACTTAAAATTTTGAGGCATTACTTGTATGAGGAGAAAGTGGAGATCTTTACGGATCATAAAAGCCTCAAATATTTCTTCACTTAAAAGAAACTCCAGGGACCCACGTGATGAAGACTCCAGGGACCCACGTGATGATGAAAAATATATGAGTAGAACTGACTTTAATCGATAAAGTTAAAGCTGCTCAAGCTACAGATCTGGAGCTGATGCATATGAGGAAGAAAGTATAAGAAGGTGCTATACCGGAAGAAAGAATCGATGAAGAAGGAATACTTCGAGTCAACTCCAGACTTTGTGTTCCTAACGATCCTGAGTTAAAGTATAAAATCATGATGGAGGCGCACAACACACCGTTTGCAATCCATCTTGGGAGTACCAAAATGTATCATGATCTTCGACATACATTTTAGTGGGGCAATATGAAGAGAGAGATAGCGTTGTTTATCTCAAGGTGTTTAACTTGTCAACGAGTCAAGGCAGAGCATTAAGTACCAAAAGGTCCATTGCAACCACTTGAAATTCCAGAATGGAAGTGGGAGCACATTACCATGGATTTTGTTACTAGTTTTCCCAAGGTTTCTCAAGGCATAGATGCAATTTGGGTCATTGTTGATAGATTGACCAAGTCTGCTCATTTCTTACCAATATGAGAAACTTATATACTTGAACGTCTTGCTCGTATGTACATAAACGAGATTGTAAGACTGCATGATATGCCAGTATCCATAGTTTCTGATCGAGACCCAAGATTCCCTTCATGATTTTGGGTTAGTTTACAAAAAGCTATGGGCACGGTTTACGATTTAGTTCAAGATATCATCCTAAGAGCAGACGAGACAATCGAGAGGGACTATTCAAACTCTTGAAGATTTATTAAGACTCTGTGTCCTTGACTTCAAGGGATGTTGGGACAAGTTCTTACCATTGCTGGAGTTTTCTTACAACAACAGTTATCAAACAAGTATTGGCATGGCTCCATTCGAGGCTTTGTATGGAAGAAAGTGTCGTTCTTCAGTATGCTGGGATGAGGTGGGTGAAGTAACATTGTTGGGACCGAAGTTGGTATGTATGACTACGAAAAAGATTCAAACGATCCGACAACGTATAAAAACCTCATAAGACCGACAAAAGAGTTATGCTGATCTTCATCGAAAGGACGTGGAATTCGATATTGGAGATCATGTGTTGTTACGTGTTGCTCCATAGAAAGGAGTTACGAGATTTGGAAAGAGAGAAAAGCTCAATCCTCGATTCATTGGCCCATTTTTAATCCTCGATTGAGTAGGAATCAGTAGCTTATAGACTCGCTTTTCCGCCAAATATGTCTCGTGTTCATAACGTTTTTCATATATCCATGTTACGTAAATATGTGAAAGACCCGAACCACATTATTGAGTTAGAACCGGACGAAATAGCAGAATATTTAACGTATGAAGAGGTTGCTGTTCAAATCTTGGATAAGAAGGAACATATTCTATGCTCCAAGGTTATACCTCAAGTCAAAGTTTTATGGAGGAACCACGATGTTGAGGAAATGACCTGGGAGTTAGAATCTAAAATGAAATCAAGGTATCCTTACCTCTTCGACATACCAGGTATGTACCTTAATTTCGAGGGCGAAATTTCATAAGAACGGGAGATTATAAGACCCCAACTTTTATGAATAAAGATGAATTTTCTATAATTATCATTTTTGAATATTATGGAATGAATTTGATATAATGTTATAGTTGTTGGTAATAGTTATAAATTTTGCAAAGTACGCAAGTTGTTATATAATATTCGATTGGTCGGGGAATATTCGTTTTAACGGGGAATATTAAATGCATTTACAAGACAATCATTAGTGGACCCCTAAATGTAATTATTATTTGGATTGAAAAACGACAAAATATTTTATGAAAATAACGGCGGAAGTTTTATCGTTAATCGCTGAAACACCGGTGTTAAAAGTCGAAGAATACGGCGTGGTTGCATAGTAGCACACGATATTGATTATTGATGCTTACGTGAGAAGTCACTCGCTTTTGTTCAATTATTGTTTCATGAATTGTTGCATAGTATCTCACGTTAATTGATTCAATTATTGTCGATATTTTATATATTATTAAATCAATAATTGAGACGACGAAGTTATTAATATTATTATTTGTAATATTAACGATGTCTAGAAGTTCTGCCAAGGAGAGGTTTGGTCACCTAATTGCGCGCCAATAGAGAGAAATCCTTATTGGAAAGCCCCCTCTTTCTTGGGAACGACCTGGTCAATTAATAGTGTGAATTATATAATGATGATGAAGTTTTGTTTTATTAGTATTATTAATGTAATAAAACAAAAAAGCTTTTTATATAAAACAAAATACTTTTATAAAGTTATTCATTTTATTAGACTATAAATAGAATATATTATATTCTATTATGCATAGTGTTTTGCATAGTAAAATCTTTTTATATAAAACAGAATGCTTTTATAAAGTTATTCGTTTTATTAGATTATAAATAGAATATATTATATTTTATTTAAAAAAGAGTCAAGTAGAGCATAAAATCTACTATCTTCTAAGATTTAAAAGGTTTATCATCAATTTTATCGTTGAGACTCAGCTTAATAAATAATCCACATCATCGAATCACCCCTGCACTACGACTAAGGATATTTTTAGTATCACGACCACAAATTATCCATGCACTACGGGCCAAGGATATTCGTGTATTCATCAATGGTCATGATCATGCCAACAACTGTCCATCATTACACTATGGGCCAATGAGGACTTTTACCACATCTTTTGTAAAAAACATTACGGTCATGATTATACCGAATAATCCCTGGTCATAATCATACCAAGTCCATCTATGCACTACGCCCATAGATGACTTTCATCATAATATAACATGAGGATGATGACAATGATATAAGAATTCAATTAAATGAAAGCAAATGATAAATTTTTAAAGATTTATAATTTAATTTATCCAGAAATCAATAACGTCCAAATTGTCAACATGATACTGCTTTGTGGAGTAAAATTCAAGAATAATATTGTACCAAAAATGATTTGAACCGAAAATGAATTAATTTTTATCATGAATAGTACCCTAGGTGAATAGTACTCGAGTGAATAGTACCCCATGAATAGTACTCCGGCATGAAAAAGTTAAAACTTATCAAGAATGCTCAGAATAATATTTCCATGAAAAGATACTGGATCAAGCACAAATATGAAGGATATTCTACTAATTTTATGGAGTATAGAAGCCAAAACTTTAACAAAACGAGTATAGAATTCAAAATCTGAAATGAAATAATATTACTTACATACTACAGAGTATGGAAGAAAATATTATTTCAAGCGAATATTGAACAAAAATAACATCCCTTACGAATATTAAACGAAAATAATATTCATTATGAATATTAAACTAAAATAATATTCATTACGAATATTAACGAATATAATATTTCTTGCGAATATTGAACGAAATAAAATTTCTTATGAATATTGAACGGAAATAATATTCATACGAACACAAAAAATAATATCTCTTCAGAATGTGAAATAAATAATACCCCTTACCTCAAAAATAGAGCAATTCCGACTGGTATAGCGGATATATTCTTGAAGAAAACTTTCACAATTTTCTACACTCAAAGCTTTCTAAAACTGTAAAGAAATACACTCAATATTATAAAAGAAGAATTTTCTGACTCTAGTGTGATTTTAAATTTTAACTGAGCATCCTATTTATAGGAGAATGGAAAGGATACTATTTGAATTTATAAAATCACGGACGCACAGTAATTTCAAATAAAAAATCACGGGCGTTCGGCCGATTGAAAATTTTAAAAATTTTGATTTTACTATGCTGCGCTATGCATAATAAAATATAATATATTCTATTTTTCATAAAAAACAAAACTTATAAAATATATATTTATATATATATGTACCCTCCATTCCATGCAATCAATTTCTCTTTCTCATTCCCGTGATCAGTTTCCCACCCCCCTAAATGTCGTTATCATATATATATATATATATAACAAAATTTATATAATATATATATAATTCCCTCCCTGATATGTAAACTCCCCCCTCCCCATTTTCCATTTTTCTTCCACATGTGGCCCCACCTTTATTATATTAAATAATTTTCTACCGATTATTTTGAAAAATGGGTAAATGGAGGTCTATAAAATAAGCAAAATTTACATCAAATACTTCATAAAAATCCACTCAACATTTTTAACAACATTTATTAATATTATTATAACTCGCAATATTAACAACCAGATCGTTCCCAGGAAAGTGGGGGCTTTCCAATAAGGATTTCTCCCTATTGGCGTGCAATTAGGTGATCAAACCTCTCCTTGACAAAACTTTCTAGACATCGTCAATATTACAAATAATAATATGAATAACTGTATCGTCTCAATAATTGATTTAATAATATATAAAAATATTGACAATAATTGAATCAAATAACGTGAGATACTATGCAACAATTACTGTAGCAATAATTGAGTATAACTAAGTGACTTCTCACGTAAGCATCAATAATCAATACCGTGTGCTACTATGCAACCATTCGTATTACTGTACTTTTACCACCGGATATTTTAACAGTTTAACGGTAAAACTTCCGCCGTTATTTTTATAAAAAGATATTTCTGTCGTTTTCTTATTCCGATAATAATTCTGTTGTGGGGTCCACCAATGATTACGCCATTGTACGAATATTCCCTGTTAAAATGAATATTCCCCGACCAATCGAATATAATATAACAACTTGCATACTTTATAAAATATAAATATTACCCACAACTATAACATTATCTCAAATCCACACCATAATATTAAAAAAAAATATTTTGAGAAAATTAAATCTTTATTCATCAAAAGTTGGGGTCTTACAACCATCATTTATAGGGTATGTGAATATTATTTAGTTAGGTTATAGACAATGAATCAATGAATTTGTTCCATTTGATTTGGCGTATAAAACACAAGTAACGAAGTTATGGCAAAATTTACGAAATTAGACGTTAAACGTTGAAATCGTATAATTTCGAATTAGTAGTCAAAACTCGTCGTTTAATTTGAAAACCCTAGTTTTCGATTGCGTAGCATAATATAACGTATTCAAGAGTCGTGGACTTGGGAATGGTCGAATTTGGACTTAGAACGAAGAAAATGAGCTATGAACGCTCACGAGCGTTAAACGAATGCGTAATAGAACGCTAATAGTGAATCCATCGTTAACGGATTTAAAAACTACTTTTATTTGGGTGGAATCGAAGTGCATGGTATGTGTAAGAAAATGGCTCTTGAACGAGCCAATTCCAACTTAAAACGATTAAGTTATGAGTTCGGGAAGAATCATATTGGAAAAAACGAAAAAAAATTCAAAGGCCAGGCGGTATGCATATACAATACGCTGAGCTCTAAAACTCATGCCAAAAAGATGCTTGGTAGTAGAGACCCACCAGCTACTAGAGAATGGTGTCGCAGTGCCACCTATATAGAGTAAGTCTCGCGCCGCTGCGTCGAGACTGAGAATAGCATACTGTTAGTTGGCGCCGCAGGGCCAATAGTGTATTTAAGGCTTGCGCCGCAGTGCCGGTAGTAGAGAAAGCTTGACCAAGTTGATTCCTAATCTCAAATTATTGTAAACCAATAATGGGGCATGGTAAGACCATTCTTATATAGTATATATAGTGATGATCTTAGGAATTTGAACATTGTTTAATAGTAATTAAACGAAGAACGCCAGATGTAAGGAAGTAAATTATATTCAAACTTTGGTAATTAACCAACGATGATCAAGTCTTGGTTTAGTAATGTAATACGTTAAGAAGCCGTAATGGAAGATAGTTAAGTCAAAATGACTTTTATTATTGAAATAAATTCGATTAAGTTATAGAAGAGAAAGAAGTTGGAAAAAATAATGTGATTATATTTTTTGGTAGCTAATTACAATGTGCAATGTGAATATATCATGTAGAGAATGTAAAGACCAAGAACTATTGAATAATTATTTGAAGACGCTTGAAGGCAAGTTTTCATAACGCTTGTCTAATCTTCATGTTAGCCAAGTTTTCTGTGATTCATGTTATGAGATGCATGAATTATTTTACGAAAGAGTCAATGCTAGTTTTAACTTGGCTAGACTAATCTTAAGAGTTTGATTGATTTGTTTACAAGTCTTTCGATATAGAACTATTAACGCTATTCTATGCCAAGTATTTGGTACGGATTCAAGGTAAATTTGAGTATGAACAAACAAATGTATTTTACATCGATTATTCGATGGGCACATGAGGTTGCAAAAACTTAAACATAAACACGTTTAACGGATGAGTGTTGATCAACATAGAGTACTATAGGTTTATCACCTAGAAGTGCTCGTAAGATATATCAGACTTATGGACTTAGTGTCGGGTTGTCCTTTTTCATGAATGAAAACCGAAAGAGAATGTTCATGGTCTTTTGACCAACTCATAATTCCTAAGTTATTATATATACTCTGGAATCATGTTATGAAATGAAAAGTGCTATTTAATGTTTCATAGTACTTCATAACTACTTGTTCAGTTATTGAAGATAATCATATAATTCTTGACATGGTATTAATATTATCTATTGCTAGGCTTACTGAGCTAGTTATTAGAAAACTTGCCTTGCGAATGAGCTAAACCGTAATAATTCGATTCACAATATCCTATACACATGTCATCACAACATATTTAGTTACTACCAATACTCTATATACACATAAGTGTCTATTTCATGTATGGCTTAACTTTTAACCACATAATCAAATTACACAAGAAAATTCGTTAACTACTAATAATATACTCATTTATAGCATTATAATATCACAATAATAAAATTACATTTTTAACAATCATAATATTGCATCATATTAACTATTACAGACTCTGTGTACAAGAAAATAATTTTCTGGGCCTTACTGCTAACTGGCACTGCGGCAGAATGGTTTGAACTAAGGTTCGCGCTGTGGAGCGGCTTACAGGCCATGGGCTAGCGCTATGGCGCCGAGTTTGGCGCTGCAGCGCAAAGGTTGGGGTTGCGGCTCTATTTTTGGCACTGAGGCGCCGAATTACAGAACCGACCACAATAAAAATAGAATAAAGCAAAATTTTTGACTGTTAACGCTGCTAGCACCTAAATTCATATATAACTTACATAGATTACTGATTTCAAAACATTACCCATCATATATACTAATTTCAAAGCAACTAAACAACAACTTCAGAACAATTAAATCCTTGAACGCTATGTTTAAAACCAAAAACTCTATTTTTGATATTGTTTGACAAAAACTAACACTGCAATCCCAATTATACACCAAATTGATTCATTCTAACTAAATTCTCTTCATTTCTTACCAAATTAATACAATCCAGGCTTAATTTATCCATTAATTAAAAATCAAATATCAATTTTGGTAGTCTTACAAACCATGTTCATACATATATTCACTATAAAACCAATTTATTTCTTTTAAATGTAATTTATCATACAATCACACACACACACACACACACACACACATATATATATATATATATATATATATATATATATATATATATATATATGCTAATTATGTCATCACAATTGCATATACACAAAATTTATTAACCAATCATAAAGAAGCTTGGATTAAAAATAATTTTTGTAAAGAATTTTATACTACAGACAAGAACACAGAGACTCTAGGAACTATGCCATATAAACGTATATACGTACATATAGACATATATATAATATGGAGGTTATGAATAATACCTTCTTTTGCTTGTTTACGTAATCAACGATAACCAAGAATCACATAACGATAACCAACGTAACGTAATCACATAACCCTAACCAAGAAGAAGACAACGTAATCAGGAAGCTGAATCACATAACGATAACCAAGGGGGTCAGAATAACC
Organism: Panax ginseng; assembly: GCA_020205605.1. Classification (NCBI taxonomy): domain Eukaryota; kingdom Viridiplantae; phylum Streptophyta; class Magnoliopsida; order Apiales; family Araliaceae; genus Panax; species Panax ginseng. The sequence goes on along the minus strand of CM035128.1, from coordinate 106,115,578 downwards.
CTATGCAAGAGTTCATTAATTTATTAACGGTTGCATTTAACCAAACTCGGGTTAGAGCACCCGCAGTACCAAGGGTAGCCAGAACGACTACCTTTAAAGAATTTAAGAGCGTAGGTCCACCAGAGTTCAAAGAAACTACGGACCCAATAGAGGCCCAGACATGGGTGAAGGAAATAGAGAAGGCATTTGTTATTACAAACGTAGAAGAGGCGCAAAAGACTTCTTTTGTGACCTATATGATGAAAGGATAAGCCAACTTCTGGTGGGAGGCTCACCAGGGTGGGGCTAGAACTGATGCTGTTATGTGAGAATAGTTTAAGAAGGTTTTCTTTGAGAAATATTTTCCTACCAGCATGCAGGGGAGAATTGAGATTAAGTTCCTAGAACTTAAACAAGGGACATGACGGTTCCCCAATATGCGGCCAAATTCAATGAATTGGCAAGGTTTTCTCCACACCAAGTGGACACTGAGGAGAGGAAGTCTCATAGGTTTGAGCAGGGATTGAAACCCTGGCTCTATTATAGGATTTTTGTTTTCCAGAGCGCTTTATATGGAACCATTCTGGAGAAAACAATCATTGCGGAAGGTAGTAGTGAGGCTTTGAGCCAATACCACAAGGAGAGGAAGAATAAGGTCAAAGGAGAAGGAGGACCCAAGGTGGAGGGAGCTAGTGGCAGTGGGAGTATGCCCAAGAGGAAGAATTTTAACTACGGGAATACTGGAGTGAAACAAGGGGATCCTAAACGTAGGATCGAAGCATGAAAGACATGCGGGAAGACTAATCTAGGAGTCTGTCTGAAAGGGAAATCAATTTGTTATAATTGTGGGCAGGAAGGTCATATATCACCCAATTGTCCCAATCCAAAGAAGAACCAGGGATGTTTTGTTTGTGGGTCGATGGACCACATGGCAAGAAATTGCCCAAAGAAGGGGTCAGAGGGTAGTAAGGATACTAGTAGTGGTAAGTTAGCCATTACTGGACTAACACCATCGTCGGGTAGACCCACGGCCCATACTTTTAATATGACTATCCAAGATACGGTTGCATCAGCAGATGTAGTAGCAGGTATCATTCCAGTCAATGAAATAAGTGCTTATGTGTTATTTGAGTCGGGTGCTACTTGTTCTTTTATAGCATGTGAATTTGCTAAGCGATTAAGTTTACTCCCAAAAAGATTAGAGATACCTTTAGACGTTAAGGTAGTAAACGAAGAGATAATTTCCATTAAACACATTCATAGGAATTGTTGCGTAGATATTAGAGGTAACAAATTATCGGTAGATTTAGTACCAATAAGGTTGAGAGAATTCAATGTAATTCTCGGTATGGATTGGTTGATTAACCATAAGGCTATAATAGATTGTCATAGGAAAAGTGTGAACCTTTGGCTTTCTAAGATAACCAAGGTAGTGCTCTACAGTAGTAAATCACCGAGACGCTCTTGTTGGTTAACCATGAAATAAGCTAGGAAAATGTTGAGAAAGTGGTGTATAGGATACCTGTGCCATGTTGTGGATGCCCAGAGAGTGGGAGCATCATTGGAACAGATACCTATAGTTTAAAAGTTCACATATGTATTTCCAGATGAATTACCAGGTATTCCGCCGGATAGGGAGGTCTAGTTTTTGATTGATCTGTTACCGGGTACGACACTAGTTTCTAGGGCATCGTATAGGATGGCGCCGATGAAAATGAAGGATTTAATGGTTCAATTACAAGAACTAATAGACATGAAGTATATTCAACCGAGTGTGTCTCAGTGGGGAGCACTGGTATTTAATCAGTTGAAAGGGGCAAAGTATTTTTCTAAGATAGATTTACGTACGGGGTACCATCAATTGAAAGGAAGGAAGGAGGATATAACTAAGACGGCGTTTAGAACTCGTTATGGTCATTACGAGTTTTTGGTTATGTCATTTGGGTTGACTAATGCGCCAACCGCATTCATGGGTATGATGAACAGACTGTTCAAACAGTATTTGGACAAGTTTGTCGTAGTGTTCATTGATGATATTCTAGTTTATTCTAAGACGCCAGAAGATCATGCTGAACATTTAAGGATAGTGTTGGAAACACTATGGAGGGAGAAGTTGTATGCGAAATTCACTAAGTGTGAATTTTGGCTTGAAAGCATGCAGTTTTTAAGACATGTTATTGATAAAGATGGCATTTATGTGGACCCAGTGAAGGTAGAAGCAGTTAATAATTGGGAACAACTGAAAACACCAACTGAGGTTCAGAGTTTTCTGGGGTTAGCGTGATACTATAGAAGGTGTTAGGTTTATAATATTCATGAACGCAATCAAATTGTACAAAATAAGCGGAAACATGGAAAATTAGAGTTTTTAAATTTTACAAACCATATACCAAGATCATCCTTTATGCACAATTATTAATTAAACGAAAAGATAAAGGACAAGAATCATACCCTTGATGATTCGAGCTTCTTCAGGTACAAGTTCACCTCCAAATCTTTGCACGTTCAACTTGAATCCACTGGGTTTGGTTCCTTCCTTTGATCAACGTTAGCCACCCAAGTATTTGACCTCTAGAGGTGATCCACCAAGGAAGAAGAAAGATTCAAGAAGATGGGTGGTTGGCTAAACCCTAATTTTTCTATCTCTATAGAAAAAGAACGTACTCTCCAACAATTGGAATCACGTCTATTGATATCTGATATAAGACTCCTCTTATAAAGATATCAGTTAACCCTTCTAATCTAATTAGAAAATAGGGTATTATTTAATTAATTAAATTCTTTTAATTAATTAATCTCCCTAATCTTATTAGGGATAATTAATTAAACTCTTTTAATTAATTTGCCTCCTAATCCTATTAGGATATTTGAGAGTACTTTTATTAATTAATTCTCAAACTCCTTTAGGAATTAAATAATAATAATAATAGTAATAATAATAATAATACTCTCTTATTAATTTATATTTAATATTTCTAAAATATTAAATAATAAATATTAAGCTATTTAATTTATTCTATCACCATATATTAAATTAAATATACTTAACTTATTATTACGATTATGTCATTACCTTCTTGAATAATTATTCTTCCTTTTATGGTGTGACCCTTTAGGTTCTCCATATTAAACCGGTTGTGAATAAATCAATTAGAACAATTCTAATCTTATTTAAATAAATAAATTAAACTATTAATTTATTTAAATAAATAATTTTTATTCTACAATAGGGATAAGCCTCCCTAGCGATCAACGACTTTCCAGATAATATAGATTTCAACATTAATCATAAAAGAACCTTTGAGTAAATAGTTACCGTACAATTCAATCCTTCCACCTAACAATGTCCCAATTAAATATAAGACATGAAATTACTATCAAGTCTTATTTTATTTAATTATATGTATTTTGACTCTTAAATGCACAACTGCAAATAATACAAATTAGAAACTCCTTTCTAATTTTATTCTGCCTTGGCCAAGGACTACTGGGTTGTCATTTATCGAATCACATATGACATTTTTCTTCTTTTACTAGAAGTGGAAGATTCTTTATTGATCATACATTATCTCCATGTACAACTTATTATACCCAATCATACCCTTGGATATACCCTAAGGGTCTTAAGGAATAAGTCAAAGTATAATTCATTATACACAAGATATTATGATGATCTCAAGTCCAAGGATCACTTGTACTACTATCACTACAGGAATTCCTATTGACAGGCAAGTAAAACTCGATTAGGTATTCCTTAGCGAGCCACGTTCAGTGAACTTATTCTCTAATAAGCACCTACATTCTTGCTTTAGTATCTCAACACAAATGATCATGAGATCAATCATCATCATCCAATGAGCAAGCAACGTATGTACCAATCTATCTGGATTCACTAATCCCCAATTTAGTAATCCAATGATTGGGAACTATTTTAGTTTTAAGATTTCTAAGAATTTAGATCTCATTAGAATGATCATAATCATTATTCTAAAAGCATTGCTTAAAACTATGGGTTTATCACATATTATAAAACAACATCATGTAGATAATTAAAAGCCTTTAATAAATTAATACTTTTTATTAATAAATGAATAAGATTGTTACAAAGTATATGCTTTATCATCAAACATGATTAGCTTGTATGCATACTACTTTCAATCTCCCACTTGCACTACAGCCAATCGTTATGGTATCTCATACCCTTCTTCTCTAAGTGACGATTATCCTGCTGTTGGATAAGCTTTAGCTAATGGATATGTAATGTTGTTCTTGAGAGTCCACTATCCCTATAGTGATTTCTCATCTTTCAACGATTCCTATAATCAAGTGAAAGTGCCACAACACATGTTTAGATCCAAGATGAGACTTAGGAACTATTCCTAGTTCTGTAATGATCTTTTCATCCAAACAATCAACTTGCAACTATATACTTTGTCTTTATCACTAAACCAACAACTCTTTGCTGTTTGGAACCTTTCCAATTCATTCACCACCGTTCAAGGTAACGCTTTACCTTAAAGTGGATTTTTTGTCGTCTTGGTTTGTCTGAAAAACTTGAGTCTGCTAAGACCTCTAGTTTTAATTTAGACCCACCATAAATTTTAATCATATCCTTAGTGCCGGTTAAGTACTTTAAGATATTTTTCACTGTCTTACAGTGATCTTCTCCAGAATATAATCGATCAACATCAGGTCTCGTATATTTCATTATATACATGATTTTCACTCATGCAATCTCTCTTTTATGGAGTCTATGGGGACTACTATTAAGAGAGATACACTCCATAGCTCATCAACATGAGACATCTTTTGAAGTTTGCCATGTTAAAAGACTTTAGCATCAAATGAATATATGTTCCTTGGGTTAAGTCGAACATCCTATTAAATCTATCTATATAGATTTGTATCCCCAATAACGATACTCTTCCCAAATCATTCGTGGAGGAATGTTTAGACAACTTTATCCTTATCCGTAATATATCAACATATAATACTAGAAATTTTACGATGCTCCCACTGACCCTTTTGTACACACTTGGTTCATTCTTGTTTTTGATAAAATGAAACTCTTTTGATTGTCTCATCAAAACGAATGTTCCATATTTGAGAAGCTTGCTTCAATCCATTTCTCTGAGTGTCTACAACTCTTACCTCATCGTATGTAACTGGATCATCATCTTCTATGATGCGTACCTCATCATCATCATATATGATGAATCCATACCTCTTAGGTATCTTCGGTACTATTCCAGATTTACGATTCGGTTGTGGTACAATAGGTCTATCTACAGGTTCCTCTTATTTGACTTATAGTGTTTTGTGGTTCTTGAACTCTTCAAGATTCTATTATCCTCCCACTAGCCCCTTCAATGATAAACACCTTTATCTTAGAAGGTAGCGTGTTTTGTAACAAACACCTTTTGCTAAGTAGGATTATAGAACATATACCCTAAACTTACTTTAGGATGTCCCACAAATCTACACTTGTCAAATCCTGTCCCAAACTTATCCTTTGAAACCTTTTTCACATAAGCTGGACAACCCTTTATCTTAACTTACATAAAATTAGGAATTCTTCCTGTCCATAACTTTTATGGAGTCTTATGGCCGGATTTTGAGGATACATTTTTGTAAATATGCAGCCATTTCTAGGACATTATCCCAAAAGGATACTGGAATATCGGTAAAATCATTATGGACCACACCATGTCCAACAAGGTACGATTTTTCCTTTCAGATACATCAATCAATTATTGCGTATCAGGAGGCGTCCATTGTGAGAAAACCATTTGAGATGATCTATAAACTCATTGCACAAATATTCCTTCCTTGATCCGATCAAAGAATCCTAATACTTTGCTAATTTATTTCATTTTTGAATTCTTTGAACCTTTCAAATAATTCACAATTGTATTTCAGCAAATACACACATTCAACCTTTTGAATAATCATCTCCCTTTTCTTATACTAATTTGTTCAATATGTAAAATTATTTTCACATAAGTCAAGTATAAAAAATCCATTAAGTAATATTTTAGTTCTATACAAAACATTATTATTATAAATAGAACAACAATTGTTCTTAATATAATACCAAAGATTTCATTGTCCAACAACAAAATGGAAATAATGTTTCTAATAAGAACTGGAATACAATAACAACTTATTGACATAATTAATAGATTTTCCTGTAGGCATTGCTAAAATATAAGTTTCTATGGCTAATGTAGCAACCTTTGCTTCATTTCCCACACATAGGATTACTTATCTTCATTCCTTATGGCTTCCTGGCAACTAAATTCCACCCCTTAGGATTCATTCTTATACGACTCACCTTTGGCTTTCATTACTCTTATTATATTCATTACGACTTTCTCGATAATTCATGTCTTACTTACTACCTTTGTCAACGTCTAGGTCATACAACCAGGGTATACTTAGAACGTTCGTTCGACGCCAATACAATTCAGGAGGATCGTTTACATATTCAACGTTCACGTTGCTCGTCTTTTAATCTCTCATTCAACCTTTACTCAAGGTTTTAATCGCTTTCGATCGTTATCCATCCCATGAACCCCATGTTCATTATTCTTTCTTAATGTCAAAGCCATACTGTTCGTTGTATGCTAAGACTGCTTGCAACTGCGTTACGTTTATGTTCATTCTCTTATTGATCTTTTAATCTCTTTCGACCATTTCATTCAACATTATGTTTACTTCACTTGTTTAAGTGTTATATTAGTTGAACATTATGTTCTTTATCTTCTCGTACGTTTCCCCCAAGAGTTGAACAATGAAAAGCTCTTCTCTGGCTTTTTCCCTACACTGGCGCTGCGGTGCCACTCTCCCTTTTATCTCTCACGCCGTGGCGCGAGTTTGCAGTACCCGGCTCCCTGGTCTAGCGCTGTAGCGCCACCTTACAAGGCATGGTTGACACCGCGGTGCCAAGCCCTAACCCTAGAAAAGTTCTCTAAGTGTTAAATCCAATTTGAGAAGTTTACTTCCTGCTTTCATAACTTATTCGTTATAATTCGAAACGAGGTTGTTCCAAAGCAATTCTCTTCCTTATCTTACTTACTTCAACACCCCCCAGACAGAACTTCGTTCTGAATCCATTAGTGTGCCATTCGATTGGCTTGATCTTCACCCTTCGTTCATTTTATGTTTTTAACGCTCTTCGTTCGTTCGTCCATAATTCAGTCATCCGAACTCAGAATTCGTTCGTTCTTGAGTCCACGACTCACGTTTTCTATGTTCTCTTACATTATTATGAAATCCTACACGTCCGGATTTATTTACTAACTTTCTTATTCTCGTTTGTCTTTTACAAAATTTTCTCCATAACTTCGTTATAGCTAAGTTTTAATTTGTTCTTCATGAACGTTTCTACCGTTCCTAACCAAGCAATATGCATCTAACTTATACGCGATGGTTTTAAACTTGTCTATCAATAACAAATATCCTGCGATGGTTTTAAATTTGTCCATCAACAACGTTCTTCGTGTTCTTTGCATGTTCTTCGTGTTCTTCGTTCGTTCTTCATTTTAATCGATATTTTGGATTATGATTTCACTTTTTATTCGAATTTTATGTTATAGAACATCATTCCTTACTTATTTCACCTACTTATTCATATAATCCACTCGAATCATTCTAATTCATTACGAATCTTATACCTCCTTAAAAAATTTATAAACTAAACTTTTAATTCTTACTTCTTCATTTTCTTACGATTTCAACCATATGAAATCATTTCTAACATCATTTACTTCTTATTCTTATTAATCTATGTTTTGAACATAAAAACTTAAGAAAAGTTAACTTAGGAGTTAGGTTTTAATACCTTTCCTCTTTATTTTTCTTTCGCTAGACAAAATCGGCGATTTGCTAGCTTTTCTATTTCACGAACACTTTCGATCCGATCAATCATGCTCATGCTCTTCCTTCTCCCTCTCCATCTGAACTCTCTCTCTCTCTCTAGTTGTAGGATTTTCAAAAATCTCATTTAAATGAAAGTTAGCTTCCTATTTATAGAAAGTCCAAAGCTAAGGCAAAATAGTCATTTCACTCCCTAACCTCCTTACTATTCACACCTCCATACTATTCATGACTTAAGTGTTAAGTTAACTTAGCCCTTAAGTCTACTTAGTTGTGGTTCTGTCTTTTGGGTTTTCATCCGACAGTTTTAAAAACTGCGATTCTCAGAATCCAAATATTTTTGGATATTTCGTCTTTCCTTTACCAATAAACTTTTACGTATTCTTCGGATTTCTAAAAAACTAAAGAACACTTTTTGGCGTTAAGCATTTTCCTTCACATTTTACCCAAACCTAGCTAAACGAACGAAAAGTACATAACAGTACTTTTTGTCATTTTTATTTCGTCCGATTTTTGCACGTTTTTCGAGAAAAACTTTTATTGGCTTACTTAACTTTTTAAGATATGTTATCGTCAAATCTTTCGACTGAATGTCATTTTGACATACCGAACTCTCGAAAAGGATTAGGTTATTCAAACCCTAACCCTTAAGTTTCGTCGGGTGAATAGTGCCTATTTCGTCCTTTTCCCCGAAAATATTTTTTTTTGCCGGAAAATTTTCATTTTCGTCTTGAAAATTCTTACTCGTTCAATCTAGATCGTAACCAGAATCCTCACAACTTATAATCATCCTAGGTTCTAGAACGATTAATAAACACATAGAACATAACATTATTAATAAAAATTCATTTTTTTAAGAACTAATTCTTTAAACTTAAATTCTGGACGATCCGAATTTCCGGGTCGTTACACTCTTCCCCTCTTATAAAAATTTTGTCCTCAGAATTTCTTAAAACCACTCCCTTACCCGGGTCATCACATTCACCCCTTCTTCACATAATTTCGTCCTCGAAATTTTAGTCTACCCATCTTCTCAACTTTTCTTCAAAGAAGTTCTTATCTTTCCATTATTCCTAACCTCCACAACCTATCAAGAATCATGAAGTAGAAAGAATAACGAGGAATATAAAATTTCCTTTTAAAACATTTCATACTTTTGCTGAGGGGTCAAATCGACCATGAACTCTTACTTGGTTTAACAGCATGACGCCGTAACCTTTCTTCCACGGTCAATTTACAATCACAAATTAAGCAAACTACCTCTTACCCATCGTATACCCCATTTCGGGATATGTTCACCTCAGACTAAATTATTAGATTCCGCACCAAAACAATATGGTTTGGCACAACTTCTTTAAAGAAAGCTCAATGACATACCATTTGTCTAGCCGAATCAAGTAGCTTAGACCATACCAATAAATTGGATATCAACGTGAAACATTCGTCTAGTCAACTCAATTGACATCGACTACTTCTTTAAATTCTTTTTTCAATACATTAAAACGTTTTATGACGTCATGATACCGTACTTTTTATGGTACGTTGAGGACTTCGTCAGTTTGTGACTTCGTCATTATACATCATACCATAGCGGGTTGTTGATCCTAAGATCACATCCAACACTAGGTTCAATTGCATTAATAACTCCATCCTTTTACCATCCTTACATCAAAGGCACTGATGATATAAAATTCATTTTGATATTTCAAATCAATTTCTGTCCAGCTGAAACAATTAGCATAGACATACCAAGAATAGTTCTTTTAAAATTCTATTGGTTCCAAAAGTTGAACCAATTCTTTCCTTTTTCAAAACGTACATATCAGCACGAGTTCAATAAACTTCAAAATCTAGCATAGCTAGATGACTTGGAATATCCTACTCTCCATCTTTCTTCGTTGTCTTACTACGACAATACTTAATCTTCTGTAGCACCTTCAATACTAAGCCTACTGAAAACAACTTGTTGTCAGTCTAAACATCCTTATACATCAGTACAGTCCATCAACTTACCACACATTATGAGTTCAGGAACTTTCCACAATAATATGAGTTTAAGAACCATCCTAGAAAGACTATAAGCGTCCATTCGCTGAGAAGTTCAAAAACCTATCATATCATTATGAGTCACGAACGTACCATAAGTATGAGTTTTAAGAACTCGCACCTACCTTATCGTTCTCTACCTATCAAGTATATACATGTGAAAAGATTCACCTTCTCGTTATATACATCTTGACAGCGCGATCGATTCCAATGATTATCATTTTAATAAGTTAAGCAGTTGTTACACCAAGCACAAACCTCTGTCCATAACAAAGGTTCATACAACTTAGCTATCACATGAGTCCTCAATTGAAATTTTACAACTCCTAAATCTCTCTTAACTTAATACGAATTTTCTTTAATTCATATACTATCCTTCACAACTCAATCTGAGTTCTTCTTCCTGTACTACTTCGTAGTACTATAAATCATTCATCGTTTAACAGCTCACCTGTTACTACGATTCACTATGATCACGTGGTGATCTTCTTATCCCTCTCTCTACGATTATAGTCTTAGATACTCTTACCTAAGATTTATAACCTATCAGCTTTGATACCAATCTGTAATGCCCCAAAATCCGGTCTATCTTCACACCCGGATTCCGTACGTCACGGTCCCATCTTCTTCCAAACATACATCATTATATACTGAAATATAACAACATATACTCTCAAATCCCAGGTTCTAGAAACCTTATAACCTTTTTTTTTTTATTACAAATAACTATAAATACATTATTCATTTCATCTTACAAGAGTGACTTTTATCCGCCACCAAGGATACATTGTTCTTCAAACTAATCTAAAGTTCATTTAACTTATTTTATATTACAAGTCTTCGCTCGATCTTCACGCTCATCCACATTCTGAATGGCCCTTCATCTTGATACCGTTAGCTTGATCTTTACGGGATCCTTAAGTTCTTCTAACATCGTTCGCTGAAAATGTTTTTCATTTAAAGCAAGTGTGAGCATTCAATTGCCCAACAAGTCATAACAGTTGAACAAACATCTTCAAGAATTTAAACATTCTTTTAAGACTTCAATAACCGAACAAAGGTTATGAAGCAGCTTGAATAATAGGAATAGTCTCGATTCTTATCAATTTAAAACAATATTCACTTTAATTTTTAAATACTTTCATTCTTCTACCTTTTTCATACACATTATGTCTGACTAGAATCATTAGCACATACTTAACAATAACGGATCATGTATGAACAGAGCATTCTCTTATTGAACAGTTAAATCACATAACAGTTCATCTCATAGAAACACCGAAGTATTCACATTATGGCACATGGCCTCATATGTTTTACCACTTTACACAAATATCGCACATTAGCACATAGACAGAACTTCTCAAGTTCAACATCTGAGAAGTTTAAGAAACTAGCATTCATTTGAAATATGAATGAAGTTAGGAAACTTGCCTTACACACAACTACAGCTTATGCTAAACTGCTCATTCCAGTTCCTATGTAGCACATAAGAAAAACAACACATACACCCATTAGTCATGTATATTTAACTTATGCATTAGTGTGCTTAACTTTACTTCTTAGGGTTCGCGTTCTTGTAACCTAAGTTTACGCGACCACTTTCATTACCGTTCTATGGCTTCATGACATACGGAGATGTCTTACTTTTACATTCATCATCTTTGATGTTTTATATCTTATCTTCTTCTTATTACTTCTCTAAGACTCAGCACACATCGCTTCTCTGCTAGTAGTCCATATGGTACTCTAAGTGGTTTCCCACAAACAACCAACAAACAAGTTCCCGTCTCGTCTACACTACCCATAATAGTGAGTTAGATCGGTTGCCAATTTTGTATATACCTTCGCTCTCTGAAGTAATTGTTTAGCCCAGCTCCCATATGTCAACCATCAAAGGTTATGATTGTACTACAACTTAACTTATCTGAACTTATCCAAACTATTTAAACTATAATCTTCGCTAAGTTAATTTCTCATTCCTTATGGCTTCCTGGAAACTAAATGCCACCCCTCAGGATTCATTCTTATACGACTCACCTTCAGCTTTCATTACTCTTATTATCGTTCATTATGGCTTTCTAGATAACTCATGTCTTACTTACTACCTTTGTCAACGTCTAGGTCATACAACCAAGGTATACTTAGAACGTTCGTCCGACGCGAATACGATTCACGAGGATCGTTTACATATTCAACGTTCACGTTGCTCGTCTTTTAATCTCTCATTCAACATTTACTCAAGGTTTTAATCACTTTTGATCGTTATCCATCCCATGAACCCTATGTTCATTATTCTTTCTTAATGTCAAAGCCATATTGTTCGTTGTATGCTAAGACTGCTTGCAACTGCGTTACGTTTACGCTCATTCTCTTATTGATCTTTTAATCTCTTTCGACCATTTCGTTCAACCTGTACTAAAGGTTTAATTCACTTGTTTAAGTGTTATATTAGTTGAACATTATGTTTTTTATCTTCCCATACGTTTCGCCCAAGAGTTGAGCAGTTAAAAGCTCTTCTCTGGCTTTTTCCCTACATTGGCGCTGCGGCGCCACTCTCCCTTTTATCTCTCGCATCGCGGCGCGAGTTTATAGTACCCGGCTCCCTGGTTTGGCGCTGCAGTGCCACCTTACAAGGCATGGTTGGCGCCACGGCTCCAAGCCCTAACCCTAGAAAATTTCTCTAAGTGTTAAATCCAATTTGAGACGCTTACTTACCGCTTTCATAACTTATTCGTTATAATTTGGAACGAGGTCGTTCCAAGGCCATTCTCTTCCTTATCTTACGTATTTCAATACCCCCTAGATTGAACTTTGTTCTGAATCTGTTAGCATGCCATTCAATTGGCTTGATCTTCACCCTTCATTCATTTTACGTTTTTAACGCTCTTCGTTCGTTCGTCCATAATTCAGTCATCCGAACTCGGAATTCGTTCGTTCTTGATTCCATGACTCACGTTTTCTATGTTCTCTTACATTCTTCTGAAACCCTACACGTTCGGGTTCATTTACTAACTTTCTAATTCTTGTTTGTCTTTTACAAAATTTTCTCCATAACTTCATTATAGCTAAGTTTTAATCCGTTCTTCATGAACGTTTCTACCGTTCCTAACCAAGCAATATGCATCTAACTTATACGCGATGGTTTTAAACTCGTCCATCAATAACAAATATCCTGCGATGGTTTTAAATTTGTCCATCAACAACGTTCTTCGTGTTCTTCATTCGTTCTTCATTTTAATCGATATTTTGGATTACGATTTCACTTTTTATTGGAATTTGATGTTATAGAACATCATTCCTTACTTATTTCACCTACTTATTTATATAATCCACTCGGATCGTTCTAATTCATTACGAATCTTATACTTCCTTAAGAAATTTATATACTAAACTTTTAATTCTTACTTCTTCATTTTCTTACGATTTCAACCATATGAAAACATTTCTAACATCATTTACTTCTTATTTTTATTAATCTATGTTTTTAACATAAAAACTTCAAAAAGTTAACTTAGGAGTTAGGTTTTAATACCTGTCCTCTTTATTTTTCTTACGCTAGACAAAACTGGCGATTTGCTAGCTTTTCTATTTCACGAACACTTTCGATCCGATCAGTCATGCTCATGCTCTTCCTCCTCCCTCTCCATCCGAACTCTCTCTCTCTCTCTAGTTGTAGGATTTTCAAAAATCTCATTTAAATGAAAGTTAGCTTCCTATTTATAGAAAATCCAAAGCTTGGGCAAAATAGTCATTTCACCCCCTAACCTCCTTACTATTCACACCTCCATACTATTCATGACTTAAGTGTGAAGTTAACTTAGCCCTTAACTCTACTTAGCCTTTAAGTTTCGTGGTTCCGTCTTTCGGGTTTTCGTCCGACAGTTTTAAAAACTTTGATTCTCGGGATCCAAATATTTTTGGATATTTCGTCTTTCAAAGCCCATTAACTTTTACGTATTCTTCGGATTTTCGAAAAACTGAAAAACACTTTTTGGCGTTAAGCGTTTTCCTTCACGTTTTATCCTAACGTAGCTAAATGAATGAAAAGCACATAACAGTACTTTTTGTCATTTTTATTTCGTCCGATTTCTGCACGTTTTTCGAGAAAAACTTTTATCGGCTTATTTAAATTTTCAAGATATGTTTCCGTCAAATATTTCGACAAAATATCATTTCGACATACCGAACTCTCGGAAAGGCTTATGTTATTCAAACCCTAACCCTTAGGTTTCGTCAGGTGAATAGTGCCTATTTTGTCTTTTTCCCCAAAAATATTTTTTTTGCCGGAAAATTTTCATTTTCGTCTTGAAAATTCTTACTCGTTTAATCTATATCGTAGCCAGAATCCTCCCAACTTATAATTATCCTAGGTTTTAGAACGATTAATAAACACATATCACATAACATTATTAATAAAAAATTCATTTTATTAATAACTAATTCTTTAAACTTAAATTTTGGACGATCCGAATTTCCGGGTCGTTATAGTTATAAATTTTGCAAAGTACGCAAGTTGTTATATAATATTCGATTGGTCGGGGAATATTCTTTTAACAGAGAATATTCGTACGACGACACAATCATTGGTGGACCCCACAACAGAATTATTGTCGGATTGAGAAAACGACAAAAATATTTTATGAAAATTACGGTGAAAGTTTTATCGTTAACTGTTGAAACACCTATTGTTAAAAGTACAGGAATACGCGTGGTTGCATAGTAGCATACGGTATTGATTATTAATGCTTACGTGAGAAGTCACTCAGTTTTGTTCAATTATTGCTTCTGTGACAACCGAGACTTTGTAATTTAATTTAATATTTATTGGATTTAATAAATATTTTTTTGATGAATTAATTATTAGATTAAATAATTAATTGATGAAATTGTGGTAGATTAATTTTATTATATCTGTTATATTTATTAAATTAATGTGGAGAATTTTATTATTTCGAAGTATGTAATTATGTGAGCTTATTATATTAAAAAGAAAGATTTAATAATCCTAATATTATTTTAATTAATTTAATAATTAATTAGAGATTTAATAATTTGACATTATTAACAAATGAGAAATTTAATTATGTGATTTGTGAATTAATGAGGAATTATTTTATTTTATTTAAGTTAAATTAAACTAGATGTTTGATTTATTATCTAATTGAATGTGACATGATTTAAACTATATTATAAAAGTTTAATTAAATTAAATGGGTATAAGCCTTTTAAGGCTAGCCAAACATGGCCTTAGTGGGAGTTATTAGCAGTTACCCATGATCCAGTAATGGCCCACCACAACGCTATCAGGATTCTTTTCCTTTATTATTATATGTCTTCTCTTTTTCTTATTATCTGCTAAGTTTGGAAAAGCAAAGAGAGAGAGAGAGAGAGTTTGAGAATTCAGAGAGAAAATTGATAGTTCTTTAGGAGATTGTGAGTGTGTGATTGAAGAAGAGTTGAGAAGGAATTCATCTCCTACTAATCTACGCTTTGGGTAAATTCTTCAACCTAGTTTATTTACGTTATTAAAGTTTTTATACATATGGCTTTCATGTTTTCTATAAAGTCTCTGTAAATTGGAAAGAGTAAAGATTATGTGCATATATGTGTTAAGATGTTGTTTTAATGTGTTTTCCTATGTATTAGATGGTTCCATATCATCAATTTCATAATATTATAACGCATGTTGTTGTTTCAAAAATTACAGAGTATAGAATATGGCCATATGGCCCTTATACGTGAATTTAATATGTTAAACATAAATTATTTTGTAAAATTCATACACGTATATAATTATGCATGTTAAAGCGAAGGAAACAAAACTTGAATGGATAGATTTGGTGTTATAATGAATTCGTAGTGTTAAATTTTATGTTTTATGTTCAAAACCTTCATGAACATCAAGAATAGTGAAATTACATGTTTTAATTCTGTGATTATGTGTTGTAATTGGTTAAAATTATTCTATAAAGGTTAGGTAATGATTATGTATGAATTCTAGTATATGGGTATGTTTAATTTGATGAATTTAATGACCATGTAATGATAAATTCGCTTTGATTACGTGTTCTTCATGAATCGAAATTGAAACTGGAGTTTCACGTCATGCGCCAACTCCAAGCCTAAGTCCCGCCGCCGGACTCAAGTCTCAAGTCATAGGCCACTGCATGCAGTGGCAGTACTAAAACGAGCCTAACGGTGGCACTTGGCGCCACTTAGCAGAATGGTCCAGAAATGAGTTTTTAAATGCTCAAGTCTAGCAATGTGTTAGTAACTTAATCTAATGATCATAAAAACATGTTAGACATATAATGAGGTGTTAAAATAAATTCTTAACATGTCAATAACACATTTATGTATGAATTGAATGATTAAATGCATAGTTAGCTAATTGTTCATGATGTGTTAATTATGAGTGTAGTAATTTGACTAAGTATAGTTATGAACTCGAGTTAGACAAAAAGAACGAACTTGTGATGATTAGTACGTTATAATTGACTGGTATTATGAACGTAAATGATATGTAGGATTTAAATCAAGGAACGAGTATAATTAACGTGTAATCTACGCACGAGGCAAGTTTCCTAACCCTACTCGTTATCTTTATATGAGCTTATAAGTTATCTCTTTACATCGAGCAAATTCTCGTTATTATTGATCAAGTCCATTTTATTATATTAGAATGTATTAATCTTTCAAAGTATGATTCTGCTATATAATAATTATTCTATTGTATACCTTTTGAACTTTGTTAGACTTGTGAACCCTTAATGATTCGACTAGTCCATAGTTGATGAGCGTTCTAAATTTCAAACCCTTGATGAATTATCCAAACCAAACTTCCTTTGGTGCAGACTCTAATGTCAAACTGAGATGAACAACCCTGTATAGGAGATTACTTATGCGTTAGCGTTAGGATATTGTGCACAGTATGGTACTAAGGGATGATCCCCCTAAGTACGAGAAGAAGAGTCAATAGTCTTATGATTGTTAAAGGTTTCAAGTATAAACACTTGACAACCTAGGACATAGTTCAAGGTCTTATGACCCTTAGAAGTCTTTGATTTATTTGCATGTTATTATTCATTTGTTATATTGTTATAATTGTGGGCAATCGTGCTCACTCTTGCGTAATAATAAAATTGTAGTTAAGAACGAAAGATCAGACGAGCCTTCCACTAGTAAAGGCAAGGGCAAGGTTAACAAATGAAGAAGACTTGTTGTTATTATGTATTTATGTTCAGACTTGATGTTATTAAGACTTGTTATTGTTTATGATTCCGCACAGATGTTTAAGGTCAGAGTTACCTGGGATTGTTTATTTTATGCAGTTGATGTAACCCAATCCAGTTCGAAGGACTACCATCGTATATGCTAGATCGCAGGACGATGTCCCGCATCATGGAAGAGGAACGTAGCAAGGCTATTCAGCGCCTTAACAGGCAGTGATAGGATTAGTTTAATTATGTGAAAACCTATCTGGTAGTTAAAGATGTAAATTCCGATGGGTTTATGAAAAAAGGAATATTTTAATGTTTTAAATCCTGTAGATTCTTTATCTCAGGATAGTGGATGTAAATAGCAGTGATGCTATCGTATGATGTTAAAACTTTTGAATTTGAATGAAAATGTCAGAGTTTATTTGAATTGATGTGTTAAGTGAATTATGATTAAATGTTTTAGTTAAGCCTTAAATGTTTAAGAGATTGAATAAAGACCTAATAAGCGTATATTCTAAACAGAAATATGCCGCCTAGAAGAAGAAAAAACCGTCAATAAGAACCAATGAATAACAATAACAACGTCAATGCTAACCCTGTTCAGTAGTTGGTGAACCTATTAGCCGGAGCAATTAACAATCAACCACAAGCTCCACCAAACACCTCGTTCAAGGATTTCAAGGCGGTGGGACCGCCAGAGTTTAAAGGCTCCATGAACCCGATAGAAGCTCAAACCTGGGTTATGGAGATGGAGAAGGTGTTTGATGTCGCCAGAGTAAGAGAAGACCAGAAAACCGCATACGCAACATTCATGCTAAAATGGAGGTTCAGTTTCTGGAGTTAAAACAGGGGAATATGTCTGTAGCAGACTATGCGGCAAGATTCAACGAGTTGGCTAGGTTCGCCACATACCAAGTACATACTGATGAGAGGAAGGCAAGACGTTTCGGGCAGGGATTGAAGCCCTGGTTGTATAGCAAGGTGTCGATGTTCCAATTGAACACTTTTGCTGGAGTGTTAGAGAAAGTCATACTCGCTGAAGGTGGAAACGATGCGATAACTAAATATAATCAGGATCAGAAGAAGAAAAAGAGTGAGAATGAAGGAATTAACAAGACTGGTGGGAGTAGCACTGGGGGTAGCCATAATCAGAAGAGGAAGTTGTCTGATAACTCGTCAGCTGGAAGTCAACAAGGAGGGCAGAAGAAGAAGATCGAACTGTGACAAACCTACGGAAAAACTCATCTGGGAGTTTGTATGAAGGGAAAACGAGTGTGCTACAATTGTGGTCAGGAAGGCCACATAGCACCTAACTGTCCTAACCCAAATAAGGGTGCCTGCTTCACTTGTGGCTAAAGGATCATCTTGCAAGGGATTGTCCTAAGAAGGGATCTGGAGGGACGGGATCAGGAGGGAATAGAGGAAACAACGGTGGAAGCACTCTGACTATCGCAGGACCAACTGCAACCAACCGACCGACCGCCAGAACATTCAACATGACAGTACATGATGTAGTGCAGTCTTGCGATGTGGTGTCAGGTATCATTCCGATCAATAAAGTTAATGCTTATGTATTATTTGATTCGGGTGCTACTTGTTCATTTTTATCTGATGACTTTGCTAAGAACTTAGAATTTCTTAAGGACGAGTTAGAATACCCCATGAACATAGAAATTGTGAATAGAGAAATCATCCCTGTTAAGTACGTGCATAAGAACTGTAGAGTGGATATTAAGGGTAATATCATGAATGTAGATCTTATCCCTATTCGACTAGGAGAATTCGACATTATTTTAGGTATGGACTGGTTATCCAATTATGGGGCGGTAATTGACTACCAGAAGAAGCGTATTAACCTTATGACTCCGTCAAAGGTTGTGTTTTATGGTAGCAAGTTGCCTGAACAAGCGAGTTGTCGGCGATGATGCGAGCCGGGGAGGTTGTTAAGGCAAGGTACATGTAGGATATATAGCTTACATAGTCGATAGTCGTAAAGAGAATCCGAAAATAGATGAGATACCAGTAGTGAGAGATTTTGCAGACGTATTTCTGGATGATTTGCTAAGACTTCCTCCAGATAGAGCAGTTGAATTCGTGATCGATTTGGCTCCAGGAACGGCTCCAATATCGAAGGCACCGTACCGAATGGCACCGGTAGAAATGAAAGAACTGATGGTCCAACTACAAGAATTACTGGACAAGAAGTATATCCAACCAAGCGTATCACCGTGGGGAGCGCCAGTTTTATTCTTGAAGAAAAAGGATGGGACAATACGGCTCTGCATCGACTATAGAGAACTGAATAAGGTTATAATTAAGAATAGATATCCATTACCGTGAATCAATGACTTGTTCGATCAATTAAAGGGAGCAAGATACTTTTCAAAGATAGATTTGAGGAGTGGTTATCATCAATTGAAGGTGAGACCAGAGGATGTACCGAAGAAAGTGTTCAGAATAGGATACGGTCACTACGAATTTTTGGTAATGTCATTTGGTCTAACAAATGCTCCTACAGCATTTATGGGCTTAATGAATGGAGTGTTCAAGCCGTTTTTGGACAAATTCGTGGTGGTATTTATAGATGACATTTTGGTATATTCGAAAACCAAGGAAGAAAATGAAGAGCATTTGAGGGTGACATTAGAGACATTGAGAAGGGAGAAGTTGTATGCTAAGTTTTCGAAATGTGAATTCTAGATTGAAAGAGTATAATTTCTTGGACATGTGATCGATAGGGACGAAATTTCGGTGGATCCTTACAAAGTCGAAGCTGTGATTAACTAGGATCAGCCGAAGACGCCGTCGGAAGTAAGAAGTTTTCTCGGATTGGCAGGTTATTATAGAAGATTCATTCAGGAGTTTTCTATGATCGCGACTCCGTTGACGAATTTGACTAGGAAATCGGTGAAATTCGTTTAGACGGAGAAGTGTGAGGAAAGTTTCCAAGAACTTAAGAAGAGGTTGAGTTCGGCACCTGTGTTATCTCTTCCGGATAATACAGGAAATTTTGTGGTATACAGTGATGCATCGCATAAAGGACTAGGTTGTGTGCTTATGCAAAATGGCAAGGTTATTGCATATGTGTCACAACAATTGAAGGACTATGAGAAAGGGTATCCGACCCATGATTTAGAATTAGCCGCGGTGGTATTCGCTTTGAAGATCTGGAGACACTATCTTTATGGGGAGAAGTGTGAAATATATACAGACCACAAGAGTCTGAAATATATTTTTACACAGAAGGATCTGAATATGCGCCAGACAAGGTGGTTGGAGTTAATTAAGGACTATGATTACGAGATTTTATACTATCCGGGTAAAGAAAATGTGGTTGTCGATGCCTTAAGTAGGAAGGGTCGGGAGAAATTGATGATGTTGACTGCTCAAGAGGAGCTAATTTTAGCAATGGAAAAGCTGGAATTGGAAGTGAGGTATCCCATGGAGATAGAGCGAAAAAGTCGCTCCAAACACAAGTGGTACAACTTTCTTTGATAAAATTAAGGAAAGTCAAAATTCGGAGACGAAAGAATGTGAGAAAGTGAAAAAGAAAATATCTAAAGGGACTGAACCGAGATTCAAAATAGACAGTGAGGGACTACTAAGATTTGAGAGCAGAATTTGGGTACCGCTAGTGCCAGAGATTAAGGAAGACATTTTGAATGAGGCTCATAGCTCACGATATTCGATTCACCTTGGTAGTACTAAGATGTACCAAGATCTTCGACAACACTTCTGGTGGCCGAATTTGAAACGAGATGTTGCAGAGTGTGTTGCCAAGTGTCTGACATGTCAGAAAGTGAAAGCAGAACATTAGAGGCCGAGTGGGTTACTACAACCTTTAGAAATTATAGAATGGAAATGGGAACATATTACGATGGATTTCGTGGTTGGCCTACCGACAACTCAGAAAGGCTACGAAGCAGTATGGGTTATTGTTGACCGATTGATGAAATTCGCACACTTCCTTCCGATCAAAATCAGATTCAACTTAGATCAGTTGGCAAGGTTATATGTGAAAGAGATTGTTTCGAGGCACGGAGTTCCGGTGTCAATTGTTTTCGATAGGGATCCGCGCTTTACATCAAACTTCTAAAAATGTCTATAGGAATGCATGGGTACACAGTTGCGAATGAGTACGACATATCACCCTCAGATAGATGGACAGAGTGAAAGAAAAATTCAGACATTAGAAGACATGTTAAGAGCTTGCATAATGGGCTTTAAAAGAAATTGGGATGATCATATACCGCTCGTAGAGTTCGGCTACAACAACAGTTACCACGCTAGTATTGGCATGTCGCTTTATGAAGGGTTATACGATAGAAAGTGCAGAACTCCGCTATACTGGGATGAAGTTGGCGAAAGATAATTACTAGGCCCGGAATTGGTACAATAAACAGCAAAAATAGTCAAAATGATCCGAACAAGATTGATAGCAGCTCAAGATAGACAAAAGAAATACACCGACCCACACCGTAAAAATGTTGAGTTTGAATCGGGTAGTTATGTGTTCTTAAAGGTCTCTCCCTGGAAGGAAAAGATCAGGTTCAGAAAGAAAGGGAAATTAAGCCCAAGATTCATTGGACCCTTTGAAGTTCTGCGAAGGGTCGGAGAAGTTGCTTATGAGGTAGCCTTACCTCCAGCTCTAGAGAATGTCCACAACGTTTTCCATGTTTCAGTTCTACGACCCTACAAACCCGATTACAAGCACGTGATTGAATATGAACCCCTACATTTTGACAAAGACTTATCTTACAAAGAAATTCCTGTTCAGATTGTCGACCGAAAAGTGCAAGTTCTAAGAAATAAAGTAATACCTTTTGTTAAGGTAATCTGGAGAAACCACAACGCTGAAGAAGCCACGTGGGAACTCGAAGAGAATATGAAGAAGAATTATCCTCATTTATTTACTTAGATTATTATAAGCGATTCTGGGGACAAAATCTTTGTAAGGGGGAGAATGTAACGGGACGAATTATTTGAGTTGTGATTCTGAAGACAGAATCCTTTTAAGGGGGGAAAGATGTGACAACCGAGACTTTGTAATTTAATTTAATATTTATTGGATTTAATAAATATTTTTTTTGATGAATTAATTATTAGATTAAATAATTAATTGATGAAATTATTGTTATATTAATTTTATTATATGTGTTATATTTATTAAATTAATGTGGAGAATTTTATTATTTCAAGTATGTAATTATGTGAGCTTATTGTATTAGAAAGAAATATTTAATAAGCTAATATTATTTTAATTAATTTAATAATTAATTAAATATTTAATAATTTGACATTATTAACAAATGAAAATTTTAATTATGTGACTATGTGAATTAATGAGGAATTGTTTTATTTTATTTAAGTTAAATTAAACTAGATGTTTGATTTATTATCTAATTAGATGTGACATGATTTAAACTATATTATAAAAATTTAATTAAATTAAATGGGTATAAGCCTTTTAAGGCTAGCCAAAAATGGCCTTAGTGGGAGTTATTAGTAATTACCCATGATCGGGTAATTGACCACAACACGTCAGTTCTTTTCCTTTATTATTATACGTCTTCTCTTTTTCTTATTATCTGCTAAGTTTGGAAACGCAGAGAGAGAGAGAGAGTTTGAGAATTCAGAGAGAAAATTGATAGTTCTTGAGGAGATTGTGAGTGTGTGATTGAAGAAGAGTTGAGAAGGAATTCATCTCCTACTAATCTACGCTTTGGGTAAATTCTTCAACCTAGTTTATTTACGTTATTAAAGTTTTTATAAATATGGCTTTCAAGTTTTCTATAAAGTCTCTGTAAATTGGAAAGAGTAAAGATTATGTGCATATATGTGTTAAGATGTTGTTTTAATGTGTTTTCCTATGTATTAGATGGTTCAATATCATCAATTTCATAATATTATAACGTATGTTGTTGTTTCAAAAATTACAGAGTATAGAATGTGGCCATATGGCTCTTATACGTGAATTTAATATGTCAAACATAGAATATTTTGTAAAATTCACACACGTATATAATTATGCATGTTAAAGCGAAGGAAACAAAACTTGAATGGATGGATTTGGTGTTATAATGAATTCGTAGTGTTAAATTTTATGTTTTATGTTCAAAACCTTCATGAACATCAAGAATAGTAAAATTACATGTTTTAATTCTGTGATTATGTGTTTTAATTGGTTAAAATTATTCTATAAAGGTTGGGTAATGATTATGGACAAATTCTACCATATGGGTATGTTTAATTTGATGAATTTAATGACCATGTAATGATAAATTCGCCTGATTCTGTGTTCTTCGCGAACTAGAAATTCAGAAATTGGAGTTTCACGCCGCGGCGCCAACTCCAAGCCTAAGTCCCGTGCCGCAGCTCCAAGTCTCAAGCCACAGCGCCACTGCGCCGCAGCGCCAAGAACAGGCCTAACAGTGGCACCACAGTGCCACTTAGCAGAATGGTCCAGAAATGAGTTTTTAAATGCTCAAGTCTAGCAATGTGTTAGTAACTTAATCTAATGATCATAAAAACATGTTAGACATATAATGAGGTGTTAAAATAAATTCTTAACATGGCAATAACACATTTATGTATGAATTGAATGATTAAATGCATAGTTAGCTAATTGTTCATGATGTGTTAATTATGAGTGTAGTAATTTGACTAAGTATAGTCATGAGCTCGAGTTAGACAAAAAGAACGAACTTGTGATGATTAGTACGTTATAATTGACTGGTATTGTGAACGTAAATGATATGTAGGATTTAAATCAAGGAACGAGTATAATTAACGTGTAATCTACGCACGAGGCAAGTTTCCTAACCCTACTCGTTATCTTTATGTGAGCTTATAAGTTGTCTCTTTACATCGAGCAAATTCTCGTTATTATTGATCAAGTCCAT
Source organism: Panax ginseng (assembly GCA_020205605.1). Taxonomy (NCBI): domain Eukaryota; kingdom Viridiplantae; phylum Streptophyta; class Magnoliopsida; order Apiales; family Araliaceae; genus Panax; species Panax ginseng. Next base: position 106,091,550 of record CM035128.1, on the reverse strand, counting down.
TTTATTATATTAGAATGTATTAATCTTTCAAAGTATGATTCTGCTATACAATAATTATTCTATTGCATACCTTTTGAACTTTGTTAGACTTGTGAACCCTTAATGATTCGACTAGTCCATAGTTGATGAGCGTTCTAAATTTCAGAACCCTTGATGAATTATCCAAACCAAACTTCCTTTGGTGCGGACTCTAATGTCAAACTGAGATGAACAACACTGTATAGGAGATTACTTATGCGTTAGCGTTAGGATATTGTGCACAGTATGGTACTAAGGGATGATCCCCCTAAGTACGAGAAGAAGAGTCCATAGTCTTATGATTGTTAAAGGTTTCAAGTATAAACACTTGACAACCTAGGACATAGTTCAAGGTCTTATGACCCTTAGAAGTTCTTTTGTCTCTTGCTATTCATTCTTGATTCAAAAGCTGAGTTTCCTATTTCAGAAGTCTTTGATTTATTTGCATGTTATTATTCATTTGTTATATTGTTATAATTGTGGGCAATCGTGCTCACTCTTGCGTAATAATAAAATTGTAGTTAAGAACGAAAGATCAGACGAGCCTTCCACTAGTAAAGGCAAGGGCAAGGTTAACAAATGAAGAAGACTTGTTGTTATTATGTATTTATGTTCAGACTTTATGTTATTAAGACTTGTTATTGTTTATGATTCCGTACAGATGTTTAAGGTTAGAGTGACCTGGGATTGTTTTTTTTATGCAGTTGATGTATCCCAATAAGGGGAGATTTATTTATTATTTCTATCTATTGCATGGTTTGCATTTATTTATGGGTAGATAGATAGATGATATTTATGCGATGAACACCAAATCCAGAGAAATGGAATTACTAGGATTTGGGGTGTCACGAGTTAGTATATCGAGTATGAGGTTATGAACCTTAGGTGGGAGAACAACCTTAGGTAGTAGCCTTGTAGAAGATCGAGTACATATTGGTGGTAAACTCTTATCGAGTTCTAAGAAATGAATTTCTTAATTCATTGAAGATAATAAAAGACTTTATGTGCTTATTTGTTAAATTATGTGCTCGGTAGTACGGATTAGTAACTAAAACTTAAAAATTTTGTTGTCAGGATGTCGGATGTTGGAGGAGCTAGTCGAGCTGAGGAGGAGGAACCCCGAGTACCTACAGAGGAGGAGCCCCAAGATATTCATGTCATCAGGGAACAATTGGTACAAAGAGAGCCATCTCCTTTGATCACTATTTTTGGTCGGGAGCATGAGCCTGAGACTGATTTGGAGGAGGATTCTGATGAAGAAGAGGAGGAAGAGGATTTCCCACCGAACTCCATCGATGCTGAGATGTATGATGCGCTTTATGATCGTAACATAGAGTTGCAGGACACTGTTCAGGAGCTGAAGGAGAGGGCTGTTATTCAACAGATTACCATCGAGCAGAAGGATGGGGAAATTGTGACTCTTCACAAATGTTTAGGAAATGTGGAGTGGGATTTGATTCACGAGAAGGGTCAAACCGAGGAGAAGTTCGAAGAAATAGAGAAGTTGAAGAATGAACTGAAAGAGAGCTCAGAAAGGCTGACCATAGCAGAGGAGGGCTGGGTAAGAGAGTCACGTCGTGCTGATCTTGCAGAAGATGATTGTCGTGCAAAGAAGGCTAAACTTGGGGATACGTACTCTACACTTCAAAATACAATGGACGAGGCCCGGGATCAAGTTATGAGATACCCAATCCAGTTCGAAGGACTACCATCGTATATGCTAGATCGCAGGACGATGTCCCGCATCATGGCAGAGGAACGTAGCAAGGCTATTCAGCGCCTTAACAGGCAGTGATAGGATTAGTTTAATTATGTGAAAACCTATCTGGTAGTTAAAGATGTAAATTCCGATGTGTTTATGAACAAAGGAATATTTTAATGTTTTAAATCCTGTAGATTCTTTATCTCAGGATAGTGGATGTAAATAGCAGTGATGCCATCGTATGATGTTAAAACTTTTGAATTTGAATGAAAATGTTAGAGTTTATTTGAATTGATGTGTTAAGTGAATTATGATTAAATGTTTTAGTTAAGCCTTAAATGTTTAAGAGATTGAATAAAGACCTAATAAGCGTATATTCTTAACAAAAATATGCCGCCTAGAAGAAGAAAACCGTCAATAAGCTAAAGAAGAACCAATGAATAACAACAACGATGCCAATGCTAACCCTGTTCAGCAGTTGGTGAACCTATTAGCCGGAGCAATTAACAATCAACCACAAGCTCCACCAAACACCTCGTTCAAGGATTTCAAGGCAGTGGGACCGCCAAAGTTTAAAGGCTCCATGAACCCGATAGAAGCTCAAACCTGGGTTATGGAGATGGAGAAGGTGTTTGATGTCGCCAGAGTAAGAGAAGACCAGAAAACCGCATACGCAAGATTCATGATAAAATCCGAAGCCGATTATTGGTGGCGAGCAAACAAAATGCAGGGGAGGAGAAGGTGTGATAACACAGGAGAGATTCAAGGAGATGTTCTTGAGATGTATTTTCCAACCATTTCATGAGAACCAAATGGAGGTTCGATTTACGGAGTTAAAATAGGGAATATGTATGCATGAAAGAGACTATGTGACAAGATTGAACGAGTTGGCTAGGTTCGCCACATACCAAGTACATACTGATGAGAGGAAGGCAAGACGTTTCGGGCAGGGATTGAAGCCCTGGTTGTATAGCAAAGTGTCGATGTTCCAATTGAACACTTTTGCTGGAGTGTTAGAGAAATTCATACTCGCTGAAGGTGGAAGCGATGCGATAACTAAATATAATCAGGATCAAAAGAAGAAAAAGAGTGAGAATGAAGGAATTAACAAGACTGGTGGGAGTAGCACTGGGGGTAGCCATAATCAGAAGAGGAAGTTGTCTGATAACTCGTCAGCTGGAAGTCAACAAGGAGGGCAGAAGAAGAAGATCGAACCATGCCAAACCTGCAGAAAAACTCATCTGGGAGTTTGTATGAAGGGAAAATGAGTGTGCTACAATTGTGGTCAGGAAGGCCACATAGCACCTAACTGTCCTAACCCAAAGAAGGGTGCCTGCTTCACTTGTGGCTAAAGGATCATCTTGCAAGGGATTATCCTAAGAAGGGATCTGGAGGGACGGGATCAGGAGGGAATAGAGGAAACAATGGTGGAAGCACTCTGACCATCGCAGGACCAACTGCAACCAACCGACCGACCGCCAGAACATTCAACATGACAGTATATGATGTAGTGCAGTCTCGCGATATGGTGTCAGGTATCATTCCAATCAATAAAGTTAATGCTTATGTATTATTTGATTCGGGTGCTACTTGTTCATTTATATACGATGACTTTGCTAAGAACTTAGAATTGCTTAAGGACGAGTTAGAATACCCCATGAACATAAAAATTGCGAATAGAGAAATCATCCCTGTTAAGTACGTGCATAAGAACTGTAGAGTGGATATTAAGGGTAATATCATGAATGTAGATCTTATCCCTATTCGACTAGGAGAATTCGACGTTATTTTGGGTATGGACTAGTTATCCAATTATGGGGCGGTAATTGACTGCCAGAAGAAGCGTATTAACCTTATGACTCCGTCAAAGGTTGTGTTTTATGGTAGCAAGTCGCCTAGATAAGCGAAGTTGTCGGCGATGATGCACGAGCCAGAGGTTGTTAAGGCAACGCATGTAGGATATCTAGCTTACATAGTCGATAGTCGTAAAGAGAATCCGAAAATAGATGAGATACCAGTAGTGAGAGATTTCGCAGACATATTTCTGGATGATTTGCTAGGACTTCCTCCAGATAGAGCAGTTGAATTCGTGATCGATTTGGCTCCAGGAACGTCTCCAATATCAAAGGCACCGTACCGAATGGCACCGGTAGAAATGAAAGAACTGATGGTCCAACTACAAGAATTATTGGACAAGAAGTATATCCAACCAAGCGTATCACCGTGGGGAGCGCCGGTTTTATTCATGAAGAAAAAGGATGGGACAATACGGCTCTGCATCGACTATAGAGAACTGAATAAGGTTATAATTAAGAATAGATATCCATTACCGCGAATCAACGACTTGTTCGATCAATTAAAGGGAGCAAGATACTTTTCAAAGATAGATTTGAGGAGTGGTTATCATCAATTGAAGGTGAGACCAGAAGATGTACCGAAGAAAGCGTTCAGAATAGGATACGGTCACAACGAATTTTTGGTAATGTCATTTGGTCTAACAAATGCTCCTACAACATTTATGGGCTTAATGAATGGAGTGTTCAAGCCGTTTTTGGACAAATTCGTAGTGGTATTTATAGATGACATTTTGGTATATTCGAAAACCAAGGAAGAAAATGAAGAGCATTTGAGGTTGACATTAGAGACATTGAGAAGGGAGAAGTTGTATGCTAAGTTTTCGAAATGTGAATTCTAGATTGAAAGAGTATGATTTCTTGGACATGTGATCGATAAGGACGAGATTTCGGTGGATCCTTCCAAAGTCGAAGCTGTGATTAACTGGGATCAGCCAAAGACGCCGTCGGAAGTAAGAAGTTTTCTCGGATTGGCAGGTTATTATAGAAGATTCATTCAGGAGTTTTCTAAGATCGCGACTCCGTTGACGAATTTGACTAGGAAATCGGTGAAATTCGTTTAGACGGAGAAGTGTGAGGAAAGTTTCCAAGAACTTATGAAGAGGTTGAGTTCGGCACCTGTGTTATCTCTTCCGGATAATACAGGAAATTTTGTGGTATACAAGTCCACATAGAATTGGTGATCAAGCAATTCATAGATTCAAGAACAAATCAATATAGATAAACTGAAAGATAAATTATTAAACTGAAAATCAAAGCTACGTAATCATCGTTCAACCCAAAGATCCGTAAGCCTAACAAGTAAATTAGTTCATCATAATTGAAATAAAAATTGAATTTATTAAAGTAAATATCATCCCAATTACAAGTATTGAACTAAAGAAAAAAGAATGAATCCAGAACCACCCTTCTCTCTAGCCTCAATCTGCAATTATCGTGAATTCTCCTTCAAATCCTTCCTCCAATGCTCTTGCTCAAAATAAGTCTTCAAATTCTCCAATTGATTGTTCCTCCTTTTACCTCTCTTGTTGTTGTTGTTTAAGTAAGGAACGAGAATTTCATGAATGAATTATAAGAGAATAAATATTTATTTGAAAATAAATATTGATGTGCTGTGAAATGAATAATTCAACTAAGTCAAATTGAATGTATAAGTGTGGATTGTAAGATGCCTTGTGTGGCATGAGAAGGGAAATTTAAGTGATTAAACTAAGAAGAAGATTAGATTAGTAAAGAATGAATACACTCTTAGATTAGTAATATCACCAATGTAGAAGTTAATTCATACCGTGTAAAAACTTGTGTTGTGATAGAATTCGTAACTAGCTTGAGGCTAAACCATTTTAGCCTTTGCCGAGGATCGGTCTTGTTGCGCCCTCCAATGAAGACAAAATGGCCAATTACGCCATTAAGCAATCTAAGAAAATTGGTTTCTACTGTAGAAATGAAATAGAACTTTAATTTAAGGTGTGACATGAATAAAATCAGTTGATAAGAATACATTCTAATGATATTAAGTATTAAGTTGTACAATAAAATCATAAGTGATTTTAATACAAAAATAACTAAATATCTGTGTATCCCAGAAATTGGGAAAGGAATTATGTGTGTAAACTGGACAGATAATATCAAATAATGTTATAATGTGATTATGTGAGTAGTAAAAAATAATTATGAAGATACCAGGACAATAATACCTAACTATATTATTTTATTACATGTATTTAATGTACATGGATTATATGATGCGAGTACATAAATAATCCCTAAATTTTCTTAATATGGTAACAATTGTACATTAAAATTACATTTGGGAGTTAAAGTAACTAATTGAGCCAAATTAGAGCACGATGCTGTAACATAAGATTCATCAGTTACACCATAGTACAATGAACAATGACCTAAGGATAAAATACGTAACTTCCAAGCAAGAAATCATTCGCTATGGAGATGGCTGGTGGTGGGTTGTTAAAAAACTCTCAAATAACCAATGTTTTCTTCCATTACACCATTAATTCAACCTCAGTGCAATGTAATTGCCTAGTCCAAGTTTTTTCTATAAATGGCAGCTCCATTTTTAGTTTTGATGTTACTTGTAATTGTCTGTTGAAACCTTGAGAATTTGAGTTTATGTGTGTGTGTTGTCCAAAGAAGAGGCTAGCAATCTCAGAAGGAAGAATCTAAGTTTATTAAGCTCCAAGAGGTATAAAAATCTTAGCTTTTGTTCTTAGTTGGGTTTTGTCAAATTCTTGAAATTACTTAAATTTCTCTGTCAATCAAAGTGAATTAGCATGCCATACTGTGTTTATGAAGTATATTTACATGTATGAACTCTTAAATGATGGATTAGAACATGTTTAAACTGAAAAGAATCAAAGTAGAATAAGGCTTTGTAAAATAAAGCACATTTACGCTTCTGGTCCAGTATGTAAGCAATGTGTGCCCTATTTATACTAGGGTGCAAAGATAGCTCATTGCACTAATACCAGATCGATTTACTGAATTACATTATGCTATGTTGTTTCTAATATGGTATTATAACTTATGTATACATGAAAAAGAGGTATAACATGTATTATAAAGCTTTCTTGTGAGTTATGAAGTTTTCAATATGATTTAGTAGGAGATCTTTAACAAGGACTTTAAATTTTGAAAACAAACTTTGTTGAAATTCATGTTCTGTAATTTTTGGGCTTAGTAGTCTATACACATAATTGATTTCACACATAAATGAGCATGATATATGATTTATAGTTCATTTGTTCATCCTTATTAGGCTTTGTGTTAAAGGAATTTTTCAAAGAAGAGTTTGTCAAATCAAAGCTAATGTACATGGGTACTACATGATATACATTCTAATCTTGAAAAGAGGATTTTCATGACTTAGTTACTTATGATAAGAGTTTTAAAGTTGTCTTGTATCTGTTAAAAGCTTAAAATGGTTTCAAAAGAAAACTTGAATATGTTTTCAAAACAAGTTGCATTAAATATGAGTATTGAGATTCTAAGGATTTAAAGATGTCATGTTATGTCTATAATTGAGCATGATGATAACTAAACCAAACATGAGTTTAAAGCATGACTCAAAGTGTTAAACAATGATAGTTGTGAACAAACAATATGAATAGTATAAGCATGCGTAGTAACAGATCTTGTTATGCTTTAATACCATGCTTTAATCACTCTATGTGGACATATGACCAAGTTATAAAACATGGTAACTACATGATCTTGTTATGCTTTAATACCATGTAAGTTGTTAGTTAAAACTTCTAAAAATAAACTCAAGAAGGGTTATATGCTGATGTGAGAACCTCTAACATGTATGTATGTCAAAGTATAAGTACATAGGTGTGTTAGAGTTGGACAGAAATAGGAAGTGCACAGGTCAACCCTAGTCTGGCCAGAGGACATGTGACACCCCCAAATCTAGGTACTTCATTCCCATAAGATTTGGTGCTCACTATTCAAACATTCATACTATCTACCCAAATAAAACAATATTTGAATCATAAAACCTCCCCTTAAATAGGGTTACATCATTAAGTTCAAAAACATCCCAGGTTATCTAACCTTTAAAAGTCATTCAAATGCGGAATTAAAATTATAACATTACATCATTTGAAATAAAATCTAAGATCATCATAATAAAAGTCTAACATCATAATCATAATCAAAACTACAAGTCTTCATCACTTGTATATTTTTCCCTTTCCTTTGCTAGTCGAAGGTTCATCTACCTTCTCCTCTTTAGCTGCAATGAGTTTATAAATATGCAAGAGTGAGCAAAACAATTGCTCACTAGATATAAAAATGAATCAACATGAGAATAACAATAATAACTGCCAACGAAGGCTCATCAAAACTGAATAGTACTCTAACAATGATAATCAGAAACTGGAATCCAAAATATGAAATAAACATAACTGAGGGTCATAAGACCATGAACCATGTCCACAGTTGCGAGTAATCTTTCAACCCCAACTTTAACAGTCATAAGACTATAAGGACTCCTCGTACTTAGGGGGAGTCAGCCCTTCGTACCATGTATTGTGCACAAACATTTAACGCTACGCGTAAGTTATCCCCTAATAATAATAGGGTTGTTCATCTCAGTATTTAAAGTACAAGTCTGCACCAAAGAAGGTTTGGTTTGGATAAGCTATCAAGGGTAATTTGAAGTTCAACGAACATCAACTAGTGGACTAGTTGAATCAATAGTGTTGGATAATACAACAGTTAATCAATAATAACATAATATGAAATAATGAATAAGTGTAAGCGAACTGATTATACTTGATCTCATGCTTAGAAACAACCACAAAGCATAAGTATTGAATGACAATAATAAACCTTGCTTGAATAAAATTAAGCTAGGACTATGAATTATTGAATAAACATTAAGTAATAGCAAGCTGAAAATAAAGCTTACTTATTATGAAAATGACTTGTGTCAAGTAAATGAACTATAATAATTCAACATTTGAAATTAGAATTTAAGAAAGCTGCATTCATAATATCTGAATAACAATAATGAAACTTGTCTAACAATAAACAAGTTAGAATGTATCAATAAGTATTGGACTTCAAACTTGTTTGAATAAAATAATGTCATAGCTAGATTGTTCAAATCATGATTAGTAATACAATAGTTCGTTTAACGAAACTTTAAAGTAAGAACCAGTTCAACATGAATGTAAGGATAAAGACTTGCTCAATGTAAAAAGAGAAGTTTAGAAACTTGCTCAATGTAAATATAGAGTTAGAAAACTTGCCTTGAGCGTAAGCTATAAAATTAAACTCACGATCACTTACACATAATTTTAGAACCACAATACCTATTAGTTATGCCAACATATCATAACATGATCATTACCATTTACATTTTAGAAATTCTAAGTGTTCTACTTCGCAACACTTAACTAACGTTCATTGTCCAACTAACTGGCAACATAACACGTTCTCGACTTACTAAACATTTTTGAAACTTTGAACTTACTAACCCCAATTCACTATGTTATGTTATCCTTAACATTACTCATTTAACATGCTAACATAATTTCAGGCCATACCATGATGCTATCCCAAGACTGCAGTAACAACATATGCCAGAATCTCAAACCAGGGGTATGGTAATTTGCTGCCAAACAAAAGGCTTGGGGCCAAAGTAGCATGCTTGCTTGCTTGAATTTTTACTAACACCGGTAGCAATTGCCTTGATGATCGAGATAGACGCAGAGAGGCTAATGAATAATAGCCGACTTTAGCCCAACAAACACAAATTTCACCCACCAAACAGTGATAATAACACGTAAGATGAATATACCACAATCATAAACATGATTACTTACATTTACAACCAATTGGAACAATTTAACACCAACTAAAGCTATTTTAATTTCTCAAAATTCATGTTTTTCATATAAAACTCCATTTTTGATATTTATTCTAGAAATCATCACTGTGATTTCATTACTTGACCAAATTACTCCATTCAAACTACGTTACGTTCGTATCTCAATGAACTACCATATACAAACTTCAATTTACAATTTCTTATACGAATTGGCCACTAAAATTGATACTATTCATGAACATATGGAAAAATACATATACAGTCAAAAAAATGTCTACTGATATCCGAAACTATCATGCAATTTTTGTATAAACATAATCTCCAATCATCATATGCTCATATAATCACAAATAATCCCATAATACAACAACCATTAAACAAATGTGGCATTCACAATTTATATAAAAATTTGTCGTAGCCCCATATATACATATACATATATATGGGATTATTTAATTTAAAAAACTAGAAATTTCAAAAGCCATAAGGCTTGTTTGGCAAAATTCTTTAAATTTTAAAGAATTAAAATACTTAAGCCTTGTTTGACAAAAACTAATTTAAATCCTTTTTAATTTATTTTAATAAACATTTTAGTTTATAAACTATAATCACATATTATTTTCATATCCAACATTAACCCATTAAATTAATCACATACTATATTTTAATTAAATATAGCCATTTAGCAAATATCACCAATTTATAATTTTCATTATAACTTTATTTAATAATTTAACATCATCTAAATTATTAAATCAACACAACCACATAACACCTCATGCTATAATACAAACCTCTAAATTATAAATTAATTTAATTTAGAAAATTCTCTAATCATTTAGATTCATCAACCATCACATCAATAAAATATTTATTTAACAATAAACACCTCAAATAATATTTATATAACTCATTAAATATTTAAATTACAATTTAAAATTTTGGATAGTTATAGGATAAGCCTTGTTCATAATCCCTAAGCTTTAGGCAGTATGTGCACCATCCTGCAGTCATGAATAGTTTCTATTTTGATCTGAAGTTCAAAGCATGCTTATATGATTACTATGACTTGTATTATATGACCAATATGTTATATAATGTGATAGGAAACATGCTAGGTGATAGTGATGAATGTTAATGAGAAATTATGACTTTCAAATGTTAGGTCCAAAATAAGGTTTACAAACTATAAAGTAATAAGTTATTGGACCCTGTGGTATCATGTAATCTGATTTGTACCTTGAAGATGTAGGATATGTGATGATTTGATTCTTGTAAGCGTAGACTCATATTAGTTTACACTTGGAAAGATCGACTTGTTAATGTTAGGTCATTTCAACGCAAGTTAATTAAATCTAGAATTAGATCAGGTGAGCAAACAGGCAAGTCTCCGAACTTCACCCTTTGATTGTGCAAATTGCTAAACTTCACTTGTGTTTTTGTGAAAGTTTCCTATCCTTCTCATATTTTATTGAGCAGGTTATTATTGAATTTAAAGTTATTTATTTAAGCTTTAACTTTATTTCCAAGCATGCTATTAAGTGGTTTTAATTACTTTACAATTATTCCACATCGATATTATGAATATTCGCACTTAGTGCACTCTAGTTCGTACAGTTTTGGATTTGTACATCATTTAAAGTTCTATAATTCTTGATCTGTGTCAGATAGAGTCCGAACCTTTGTTCAGTCAGACAAATGTATGAAGTTTTATAAAAGTTATCCAGACCAATTGATGGTAAGGATTCTTAGACTGAAAGAACACCCCTTTTATGATAAGGGAGTACCCCAGGTATCTAATATAATATAAAAAGAGTAGATTTAAATGTTATGCATATACATGGTGTACGCGAGGCTAATCCCCTCAAGTACTTATTCTGTAGCCAAAAACCAAAGGGTCAATTAGCTATTGATTCCATTGGAGTTTTATAGTTCAAAGTCTACTTGACTATCAGTTATTCTAAAAGAAATCATTATCTTTATTTCTAATATTCATATTGTTGAATCCTTCAGATATTCATATTGTTGAATTCATTATCAGATATTTTTCATTCATCATGATATATCCTTATTATTGTATTTAAACTTGTTGAGCAAACTTGTTTCTCATCCTTGCTATATTATGAATTATATTGCAGCTAAGCCCGAGTCCTCAGGAAAGGACAAGGGTACAGGAATGATGTAGGATAGTTGCGAGGAGCAGACTTTACCTTATGCCTAGTTTGAACTACTGTTATGTAATATGAACCCTTACGATTATTTTAGGGTATGTTTGTAAGATTGTATTAAGGTTATCGAATCTTGGGACTAGTAACACCTTTTGAACGAATGACGTATGTTTATTATATTCCGCATTTTAGTTATCATATATTGTTTAAAGGTGGATGTATGTATTTTATCGTGATGATCGGACCGGGGTCAGAGGACCCGGATTCGGGGGTGTCACAGGTTGGTATCAAAGCTGTAGGTTATAAACGTTAGGAATGTGAAACCTAGGTTACAACCTTAGTAGAAAACTCAAGTAGAGTATGTAAGTGATGGGTTGAGAAAATCCATCGAGTTTTATTGTCATACTGAAGTTGTTTATTTAAATTAAAAATGATTGATAGACGTCTTAAACTTCCTAATGCTAACATGGATAGCATATCACATAAAGCCTAATAGTTTTCTTCCTTTCCTCAGATCATGCCACCTAGGAGACTACTGCAGAACTAGAGGGAGGAAGGATCTGGTAACAATGGTGGAGGGGAAAATGTTGATCCAATGCAGAATTTCGTTAACCTGTTAACTGAGGCAATGAAAAATAGACCCCCGCTAGCAGTAGGGCAGCCAGGACATCACTTGGGTAGCTTTAAGGACTTTAATTTGGTAGGACCACCGGAGTTTCGGAGAACCTTGGACCCAATTGAAGCCCAGACATGGATAAAAGAAATGGAGAAGGTGTTTGAGGTCGCATGAGTGGCCGAGGCATAGAAGACGAGTTTTGCCACTTTCATGATGAAGGGCGAAGCTAACTATTGGTGGAATGCCAATAAGGGACGAGCAAATGAAGGAGTTATTCCTTGAGACAGATTTAAGGAGCTATTCCTCGAGAATTACTTCTCAGAGAATACGCAACATGATATGGAAGTTAAGTTTCTAGAACTGAAGCAAGGTAGTATGTCTGTCGCAGAGTACGCGGCAAAATTTAACGAGTTGGCTCAACTCGCTTTACATCAGGTTGACACGGAGGCAAGGAAGGCAAGGAGGTTCGAATTAGGACTAAAACCATGGGTGCAGAAAGCAGTGGTTGTATTAAAGATTAAGACTTACTATGATCTATTGGAAAGGGCTATCATTGCCGAAGGAGGAAATAAAACCAACGCTCGATTCAAACAAGAAAAGACGACCGGTCAGAAAGGACAAAAAGGGGGAAGCAACGGAGATAGAAACCCCAATAAGCGTAAATGGACGGAGAGCCAATCCTCTGGAGGTAATAAGTCCGGGGGGAGGCCAAGAAAAGTATAAAGTGGAACAAGTGTAGGAGAAATCACTCGGGGGAGTGCATGAAGGGAAAAAGTGTTTGTTATCATTGCGGACAACCTGGGCACATAGCTCCTCAGTGTTCAAATAAGCATAAGGGAGGATGTTTCTCGTGTGGAGCCATAGACCATCAGATCAAAGACTGCCCGAAGAGAAAGGGTGATGCAACTAGCTGCAACCGCAACCACAACAACAATGGGCTGAACATTGGAGGGCCAACCAGTCAAGCCAACAAACCAACGACACGAACGTTCAACACAACCGTACAAGATACGATGGAGTCTAAGGACGTGGTGTCAGGTATCATTCCGATCAATGATATAGATGCATACGTGTTATTTGATTCGGGTGCTACCTGCTCTTTTATTTTCGAAGAATTTGCTAAACAATTAGACTTACCCCGTGAGAGATTAGAACACCCTTTGAATGTAGAAGTAGTGAACAAGGAAATTATCCCCATAGAATACATTTATAGAAATTGTTATACCAAATTGCGAGGATTTAAGCTCAAAGTGGATTTGATACCAATTCGTGTGGGGGAGTTCAATGTAATCCTTGGGATGGATTGGTTATCGCTTCATGGAGCTGTTATAGACTGTAAGAAGAAGTGTGTACACCTTAAGACTCCAAATAAGTTGAAGGTGGTATTTTATGGTAGTAAATCACCGAGACAATCTCAATGTTTGACGATGGTGCAAGCGCAAAAATTGCTTAGGAAGGGTTGTATAGGTTAGTTAGCTCATGTGGCTGATACTCGACGAGTTGAGGGTGAACTGAGTCAGATACCTATTGTAAGGAATTTCGTTGATGTCTTCCCAAACGAGATTTTGGGATTTCCACCGGATAAAGTGATTGAGTTTGTTATTGATTTGGAACCAGGGACATCACTGGTATACAAATCGTCATATCATATGGCACCGGTAGAGATGAAAGAACTGATGGCTCAATTACAAGAGTTATTAGATAAGGGATACATTTGACCGAGCGTATCGCCGTGGGTAGCATCATTTAATATGGTGGTACCTGCACTAGAGCCAACACCTCCAGATGAAATGAGGGCATTGTATCTAGCGGTGCTTGACCGGAATGTGCAACTGCGCACTGTTGTACAGAACCATAATAAGGAGATTAGTGATCTCTATGAAGCGAAGGAGCTTGCAGAAGGAAATTTTGATTTAGAGCATGACGAGAAGGTGCTCATGACTGATAAGGCGAGGGATTATAAGAATGAGGTAGTAGAGCTTCGTAAGGAACTGGTTAAGAAGAACCAGAAGATGGCACAGGTGTCTTACATCCATGAGAGTGCTCATGAGGATTTCAAGCTGAAAATTGCTTGTTATTCTATTGAGTCAGGACAGACTCGACATACTATTAGTCGGGATATTGTGTCGATTCTTGCGAAGCAGAAGCATGAGAATGTTGTGATGCAGTATTAGTAGATCGGTAGATCTTTTTTGTATATGTGTAGTGACATAAAACCCTTTTTTGTATAATTAAAGGGTAGTCTTTTTGTAAATCCCAATTTTTGTAGAAGTTAATTATGGGATAGAAATGTAATTGCTTTTGGCTATGGAATCAAATTGTAAATAGTTTTAAACTTTGAAGAAGCATATTATTATAATAAAGTTTTTATTAATTGTGCTTTGTTGTGGTTTGAGTTGTTGTTAAATGATAACTAAGTAAGTGAATAGATAATAATGAAATTTTATTTATTTAATCAGAATAATGCCGCCAAGAAAAAGACAATGTAATCAGGAAGTTGAATCACATAACAATAACTAAGGGGGTCAGAATAACCCTATGCAAGAGTTCATTAATTTATTAATGACTGCATTTAAACAAACTGGGGGTAGAGCACCCGCAATATCAAGGATAGACAAAATGACTACCTTTAAAGAATTTAAGAGCGTAGGTCCGCTGGAGTTCAAAGAAACTACGGACCCAATAGAGGCCCAGACATGGGTGAAGGAAATAGAGAAGGCGTTTGTTATTACAAACGTAAAAGAGGCGTATAAGACTTCTTTTGCGACCTATATGATGAAAGGATAAGCCAACTTCTGTTGGGAGGCTCACCAGGGTGGGGCTAGAACTGATGCTGTTACGTGGGAACAGTTTAAGAAGGTTTTCTTCAAGAACTATTTTCCTACCAGCATGTAGGGGAGAATTGAGATTAAGTTCCTAGAACTTAAACAAGGGACATGATGGTTCCCCAATATGCGGCCAAATTCAATGAATTGGCAAGGTTTGCTCCACACCAAGTGGACACTAAGGAGAGGAAGTCTCATAGGTTTGAGCAGGGATTGAAACCCTGACTCTATTGTCGGATTTTTGTTTTTTAGAGCACTTTATATGGAACCATTCTGGAGAAAGAAATCATTGCGGAGGGTAGTAGTGAGGCTTTGAGCCAATACCACAAGGAGAGGAAGAATAAGGGCAAATGAGAAGGAGGACCCAAGGTGGAGGGAGCTAGTGGCAGTGGGAGTATGCCCAAGAAGAAGAATTTTAACTCCGGGAATACTGGAGTGAAACAAGGCAATCCTAAACGTAGGATCGAAGCATGCAAGACATGCGGGAAGACTCATCTAGGAGTCTGTCTGATAGGGAAATCAGTTTGTTATAACTGTGGGCAGGAAGGTCATATGTCACCCAATTGTCCTAATCCAAAGAAGAACCATGGATGTTTTGTTTGTGGGTCGATGGACCACATGGCAAGAAATTGCCCAAAGAAGGGGTCAGAGGGTAGTAAGGATACTAGTAGTGGTAAGTTATCCATTACTGGACCAACACCATCGTCAGGTAGACCCACGGCCCGTACTTTTAATATGACTGTCCAAGATGCGGTTGCATCAGCAGATGTAGTAGCAGGTATCATTCCAGTCAATGAAATAAATGCTTATGTGTTATTTGAGTCGGGTGTTACTTGTTCTTTTATAGCGTGTGAATTTGCTAAGCGGTTAAATTTATTCCCGGAAAGATTAGAGATACCTTTAAACGTTAAGGTAGCAAACAAAGAGATAATTTCCATTGAACACATTCATAGGAATTGTTGCGTAGATATTAGAGGTAACAAATTATCGGTATATTTAGTACCAATAAGGTTGAGAAAATTCGATGTAATTCTTGGTATGGATTGGTTGATTAACCATAAGGCTATAATAGATTGTCATAGGAAAAGTGTAAAACTTCGGCTTTCTAAGAAAACCAAGGTAATATTCTACGGTAGTAAATCATCGAGACGCTCTTGTTGTCTAACCATGACACAAGCTAGAAAGATGTTGAGGAAGGGGTGTAGGATACCTGTGACATGGTGTGGATACCTAGAGGGTGGAAACATAATTGGAGTAGATACCTACAGTACAAGAGTTTGCGGATGTATTTCCAGATGAATTACCAGGTATTCCGCCAGATAGGGAGGTCGAGTTTGTGATTGATCTGTTACCGGGTACGGCACTAGTTTTTAGGGCACCGTATAGGATGGCGCCAATGAGAATGAAGGAGTTAGTGGTTCAATTACAAGAACAATTAGACAGGAAGTACATTCAACCAAGTGTGTCTTCGTGGGGAGCATCGATATTGTATGTAAAGAAGAAGGATGGGTCATTATGACTTTTCATCGACTATCGAGAGTTGAACAAGTTAACAATTAAGAATAAATACCCATTACCCAGGATCGACGATTTATTTAATCAGTTGAAAGGGGCAAAGTATTTTTCTAAGATAGATTTTCGTATGGGGTACCATCAATTGAAAGTAAGGAAGGAGGATATACCTAAGACGACGTTTAAAACTCGTTATGGTCATTATGAGTTTTTGGTTATGTCATTTGGGTTGACTAATGCGCCAGCCGCATTCATGGGTATGATGAACAGAGTGTTCAAACCGTATTTGGACAAGTTTGTCGTAGTGTTCATTGATGATATTCTAGTCTATTCTAAGACGCCAGAAGATCATGTTGAACATTTAAGGATAGTGTTGGAAACACTACGGAGGGAGAAGGTGTATGCGAAATTCACTAAGTGTGAATTTTGGCTTGAAAGCGTGCAGTTTTTAGGACATGTTATTGATAAAAGATGGCATTTATGTGGACCCATTGAAGGTAGAAGTAGTTAATAATTGGGAACAACCAAAAATGCCAACTGAGGTTCAGAGTTTTCTGGGGTTAGCGTGATACTATAGAAGGTTCATTCAGGACTTTTCTAAAATAGTTACTCCATTGATGAATTTAACGAGGAAGTCAGTGAAGTATGTTTGGACTGAAAAGTGTCAGAATAGTTTTTAGGAAATAAAAAGGAGGTTAAGTGAGGCACTTGTATTGTCTTTGCCAAATTATACGGGGAATTTCATAGTTTATAGCGATGCTTCGCATAGAGGACTGGGTTGCGTGCTCATGTAGCATGGCAAGGTCATTGCGTATGTGACACGCCAGTTGAAGGATTATGAGAAGGTTTATCCTACTCATGACCTAGAATTGGCAGCTGTAGTTTTTGCCTTGAAAATATGGAGGCATTATTTATATGGGGAGAAGTGTGAGATATACACGGACCATAAAAGTCTAAAATATATCTTCACACAAAAGGAGTTGAATATGAGGCAGAGAAGGTGGTTAGAATTGATAAAAGATTACACCTATATCATCCAGGAAAAGAAAATGTAGTAGCCGACGCGCTAAGTAGGAAGGGTAGAGAAAAGCTATCAATGTTAACGACTCAGAATGAGTTAGTAACAGAGATGGAAAGAATGGAATTAGAAGTTAAATTACTGAATGAAGCGGTAGAGATGTTATACACAATGGAGACTCGACTAACCATATTGGAATGAAGTACAACTAAGTAACGAGGACTGCGAACGAGTGAAGAAGAGGATGGAAGGTGAAGAAAAGACTAAGTATAACCTTGATAAAGAAGGATTACTTCGTTTTGAAGAAAGAATTTGGGTTGCAGATAATTTTTGAGTTAAACAAAGAGATAATGAGTGAGGCCCATAGTTCGAGGTACTCGATACATCCAGGTAGTACTAAGATGTATCAAGATCTTCGACAAAACTTTTGGTGGCCAAACATGAAGAGAGAAATTGTAGAATATGTTAGTAAGTGCTTAACTTGTCAGAAAGTTAAGGCTGAACACCAACGACCTAGTGGGTTATTACAATCACTAGAGATTCCAGAGTGGAAATGGGAGCATATCACAATGGACTTTGTGATGGGACTTCCAATAACAAGGAAAGGATTCGACGTTATTTGGGTAATAGCGAACCGGTTGACGAAATCGGCTCACTTTTTACCAATATGAGTTAGGTATAACCTATAATAATTGGCTAAACTGTATGTCAAAGAAATTATTTCAAGACATGGAGTACCTGTTTCAATTGTGTCACATCATGATCCACGATTCACATCGAATTTTTTAAGGAGTTTGCAAGAGCAAATGGGAACGCAGTTGAAGGTTAGTATAACATATCATCCTTAGATGGATGGACAGAGTGAACAGACAATTCAAACGCTAGAAGATATGTTAAGATCTTACGTTATGGATTTTAAGGGAAGTTGGGACGAACATCTGCCTTTGGTGGAATTCGCGTACAACAATAGTTTTCATGCTAGTATAGACATGCCGCCTTATGAAGTGTTATATGGGAGGAAGTGCAGAACACCACTATGTTGGGATGAAGTAGGGGAACGTTGGATGTTGGGACCTGAGATTGTATAACAGACGGCAGATATGGTAAAGTTATTACGTACTCGATTGGTAGCGGCTCAAGATAGACAGAAGAAGTATGCAGATCCTCACAGTGAGAAGAGGGAGTTTGAAGTAGGTTCATATGTCTTTCTGAAGGTATCGCCTTGGAAAGGGAAGATACGTTTTGGAAAGAAAGGGAAGTTAAGTCCAAGGTTTATAGGACCTTTTAAAATTTTAAGAAGGGTATGAGAGGTAGCTTATGAAGTTGTTTTACCTCCAGAGATTGAACGTATACATAATGTGTTTCACGTGTCAGTGTTGCGTCCCTATAAACTGGACTACAAACACGTAATAGAGTAGGAATCTATTCAGATAGAAAAAGACTTAATGTATGAAGAACTTTCGGTTTAGATTGTTGATAGGAAGGAACAAGTTTTGAGAAATAAGATAATACCTTCGGTGAAGGTGATTTAGAGGAACCACAATGCCGAAGAAGCAACGTGGGAACTAGAGAGTAAAATGAAGGAAAATTTTCCTCATTTTGTTTATGTGATTGTAGCAAGATTTTGGGGACAGAATCCTTATAAGGAAAATCAGATTTTTGTGTGAATTAAATTTTTATTTGATTATTTGAATTAAATGAATTTAATTGATTATTTATGTGAGTAAGCTGTATGAAAGTCTTTCTATGACTTAGAATGTGCGGATGTTGTTAGGATTCTGGCTATGTGCTAAGATTAATAGTTTTGAATTTCCAAGACAAAAATAAAAGTTTTTCGAGAAATTTTCATAAAAACATTATTCATCCGTTTCTGCTCTGGAATTAAGATTGAATTTCTGATAAAAGATGGAATATCCAATAATATTTCAGTTATGGCAAATGAAGTTTTCGTTTGCGGACTTAAAACCTAAGGGTTAGGAAAAGTGAGTTTCAGAAAGGAAATGACTGTGTATAATGATTAGGGTTATTATACGTGCAAAATACGAGTATGATACTAGTTATTATGCGAGTATAGTATTAAGATTATTATTACGTATTATACGAATATCGTATGAATAGTACACGGAGAGAATACATGAGTTATACGAGTAAAATACGATTAGTTCTTAATGGACTCTTAATAATTGGACTTTGTCAAATCCAATTGGACTTGGATTATGTTAAGCTCAAAGTTTAGTAAATGAAGCCCAAGATTTAGTAATGTTAAAGCCCGATGATAGGTTAAATCAAGCCCGATCTAAGAAACCAAACCACGGATCGACCCGATGGATCATCACATGGGTAAAACCCATGAGGGCAACCAATGTGGGACCCAATAAAGCATGTGGGCTGGCCACTTGATGGCCAAGTAAAGTGTTTACTTGGTTGTTAAGCCATGAATAGTAAGGAGGTGGAACAATGACCATTTTGCCATTTATTAGATTTCCTATATAAGAAAGCTAGTGTTGGTCATTTGATTGTATTACAAACTTTAACCAACATATTTGAGAGAGAGAAAGAGCTATAACAAGTAATCAAGTGAGCTTGAAGCAAAACATCCAAGTTTTAAGCAAGAACGTGAAGAACGTTAAGGTAATAATTCGTAAAACCTTAGTCTTCGATCCTTTTATTTTTATTTTCCGTAGAGAATCATGAATTGGTGGAGCATGTCTCTTCCGGAGTAATAAGGATGGCTATTAGTGAATTAAACATTGATAAGCCATGTATAAGTAGGAATCATAAGCATTTAAGTAAGTTTAATCGCGGATAAACCATTGAGTATTGACTTGGTTGTTGATGGATAAATTGAAAACCATCATTTATAGGGTATGTGAATACTGTTTGGTTAGGTTATAAATAATGAATCAATGGATTGGTTCCATTTAATTTGGCGTATAAAACACGAGTAACGAAGTTATGGCGAAATTTATAAAATTAGACGTTAAACGTTTAAATCGTATAATTTCAGAATAGTAGTCAAAACTCGCCGTTTAATTCAGAAACCCTAGTTTTCGATACCGTAGCGTAGTATAATGTATTCAAGAGTCGTGGACTCAAGAACGGTCGAATTCTAACTTAGAACGAAGAAAACGAGCTATGAATGCTCATGAGCGTTAAACGGACGCGTAATAGAACGCTAATAGTGAATTCATCGTTAACGGATTTAAAAATTACTTTTATTTGGATGGAATCGAAGTGCATGGTATGTGTAAGAATATGACTTTTGAACGAGCCAATTCCGACTTAAAATAACGAAGTTATGAGTCCGGGAAGAATCGTATTGGAAAAAACTATAAAAAATTCTAAGGCTCAGTAGGGAGGCGTCGTGTATAAGCTCTAAAACTCATATACAAATACGCAGTAGGGAGACTCAGCTACTGGAGAATGGTGTCGCAGCGCCATCTATATAGGGTAAGTCTCACACCGCAGCGCCAAGACCGAGAATAGCATATTGTTAGTTGGCGCCGCATGGCCAATAGTGTATTAAAGGCTGGCGCCGCAGCGCCAGTAGTAGAGAAAGGTTGACCAAGTTGATTCCTAATCTTAAATTATTTTAAACAAATAATGGGGCATGGTAAGACCATTCCTATATAGTATATATAATGATGATCTTAGGAATTTGAACACTGTTTAATAGTAATTAAACAAAGAACGCGAGATGTAAGGAAGTAAATTGTATTCAAACTTTGGTAATTAACCAATGATGATCAAGTCTTGATTTAGTAACGTAAAACATTAAGAAGCCGTAATGGAAGATAGTTAAGTCAAATTGACTTTTATTATTGAAATAAATTCGATTAAGTTATAGAAGAGAAAGAAGTTGGAAAAAACAATATGATTAGATTGTTTGGTAGCTAATTACAGTGTGCTATATGAATATATCATGTAGAGACTGTAAAGACCAAGAACTATTGAATAATTATTTGAAGACGCTTAAAGGAAAGTTTTCTTAATGCTTGTCTAATCTTCATGTTAACCAAGTTTTTTGTGATTCATGTTATGAGATGCATGAATTATTTTACGAAAGAGTCGATGCCAGGTTTAACTTGGCTAGAATAATCTTAAGAGTTTGATTAATTTGTTCACAAGTCTTTTGATATAGAATTGTTAACGCTATCCTATGCCAAGTATTTGGTACGAATTCAAGGTAAGTTTGAGTATGAACAAACAAATGTATTTTACATCGATTATTCGATGGGCACATGAGGTTGACAAAACTTAAACTTAAACACATTTAACGGATGAGTGTTGATCAACATAGAGTACTATAGGCTGATCACCTAGAAGTGCTCATAAGATATATCAGACTTACGAACTTAGTGTCGGGTTGTCCTTTTTCATTAATGAAAACCAAAAGAGAATGTTCATGGTCTTTTGACCAGCTCATAATTCTTAAGTTATTATATGTACTCTAGAATTATGTTATGAAATGAAAACTGCTATTTAATGTTTCATAGTACTTCATAACTACTTGTTCAGTTATTGAATATAATCATATAATTCTCGACGTGGTATTAATATTATCTTTTGGTAGACTTTCTGAGCTAGTTATGCTCACTTCTTGCTTGAATTATATGATTTCAGCCAAGGCTGAAAGAACTGAGAATCACAGTAGGGATAAAGGCAAAGCTAAGATGGATAAGTAGATTATCATGTAATAGACTAGTATGTTTATAAGAATCATATTGTGATAAATGAAGAATGTATCGGTTACAGAACCTGGGAAAGGATTTATTATTATTATTGTAATAAGAATGTCGTAAATACAATCATTTTGATGTTGTTTCAATGGAATGAATGTATAGTTATAAGTACCGTGTAGCACCATATCTGTGGGTTGAAAGTACCCAAATTTGGGGGTGTCACACGGAATATTTATTTGGAGTTTCTTGAAAACTTCCAAAAATTTAGCTAATTATTTGTCTAATTTCTATTTTTGGACCCTCTGTTGAAACGGTGGTGGGGGATACACAACTGGCTTGTCATTTGACTTATTCTGTTCCTCTCGCTTCTCGTCACCTTGTTTCTCTTCAACCACTTTGTTCTTATCAACTTTAACATCCTTTTTAACTGAATTTTCTGTAATTTTCCCATCTAAATGTTTTCTACTCCTCAAAGTGATTGCTTGACACTGTTATTGATTTCTCTTCAGATTATTTTTTGTGTCACTAGGCAGAGTTCCTTGCGGTCTATTATTAAATGCTAAGGCCAACTGTGACACCCCCAAATCTGGGTACTCCATTTCCATAGGATTTGGTGTTCAATATTCAAAACCATTACATCTAACTACCCATAATCTAAGGATACAGACATAATTTAAATAACTTAACAATAATCTTTCCCATTAAACGTTACATCATCTCAAAAACAATCCCAGGTAATCTAACCTTAAATTATTACATCAGTCTGCGGAATACATAACAAAAATAAAATAAGTCTTAAGACATAATTCATTTAAATAGATTCAATAAATCTTCAACAGTTGGACATCTTTCCCTTTCCTTTGCTAGTAGATGGCTCATCGACTTTCTCAACTTTAGCTGCAATATTAAATGCAAGAGTGAGCAAACAATTGCTCACTGATATAAAGAGTAGTAATGATAGCAATATGAGAATGAACAACAAATGCTGAACAATAATGAACTTGTTCTACGATTCAAAAATAGAAAACAAGTTCGAACTTTAATATCAGAGGGTCTTAAGACCACGATCTATGTCCCCAGTACTTAGGTATTACTACCCAACCTTAACAGTCATTTAGACTATACGGACCCTTCTTAATGTACTTAGGGGGATCAACCCTTTGTACCATGTATTGTTCACAAACATCTAAACGCTACACGTACAAAATCCCCTATGCTAGGGTTGTTCGTCTCAGTTTGGATTTAGAATTTCCGCACTAAAGAAAGTTTAGTTCGGAACTAGCTTATCAGTGTTTCTAGAATTTTAGAACACTATTCAATTATAGATTAATTCAATCAATAAAAATCGGATTTTGAGAATTAAATTTTATTTGATTATGTGGATTAAATGAATTTAATTAATTAATTATGGGAGTAAGCTATTTGAAGGTCGTTCTATGACCTAGACATATCAGAATGTCGTAGTATTTTTGGCTACGTGGTAGAATTAAAGTGTTTGAATTTTCAAGACGAAAATAAAAGCTTTCCGAGAAATTTTCTGAAAAATACTATTCACGCATTTTTGCTCGGGAATTATTTTTGAACTTCCGAGAAATACGTAATGATAGAATATCCAATAATATTTCAGTTATGGAAAACATAGTTTTTTGCCTGTGAACTTAAAACCTAACGGTTAGGGAAAGTGAGTTCCGAGAAGGAATTTAAATGCGTATAATGAATTAAAGCAATGATTGTATAATACGTACGTATTCTACGAGGTAATGAATACGAGTATAATACGAGGTATTATACGAGCATGTATGAATGATGGAATGTCATATATTAAATAAGTATATGAGTTGGAATACGAGAATTATACGTAGATTATACGTTATAAGACTTTAAGCCAAATGTATTTAATTTGTAGGAATGTGTAGGAGATTGTAATGTCCAATTGGGATAATAATAAAGCCCAATACGAATTAATGTTAAAACCCAAATATTTGTAATGTTAAGTCCAATGTAAATTATTGAACAAGCCCAAGTGTTTATTTAATTGCAAGCCCAATGTATAAGTTAGGATTAATTAAACCTTAAGCCCAAAGTAAGAATCCAATGGATTAGGAGGATCCATGGGGAAACCCATGATCATATGGGTGATCTTGGTGGCCAAGAAATAAGTGTGATGAGCAAGTAGACTTAAGGGTTAATCAAAGAATAAGTTAAGTAACTTAAAGGCTAAGTAAAGTGCTTATGTGTGATGAGCAAGCAAAGTGCTTTTTTGTGTGATGACCAAGTAAACTTAATGGCTAAGTGTTGTGATGAGCAAGTAAAGGATAAGCTATGGCTAGTAAAGCAAGTAAACTTAAGAGTTAAGAGTTAAGTAAGTGTGGAGGCCAAGTTAACTTAATGTCTAGGTAATGAATAGTAGAGAGGTGATTAAGGAGGTGGAGTGGTTTATGACCATTATACCCTAACTTAGAAGTCCTATAAATAGAAGCTGGTAGCTAGCTCATTTGTTAGTTGTTAGATTTTCATCCAATAACTTATAGCTTATTGTTAGAGAGAAGAAAAATAAGCTACAAAAGCTAGAAACAAGTTAGCCTTTGAGAATTCAAGAAGCAAGAAGGAGATTAAAGATTAACCAAGTGATTATCAAGGGTAAGAACTTAAACCATGAATCTCTTTCTCTTCATTGTTAGAGAAGTGGGTAGTGGTAGAACATGTATGCTAAGGAATGATAAGAATGATTAATCAATGGACTTAAGTCGTATAAGTCATGAATAAGTAATTCAAACTTAATTAAGTTATGAATTTATGAAGAGCTTATATGAACTACTCATATGTTTACTTTAATAAGATTATATAATAAGAAGCAAGAATGGTGGTTAAAAGACTTAATCTATAATAAGTCATGAGAAAGGAAGTCATAAGTAGTTTATACTTTTATAAGTTATAAACTCACAAAAGAACAAGTAATAACTTATCATGTTTATAAGTTAATGAAGTATGTATGTCAAGATGTTAGTATGATGGATTGAATCCATTTGAAAATGATGAACAAATCATAAGAAATGAAGTTAAGCGCGAAATTTACGAAGTTTGGACGATAATCGTCGAATTCGTGAAAATCTCGAATGGAAGTCAAATTTTGATATTGAGCTTGGAAACATTAGTTTTCAATGGAGACAAGTCTTATTTGGCATTATAGAGTTGTGGAACTCAAAATGACCGAATTCGACTTAGAACGAAGAAACGAAGCGCTGAACGCTCACGAAACGCTTATCGCTTTCATTGTTAAAAATGGACTAATAGGTGAATTTTTAGCAAACAAAGTCAAATAGATAAAATTTTGCATGAACGCCATAGAGTATGTAATTTTTGAACCGTAGGCTTTTGAACGAGCCAATTCGGACTTATAACGGCAAGTTATGCGTCCGGAATTTCACAAAGTTGAAAACTCAAAAATTTTTCGAGGCATAGAGTCCATGCAGCAGCAGCAACACAAACACTCAGCAAAAAAGGCTCGCGCCAAGCCAAGAGTCCGAGATGTGGTACATCGCTAACTCATAGCCATAGCAACAAGCCATATAAGAAAAGGAGACTCAGTCACACAGCAATAACGAGTCCCGACTCATACACACTCGCTAAGTCACGCCACGGCATGACACAAGAAGGAATGTGGCTACAGTTAATGCAAAGAATAAAGATTAGGGAAAGCCTTGAGAGAGAAAGGTTTTGAATATAAAGGAGAAACAAGTTAATGATAAGGAATCATATCAATGTTAAACCTAATGTAACATCATTAAAGATGTTATAAACCTTAAGTATAATACTAAAGGTCGAGATAAGTCAATTGAATGTGAACGTGAATGGTATGCAATATGTGTACTTAACCAATGACGATCGAAGTTTCGATTAATAAACGTAAGAATGTTAGTAAGTCGTGAGGAAGGATGATTAACTCTCAAAACGAGTTGTATTAATAAAGTAAATTAGTTAAGATATAGAAGAGAAAGAAGTTGGTAAGAATGATGTAAGTTATAACGATAAAGTTTAACTAATAAATAACAAATCTAATACAAGATTAGATTGAGAAGAAGGGTAAGATTCATTAGGAACCATGTATGTTCATTCATGACCTAATGTGGTATGTTATGTGGTTATGTGTTGTAGAGACCGTAAAGACTGAAAGGAAAAGTTATTATATTATAGCAAACGCTGAAGGCAAGTTTTTTTAAACGCTTGTCTAACCTTCGTGTTAGCCAAGTTTTCAGTGATTCATGTTATGAGATGCATGAACTGCTTTACTAAAGGGTCGATGCCGCTTTAATCTCTGCTAGACTAATCTTGAAGAGTTGATTGATTTATTTACAAGTCTTTCAATATAGAATTGTTAACGCTATCCCACGCCAATTGTTTGGTACGGATTCAAGGTAAGCTCGAGTATGAATAAACAAATGTATTTTTCATCGATTATTCGATGGCACGCGAGGTTGCCAAAACTTAAACGTATATACGCTTAATGGATGTAGTGTCGATCAACATAGAGTACTATGGGCTGATCACCCGTAAGTGCTCGTAAGATATACCGGACTTACTTGACTTAGTGTCAGGTTGTCCTTTTCAAAGAAATTATGAAATGCTCATGGTCTTGAGCCGTAATTGATGTTTTACCGAATATTGTTATTGTAAAACGCTTTTGAAGGAAAAGAAGTGCTATTTTGAATTATCGATAGTACTTCATAACTATTATCCAGTTATTGAAGATATACGATTCCTATGTTTCAAGCATGTCGTTTAAAAGAAATTGTTGTACTTGCTGAGCTTGTTATGCTCACTCTTGCTTGAACCATATGAATGCAAATAAGACCCGAATGAAACCGAGGGATCCGACAAGGATAAAGGCAAGACGAAGATGAACGATTAGTTTACCTTGTAATAAACTAGTAAGTTGTATATATTATAGTATGATGAACAAAGAATGTAATGGTTTTAGAACCTGGGACGGATGATGTAATATTATTAATGTAATAAGAATGTCGCTGATACACACATTTTGATGTCGCTTCAATAGAATGAATGTACAATTATGAGTACCGTGTAACACCATCTCGTCGGGTTGAAGATACCCGATTTGGGGCCACAAAGTTGGTATCAAAGCATTAGGTTATAAAACTTAAGGGGGAAGAACCTTAGGCTAATAACCTCATTAAGGAAGAAAAGTCCAAGGAAGTAAACTCGAGCTTTTTACTTAAGTTGAATGAGTTAATAAGGTATTGAGGAAACTCAAGACCAAAAGATTTAAAAGATGGAAAGTAACCCTAAATAAATTAAATGTGATTTGTGCTTATACTATTGTGTGTTATGTACTAATCAACATATGTGTGTTATTGTAGGATGTCGATCGATAGCTTGATGTATAGAGATATACACGCAGAGCGAAGAAATTGTGAATAGAGTAGAGCCTGCACTCATGCCAAAGTGGCGGAGGTACCATTAGTGATTCTAGAGGAGTCTGAGAGAAAGGGAGTACTTTTCTCGAGGAGGACTACTCCGAGGGAGATATGGATATAAAGGCCATATCTTAATATGATGAACTAATGAGGAGGAGGAAGGAAAATGAGGTAACATCGGCTAATACGGTGGTACCTACACTAGAGTCATCACCTCTAGATGCAATGAGAGCATTGTATCTCAGCAAAGGTTGACAGAATGTGCAACCGAGTACAGTACAGTGCGTAATCGTAATGAAGAGATTAATGCTCTTTATGTAGCTAAGGAGTCTGCAGTAAGCGCATTTTGAGTCGAGCATGATGAGAAGGTGCTCATGATAAATAAGGCTAGGGATTATAAGAAGGAGGTCGGTGAGCTTAGAAAAAATGGGGAGAGAGAGACCAAAAGATAGCACGGATGTCTTACATCCATAAGAGTGCTCATAAGGATTTCAAGTCGAAAGTTGCTTGTTATTCCATGGAGTCGTGACAAACTCGACATACTATTAGTCGGGATATCATAAATAAGATTGCAATGAGAAACACGAGGACGTCATTATGCATTATTAGAAGTCTAGAGTTATAAATATGTGTGTAGTGACGAAAAACCCTCTTTATATAAAAGGGTAGTCTTTTGTAAATCCCAACTTTTGAGAAGTTCAATCATGGATAGAAATGTAATAGCTTTTGGCTATGTGTAAGCAAATTGTAAATAGTTTTAAACTATGAAGAAGCATATTAATATAATGAAGTTTTCATTTAATATGCTTTGTTATGGTATGAGTTGTTATGTGGATGGAATAACGACGTAAGTAAGTAAATAGATAATAATGAAATTTTATTTATTTAATCGTAAAATGCCGCCAAGAAGAAGACAACGAATCGTGAAGCTTAATCACGAATGAAAAATCAAGGGGGTCAAAACAACCCTATGCAAGAGTTCATTAATTTATTAACTAATGCATTTAACTAAACCGGGGTAGAGTACCACCAACCTAGGTTAGCCGTAATGACTACCTTTAAAGAATTTAAAAGCGTAGGTCCACCGGAGTTCAAAGGAACGACGGACCCATTAGAAGCCCGCTATATGGGTAAAGGAAATAGAGAAGGCGTTTGTTATTACAAAACGTAGGTGAGGCGCAAAAGACTTCTTTTGTGACTTACATGATGAAAGGGGAAGCCAACTTTTGGTGGGAGGCTCACCAGGGTGGGGCTAGAATGATGCGGTAACGTGGGAACAATTCAAGAAGGTTTTCTTCGAGAATTATTTCCCTACAAAGTATGTAAGGGAGGAAGGAGATTAATTTCTTAGAACTTAAACTAGGGGACATGATGGTTCCCAAAGCACGCTACCAATTCAATGAATTGGCAAAGTTTGCTCCACATCAAGTGGACACCGAGGAGAGGAAGGCTCAGAGGTTTGAGCAGGGCCTCAAACCCCGCTCTATATAGTAGGATTTCTATGTTCCAGAGTGTTTCTATGGGACCATTCTAGAGAAGGTGATTATAGCAGAGGGTGGTAGTGAGGCGCCGACTCAATACCACAAAGAGAGAGAAAGAAGAAGAGCAAGGAAGAGAGGAGGAACCAAGGCGAGAGTGCCAAGTGGTAGTGATAGATGCCAAAAAGAAAGAATTTTAACTCTTGAATACTGAGAGGGGGACAAAGGGATCCTAAGCGTATCGATCGAGGTATGTAAGACATGTGGAAAGACTCATCTAGTAGTCTATCCGAAAGGGAAATCAATTTATTATAACTGTGGATAGGAGGGTCATATATTACCCAATTGTCCTAATCCTAAGAAAAACCATGGTTGTTTTGTATGTGGGTCGTTGGACCACATGGCAAGAAATTGCCCAAAGAAGGGGTCCTGAGGAAAGTAAAGGTGTTAGTAGTGGTAAGTTAGCCATGATGCGCTGCAGATCAATGGATTTAGTAAAGTAGTATCATTCTGGCCAATACAATGAATGCTTATGTGTCAGTTTGATTGGAGTGCTACTTTTCTTTTATATAGCATGAGAGTTTGCTAAGATTAAGTTCATTCTCGGAAGGGATTATAAATACCTTTATACGTTAAGGTAGAGAATGGGGAAATAACTTTCGTTAATTATATTCGTGGAAATGGCTTCATGAATAAGGAATGTAAGCAAGCATCTGAGATAAGTACCGATAAAGTTGAGAGAATTTGAAGTAATTCTCGTATGAATGAGTTGATTAACCATAGAACTTTAATAAATTGTTAGAATAAAAGTATGAATCTTCGCTTTCTAAGTAACCCAAGGTAGTAATTTACTGGAATAAAATACCGCGACGCTCTTGTTGTTTAACCATGACGCAAGTTAGAGGATGTTAAGGAAGAGGATGAGTTGTTACGCTTATGTATCGACTATCGTAAGGGGAGTAAGTTAGCGGTTGAGAGTAAATACCCATGGCCCGTGATCGATGATCTATTTGATCAATTGAAGAGGGTAAAAGAATTTTTCTAAGATAGATTTGTGTACGGGGTATATATTATTTGAAAAGTAAGGAAGAAGGAGGAGGTACCTAAGATGACGCTTCGTAACTTGTTATAGTTATGACGAGTTTTTGGTTATGTCGCTTTGGGTTAACTAATGTGCGAAGTTAGACTTTCCGTAAGGGGTGCGAGCAAGCTCGGTGGGCAAATCGATAGATACTCTTGTGAGGTGCTATGGTTGAAAGTACCATTAAGATCACAGAGTGTTCAAATATTATTTGGACGAGGGTGTCAGAATGATCATTGGTGATATTCTAGTCTAATTTAAGACGCCGTAAGATCACGCTGAACATTTGAAGATAGTGTGAGAAACACTACGAGAGGAGAAGTTGATACGGAATTCACTACGTGTGAATTGTAGCTTAAAGAGATAGACAAAATTTGTTATTGAGAAGTATGTTGGGAATGAGAAGGAGAAAATAGTTTTCGTGAGCTAAAAGGAAGGTTAAGTGAGGCATCCAGATTGTCTTTATCGTGATACGGGGATTTTATAGTGTATCTCGATGTTTCACATAGATGACGGGGTTTATGTGCTCATGTAGCATGGCAATGTCATTACGTATGCATCACGCCAGCTTAAAGAATTATGAGGAGGCCTATCCTACTTATGATCTAGAATTGGCAAATTGTAGTTTTTGAATTAAAAATCAAGATAGTATTTATATGGGGAAGTGTGAGATATACACGACTCTAAGAGTTTGAAATATATCTCCACACGTAAGAGTTGAATATGAAGTAGAGAAGGTGATTAGAATGGATAAGAGGTTACGACTGTGATATGTTATATCATACATGGAAGGTAAAAGTAGAAAATTTTACGCTATAAGTAGGAAGGGTAGGGAAAAGCTATCGATGTTAACGACTTAGAAATGAGTTACTAACGAGATGGCAAAAACGAAGCTAGAAGTTAAATTACTGGAATGAAGTGGTAGAAATGTTATTCACAACGTAGACTTAATCCACGATAATGGAACGAAAGTTAATTAAATACAACTAGGTAACGAGGAGTGCAAGCGAAAGTGAAGAAGAGGATGCAGGATAAAGAGAAGATCATGTATAATCTTGTTTTGAAGGAGGAATTTGAGTTTCAAATAATTTTAAAGTTAAAGGAAGAATTAATCAAAGGAAGATAGCGTAATATGTTAATAAGTATTTAAACTTCCAACTCAAATTATTGATAGAAGTGACAAGTCATGAAAAATAAGATAATACCTTCGTCAAGGTGAATGAAAGAACCACAATGTCAAGAAGCATCAGGGAACTTCGAGATTAAAATGATGAAGAAAATTTTCCTCAATGGTGTAGATAATTATTAGCGAGATTCGGGGATGTAATCCTTATAAGGGGGAGAGAGTGTAACGCCTCTAAAAAAATCGATTTTTGAGAGAATTAAATTTTTATTTGATTATGTGGATTAAATGAATTTAATTAATTAATTATGGGAGTAAGCTATTTGAAGGTCGTTCTATGACCTAGACATATCGGAATGTCGTAGTATTTTGGCTACGTGGTAGAATTAAAGTGTTTGAATTTCCAAGATGAAAATAAAAGCTTTTCGAGAAATTTTCTAAAAACACTATTCACGATTTCGCTTCTGAATTATTTTTGAACTTCCGAGAAATACGTAATGATAGAATATCGAGGTGAGATAGAATATCCAATAATATTTCGCTTATGGCAAACGCAGCTTTTTTTCATCATGGACTTAAAACCCTAACGGCTAGGGAAAATGAGTTCCGAGAAGGAATTTAAATGCGATAAATGAATTAAAGCAATGATCAGATAATACGTAAGTATTGTACGAGGTAATGAATACAAGTATAATACGAGGTATTATACGAGTATGTATGAATGATGGAATGTCGATATTAAATAAGTATACGAAGTTAGAATACGAGATTAATACGTAGATTATACGCTATAAGACTTTAAGCCAAATGTATTGAATTTGTAGGAATGTGTAGAGATTGTAATGTCCAATTGGGATAATAATAAAGCCCAATATAATTAATGTTAAAGCCCAAATATTTGTAATGTTAAGTCCAATGTAAATTATTGAACAAGCCCAAGTGTTTGTTTAATTGCAAGCCCAATGTATAAGTTAGGTTATTAATTAAACCTTAAGCCCAAAATAAGAATCCAATGGATTAGAGGGATCCATGGGGCAACCCATGATCATATGGGTGATCTTGGTGGCCAAGAAATAAGTGTGATGAGCAAGTAGACTTAAGGGTTAAGCAAAGAATAAGTTAAGTAACTTAAAGGCTAAGTAAAGTGCTTATGTGTGATGAGCAAGCAAAGTGCTTTTATGTGATGACCAAGTAACTTAATGGCTAAGTGTTGTGATGAGCAAGTAAAGGATAAGCTATGTGCTAAGCAAGTATACTTAAGAGTTAAGTAAATGTGGAGGCCAAGTTAACTTAATGTCTAGGTAATGAATAGTATGGAGGTTTAGTAAGGAGGTGGAGTGGTCTTATGACCATTATACGCTAACTTAGGAAGTCCTATAAATAGGAAGCTTGCTAGCTCATTTGTTAGTTGTTAGATTTTCATCCAATAACTTATAGCTTATTGGTTAGAGAGAAAAAGCTAAGCTAAAAAGCTAGAAAGTTAGCCTTTGAGAATTCAAGAAGCAAGAAGGAGATTAAAGATTAACCAAGTGATTATCAAGGGTAAGAACTTAAACCATGAATCTCTTTCTCTTCCATTGTTAGAGAAGTGGGGTAGTGGTAGAACATGTATGCTAAGGAATGATAAGAATGATTAATCAATGGACTTAAGTCGATAAGTCATGAATAAGTAATTCAAACTTAATTAAGTTATGAATTTATGAAGAGCTTATATGAACTACTCATATGTTTACTTTAATAAGATTGTATGATAATAAGAAGCAAGAATGGTGGTTAAAAGACTTAATCTATAATAAGTCATGAGAAAGGAAGTCATAAGTAGTTTATACTTTTATAAGTTATAAACTCACAAAGAACAAGTAATAACTTATCATGTTTATAAGTTAATGAAGTATGTATGTCAAGATGTTAGTATGATGGATTGAATCCATTTGAAAATGATGAACAAATCATAAGAAATGAAGTTAAGCGCGAAATTTACGAAGTTTGGACGATAATCGTCCGAATTCGTGAAATTCTCTAATGGAAGTCAAATTTTGATATTGAGCTTGGAAACATTGGTTTTCAATGGAGACAAGTCTTATTTGGCATTATAGAGTCATGGACTCAGAATGACCGAATTCGACTTAGAATAAAGAACGAAACGAGCGCCGAACGCTCACGAAACGCTTACCGCTTTTCGTTAAAAATGGACTAATAGGTGAATTTTTAGCAAACAAAGTCAAATAGATAAAATTCTTGCATGAACGCGTAGAGTATATAATTTGTGAACCGTAGGCTTTTGAACGAGCCAATTCGGACTTATAAAAGAAGTTATGCGCGTCCGGAATTTCGCAAAAATTTGAAAACTCACAAAATTTTTCGAGGCACAGAGTCCGCATGAGGCAACGAACTCCAGCACAAAGCAAAAAACAAAGCACTAATAAGCACAGGGTCGTGATTGCACTATAATAACTAATGCCACAACGCCACGACTATATAGAAAGAGACTCGCGACTCAGCGCCACTAACCGAAGTCCACCATACACATCGCTAAGTCACTAAGTCACGCGTGACGACACCAAGAAGGAATGCCGTAGCATCATATACCAAAGATTAGGGAAAGCCCTTAGAGGAAAGGTTATGAATATAAAGGAGAAACAAGTTAATGATAATGAATCATATCAATGCTAAACCTTAATGTAACATCATTAAAGATGTTATAAACCTTAAGTATAATACTAAGGGTTGAAGATAAGTCAATTGAATGTGAACGTGAACGGTATGCAATACGTATACTTAACTTAACGATCGAGTTTTGATTAATAAACGTAAAGAATAACGTTAGTAAGTCGTGAGGAAGGATGATTAACTCAAACGAGTTGTATTAATAAAGTAATTTCCAAGTAAGTTATAGAAGAGAAAGAAGTTGGTAAGAATGATGTAAGTTATAACGATAAGTTTAACTAATAAATAACAAATCTAATACATGATTAGATTGGGAAGAAGGGTAATATTCATTAGGAACCATGTATGTTCATTCATGACCTAATGTGGTATGTTATGTGGTTATGTGTTGTAGAGACCGTAAAGACTGAAAGGAAAAGTTATTATACTCAGAAAGCGACACCAAAGGCAAGTTTTTTCTAAACGCTTGTCTAACCTTCGTGTTAGCCAAGTTTTCTGTGATTCATGTTATGAGATGCATGAACTGCTTTACTAAAGGGTCGATGCCGCTTTAACTCTCTGCCAGACTAATCTTGAAGAGTTGATTGATTTATTTACAAGTCTTTCAATATAGAATTGTTAACGCTTATCCTACGCCAATTGTTTGGTACGGATTCAAGGTAAGCCCGAGTATGAATAAACAAATGTATTTTTCATCGATTATTCGATGGGCACGCGAGGTTGCCAAAACTTAAACGTATATACGCTTAAATGAAGATGTAGTGTCGATCAACATAGAGTACTATGGGTGATCACCCGTAAGTGCTCGTAAGATATAATCCGACTTACTGGACTTAGTGCTCGGGTTGTCCTTTTCAAAGAAATTATGAAATGCTCATGGTCTTGAGCCGTAATTGATGTTTTACCAATATTGTTATTGTAAAACGCTTTGAAGGAAAAAAAAAAGAAGTGATATTTTGAATTATCGATAGTACTTCATAACTATTGTCCAGTTATTGAAGATATACGATTCCTATGTTTCAAGCATGTCATTTAAAAGAAATTGTTGTACTTGCTGA
Organism: Panax ginseng; assembly: GCA_020205605.1. NCBI lineage: Eukaryota > Viridiplantae > Streptophyta > Magnoliopsida > Apiales > Araliaceae > Panax > Panax ginseng. The sequence continues at coordinate 106,056,457 of CM035128.1, read as the reverse complement.
GCTTGTTATGCTCACTCTTGCTTGAACCATATGAATGCAGCTAAGACCGAACGAATCGAGGGATCCGACAAGGATAAAGGCAAGACGAAGATGAACGATTAGTTTACCTTGTAATAAACTAGTAAGTTGTATATATTATAGTATGATGAACAAAGAATGTAATGGTTATAGAACCAGGGAATGGGATGTAATATTATTAATGTAATAAGAATGTCGCTGATTTACACACATCCCCACTAATGTCGTAAAAAAAATACCATAAATGCATGTCAGTTAAATTAGGCCAAAGGCCACAAGGCCTTGTTTGGCCACACACCAATTTCCCCATACAAGATTATTTTTATAATACTTATATTATATAGTTACTTTTGTCACACTTATTTTAGTTAATTTAAATAATTTTAGTTTAGTTAATTTAAATAACTTACAATAGTATTTATAATAATTATAATTTTTATTATAATTATACTTATAATTAATAAATAATTACATATATCTAATTTAATTAATAAATTAGATTTAAATATTACTTTATTTAATTTACTTATTTTCCTTTTATATTAAACAACTCATTTAATTTAATAATTTCATTAAATTAAATCTTTCAAATAAAAATTACCATTATTCAATTTAATTAACATTAAACAATTTAGTTACTAAGTTAATGCACCATAATTCATAAATTATTTATTTTTCTCAATAAATAAATTTATTGAAATATTTATTTAATTTAATAAATATTTAAATTAATTACAAAAATTTCTCGATCGTTACACCAAATGTCCCATCTGATTTTCCAAATTTTTAATTGCCACTACTTATGATTTCATTGTCGCTTCATTTCCCGATATGTACTTCAACAAAAGCTCTTCTAAATCTATTCTCTTTTCTTGATGCGGAGCTACTTGTTGCTACTAATTTTGGAACCCTGGGGGATAAGAAGGTCGTGGAGCCTGCTGATTCTGATTGTTGCTCCATGAAAAGTTAAAATGGTTCCTATTCCCCGGGTTGTAGGCATTTTGATACATGTTTTGTGGAATTCTATTGTAGCTGCCCACAAACTGAACCGATGCTGGGTTGATGACACACTGCTCTATAGGATGTTCTCCTGAACATAACTCACGTATGCCACCTGATATGGTTGTGCACTAGTCAAAACATCCATTTTCTTCGATAAGGCTGAAATCTGTGCCGCCAGCGCTATTATTCCATCTACCTCTAATACCTCAGCTACCTTAGGTTATGTCAATCTTGCGGTAGGCCACTGGTAGTTATTAGTTGCCATATATTCTATCAACTCATATGCCTCCTCATAACTTTTGACCATTAACGCTCCACCCGAAGCTACATCTATACTTATCTTGAGATTCCCACTTAAACCATTGTAAAACATATTCATTTGCAAACCACTTTCGTAGTCCGTGATGAGGGCACTTCCTGAGTAGTTCCTTGTACCGTTCCCATGCCTCATATAAAGACTCCCCATGCTGTTGCTCAAACATGGTGATTTAATTCCTCATCTTTGAAGTTTTGGCTGGTGGAAAGAATTTAGCCAAAAATTTCTAAGCAAGATCCTCCCAAGTAGTGATCGATCCCGACGATAGAGAATGTAACCAACTCTTCGCCTTGTCCCGCAGGATAAATGGGAACAAGCGAAGTCTGATTGCGCCATCGGACTCCCCCATTGTATTTGAAAGTGTCACATATCTCCAAAAAGCAGACCAAGTGTTCATTCAGATCATCATTTGCAAGTCCCTCAAACTGAACTGAGTTTTGGATCATCTGAATAGTCCCAACTGGTGATTGTAACAACCCAAATTTTTATAAATTATTAAAATAAGAATTTAATAATTAAAATTCTTATTATGAGATGTTTTGAGTTTGAGTATGTATATATACGTGCAATATATGTTGAAATATATGATCTGGTGTGAAGAAAAATATATATATTCATATATTGGGAAAGTGAGGAATTAATAGTCAAGTTAACTATTGAAGGAATTAAATGAATTTAGTAATTAATTTTAAATATTTATTGAAGTAAATAAATATTTTAAATTTATTTATTTATTGAGATAAATAAATAATCGATAAATTGTGGTGAATTAATTTAGTAACTAAATTGATTAATGATAATTAAATTGAGTGTTGATAATTTTATCCGAAGGATTTAATTTTAGAAAATAATTAAATTAAATCAATTGCTTAATATTTAAGAAGATAATTAAATTAAGTGAATTGTTTAATATTAAATGAATAAAATAAAATAAAATAATGTTTCTAATTTATTAAAATTAGATATATATTTATTTATAATTATAATAAGATTATAAATATTATAATTATAAATTATAAGATATTTAATGGGTTGCATGTGTGACAAGTAGTAACTATATAATATAATATTATTTAAATAATCTATTTGGGGAAAAAATGTGTTAGCCAAACAAGGCCTTGTGGCCTTTGGCTTATTCCAACTAACGTCTTCTTATTTTTATAACTGAAGTGTGCGTGGGTGAGTGGCCAATTTATATTATCTACGCATCTTATTTTTCCTAAGGCTAGTGGTGAGTTGGGTGAGAAGAAGAATTGTAGAGGGTTTGCAAAAGAGAAGAAAAACTAGTTTTTGGAGATTGACAAGAGGAAGAAGGGAAATTACTAAACCTAGTCACCATCTTTTGTAGCATACAATCGAAGAGAAGGTATAACCTACTTCAACTCTAAGTTTTTGATAATTTTGTGGAATTGATAAAAATACATGTATATATATGTTCTATAATCTGTTAATCCTCGTTTGTGGGTGTTATTTGATGATTAAAGGTATGTAATAGGGTTGTAGTAGAAGGTTGTATATATATCAGTGTGTATGTTGAAAAAGGGCTTTAGAAAGTACGAGAATTGATCCCTTATATGTGTTGTAATCTGTAATTTGTTATTGGATTATGATAATATGTTAAGAAACGAAAACGGCGTAGTTTAAATCGTGTCAATTGGTTAAGAAACGAAGTCGTGGCGATCGAATTCGCTAGAGATGTTAAAACATGAAAATAGAGTATGAACATGTGTTTTGGGTCAAATTTTAGGTTGGTTAATGTTTTTATAAATTATTATAATTCTAGTATGTTGTAGTTCTATGAATTACGAATCCATAGAATCGAAAACGGACTAATTTGGATGTGTATAACTCAAGTTATGAAGATTAGTAGGTGCATCGCGAAGAACGAGTAGCTCCAGTCCGTTTCTTCTAAGCAGACAAATTGCGTTATGCCCTAAGTCATTTGATCTTGTGAATTTGCTGTAGAACCTGATTCTTGGCTACATGCCAAAGGCTTAATTGGGCGCAGTTGTGCCCAAAGTATGTCAGGTGTGACTACTTTGACCTATTTTAGTAAAATATGTATAACGTTTTCATACGAACTCCAATTGGGGTGATTCAAGATGATCCAAAACGAGGACGAATAGACCTACAACTTTTGTGCTTTAAGGTTTTTAATTTGAGGTCTTTAGGAAGGGTCAAAATGGTCATTTATAAGACTATTGTGTTTTCGGAGGCAATTGGAGGGCGTCGGGCATGCACGTATGCAAGTGTAATGCTCTTGACGGTAAGAGATATTGTTCTAAGTTGTAGAACATGAAGATTATGAAGTATAATGATGCTTAACATTAATAAATGATATATTAGATAAGTTATATACGCATACTAAGCACACACAAGAGAGACAAATTGGGCGTGTGACGAATAAACGTCAAAACGCCGTGATAAGTGTTAATGAACGTAAAAAAGTGTTTTAAGTTAAACGAAATGAACATTATAAGGTATGAAATGGGTTTAATATAAAACCAATAATGATTCCTAGCAAGACTTAAGCACTTGAACGAACTTCGAATATGAAATACAGTGAGATATAAGTTGAAAGTTAACACGATCAAATTGAACATTGTGTATTTATGATAGGAAGGGTTATGAGACGTAAATTAAAGTTTACATTACAACTACTATGCGTTGCTATGTGACTAATAGTTTATGTGCATGATTATATAATTATGTAGGGCATGTGAAGTGCAGATAACTGTAAGCTGATTAAACTGTTATTGGTAAACAACAATCAAGGCAAGTCTTTCAGTTCCTATTTGCTATATGAATTTGATTGATTTAAATATTTATTGCAAAGAGCATGATGTGTTATATATATGTTGAATGTATGAAATGTTAAAGTCAACTTATGACTACGTTGATTGAGTAAAGCATGCTGATTGATTAAGGAACTCAATCTTTATACATCTTTATACTTGTTATATGAACTGTAATATTTTTGTTATGTTAGTCCAATGTTTATGAGATATATGTTGAGCATGCTATTCTGTGCTATGTGATGCATGAAAACTGTTAGATTTTGCTGGACTGTCGAGCTCAACCTTGCAAATAACCACTTTTGCAGGTTCAAGATTCAAGGTAAAGTTATGTGTTACTTGAAAGACATGAATCAGATGTGATACTTGAAGATTTATACACTTTGGTTGTGTTATTATTATTTGAACCATGTTTAAGGTTCCGAATAATGTATTAATGTTGAATTGTAATATTATTTTGCAATGTAAACTATTGTAGTATTAAATATGATTTCTGAGATATTTAGATGTAAAGGTTGAAAGTTCTGGGAACGAGAATAGTTTGTAATAGAAAATTTTAATTGTAATAGAAAATTTTAATTATTCCGCAAATTTTAATGGTTGTATTATGGTTTAATGATGTAAAAATTAGAGGTTGAATGTATTATTAACGACCGAAGTCGAGAATTAAATTATATGAATTTTGGGGTCGTTACAGTTGGTATCAGAGCCATAGGCTATAAACCTTAGGTAGGAGTACCGTAGGCTATAACCTTAGAGAAGGAAGGTGAAGATAATGAAAGAATAAGCTCAAGTAGAGTTTGAACAATAAGAAATAATTTAAGAAATTTATAAAGAAGGGATTAAAACATGCATGAGAGGATTCAAAGAAGAATCTCGCAGAGTTATAAGGAGTATGAATGTGGGGTTACCTAACTCCAAAAATAAGAATGTAAGGTGATAATAAATAGACAATGTTTATAAGAAGAGAGTGATAAAGAAGTTAAGAATTAAAAAGTTATATTTAAGTATGGTACAGTTGTACTCTTTAATAGTTGATGTATGGTATATGGGCTAAACAATTCCTTCATAGAGCAGAGGTATATACGAACTAGCAACTCGGAACCTAGTTTGTTGGTTGTTTGTGGGAAACCACTCAGCGTACCATATTGAAACAATTAGAGTCTCGATATGTACCACATATAGAAAATGGACACGTATGATGAAAATGTGAAACTTAAATGAAATGTTGAGCAATGTAAATGAAGTTAGAGATTCTTAAAGGATGAAGTGTTATATAAACAAGAAGATTCAAAGAAAAATCTTGAAGAGATATAAAGTTAAGAAATGGGAGTTGCCTAACTCTAATAGCCAAGATAACAAATAAAGTCGTAAATGATGAAAAAGGAAAGAAAGAGGATAGTAAACAAAACGATCACGAGAGAAGAAAAGAATTTTAAGGGAAATGATTATAGAATAAGATCACGACATGATCTGTTTAAGTTATAAAAGAAAGATGATCTGTAATGTTTGAATAATTATAGCTTGATGCTATGAAGTTAATGTACTATGATATAGTACGAGATAAACTCATGAGGAGTTATAGATAATGTGATACGAGGAATTCGTATCGAGCAAATAGCAAGTGATAAGTAAGATAGAGTTAGGTGGGATTTCAATTGAGGACTCATGTGATGGCTAAGTTGTACAAATCTTTGTATGGGCTAGGGTTTTGTGCTTGCACTTCATTTATCACATTGATAATCATTGGAATGTTGATGTCACGCTATCAATGTGTATGTGGCGAAAAGGTGATTCTTTTCTCATGTGTATATTTGATACTTAGGAACTATTAAGATTAGTCAAATATTATTTGGATTAGGTGTGGTTCTTAAAACTAATACATATGGTAAGTTCGTGACTCACAATAATATGATATGTTTTAAACCCCTCAGCGAATAAACGTCTATGGTCTGACTAGGATAAGTTCTTAAACTCATATTATTATGGAAAGTTCCTGAACTTCCAATGTGTAGTAAGTTTGATGAACTATACTGGGGTATAGATAAGCTATGATTGAAGAATTGAGGATTATGGAAATAGATAGAATTATTAAGCAATGGATCAGTATAGAAAGTGGAGACATAAGTTTTCCATATCTTTTAGCTTTGCTAGATTTTCGAAATTTATTGACTTCGTGCCGATGGTTATACTTTTGATTTTTGGAAAAAAAAATGTGTTAGGTCACACTAGTGAACCAAAGAATTTTTAAAAACAGTGCTATTATTCGTATGTCTATGCTAATTGCTTTGGCTAGACAAAAATGATTTGAAATATATAAAAATATATATATATTTTTTATATATCATCAATGCATCATGGAACATGGTGCAGAGATGATAAAAATGATGGAGTCATCAATGCAGTATTACTTAGTGTTGGATGTGATCTAAGGATCGTCAGCCCACTATGGTATGATGTAGTATGATAAAATCACCAAATGACGGAATCCTCAAACGGACTGTAAATGCAGTGCGGTATCATGACGTCATAAAAAGATTTTTGAGATTTCTTTAAGATATGGAAATATATATATGTATATGTATATTTCGATTGATGTCCGGATTGTTGTAGAAGTCTATGCTATTTGGTTCAGCTAGACGAATATTGAAAGATGCTCATGAAATTCAAGCGTTTCTTGAGAAGTTATGCCAAACCAAATTATTTTGGTGCGGATTCAGATGTTGAAAAGCTGAGGTGAACAAGCCTGTAAAAGGGGACATGTTATCGAAGACAATGGTTCCGAAAGCAACGCATATAGTCGTTACGATGTTAAGATGTAATACGTTGTACACGACGTATGTGACACCCCCAAAATAGGTATACATCACCCATTCTGAGTTGTCAATACACGGTACAGAAACAACTACAACTTTATTATTACAACAAAGAAAAGCTGAGTTTAAATACTGATATTGCCATCTAAACAATATCCACATACAAATAAATCCTCATCATAATTATTGATACATTATTTTATAAAAATGGTGAGGACTACTAAACAACTCTCTAAAACCATCATTCCATACCCCGACTCTTACTCGCTACATTCTCGTCTCCTGAGAAGAAAAATAGAACAAAAAGGAAAAGGGTGAGCTCAACTAGCCCAGTAAAGAATACTATGACTAAGAGAATACAGAACAAATTATCGTTAGTCTTCAACAGGGAAAAATCTAATAGAATACAATAGACAACAAGTTTTAAATTAATACTCGCAGCGGAAAATATTAATTCATAGAAGAGTTAAGTGAGAGGATGAAATCTACTAATATCTATGAATTTAACGATTCATCATCATCAATATTTTTATCCTCAGAACATCAATCAATATATATCCGGAATCATATATTCATCCTTGCACTACGTGCCAATGATATTCATCAGGTTGGTCATGTTCATCTAAACACTGCTCATCTTTTGCACTACGGGCCAAGATATTCATCATAAATCATTCATCTTTGCACTACATGCCAAAGATATTCAATAATATCATCATTTAAGACCGAGGATGATGAAAATATTTTTTTTTTTAAGAAACGAATCCATTGAAACAAAATGACAAGGATTAAGGATTCAGTACTTTGTTTTATCCACGTCCAAAAATACCTCAAAAATAATCATAGTGGTGTAAAATTCAAGAATGATCAAAATATGGATACAATCAAAGCTAGTATCCGAAATAGATATTTTGACGAAAAAGAAAATTTTTATTTTTGATGAATAGTAGTGCGTATTATTAAGTGAATAGTCTTAGATATCGTGAATAGTGCCAGTATCGTGAATAGTAACTCAGACACCAAAAGTTCCAAATTTAATAAAAACTTCAGATCAATATTTCAAAGATAATGATATTGAAGAAATAATATCATTCTGAAAAAAAAATATATCCCTTACCTCGAAAGATCAAGATTTCTAAATTTGAAACACCTGGATATAAAGCTATGACTTGAACTTGCACCGTATAACAATACTCAAAATATACTCAAAATACTCACAAGAATAAACAAATAATATAGAGAGAAAACTTCATTTTCTGGTGTAATTTTCAATTCTAACCTAAGCACCCTATTTATAGGAAAATGCTTAGAACACCAAAACAGAAAATTTAATATAATATTAATATATAAATTAAATTTTCCTACGCCAACCTTCCAAGAATTGAATTCAGCTCATTCAACACACATGTGTAACACACCATAATGAAAAAAACGTTTTTGTTATTTAAAATATTTTAAACTTCCAAAAAACAATTATTTCGGAGCTTCGGAACTTCAATAATTCACAATAAATAGCCCTTTTGTCAGAAAATTCAAAACTCGCATGTTTTTATAGGAAATTCAATTCTCTACAACTTTACAGAAGAAAGTTTTTCCAAATTCCAAATGTAAATTGACCAAAATCCACAAACCAAGCGATTTTACAGTAATAATCAAATTTCGATCAAGAAATGGGGTCCAACGACACATAAAACATGCTTTAAATATTTTGGTAACAAAAATACTCCTCCTCCACATATACTCATATATCCCACATTCATCGTAAAAATATCATCATTACTATATTATTAAAATATAATAATATATTTAAATGAATTATTTTATCAAAAAAAGATAAAATTTCAATTTTTAACAATTGTCACATTAAAAATTTTCTCCATCTATATCCACATAAAATCAATATTTTCCTCATCATATGAATCAATAATTAATTATTCACAAATAATATTACAGAATCACAATATTGACAACTAGGCAGTTCTAGGAAAGAGAGGGCTTTCCAATAAGAATTTCTCCTTACTGGCGCGCAATTAGGTGACCAAACCTCTCCTTAGACAGAACTTTCTAGACATTGCCAATAATGTTATCTAATAATATTATTCAGATAATATGAATTATTGCTTCGATAATGAAAAAAAGCGTGTAATGACAATTATTGAAACAACAATATATAAAATATCAACGCAAAGAATTATTAAATCAATAAAATAAAATCTTGAATAATAATTATCGTAACCATTATTGAGTAAAGCCTTCTTACGTAAGAATCAATAATTGGTGCAATACCCGCAGTGCTACTATGTGTTTTAACCATAGAGTATTTTAACAAAGATTAATGTGTAATAACTACGCTGTAGTTATTTTTAAACAACTTTATTTGTCATTTTCTTCCTTCAATCGCTTTTTGTTATGGGGCCCACACATGGTCACTGGCCAATCGCATTTAATATTCCCAACAAGATCTGAATATTCCACGACCAAACGAATATTCCCAAACAACAATGAATATTTTATAACCACTTGCTTATTTTGAAATATTTGCGTATTTTACCCATAACTATCCACATTAATCACATCAACCCTTAGTATTTCAAAATAATAATTAGAGGAAATTAAATTTCATTAATAATAAGTTGGGGTCTTACAACCTCCCCTCCTTATGAAATTTCGTCCTCGAAATTGACGTACGTACCTAGTGTTTCGAAAAGGTGAGGATACCTCGCTTTCATTTCCATTTCCAATTCCCAGGTCATTTCCTCTATAGCATGGTTCCTCCACAAAACTTTAACTTATGGTATGACCTTTGTGCGTAGGACATGCTCCTTCCTATCCAAGATCTTGACAGGTACCTCCTCATACGTTAAGTCTTCGGCTATCTCGTCCGGTTCTAACTCAATAACGTGGTTCGGGACTTTCACAAATTTACGAAGTACAGATATGTGAAACACATTATGAACACGAGACATACTTGGAGGTAACACGAGTCTATAGGCTACATTTCCTACTCGGTCAAGAATTTGAAATGGACCAATAAATCGTGGATTGAGCTTTCCTCTCTTCCCAAATCTTGTAACTCCCTTCCATGCAGCAACTTCCAACAATACATGATCCCCTATACTAAATTCCACGTCCTTTCGATGAAGATCCGCATAACTCTTTTGTCGATCTTGTGTCGTTTGTATACGTTGTCGAATCATTTGGATCTTTTCGGTAGTCATACGTACTAACTCGGGTCCCAACAATGTTGCTTCACCCACCTCATCCCAACATATTAGAGAGCGACACTTTCGTCCATATAATGCTTCAAATGGAGCCACACCTATACTTGCCTGATAACTATTGTTGTAGGAGAATTCCACCAATGGTAAATACTTATCCCAACTGCCCTTGAAGTCTAGGACACAGAGTCTTAATAAATCTTCAAGAGTTTGAATAGTCCTCTCTGATTGTCCGTCCGTTTGAGGATGGTATGCGAATCAATCGTAAATCCGTACTCCATAGCTTTTTGCAAGCTAACCCAAAATCATGAAGTGAATCTTGGGTCACGATCCGAAACTATAGATACTGGCATGCCATGCAACCTCACAATCTCATTTACATACATACTAGCAATACATTCAAGAGAATAAGTCTCCTGTATCGGCAAGAAATGTGCAGACTTGGTTAATCTATCAACAATAACCCAAATAACATTTATTCCTTGAGAAACCGTGGGAAGACCCGTAACGAAATCCATGGTAATGTGTTCCCACTTCCATTTTGGAATCTCAAGTGGTTGCAACGGACCCTTAGGTACTAGATGCTCCGCCTTTACACGTTGACAAGTTAAACACGTTGAGATAAACTTTGCAATCTCTCTCTTCATATTGTTCCACCAAAATGTATGTCGAAGATCACGATACATTTTGGTACTTCCAGGATGGATTGCAAATGGTGTATTGTGTGCCTCCATCATAATCTTGTACTTCAAATCAGAGTTGTTAGGGACACAAAGTCTGGAGTGGACTCGAAGTATTCCTTCTTCATCAATTCTCGCTTCCGGAATAGCACCTTCTTGTACTTTCTTCTTCATATACATCAGCTCCGGGTCGGTGGCTTGAGCAACCTTAACTTTTTCTATTAAAGTTTGCTCTATCGTATATACTTGACATCATCGCTTTTCGTTCCTCGCATATGATCTTCTACTCAACGCGTCGCCTACCACGTTCGCTTTTTCCGGGATGGTATTGAATAGTGTGGTCGTAGTCTTTCAATAGCTCGAGCCAACGTCATTGCCCGCATGTTGAGTTCTTTTTTGAGTGAAGAAATATTTAAGGCTTTTATGGTGCGAATATATCTCCACTTTCTCCCCATATAGATAGTGCCTCCATATCTTTAACGCAAAAAAAGCATTTGCTTCGACTCTAGATCATAAGTAGGATAATTCCTCTCATATTCTTTAAGTTGTCGCGAGGCATAGGCTATGACTTTCCCACGTTGCATGAGAACACATCCTAACCCTTTGCTGAAGCATCATCAGAGATAACAAATCCATCCAACCGGATGGCATTGTTAGAAACAGTCTTAAAATAAGTCTCCTCTTAAGGTCTTGGAAACTCTTCTCGCATTCTTCGCTCCAAACGAATTTTGTATCCTTCCGAGTTAGCTGGGTTAATGGAGTAGCGATTCGAGAAAACCCTTCCACGAATCTCCGATAATAACCAGCTAAACCCAAAAAGCTACGTACTTCAGTCACCGACTTCGGTTGCTCTCAACTTTGTATTGCTTCAATCTTGGCCGTCAGCAGATACTCCATGTTTTGACACCACGTGCCCAAGGAATGCTACTTCCTCAAGCCAGAACTCGCATTTCTTCAACTTAGCATATAGCTTGTTTTCACGAAGCCTTTGGAGTACCAGCTTCAAATGGTGCTCATGATCTTCACGGCTTTTGGAATATATGAGGATGTCATCAATAAAGACAACAACGAATTGATCCAAATATTCTTTGAATACTCGATTCATCATATCCATGAAAGCCGCAGGAGCATTAGTCAATCCGAAAGACATAACTAAGAATTCATAATGCCCATACCGAGGTTTACAAGGCGGTCTTTGGAATATCCTCAGTTCTAATTTTTAGCTGATGATATCCAGAACGAAGATCGATTTTTGAAAAGAATTGTGCTCCTTGCAACTGGTCAAACAAGTCATCAATACGAGGTAGAGGATACCTATTCTTGATGGTGACATGGTTCAATTCCCGATAGTCAAGGCAAAGTCGCATACTCTCGTCTTTCTTCTTTTCGAATAAAACAGGAGCACCCCAAGGAGATGTACTAGATTTAATGAAATCGATGTCCAACAATTCACTGTAGTTGGACCTTTAACTCCACAAGTTCAATAGGAGCCATTCGATATGGGGTTTTAGAAATGGGCTTTGTACCAGGTTCAAGGTCAATAAAGAATTCAACTTCACGTTCTGGGGGTAGACCGGAAAGTTCTTCAGGAAATACGTCAGGAAAGTTAATAACAACAGGAATATTATTCAATTTTGACGTGTCTTTATTCAAATCCATAACATGGGCTAAGAAAGCTTGACATCCGTTTTTCAATAAACGAATCGCTTTATGATTAGATATGACAATGATTGATTTTAATGGTTTAGTTGCCTGAATTCGAACAACAGGTTGTTTAGGAATATGAAAACTAACAACCTTACGAAAACAATCAATTTTGGCATGATGAGTAGTTAACCAATCAATCCCTAAAATCACATCAAAAGCAAGTATCTTTAAAGAGATAAGGTCAACAGGTAAGATAAAGGTGCCAACTTGGATTAGACAAGATTTATAAACAGTGGATGTGATGAAAGTTTCTCCTAACGGAGTTTCCATAGATAGGTCAAAGTCTAATTTTTTCGGAGTCAAATTTCAACGTTGAGCACAAGTAGGAGAGATAAATGAATGGGTAGCACCGGTATCAAGTAAGGTATAAACTTCGCAAGAATTTATAAATAGCTTACCCGTGATCACCTCATTTGGGTTCCTCGCATTTTGACCAGTCATAACAAACGCTCTTCCAGGAACCGTTGACTTTGACTTTTCTGGGTCAGTCTTTTGAGTCACCGTCCCCTCATTGAACTAGGTTTCGCTCTCGCATAATCTCGAAGCGATATGTCTTTCCTTTCCACAAATATAGCATACCTTGAATTGTAGGGCGATTTGGTGATATGTCCCTCTTTCACGCATTTATAGCATATGACCGGTGGTCGTTCTCCTCCCTCAGAACCAGTTGTTGCCGGCACTGTCGTCTTCACATGGTCGTTGTTAAATCTCCTCTTTGTAAAATCTCCTCCTGACTCGCTTCTTCTATTTTCATGGCCATGATTACCACCAGAGTGGTTATCATTTTTGTCCGCTCTTTTCTTTCTCCGCCGGGTTATCGTTGTTTTGTTGATCGCTATCTCCCAGACGATCCTGATTGTGGTCCCTCGGTTGACCGTACTCGTTATCTCGCTCTAATAATTGAGCCCTATTTACAACATCCTGAATAGAGAAAATTTATGAGAAATGAGATATTGACGTATCTGGGGTTTTAAACCTCTCGAAACATCCGCGTCATACGTTCCTCATTCTCCACCAAATGAGGTGCAAACCTGGATAACTCTGCAAACTTCGCCTCGTACTGAGACACCATCATGTTGTTTTGCTCCAGTCTAATAAACTCCACTTCCTTCATATGACGAACACTTTCAGGAAAGTATTTGTCATTAAATAGTTTCTGAAACGTCTCCCAAGACATGTTGAGTGTGGCTGGATGGGTACGCTTCACAGACTCCCATCAGTAGTCTGCCTCACCACGGAACATAAAGGTGGCGAATGGAACCTTCTGTTCCTCCGTGCATCCCAAGACATCGAATATCTTGGTAATTTTCTTGACCCATGTTTCGCCATGATCGGATCGGCTTTCCCTTAAATTCTGTGGTCCCAACTCTTTGAATAAACTTGGGCAGTGACAACCCGTGAATTGCTATCATTTCCTCCTGTATTTTGAACACGAGTCTCCTCAAATGCGATTTTGCATGAATCGCAAAAAGCTTCTAAACATCCCCTCGCTCATCATCTCGCCAAAGTGATGTTGTTCACAGGAGTAACATTGCAAGCTGTTGCGTTCTCCCTCGTTGGTGAGTACAGGCGTCTCCACGGTCTCATTTCCACTATTAATATTCTCAAATCGACTTTCTCAAATCATCGCCATAAAACAAGGGTTAATTCAGAAATCAATATATCACATAATATCCCTATATCTTGACCAACTAACAAATAAGCTTAGGTAGGACACACTAGCGAAGGATTTACTCGCTCTCCCTACTAGTTCTATTCCCTAATCTCCGCCAAATCATATCCCTAAGCTCGATACCAACCGTGACACCCCCAAAATAGGTATACATCACCAATTCGAGGTTGTCAATACACCTGATGTAAACAACTACAACTTTATTATTACAACAAGAAACTGCAGAGTTTAAATACAGATATTGCCATCTAAACAATATCCACATACAAATAAATCCTCATCATAATTATTGATACATTATTTTACAAAAATGGTGAGGACTACTAAACAACTCTCTAAAACCATCATTCCATACCCCGACTCTTACTCGCTACATTCTCGCCTCCTGAGAAGAAAAATGGAACAAAAAGGAAAAGGGTGAGCTCAACTAGCCCAGTAAAGAATATTATGACTAAGATAATACAAAACAAATTATCGTTAGTCTTCAACAGGGAAAAATCTAATAGAATACAATAGATAAAAAGTTTTAAATTAATACTCGCAGCGGAAAATATTAATTCATAGAAGAGTTACGTAGAGGATGAAATCTACTAATATCTATGAATTTAACAGTCCATCATCAATATTTTTATCCCTATAACATCAATCAATATATATCTGGAATCATATATTCATCCTTGCACTACAGGCCAAGGATATTCATCAGTTGGTCATGTTCATCTAAACACATGTTCATCTTTGCACTACTGGGCCAAAGATATTCATCGAAATCATTCATCTTTTGCACTACTGAGTGCTAAAGATATTCAATAATATCATCATTTAAGACTGAGGATGATGAAAAATAATTTTTTTTTAAAGAAACGAATCTAGTGAAACAAAATGACAAGGATTAAGGATTAAGGATTCGTACTTTGTTTTATCCACGTCCAAAAATACCTCAAAAATAATCATAGTGGTGTAAAATTAAAGAATGATCAAAACATGGATACAATCAAAGCTAGTATCCAGAATAGATATTTTGGACAAAAATAAAAATTTTCATTTTTCGATGAATAGTGTCGTATTCGTGAATAGTACCGTATACGTGAATAGTGCCGTATACGTGAATAGTATCTCTGACACCAAAAGTTCCAAATTTGATAAAAACTTCATATCAATATTTCAGCATAATGATATTGAAGAAATAATATCATTACGAAAAAAATATCTCTTACCTCGAAAGATCGAAGATTTCTAAATAAAACAGGATATAGGCTATGACTTGAACTTGCACCGTATAGCAATACTCAAAATATACTCAAAATACTCACAAGAATACGCTCGATAATATAGAGAGAGAAAACTTCATTTTCTGGTGTAATTTTCAATTCTAACCTAAGCACCCTATTTATAGGAAAATGCTTAGAACACAAAATGTAAAAATTTAATATAATATTAATATATAAATTAAATTTTCCTACGCCAACCTTCCAAGAACTGAATTCAGCTCATTCAACACACATGTGTAACACACCATAATGAAAAAAACGTTTTTGTTATTTAAAATATTTTAAACTTCCAAAAATCAATTATTTCGGAGCTTCGGAACTTCAATAATTCACAATAAATAGCCCTTTTGTCAGAAAATTCAAAACTCGAGTGTTTTTATAGGAAATTCAATTCTCTACAACTTTACAGAAGAAAGTTTTTCCAAATTCCAAACAGAAATTAATCGAAATCCACAAACGGGCAATTTTACGAGCAATAATCAAATTTCAGTCAAGAAATGGGGTCCACCGACACATAAAATAAGCTTTAAATATTTTTGGTAAAAAAATACTCCTCCTCCACATATACTCATATATCCCACATTCATTGTAAAAATATCATCATTATTATATTATTAAAATATAATAATATATTTAAATGAATTATTTTATCAGAAAAAGATAAAATTTCAATTTTCAAGAATTGTCACATTAAAAATTTTCTCCATCTATATCCACATAAAATCAATATTTTCCTCATCATATGAATCAATAATTAATTATTCACATATAATATTACGAGAATCACAATATTGACAACTAAAGCGCCTCTAGGAGGAGGGGCTTTCCAATAAGAATTTCTCCTTCTCAGCCGCAATTAGGTGACCAAACTCGTCCTTAGACGTAACTTTCTAGACATTGCCAATAATGTTATCTAATAATATTATTCAGATAATATGAATTATTGCTTCGATAATGAAAAATACTGTGTAATGACAATTATTGAAACAACATCAATATAAAATATCAACGCAACAATTATTAAATCAATAAAATAAATACTGAACAGTAATTACTGTAACCATTATTGAGTAGTGCCTTCTTACGTAAGAATCAATAATTGGTGCAATACCGTGTGCTACTGTGTTTTAACCACCGAGTATTTTAACAGTATTAACGGTAACAACTACGCCGTTATTTTTAAACAACTTTATTTGTCGTTTTCCTCCTCCAATCGCTTTACATGGGGCCCACACATGGGCTGCTACTGGTCGCATCGAATATTCTCTACAAACGATGAATATTCCACGACCAAACGAATATTCCCCGACAACAATGAATATTTTATAACCACTTGCTTATTTTGAAATATTTGCGTATTTTACTCATAACTATCCACATTAATCACATCAACCCTTCTATTTCAAAATAATAATTAGAGGAAATTAAATTTCATTAATAATAAGTTGGGGTCTTACAACCTCCCCTCCTTATGAAATTTCGTCCTCGAAATTGACGTACGTACCTGGTGTTTCGAAAAGGTGAGGATACCTCGCTTTCATTTCCGTTTCCAATTCCCAAGTCATTTCCTCTATAGCATGGTTCCTCCACAAAACTTTAACTTGTGGTATGACCTTCGTCGTAGGACATGCTCCTTCCTATCCAAGATCTTGACAGTACCTCCTCATACGTTAAGTCTTCTGGCTATCTCGTCCTGTTCTAACTCAATAACGTGGTTGGGTCTTTCACATATTTACTGAAGCAGATATGTGAAATACATTATGAACACGAGATATACTTGGAGGTAACGCGAGTCTATAGGCTACATTTCCTACTCGGTCAAGAATTTGAAATGGACCAATAAATCGTGGATTGAGCTTTCCTCTCTTCCCAAATCTTGTAACTCCCTTCCATACAGCAACTTCCAACAATACATGATCCCCTATACTAAATTCCACGTCCTTTCGATGAAGATCCGCATAACTCTTTTGTCGATCTTGTGCCGTTTGTATACTTTGTCCGAATCATTTGGATCTTTTCGGTAGTCATATCGTACTAACTTTCGGGTCCCAACAATGTTGCTTCACCCACCTCATCCCAACATATTGAGAGCGACACTTTCGTCCATATAATGCTTCAAATGGAGCCACACCTATACTTGCCTGATAACTATTGTTGTAGGAGAATTCCACCAATGGTAAATACTTATCCCAACTGCCCTTGAAGTCTAGGACACAGAGTCTTAATAAATCTTTAAGAGTTTGAATAGTCCTCTCGATTGTCCGTCCGCTTTGAGGATGGTATGCCGAATCGAATCGTGAAATGCACCTATAGCTTTTTTGCAAGCTAACCCAAAATCTTGAAGTGAATCTTGGGTCACGATCCGAAACTATAGATACTGGCATGCCATGCAACCTCACAATCTCATTTACATACATACTAGCAAGACGTTCAAGAGAATAAGTTTCCCGTATCGGCAAGAAATGTGCAGACTTGGGTAATCTATCAACAATAACCCAAATAGCATTTATGCCTTGAGAAACCGTGGGAAGACCCGTAATGAAATCCATGGTAATGTGTTCCCACTTCCATTTTGGAATCTCAAGTGGTTGCAACTGACCCTTAGGTACTAGATGCTCCGCCTTTACACGTTGACAAGTTAAACACGTTGAGATAAACTTTGTAATCTCTCTCTTCATATTGTTCCACCAAAATGTATATCGAAGATCACGATACATTTTGGTACTTCTAGGATGGATTGCAAATGGTGTATTGTGTGCCTCCATCATAATCTTGTACTTCAAATCAGAGTCGTTAGGGACACAAAGTCTGGAGTGGACTCGAAGTATTCCTTCTTCATCAATTCTCGCTTCCGGAATAGCACCTTATTGTACTTTCTTCTTCATATGCATCAGCTCCGGGTCGGTGGCTTGAGCAACCTTAACTTTTTCTATTAAATTTGGCTCTATCGATACTTGACATCATCGCACTTTCGTTCCTCGCATATGATCTTCTACTCAACGCCGTCACCTACCACGTTCGCTTTTTCCGGGATGGTATTGAATAGTGTGTCGTAGTCTTTCAATAGCTCGAGCCAACGTCATTGTCGCATGTTGAATTCTTTTTTGAGTAAAGAAATATTTAAGGCTTTTATGGTCCGAATATATCTCCACTTTCTCCCCATATAGATAGTGCCTCCATATCTTTAGCGTAGCAACGATCACGCCAACTCTAGATCATAAGTAGGATAATTCCTCTCATATTCTTTAAGTTGTCGCGAGGCATAGGCTATGACTTTCCCACGTGCATGAGAACACATCCTAACCCTTTGCACAAGCATCATCAGAGATAACAAATCCATCCGAACCGGATGGTATTGTTAGAACAGTCTTAATAAATAAGTCTCCTCTTAAGCTCTTGGAAACTCTTCTCGCATTCTTCGCTCCAAACGAATTTTGTATCCTTCCGAGTTAGTTGGGTTAATGGAGTAGCGATTCGAGAAAACCCTTCCACGAATCTCCGATAATAACCAGCTAAACCCAAAAAGCTACGTACTTCAGTCACCGACTTCGGTTGCTCCCAACTTTGTATTGCTTCAATCTTCGCCGGGTCAACAGATACTCCATGTTTTGACACCACGTGCCCAAGGAATGCTACTTCTTCAAGCTAGAACTCGCATTTCTTCAACTTATCATATAGCTTGTTTTCACGAAGCCTTTGGAGTACCAGCTTCAAATGGTGCTCATGATCTTCACGACTTTTGGAATATATGAGGATGTCATCAATAAAGACAACAACGAATTGATCCAAATATTCTTTGAATACTCGATTCATCATATCCATGAAAGCCGCAGGAGCATTAGTCAATTCGAAAGACATAACTAAGAATTCATAATGCCCATACCGAAGTTCTCAAGGCGATCTTTGGAATATCCTCGCCTAATTTTTAGTGATGATATCCGAATCTAAGATCGATTTTGAAAAAGAATTGTGCTCCTTGCAATCTGGTCAAACAAGTCATCAATACGAGGTAGAGGATACCTATTCTTGATGGTGACATGGTTCAATTCCGATAGTGAATACAAAGTCGCATACTCCCGTCTTTCTTCTTTACGAATAAAACAGAGCACCCCAAGGAGATGTACTAGGGCGAATGAAACCGATGTCCAACAATTCCTCGTAGTTGGACCTTTAACTCTGAAGTTCAATAGGAGCCATTCGATATGGGGTTTTAGAAATGGGCTTTGTACCGTGTTCAAGGTCAATAAAGAATTCAACTTCACGTTCGGGGTAGGCCGGAAGTTCTTCGTGAAATACGTCGGAAAGTTAATAACAACAGAATATTATTCAATTTTGACGTGTCTTTATTCAAATCCATAACATGGGCTAAGAAAGCTTGACATCCGTTTTTCAATAAACGAATCGCTTTATGATTAGATATGACAATGATTGATTTTAATGGTTTAGTTGCTCGAATTGAACAACAAAGTTGTTTAGGAATATGAAAACTAACAACCTTACGAAAACAATCAATTTTGGCATGATGAGTAGTTAACCAATCAATCCCTAAAATCACATCAAACGCAAGTATCTTTAAAGAGATAAGGTCAACAGGTAAGATAAAGGTGCCAACTTGGATTAGACAAGATTTATAAACAGTGGATGTGATGAAAGTTTCTCCTAACGGAGTTTCCACAGATAGGTCAAAGTCTAATTTTTTCGGAGTCAAATTTCAACGTTGAGTACAAGTAGGAGAGATAAATGAATGGGTAGCACCGGTATCAAGTAAGGTATAAACTTCGCAAGAATTTATAAATAGCTTACCCGTGATCACCTCGTTTGGGTTCCTCACATTTTGACCATCCACAACAAACGCTTCTTCCAGAACCGCTTGACTTTGACTTTTACGGGATGATCTTTTGAGTCACCGTCCCCTCATTGAACTAGGTTTCACTACATCGTTCTCGAGCGATATGTCCTTCCTTTCCACAATTATAGCATACCTTGAATCTGTTGTGGGCGCTTTGACCGATATGTCCCTCTTTCCGCATTTATAGCATATAATGGGGTGGTCGTTCTCCTCCCTTAGAACCGATTCTTCTGCCAAGACTGCTGCCTTCACATGGTCGTTGTTAAATCTCCTCTTTGTAAAATCTCCTCCTGACTCGCTTCTTCTATTTTCATGGCCATGATTACCACCAGAGTGGTTACCATTTTTGTCCGTCTTTTTCTTTCTCCGCTGGTTATCGTTGTTTTGTTGACTACTATCTCCTAGTATGATCCCCGATTGTGGTCCCTAAGTTGACCGTACTCGTTATCTCGCTTCTAATAATTGAGCCCTATTTACAACATCTCTGAATAGAGAGAAAATTTAGGAGAAATGAGATACTTGACGTATCTTAGGGTTTCAAACCTCTCGAAAACATCCGCGTCATCGTTCCTCATTCTCCACCAAATGAGGTGCAAACTGGATAACTCTGCAAACTTCGCCTCGTCATCGAGACACCGCCATGTTGTTCTGCTCCAGCCTAATAAACTCCACTTCCTTCATATATGACGAACACTTTCGTGAAAGTATTTGTCATTAAATAGTTTCAAACGCTCTCCCAAGACATGTGAGTGTGGTCGGATGGGTACGCTTCACGACTCCCACCAAGAGTCTCGCCTCGCCACGGAACATAAAGGTGGCGAATGGAACCTTCTGTTTCTCCGTGCATCCCAAGACATCGAATATCTTGGTAATTTTCTTGACCCATGTTTACGCCATGATCGGATCCGCTTTCCCTTAAATTCGTGGTCCCAACTTTTGAATAAATTTGGTTGTGACAACCCGTGAATTGCTATCATTTCCTCCTATATTTTAAACACGAGTCTCCTCGTCGATTTTGCATGAACTGCAAAAGCTTCTAAACATCCCCTCGCTCATCATCTCGCTCGGTGATGTTGTTCACATGAGGAACATTGCAAGCTCATTGCACGCTCTCCTCGTCGTTGGTGAGTACAGCGCCTCCATGGTCTCATTTCCACTATTAATATTCTCAATCGACATTCTCAAATCACCGCTATAAAACAAGGGTTAATTCAGAAATCAATATATCACATAATATCCCTATATACTTGACCAACTAACAAATAAGCTTAGGTAGGACACACTAACGAAGGATTTACTCGCCTCTCCCTCCTAGTTCTATTCCCAATCTCCGCCGTAAATCATATCCCTAAGCTCGATACCAACCGTGACACCCCCCAAAATAGGTATACATCACCAATTCTCGAGTTGTCAATACACTGCATGTAAAACAACTACAACTTTATTATTACAACAAGAAAAGCTGTGAGTTTAAATACGAATATTGCCATCTAAACAATATCCACATACAAATAAATCCTCATCATAATTATTGATACATTATTTTACAAAAATGGTGAGGACTACTAAACAACTCTCTAAAACCATCATTCCATACCTCGACTCTTACTCGCTACATTCTCGCCTCCTGAGAAGAAAAATGGAACAAAAAGGAAAAGGGTGAGCTCAACTAGCCCAGTAAAGAATATTATGACTAAGATAATACAAAACAAATTATCGTTAGTCTTCAACAGGGAAAAATCTAATACAATACAATAGACAAAAAGTTTTAAATTAATACTCGCAACGGAAAATATTAATTCATAGAAGAGTTACGTAGATGATGAAATCTACTAATATCTATGAATTTAACAGTCCATCATCAATATTTTTATCCCTGTAACATCAATTAATATATATCTGGAATCATATATTCACCCTTGCACTACAGGCCAAGGATATTTATCAGTTGGTCATGTTCATCTAAACACATGTTCATCTTTGCACTACGGGCCAAAGATATTCATCAGAAATCATTCATCTTTGCACTACATGCCAAAGATATTCAATAATATCATCATTTAAGACTGAGGATGATGAAAAATATTTTTTTTTTAAAGAAATGAATCCAGTGAAACAAAATGACAAGGATTAAGGATTAAGGATTCGTACTTTGTTTTATCCACGTCCAAAAATACCTCAAAAATAATCATAGTGGTGTAAAATTCAAGAATGATCAAAACATGGATACAATCAAAGATAGTATCCAGAAAAGATATTTTGGACGAAAAGAAAAATTTTCATTTTTCGATGAATAAGTGTCGATTCGTGAATAATACCGTGATAATGTGAATAGTCTTGCAGATATCGTGAATAGTAACTCCGATACCAAAAGTTCCAAATTTGATAAAAACTTGATCAATATTTCGTAATAATGATATTGAAGAAATAATATCATTACAAAAAAAAATATCCCTTACCTCGAAAGATCAGTACTTCTAGCTGAAACACCGGATATAGGCTATGACTTGAACTTGCACCGTATAGCAATACTCAAAATATACTCAAAATACTCGTAAGAATACGCCGATAATATAGAGAGAAAAACTTCATTTACGGTGTAATTTTCAATTCTAACCTTAGCACCCTATTTATAGAAAAATGCTTAGAACACCAAAGCAGAAAATTTAATATAATATTAATATATAAATTAAATTTTCCTACGCCAACCTTCCAAGAACTGAATTCAGCTCATTCAACACACATGTGTAACACACCATAATGAAAAAAACGTTTTTGTTATTTAAAATATTTTAAACTTCCAAAAATCAATTATTTCGGAGCTTCGGAACTTCAATAATTCACAATAAATAGCCATTTTGTCAGAAAATTCAAAACTCGAGAGTTTTTATAGGAAATTCAATTCTCTACAACTTTACAGAAGAAAAGTTTTCCAAATTCCAAACAAAAATTGACCGAAATCCACAAACCAAGCGATTTTACGAGTGCAATAATCAAATTTCAATTCAAGAAATGGGGTCCATCAACACATAAAACATGCTTTAAATATTTTTGGTAACAAAATACTCCTCCTCCACATATACTCATATATCCCACATTCATCGTAAAATATCATCATTATTATATTATTAAAATATAATAATATATTTAAATGAATTATTTTATCGTAAAAGATAAAATTTCAATTTTCAACAATTGTCACATTAAAAATTTTCTCCATCTATATCCACATAAAATCAATATTTTCCTCATCATATGAATCAATAATTAATTATTCACAAATAATATTACAGTAATCACAATATCGACAACCGTGCGCTTCCTGTGAAAGAGGGCTTTCAATAAGAATTTTTCCTTATCTACACGCAATTAGGTGACCAAACCTCTCCTTAGTGTAACTTTCTAGACATTGCCAATAATGTTATCTAATAATATTATTCAGATAATATGAATTATTTCTTCGATAATGAAAATACATGTAATGACAATTATTGAAACAACAACAATATAAAATATATCAACGCATCAATTATTAAATCAATAAAATAAAATACCTGAATAAAGAATTATCGTAACCATTATTGAGTAGTGCCTTCACGTAAGAATCAATAATTGGTGCAATACTGCAATGCTATCGTGTTTTAACCAATTTAGGTATTTTAACAAGATTAATTGTGAATAACTACGCCAATTATTTTTAAACAACTTTATTTGTCGCTTTCCTCCTCCAATCGCTTTACATTATGGGGCCTACACATGGTCGCGCCTTGTCGCATTTAATATTCCCCAACAAAGACGAATATTCCACGACCAAGCTTAATATTCCCCGACAACAATGAATATTTTATAACCACTTGCTTATTTTGAAATATTTGCGTATTTTACCCATAACTATCCATATTAATCATATCAACCCTTACTATTTCAAAATAATAATTTGAGGAAATTAAATTTCATTAATAATAAGTTGGGGTCTTACAACGTAGGGTACGCGATAAATTCGATCACCTAGAGTACTTGCAGCAGAGTGTTTTCGATCCTATGTGATTGCTAAACATTCTCGCTAAAGATGGTTTATGGTGGTGATGCACTGTTAAACCTGGAGAAGAGTTCAAGGTCCGTATAGTCTTATGATTGTTAAAGGTTCAAGTCGAGATACTTGATAACCTAGGGACGTAGTTCAAGGTGTTATGACCCCTCAGCACGATTTGGAATCTTTTAAATTCCTGTTATTCATATTGCTTCCCAATTATTGAGCAATTGTGGAAGATTCTTGTTATTCTGAAAGGTGAAAGTGGAAAGGATGAGAAAATTAAGCAAAACATAAGAATTTCAAGAAAGAAATAAAATTCCAAAAAGATGAGAAATGTGGAACTCTTAAAAGAGGATGGGATGAGGAATATGATGATCTTAGAAAGATCCTTAGAGAAAGAATTTGGTTGCAGAACCTAAGGAATAAATAGATATTAACATAAAATCTATTTTGATAGATTGAATGAATGAAGATTAATAAATAAAATTTTGAGGACGAAATTCTTAGAAAAAGGGGTGAATAATGTAATATCCTGAGTGTTTATGAGTTGAGTATATGATAACTATCCTTAGAAAAGGAAATGAATGGGTTAACAAATATATAATACTCAAAATATAATTGAGTTCAAGTAAAAGCTTATGAAATAAAATTTACAAGAATTTATTATGAAGAATGGTGGGAGTAGGAAATATAAAAACTATATTAAGGTAATGTGATGAAGTTATTCAACGATAAATTTTGAAAAGAGATTTGGTGAAAACCGAGTAAGGGAGGTTTCGTTAACTCCGAGGACGAAATCCTTATAAGGGGGAAAGATGTGACAACCCAAATTTTTATAAATTATTAAAATAAGAATTTAATAATTAAAATTCTTATTATGAGATATTTTGAGTTTGAGTATGTATATATACGTGCTATATATGTTGAAATATATGATCTCGGTGTGAAGAGAAATATATATTCATATATTGGGAAAGTGAGGAATTAATAGTCAAGCTAACTATTGAAGGAATTAAATGAATTTAGTAATTAATTTTAAATATTTATTGAAGTAAATAAATATTTTAAATTTATTTATTTATTGAGATAAATAAATAATCGATGAATTGTGGTGAATTAATTTAGTAACTAAATTGATTAATGATAATTAAATTGAGTGTTGATAATTTTATCTAAAGGATTTAATTTTAGAAAATAATTAAATTAAATTAATTGCTTAATATTTAACAAGATAATTAAATTAAGTGAATTATTTAATATTAAATGAATAAAATAATGTTTCTAATTTATTATAATTAGATATATATTTATTTATAATTATAATAAGATTATAATTATTATAATTATAAATTATAAGATATTTAATGGGTTGCATGTGTGACAAGTAGTAACTATATAATATAATATTATTTAAATAATCTATTTGGGGGAAAAAGGTGTTAGTCAAACAAGGCCTTGTGGCCTTTGGTTTATTCCAACTAACGTCTTCTTATTTTTATAACTGAAGTGTGCGTGGGTGAGTGAGTGGCCAATTTATATTATCTACGCATCTTATTTTTCCTAAGGCTAGTGGTGAGTTAGGTGAGAAGAAGAATTGCATAGGGTTTGCAAGAGAGAAGAAAAACTAGTTTTTGGAGATTGGCAAGAGGAAGAAGGAAATTACTAATCTTAGTCACCATCTTTTTTTGTAAAGATACAATCGAAGAGAAGGTATAACCTACTTCAACTCTAATTTTTTGATAATTTTGTGGAATTGATAAAAATACATGTATATATATGTTCTATAATCCGTTAATCCTCGTTTGTGGGTGTTATTTGATGATTAAAGGTATGGAATAGGGTTGTAGTAGAAGGTTGTATATATGAGAATTGATGCCTTATATGTGTTGTAATTTGTTATTGGATTGTGATAATATGTTAAGAAACAAAAACGGCGTAGTTTAAATCGTGTTAATTGGTTAAGAAACGAAGTCATGGTGATCGAATTCGCTAGAGATGTTAAAACATGAAAATAGAGTATGAACATGTGTTTTGGGTCAAATTTTAGGTTGGTTAATGTTTTTATAAATTGTTAGAATTCTAGTATGTTGTAGTTCTATGAATTACGAATCCATAGAATCGAAAACGGACTAATTTGGATGTGTATAACTCAAGTTATGAAGATTAGTAGGAGAAAAAGGGTCAAAAATCGCAAAGAACAGTAGCTTCAGGTCCCATTTCTGCTAATTCAAAACAACGCAATTGCTTATGCCTTAAGTTATTTGGGGTGCAGCTGCGTTATAGAAGAGGCAGTAAATTACACTGCCTCAAGGCTTAATTAAGTGAATGCTACCAAAGTATGTCAGGTGTGGCTAGTTTGACCTATTTTAGTAAAATAGGCATAACGTTTTCATACGAACTCCGAATGGAGTGATTTAAGATGATCCAGAATGAGGACGAATAGACCTATAACTTTTGTCTTTAAGTTTTTTAATTTGAGGTCCTTAGAAAGGGTCAAAATTTTCATTTGTAGGACTATTGTGTTTTCGGAGGCAATCGGAGGGCGTCGGGCATGCACGTATGCAAGTGTAATGCTCTTGACGGTAAGAGATGTTGTTCTAAGTTATAGAACATGAATATTATGAAGTATAATGATGCTTAACATTAATAAATGATATATTAGATAAGTTATATATGCATACTAAGCACACACAAGAGAGACAAATCCAAGGTAGATTTAATAAACGTCAAACGCCGTGATAAGTGTTAATGAATGTAAAAAGTGTTTTAAGTTAAACGAAATGAACATTATAAGGTATGAAATGAGTTTAATATAAAACCAATAATGATTCCTAGCAAGACTTAAGCACTTGAACGAACTTCGAATATGAAATACATTGAGATATAAGTTGAAAGTTAACACAATCAAATTGAACATTGTGTATTTATGATAGGAAGGGTTATGAGACGTAAATTAAAGTTTACATTACAACTACTATGCGTTGCTATGTGACTAATAGTTTATGTGCATGATTATATAATTGTGTAGGGCACGTGAAGTGCGTATAATCGTAAAGTCGATTAAATCATTATTGGTAAACAACAATCAAGGCAAGTCTTTCAGTTCCTATTTGCTATGTGAATTTGATTGATTTAAATCTTTATTACAAAGAGCATGATGTGTTATATATATGTTGAATGTATGAAATGTTAAAGTCAACTTATGACTACGTTGATTGAGTAAAGCATGCTGATTGATTAAGGAACTCAATCTTTATACATCTTTATACTTGTTATATGAACTGTAACATATATATTATGTTAGTCCAATGTTTATGAGATATATGTTGAGCATGCTATTCTGTGCTATGTGATGCATGAAAACTGTTAGATTTTACTGGGTTGTCGAGCTCAACCTTGCAAATAACCACTTTTATAGGTTCAAGATTCAAGGTAAAGTTATGTGTTACTTGAAAGACATGAATCAGATGTGATACTTGAAGATTTATACACTTTGGTTGTGTTATTATTATTTGAACCATGTTTAAGGTTCCGAATAATGTATTAATGTTGAATTGTAATATTATTTTGCAATGTAAACTATTGTAGTATTAAAAATGATTTCTGAGATATTTAGATGTAAAGGTTGAAAGTTCTGGGAACGAGAATAGTTTGTAATAGAAAATTTTAATTATTTCGCAAATTTCAATGGTTGTATTATGATTTAATGATGTAAAAATTAGAGGTTGAATGTATTATTAATGACCGAAGTTGAGAATTAAATTGTATAAATTTTGGGGTCGTTACAGTGATACTTGAGTGAAGCTCAGTCACCTTAGGTGTAACAAAATCCCTCAACGCTTTCTGGTCTTCGGTAGCCATTATTTCTTCTTTTTTAGAATTCTCAAAGTTTTCCCTTGTACCTTTAATCTACTTATTAGCCTTTGAAACCGTTTCTCAATATTGTCCTCAAAAGGAAGAAAGTCTGGGTTTTTGGACTCAGTTTGCATAAACTAACTTCAAGACACTAAAATAGAAAGAACAAAAAAAAGAAAAAGTGTTTAAGTAAAACTGGACTAATTAAACTGATATTGCAAGATATTAAAATCTATACTAAGTTCCCCGGCAGCGACGCCAAAAACTTGTTGGGTGTAAAATCTAATTACGCTCACACGTAAGTGCACGTGATCAACAAGTAATATAATGATAGGTCGAGTATCATTCCCACAGAGATTTAGTAAGATATTAACCCTCACAATTACCAGCCTTATATTAATCCAAATTTTATTAAACTATCCAATTTAAGAATTATAAGTATAAAAACTGAAAATATTAAAAATACTAAAGATATCAACCAAGCAACAAACTTAAAAACTATAATTTCAAACAAATATTGGAGAATTAGGCTTACAACTTCACTCTAAGTATCACCCTGATTATTACACCTGATTCCAGTTTAATGCATTATCCCAGTTTATTAATCAAGAACACTTAAGTAGAACTAGTCATCTCTCGATGCACTAATACCGTATTAACTTAAATCCACAAATTAGATAGAATTATGCTAAACACCTTAATTAACTAATTCTCTATATCTCTATGTGAATTACAATCAAAGAAGGTTTAAGTTCAAGTTCTTTGTTCGATTACATGCGATGCTAGGCATATCTCTACCCTAACATTCATCAAGATTCCATTCAATCTTAGAATTCAAGAACACATGCATTAATAACTAGGTCTAGACTCATATTTCCTCTCTCGAATCCATACAAGTCCACATAGAATTTGTGATCAAGCAATTCATAGATTCAAGCACAAATCAATATAGATAAACTGAAAGATAGATTATTAAACTGAAAATCAAAGATACATAATCATCGTTCAACCCAAAGATCCGTCATAAGCCTAACAAGTAAATTAGTTCATCATAATTGAAATACAAACTGAATTCATCAAAGTAAATATCATCCCAATTACAAGTATTGAACTAAAGAAAAAGAATGAATCCAAAACCACCTTTCTCTCTAGCCTCAATTTGTAATGATCGTGAATTCTCCTTCAAATCCTTCCTCCAATGCTCTTGCTCAAAATAAGTCTTCAAATTCTCCAATTGATTGTTCCTCCTTTTATCTCTCTTGTTGTTGTTGTTTAAGTAAGGAACGAGAATTTCATGAATGAATTATAAGAGAATAAATATTTATTTGAAAATAAATATTGATGTGCTGTGAAATGAATAATTCAACTAAGTCAAATTGAATGTATAAGTGTGGATTGTAAGATGCCTTGTGTGGCATGAGAAGGGAAATTTAAGTTATTAAACTAAGAAGAAGATTAATTTCTTATAATTATATAAAGAATGAAATACACTCTTAGATTAGTAATATCATCAATGTAGAAGTTAATTCATACCATGTAAAAACTTATGTGGTGATAGAATTCGAAATTGGCTTGAGGCTAAACCATTTTGACACTTTGCCAGGACCCAAGCAAGTATTGCGTTCCTCCCAACAAAGACAAAATGGCGCAAATTGCACCATTAAGCAATCTAAGAAAATTGGTTTCTACTGTAGAAATGAAATAGAACTTTAATGTAAGGTGTGACATGAATAAAATCATATGCTAAGAATACATTCTAATGATATAAAGTATCAAGTAGTACAAA
Source organism: Panax ginseng (assembly GCA_020205605.1). Lineage (NCBI taxonomy): Eukaryota > Viridiplantae > Streptophyta > Magnoliopsida > Apiales > Araliaceae > Panax > Panax ginseng. The sequence continues at coordinate 106,026,439 of CM035128.1, read as the reverse complement.
AAAATCATAAGTGATTTTAATACATAAATAACTAAATATCTGTGTATCCCAGAAATTGAGAAAGGAATTATGTTTGTAAACTGGACAGATAATATTAAATAATGTTATAATGTGTTTATGTGAGTAGTAAAAATAATTATGAAGATACCCGGAAAATAATACCTAACTGTATTATTTTATTACATGTATTTAATGTACATGGATTATATGATGCGAGTACATAAATAATCCCTAAATTTTCCTAATATGGTAACAATTGTACATTAAAATTACATTTGGGAGTTAAAGTAACTAACTGAGCCAAATTGGAGCACGATGTTGTAACATACAATTCATCAGTTACACCATAGTACAATGAAGAGTGACCTAAGGCTAAAATACGTAACTTCCAAGCAAGAAATCATTGGCTATGGAGATGGCTGGTGGTGGGTTGTTAAAAAACTCTCAAATAACCAATGTTATATTCCATTACACCATGAATTCAACCTCAGTGCAATATAATTGCCCAGTCCAAGTTTCTTCTATAAATGGCAGCTTTATTTTCAGTTTTTACGTTACTTGTAATTGTCTGTTGAAACCTTGAGAATTTGAGTTTTTGTGTGTGTTGTCCAAAGAAGAGGCTAGCAATCTCATAAGGAAGAAACTAAGTTTATTAAGCTCCAAGAGGTATAAAAATCTTAGCTTTTGTTCTTAGTTGGGTGTTGTCAAATTCTTGAAATTACTTGAATTTCTCTGTCAATCAAAGTGAATTAGCATGCCATACTGTGTTTATGAAGTATATTTACATGTATGAACTCTTAAATGATGGATTGGAACATGTTTAAAATGAAAAGAATCAAAGTAGAATAAGGCTCTGTAAAACAAAGTATGTTTCTGCTTCTAGTCCAGGCATGGCGCAGCTGTGCCCTATTTATACTAGGGTGTAGCGCAGCTGCACCGTACCCCAGAATCAGTTTCTGGATTCTGTTATGCTATATTGTTGCTAATATGGTATTATGACTTATGTATACATGAAAAAGAGGTATAACATGTATTATAAAGCTTTCTTGTGAGTTATGAAGTTTTAACCATGATTTAGTAGGAGATCTTTAACAAGGACTTTAAATTTTGAAAACAAACTTTATTGAAATTCATGTTATGCAATTTTTGGGCTTAGTAGTCTATACACATAACTGATTCCACACATAAATGAGCATGATATATGATTTATAGTTCATTTGTTCATGACCACCTTATTAGGCTTTGTGTTAAAGGAATTTTTCAAAGAAAAGTTTGTCATATCAAAGCTAATGTACATGAGTACTACATGATATACATTTTGATCTTGAAAAGAGGATTTTCATGACTTAGTTACTTATGATAAGAGTTTTAAAGTTGTCTTGTATCTGTTAAAAGCTTAAAATGGTTTCAAAAGCAAACTTGAATATGTTTTCAAAACAAGTTGCATTAAATATGAGTATTGAGATTCTAAGGATTTAAAGATGTCATGTTATGTCTATAATTGAGCATGATGATAACTAAACCAAACATGAGTTTAAAGCATGACTCGAAGTGTTAAACAATGATAGTTGTGAACAAACAATATGAATACTATAAGCATGCGTAGTAACAGATTGTGAAATCACTTTATGTGGATATATGGCCAAGTTATAAAACATGGTAACTGCATGATCTTGTTATGCTTTAATTCCATGTAAGTTGTAAGTTAAAACTTTTAAAAATAAACTCAAGAAGGGTTATATGCTTATGTGAGAACCTCTAACATGTATGTATGTCAAAGTATAAGTCCATAGGTGTGTTAGAGTTGGACAGAAACAGGGTGTGCAAATCTCAACCTTGGTCTAGTCAGGGGATAAGCAGCATTCTGCATCCCTAAGCTTGAGCAGTATGCAATTGCTACCATCCTGCAGTCATGAATAGTTTCTATTTTTGATCTGAAGTTCAAAACATGCTTATATGATTACTTTAACTTGTATTATATGACCAATATGTTATATAATGTGATAGGAAACATGCTAGGTGATAGTGATGAATGTTAATAAGAAATTATGACTTTCAAATGTTAAGTCCAAAATAAGGTTTACAAGCTATAAAGTAATAAGTTATTGGACCATGTGGTATCATGTAATCTGATTTGTACCTTGAAGATGTAGGATATGTGATGATTTGATTCTTGTAAGTGTAGACTCATATTAGTTTACACATACTAATTGGAAAGACCGACTTGTTAATGTTAGGTCGTTTCAACGCAAGTTAATTAAATCTAGATTTAGATTGTAGCTGAGCAAACAGGAAAGTCTCCGAACTTCACCATTTGATTGTGCAAGTTGATAAACTTCACTTGTGTTTTTGTGAAAGTTTCCTATCCTTCTCATATTTTATTGAGCAGGTTATTGTTGAATTGAAAGTTATTCATTTAAGCTTGAACTTTATTTCCAAGCATGTTATTAAGTGGTTTTAATTACTTTACAATTATTCCACATCGATATTATGAATATTCGCACTTAGTGCACTCGAGTTCGTACAGTTTTGGACTTGTACATCATTTAAAGTTCTATAATTCTTGAATTGTGTCAGATAGAGTCCGAACCTTTGTTCAGTCAGACAAATGTATGAAGTTTTATAAAAGCTATCCAAACCAATTAATGGTAAGGATTCTTAGACTGAAAGAACACCCCTTTTATGATAAGGGAGTACCCCAGGTATCTAATATAAAATACAAAGAGTAGATTTAAATGTTATGCATATACATGGTGTACGCGAGGCTAATCCCCTCAAGTACTTATTCTGTAGCCAGTAACCAAAGGGTCAATCAGCTATTGATTCCATTGGAGTTTTATAGTTCAAAGTCTACTTGACTATTAGTTATTCTAAAAGAAATCATTATCTTTGCTTCTAATATTCATATTGTTGAATCCTTCAGATATTCATATTGTTGAATTCATTGTCAGATATTTTCCATTCATCATGATATATCCTTATTGTTGTATTTAAACTTGTTGAGCAAACTTGTTTCTCATCCTTGTTATATCATAAATTATATTGCAGCTAAGCCCGAGACCTTAGGAAAGGACAAGGGTAAAAGAAAGATGTTGGAGAGTTGTGAGGAGCAGACTTTACCTTATGCCTAGTTTAAACTACTGTTATGTAATATGAACCCTAACGATTATTTTAGGGTATGTTTTTAAGATTGTATTAAGGTTATTGAATCTTGGGACCAGTAACACCTTTTGAACGAATGACGTACGTTTATTATATTCCGCATTGTAGTTATCATATATTGTTTAAAGGTGGATGTATGTATTTTATCGTGATGACCGGACCGGCGTCAGAGGACCCGGATTCAGGGGTGTCATAGGTTGGTATCAAAGTTGTAGGTTATAAACGTTAGGAATGCAAAACCTATGTTACAACCTTAGTAGAAAACTCAAGTAGAGTATGTAACTGATGGGTTGAGAAAATCCATCGAGTTTTATTGTGATACTGAAGTTGTTTATTTAAATCAAAAATGATTGATAGACGTCTTAAACTTCTTAATGCTAACATGGATAGCATATCACATAAAGCCTAATAGTTTTCTTCCTTTCCTCAGATCATGCCACCTAGGAGACTACTGCGAAACTAGAGGGAGGAAGGATCTGTTAACAATGGTGGAGGGGAAAATGTTGATCCAATGCAGAACTTCGTTAACCTGTTAACTGAGGTAATACAAAATAGACCCCCGCCAACAGCAGGGCAGCCAGGACATCACTTGGCTAGCTTTAAGGACTTTAATTTGGTAGGACCACCAGAGTTCCGGGGAACCTTGGACCCAATTGAAGCCTAGACATGGATAGAAGAAATGGAGAAGGTGTTTGAGGTCGTACGAGTGGTCGAAGCACAGAAGACGAGTTTTGCCACTTTCATGATGAAGGGCGAAGCTAACTATTGGTGGAAAGTCAATAAGGGACGAGCAGACGAAGGAGTTATACCTTAGGATAGATTTAAGGAGCTATTCCTTGAGAATTACTTCTTAGAGAATACGCAACATGATATGGAAGTTAAGTTTCTGGAACTGAATCAAGGTAGTATGTCTGTCGCAGAGTGCGAGGCAAAATTTAACGAGTTTGTCTGATTCGCTTCACATCAGGTTGATACGGAGGCAAGGAAGGCAAGGAGGTTCGAATTAGGACTGAAACCATGGGTGTAGAAAGCAGTGGTTGTATTAAAGATTAAGACTTACTCTGATCTGTTGTAAAGGGCTATCATTGTCGAAGGAGGAAATGAAGCCATCGCTCAATTCAAACAAGAAAAGAAGACCGGTCATGAAGGACAAAAAGGGGGAAGCAGCGGAGACAGAAACCCCAACAAGCGTAAATGGACAGAGAGCCAATCCTCTGGAGGTAATAAGTCTGGGGGGAGGCCAAGAAAAGTATGAAGTGGAACAAGTGTGGGAGGAATCACTTGGGGGAGTGCATGAAGGGAAAGAGTGTTTGTTATCGTTGCGGACAACCGAGGCGCATGGCTCCTAAGTGTTCAAATAAGCAGAAGGGAGGATTTTTCTCGTGTGGAGCCATAGACCATTAAATCAAGGACTGCTCGAAGAGAAAGGGCGATGCAACTAGCGACAACCGCAACCACAATAACAACAATAATGGGCTGAACATTAGAGGGCCAGCCAGTTAAGTCAATAGACCAACGGAACGAACGTTCAACATGACCGTACAGGATGCGGTGGAGTCTAAGGACGTGGTGTCAGATATCATTCTGATCAATGATATAGATGTATACTTGTTATTTGATTCGGGTGCTACCTGCTCTTTTGTTTCCGAAGAATTTTCTAAACAGTTAGACTTACCCCATGAGAGATTAAAACACCCTTTGAATGTAGAAGTAGTGAACAAGGAAATTATCCCCGTAGAATACATTTATAGAAATTGTTATTCCAAATTGCGAGGATTTAAGCTCAAAGTGGATTTGATACCGATTCATTTGGGGGAGTTCAATGTAATCCTTAGGATGGATTGGTAATCGCTTCACAGAACAATTATATACTGTAAGAAGAAGTGTGTACACCTTAAGACTCCGAATAAGTTGAAGGTGGTATTTTATGGTAGTAAATCACCGAGATAATCTCAATTTCTGATGTTGGTGCAAGCGCAGAGATTGCTTAGGAAGGGTTTTATAGGTTAGTTGGCTCACGTGGCTGATACTCGACAAGTTGAGGGTGAACTGAGTCAGATACCTATTGTAAGGGATTTTGTTGATGTCTTCCCAGAAGAGATTGAGTTTGTTATTGATTTGGCACCCAACACCGGTATACAAAGCGTTGTATCGTATGGCACCGGTAGAGATGAAAGAACTAATGGCTCAATTACAAGAGTTATTAGATAATGGATACATTCAACCGAGCGTATCACCGTATGGAGCACCAATCTTATTCATAAAGAAGAAAGATGGGTCGCTAAGACTTTGTATCGACTACCGAGAGTTGAACAAGGTCACCATTAAGAACAAGTACACTTTGCCTAGGATAGACGATTTGTTTGATCAGTTAAGGGGGGGCGATGTACTTTTCAAAGATTAACTTGAGGACTGGTTATCACCAACTGAAAGTGAGGCCGAAGGACATTCCAAAGACGACATTCAGAACTCGGTATGGACGCTTTGAGTTTCTGGTAATGTCATTCGGATTGAAGAATGCGCCAACAACATTTATGGATTTGATGAACAGAGTGTTCAAATAGTATTTAGATAAGTTTGTTATCATATTCATCGATGACATTCTAGTGTATTCAGAGACAGAGGAAGAACACGCCGAGCATCTTCGGATAGTGTTGGGGACATTAAGGAGGGAAAAGTTGTATGCAAAATTTTCCAAGTGTGAGTTTTGGTTGCAAAGAGTGCAGTTTTGGGGACACGTTATCAACAAGAATGGTGTTTTAGTGGATCCAGCGAAGGTAGAAGTGGTTATCAATTGGGAACAGCCGAAGACGCCGATAAAAATCAGGAGTTTCTTAGGATTGGCGTGATACTATCGAAGATTTATTCAGGATTTTTTGAAATTAGCATCGTCATTGACCAATCTTACCAGAAATATAATTAAGTTCGTTTGGACAGAGAAGTGTGAAGAAAGTTTCCTAGAATTAAAAAAAGGCTTAGTCAAGCACCTGTGTTGGCCTTACCGGACAACACGGGAGGGTTTATAGTGTATAGTGATGCGTCACACCAGGGTCTTGGTTGTGTACTGATGCAACACTGTAGGGTCGTTGCGTACACTTCACGTCAACTGAAAGATTATGAGAAGGGATATCCGACTCATGACCTGGAGTTAGCAGCGGTAGTGTTTTCCTTGAAGATTTGGAGGCATTATTTGTATAGCTAGAAGTGTGAGATATAGACAGATCACAAGAGTCTGAAGTATATCTTCATGTAGAAAGAGTTAAATATGAGGCAGCGCCGATGGTTAGAATTGATCAAAGATTATGATTGTGAGATTTTGTACCATCCAGGCAAAGAAAATGTATTGGCAGATGCCTTGAGCAGAAAAGGCAGAGAGAAGTTATTGAAGTTGACCATTCAAGAAGAATTAGTGAAAGATTTCAAACGACTAGACTTGGAGATTAAGTATCCGATGGAGACCAACGAACAATTATTTACAGTGACAGCGAGCCCGACTTTATTGGATAAGGTTAAAGAGGCACAAGAGAAGGACGAAGATTGCAATAACATCAAGAAACGATTGACTGAAGGTGATGAATTGAAATTTAAGATTGATAGCATTGGACTGCTAAGATTTAAAGGACGAATTTGGGTACTGTTAGTACCAAAACTAAGGGAAGAGATTTTTCAAGAAGCGCACAGTGCGAGATACTCGATACACCCAGGAAGCACGAAGATGTACCAAGATTTGCATCACCACTTCTAGTGACCAAACATGAAGAGAGAGGTTGCGGAATGCGTAAGCAGATGTCTAACTTGTTAGAGAGTCAAGGCAGAACACTAACAACCAAGTGGGTTATTACAACCATTAGAGATTCCAGAATGGAAATGGGAGCACATCACAATGGACTTTGTGGTGGGATTTTCAGCAACGCAGAAAGGGCATGACGCCATATGGGTGATTGTAGATCGTCTTACTAAGTTAGCTCACTTTTTGCCGATTAAGATTAAGTATAGTTTGAACCAGTTAGCCAAATTATATGTCAAGGAAATTATCTCGAGGTATGGGGTGCCGGTATCTATTGTATCAGACAGAGATCTGTGATTCACGTCAAACTTCTAGAAGAGTCTTCAAGAAAGAATGGGGACACAACTACGAATGAGTATCGCGTATCATCCGCAGACCGATGGGAAAAGCGAGAGAAAGATTCAAACACTTTAAGACATGCTCTGAGCTTGTGTGATGGACTTCAAGGTTAGTTGGGAAGATCACCTTCCATTATTAGAGTTCGCGCGCATATAACAATAGTTATCACGTTAGTATTGGAATGCCACCGTACGAAACACTGTATGGGAGGAAATGTAGAATGCCCTTATGCTGGGACGAAGTTAGAGAACGTCGACTGTTGGGACCAGAGTTGGTACAATAGACGGTAGAAATCATCAAGGTGCTCAACTAGTAATAGCTCAAGATCGCCAGAAGAAGTATGCAGACTTATATCGTAAGAAGAAAAATTTTAAATTAGGAAGCTATGCATTTCTGAAAGTATCTCCCTGGAAAGGGAAGATTCGTTTTGGGAAGAAGGGCAAGTTGAGCCCTAGGTTCATAGGACCGTTCAAGATTCTGAGGCGAGTCGGTGAAGTGGCATACGAGGTAGCGTTACCTCCTAAACTTGAGCACATTCACAATGTGTTTCACATTTATGTGTTGCGTCCGTACAAGCCTGACTACAAACACGTGATTTTGTACGAACCCATTCAAGTAGAAAAGAATCTAGCATATGAAGAAATTCATGTCCAAATATTAGATAGGAAAGAGCAAACATTAAGGAATAAGATTATTTCTTCAGTAAAAGTACTTTGGCGAAACCACGACGCCGAGGAGGCCACATGGGAATTAGAAGATAAGATGTGAAGGGATTATCACCATTTATTTCTGTAACCATGTACAATTCCAAGGATGGAATTTTTATAAGGGGAGGAGGATGTAAGGAACGAGAATTTCATGAATGAATTATAAGAGAATAAATGTTTATTTGAAAATAAATATTTATGTGCTGTGAAATGAATAATTCAACTAATTCAAATTGAATGTATAAGTGTGGATTGTAAGATGCCTTGTGTGGCATGAGAAGGGAAATTTAAGTGATTAAACTAAGAAGAAGATTAATTGCTTATAATTATATAAAGAATGAATACACACTTAGATTAGTAATATCACCAATGTAGAAGTTAATTCATACCATGTAAAAAATTGTGTGGTGATAGAATTCGGAATTGCCTTGAGGCTAAATCATTTTGCCTCGCCGAGGACAAAGCAATCGCTAGCCCCCCGAAGAGTACAAAATGGCGAAGCTGAGCCATTAAGTAATCTGGGAAAATTGGTTTCTACTGTAGAAATGAAATGGAACTTTAATGTAAGGTGTGACATGAATAAAATTAGTTGATAAGAATACATTCCAATGACATAAAGTATCAAGTAGTACAATAAAATCATAAGTGATTTTAATACATAAATAACTAAATATATGTGTATCCCAGAAATTGGAAAAGGAAATATGTGTGTAAACTGGATAGATAATATTAAATAATGTTATAATGTGGTTATGTGAGTAGTAAAAATAATTATTAAGATACATAGACAATAATACCTAACTGTGTTATTTTATTATATGTATTTAATGTACTGGATTATATGATGCGAGTACATAAATAATCCCTAAATTTTCCTAATATGGTAACAATTGTACATTAAAATTACATTTGGGAGTTAAAGTAACTAACTGAGCCAAATTGGAGCACGATGTTGTAATATACAATTCATCAGTTACACCATAGTACAATAAAGAGTGACCTAAGGCTAAAATACGTAACTTCCAAGCAAGAAATCATTGGCTATGGAGATGGCTGGTGGTGGGTTGTTAAAAAACTCTCAAATAACCAATGTTATATTCCATTACACCATGAATTCAACCTCAGTGCAATATAATTGCCCAGTCCAAGTTTCTTCTATAAATGGCAGCTTTATTTTCAGTTTTTATGTTACTTGTAATTGTCTGTTGAAACCTTGAGAATTTGAGTTTTTGTGTGTGTTGTCCAAAGAAGAGGCTAGCAATCTCAGAAGGAAGAAACTAAGTTTATTAAGCTCCAAGAGGTATAAAAATCTTAGCTTTTGTTCTTAGTTGGGTTTTGTCAAATTCTTGAAATTACTTGAATTTCTCTGTTAATAAAAGTGAATTAGCATGTCATACTGTGTTTATGAAGTATGTTTACATGTATGAACTGTTAAATGATGGATTGGAACATGTTTAAACTAAAAAGAATCAAAGCAGAATAAGGCTCTGTAAAAGCAGTCATTTTCTCTTATAGTCTGAGTAATGGCAAGTTTGCTACTTATTTATACTAGGGTGCGGTAGCATTCAAGGCTACCATACCCCAAAATTAGTTTCTGAATTTTGTTATGCTATGTTATTGCTAATATGGTATTATGACTTATGTATACATGAAAAAGAGGTATAACATGTATTATAAAGCTTTCTTGTGAGTTATGAAGTGTCCAACAGGATTTAGTAGGAGATCTTTAGCAAGGACTTTAAATTTTGAAAACAAACTTTGTTGAAATTCATGTTCTGCAATTTTTGGGCTTAGTACTCAATACACATGACTGATTTCACACATAAATGAACATGATATATGATTTATAGTTCATTTGTTCATGACCACCTTATTAGGCTTTGTGTTAAAGGAATTTTTCAAAGAAAAGTTTGTCATATCGAAGCTAATGTACATGAGTACTACATGATATAGATTTTGATCTTGAAAAGAGGATTTTCATGACTTAGTTACTTATGATAAGAGTTTTAAAGTTGTCTTGTATCTGTTAAAAGCTTAAAATGGTTTCAAAAGCAAACTTGAATATGTTTTCAAAACAAGTTGCATTAAATATGAGTATTGAGATTCTAAGGATTTGAAGATGTCATGTTATGTCTATAATTGAGCATGATGATAACTAAACCTGTAATGCCCCGAAAAATCGAACATTTGTAAATACTTTTAATAATGAATAAAATAATATTATTTATTATTACTACGTGTTGATAAGATGAATGTCATTCTATAACCTAGAAATGTCGAAACGTCGTAGTATTTTAATTACATGGATGAATTAAAGTGTTTGAATTTCTAAGACAAAAATTAAAGCTTTCCGAGAAATTTTTTAAAAAACACTATTCATCGATTTATGCTCGGGAATTATTTTTGAACTTCCGAGAAATACATAACGTTATAATATCAAGGTGAGATTGATAATGTAATAATAATCTAAGTATGGAAAATGTAATATTTCGTATGCGGACCTAAATTGGGAACGTTAGGTTTATTAAGCGTTAAGGAAAGAAAGTTGTAATCGTATGATGCGTATGCATTATACGAGGTAATGAACGTAAGTATAATACGACGTATTATACTATTGTGTATAGAGAATGAAATAACATCTATTACGAATAAATATACGAGCTAGCATACGAGAATTATACGTGAGGTATGTATGTTAAGTTGTTTAATTAAAGGTAATGGACTTGTAGGATTATTAGCTTAATGGTAGAAGTACAATTAGTAAGTGATACTCAAGCCCAAGTGTTTGATATGTCATGAGTCCAAACTATTGTAATGCAAGCCCAATAAGAAATTAGCTAGATTAATTAGCAAGCCCAGTGTGATTAAGCCATGATCCATGGAGAAATCCAAGTGTGATATGGGTAGTCTTGATGGGCAAGCATTTTAAGTGGCTAGCAAGTAGACTTGGTGAATAAGAAATGAATAGTAAGGAGGTGAAAGTGAGGAGGTTATTAAAGGAGGTGGGATGGCCTAATTGACCATAATGCCCTAACTTAGGATTTCCTATAAATAGAGAAGCCTCACTTCATTTGTTGCTTGATAAAATTTCATCCAACTCCTTTCAAGTTAAGTAGCTTATTGGTTAGAGAGAATAAGCCATAAAAGTCAAGAATAAGTCAAAAGTTCTTTGCTAGTTTCCAAAGAGAAGAGAAGTACAAGTGCTTCTAGGGTAAGACTCTTGTCTAATATATATTCATCTCTATCATTGTAGGGTGATAAGAGAAGTATGATTGTATGCTAAGAACATATAAGAAGTCATTGATGAACGAACTTAAGCCGAATAAGGAACTTGAACCTAAATAAGTTGATAAACTTGTGAAGAACTTGTCATATGTTTGTAATATGATGTTAGTATATTCAATATAGTATGAAAAGATTGATTGATGGACTTAAGTTCATAGTAAGTCATAACCATGAGAATTTGTAGTTCTTAAGTTAAATAAGTCATTGACTTATAAGAATAAGTCCAAACATACTTTCTCAATAAGTTAGTATAATAAGTAACTTAAAATTTTCATGTGTTGGTTAATATCCATTAGAACGTTTAGTAATGACGCTTTGCCAGAATTCACACGATTGGACGATTATCGTTGAATTCGTGAAATTCTCGGAATGGAAGTTGTATTTTGTGTTTGAAGTCAGAAACGTTCGTTTTTGTTGGAGACAAGTCATATTTGGCATTATAGAGTTGCGGACTCGAAAATGACCGAATTTCGACTTAGAACGAAGAAACGAGCGTTAAACGTTCACGAACGTTTATCGTTTTCGTTGAAAATAAACTAATAGGTGAAGTTTTAGCAAACAAAGTGACATACATAAAATTCTTGCATGAACGCATAGACTATGTAATTTGTGAATTGTAGGCTTTTGAACGAGCCAATTCAAACTTATAACGAAGAAGTTATGAGTCTGGAAGTTTCGTAAAATTTTCAAGTTTTGTAAACTATCTCGAGGCCTGAGAGTTGGCGTCATGGCGTAAACCAAGGCCATATATGAGTGGCCAATAACAGTTACATACATAGTGTCTCGAAACATCGTTAACTCAGGCCATAAATACGACATGAAGAATAAAGACTCACGCCGCAGCGCCGAGTTTGGTTTGTACCTACTGTTGACTCGTGCCGCAGCGCGGCTTGAAGAGTAATGGGTGGCGCCGCAGAGCCAACCCTAGGAAGTGGACAGTAAAGAATGTTTATGAGTACAACTTGAACAGTAACTCAGTAATAATAAACTGAGGAACTTAATAAAATATTGTAAGGTATTTTTAAACCTTATGTATATTGATTAGAGTTAATAACAAATTGAATGTGAACGTAATGTGAATGACGTAATGAAAAGCCGAAAATCATAATAACAGATCAAAGTCAGAATTTAGATTGAGATGAAAGGTAAGATATAATAATATACCTACTTGATTATATAAGACCTAATGTGGTACATTATATGATCATGTATTATAGAGACTTAGAGACTTAAAGTGTACGTGTGATAATCAGTAAGCAGACACTGAAGATAAGTATTCTAACCCTTGTTCCAGTTCAGTCTGGACAAGCTTTGAAATTCATGTATTCTCTCACATGAAATCTTGAATGATGAAGTCAAAGCCAATTCTTTCGGCTAGACTTATATTATGATTCTGTCAAGCATGTTTTATGTTTACCGAGTTATATTGGTGTGGTTTTTAATTGAAAACTGAGTATGCTTAAAAATGTTTTTGTCGTTGAACGACAGGCACGTGAGGTTGCTACGACTTAAACGTATACATGTTTAATGAATGTAGTGTTGATCAACATAAAGTACTATAGGTTGATCACCTAGATGTACTCGTAAGTAATGTCGAACTTACGGACTTAGTGTCAGGACGTCCTTTTCAAAAGAACTTATGAAATGCTCAAGGTCTTGGACCGGAATTGATGTTTTACTGAATATTGTTGTTGTAAAACGTTTTGAAGGAAAAGAAGTGCTATTTTGAATTATCGATAGTACTTCGTAACTATTGTTCAATTACTGAAGATATACGAGTTCTATGTTTCAAGCATGTTGTTTATTAGAATTGTTGTACTTGTTGAGCTAGTCATGCTCACTCTTGCTTGAACTATATGAACACAACCAAGATCGAACGGACCGAAGGCTCTGGTAAAGATAAGGGCAAGGCGAAGGCGAACCCTTAGATTACTTATGTAATAGTATAGGTGTATGTTTGTAATATATTAAATATTATGACAAGAACGAATGAATGGGTTATAAAGAACCTGGGGAAATATAATATTATTTTGAATATAGAGAAGACATATTCGTCCTTTTGAGACTTTTCAATTGAATGTATGTGTGAATTGTAGTACCGTGTAGCACCATCTGTCGGGTTGGAAGATACCCGGATTTGGGGATGTCACAGGTTTGTATCAAAGCATTAGGTTATAAAACTTAAGAGGGGATTTAAAAACCTTAAGTCATAACCTTAAGAGAAGTTAAAGAAGTACAAGAAGAAAATAACCTTATAAAAATGCATTATGATTATGTTATGTGTTTTTATTATTCTACTGACATGTACTAATCAACTTAATTATTTTGTGTAGATGTCAGGAGTAAACGGAATGTATGTAGATGGTCAAGCCATTAGTGAAGAATCGGTGAACCAAGTAGAGCTTTTACCGAACCCTATAACAGCAGATCCGGATGTGGTGATTATTTAGTCTGGAGACTCAGATGATGCTGACTACATGTCAGTATTCGATGGGATGATAGAGGAGGAAGTGGAGACAGTGTCTTTTAATCCAGTAGCTATAGCATCGGAGATAGCTCCTGGGGGGTCGATGATGTCTTTGTTCATGTCAGTATTAGATAGAAATATCCATTACTGTCAAGAGGTCAAGGAGCTGAAGGCAGAGCTCTAAATGGTTATAGAGGACAAGACGGACGTGGAGTCCATGTGGGAGCAAGAATATGATGAATGGATTTTGGCTAAGGACAAAGTCCACGAGTTGAAACATGAGGTCTTTGAGCTCAAGGAGGAGCTAAAGACCAAACTGCAGAAGATAGGGAGAATGTCCTATATCCATAGGAGTTCTCGCATGATTTTCAAAGACGGTAGTCAAGTTATCCTGTAGAGGTGGGGCAGACGCGGCATACTATCAGCCGTGATATTATTGTCGATCTTGCCAAGGCAGATTTCAATAATGCCTTAAGGAAGATGTAGACTAGTAGTAGCTAGAGTAGTTTTAGTATGTAAATATTTTGTAATTAGTAGTGACGTAAAGCCCTCTTTGTATAGTGAAGGGTAGTCTTTTATAAATCCCAATTTTTGGAAGCAATAGCGGCAAAGTAATGTAATCAGCTCAGGCTGTGTAATGTAACCGATGTAGTATTATACTACAAAGAATGAATATAAGTCTTTTTTATGGAAAACAATGAGTAATGGATGTTGGAGTTATTGTTTGATATCGAATAATAACTAATAAAGAAAGGAATAATAACGAAATGTGTTTATTGTATCCGTAAAATTCCGCCGAGAAGAGTACAACGTAATCAAGGTGCTAATGTGAATCAACCGGAGGGAGGTCTGGTTAACCCAATGAAAGAGTTTGTTAACCTGTTAATAGCTGCCTTTAATAGAACAGGGGCTAATATCCCCGTAAATCTAGGAGTAGCACAAGCTACTACCTTTAAGGATTTCAAGAGTGTGGGTCCACCGGAGTTCAAAGGAACTACGGACCCTATTGAAGCCCAAACGTGGGTTAAGGAAATAGAGAAGGCATTTGTGATAGCAACTATCGATGAGGCCCAAAAGGTTGCCTTTGCAACCTATATGATGAAGGGAGAGGCCAACTTTTGTTGGGAAGCCAATCAGGCTAGGGCCGGGATTGATAATCTAACGTGGGTGAGGTTTAAGGAGATATTCTTTGAGAACTACTTTCCCACGAGCATGCAAGGGAGGATGGAGATGCGGTTTCTCGATTTAAAACAAGGGGACATGTCGGTTCCCCAATACTCCACCAAGTTTAATGAACTGGGAGGTTCTCTCCACACCAAGTGGATACTGAGGTTAGGAAGGCGCAACGGTTCGAGCAGGGCTTGAAACCCTGGCTCTATAACCGTATTTCGGTGTTTTAAAGTACTTCTTTTGGAACCATTTTAGAGAAGGCGATAATCATCGAGGGTGGGAGTGAGGCTCTGAGTCAATACCACAAGGACAAGAAGAGTAAGGGGAAAGTAGATGGGGGAGTAAAGATTGAGGGAGCCATTTGTAGTGGCGAGGGTCAGAAGAGGAAGGTGTTTAGCTCTGGGAATACTAGAGTAAAGCAAGGAGACCCGAAGAGGAGAATGGAGGCCTGCAAGACCTGTGGGAAGACTCACTTAGGAGTCTGTCTCAAGGGGAAGGCCGTGTGTTAGAATTGTGGACAGGAGGGGCATATTGCGCCTAACTGTCCGAGTCCGAAGAAGAACCATGGATGCTTTGTGTGTGGGTCAACGGACCACATGGAAAAGAACTGCCCTAAGAAAGGGACAGATGGGAACCGGGGCACTAATAGCGGTAAGTTAGCTATCAGTGGACCCAAGATAAATGGAGTAGGCCGATGGGTCAGATTTTAACATGATGATACCAAGATGCAGTTGCATCAGGGGACGTCATCGCAGGTATTATTCTGATCAACGACATAAATGCTTACGTGTTGTTTGATTCGGGTGCTACTTGTTCGTTTTTAGCATGCGATTTTGCTAGACGATTAGGATTACTTCCCGAAAAGTTGCCTATACCTTTAAATATTAAGGTAGTAAACAAAGAAAAAAAATTCTTGTTGAAGATGTTCATAGGAGTTGTTGCATAGATATACGGGGTTGTAAATTATCAGTAGATCTAATACCGATAAAGTTAGGAGAATTCAATGTAATTCTCGGAATGGATTGGTTAGTGAACCATGGGGCAATTATAGATTATCAAAAGAAATGTGTGAACATTAAAACGTTAAGACAACCTCAGGTAGTATTTTACGGGAATAGATCGCCAGGACGTTCGTGTTGTCTAACCATGACACAAACTAAGAAATTACTGAGGAGGGGATGTGTAAGTTACCTGTGCCATGTTGTTGATACCCAGAGAGTGGTAGAAACCATGGAACAAATACCTATAGTGAGAGAATTCGTTGATGTATTTCTGAGTGAATTATTGGGTCTTCCGCCGGATAGGGAGACAGAGTTTGTAATAGACATCGTGCGGGAGAGCAAAGACTAGTTTCTGTGGCACCGTATCGTCGTGGCGCCAAAGGAGAGATGAAGGAGTTGATGGTGCAGTTACAAGAACTGTGGGACAGAAAGTACATTCAACCTAGTGTCTCGCCGTGGGGAGCACCGGAATTATTTGTCAAGAAGAAGGATGGATCGTTAAGACTGTGTATCGACTACCAAGAGTTGAACAAGTTAACGATAAAGAATAAATACCCATTGCCCAGGATTGATGATCTCTTTGATCAGTTGAAAGGGGCTAAGTATTTTTCAAAAATAGATTTAAGAACGAGGTATCATCCGTTGAAGGTTAGGAAGGAGGATGTACCAAAGATAGCATTCAGGACTCGTTATGGTCATTACGAGTTTCTGGTGATGTCATTTGGGTTGACTAATTCACCAGCTGCATTTATGGATATGATGAACAGAGTGTTCAAACAATATTTGGACAAGTTCGTCGTGGTGTTTATTGATGATATTCTAGTCTACTCTAAGATGCCAGAAGATCATGCTGAACACCTAAGATTAGTATTGGAGACACTAAGGAAGGAGAAGTTGTACGCAAAATTCAATAAGTGTGAATTTTGGTTAGAGAAGGTGCAGTTTTTAGGTCATATCATTGATCAAGAAGGGATTTCAGTAGATCCAGCGAAGGTGGAAGCAGTGATGAATTGGGAACAACCGAAAATGCCGACCGAGGTGCGGAGTTTCCTAGGGTTACCGGGTTACTATCAGAGATTCATCCAAGATTTTTCGAAGATAGCTACTCCGTTGACTAACTTGACAAGGGAGACGGTGAAATATGCGTGGAATGATAAGTGCGAGGACAGTTTTCAAGAAATGAAGAAGGGGTTGAGTGAAGCGCCTGTTTTGTCACTGCCCGTTGACACAGGAAATTTTGTAGTTTATAGCGATGCTTCGTATAGAGGACTTGGTCGCGTGCTCATGCAGCATGGCAAGGTCATTGCGTATGCATCTAAGCGAAATAGGATTATGAGAAAGTTTATCCTACTTATGATCCGGGCCCATCGCGATGTTTTTGCTCTAAACACAAGTTTAATCAGTTCCTATCTTACCTATAGAAAGCTTTCACATTTTTTACAGGACATTTTTGGGTGTTCTTCACTGCATATTAAATTTGTTGAAAAACCAAACATTCCCGTACAAACAAAAATATATATAATCACTAATGAAATTGATTTTAAAAAGCCTCCCCATCTTACAAACGCAACTCACACACATATCTCCATATAATATTCCAGTGTACTGACCCCATCAAATTCAATATTAAGAACTAACAACAATTGGGTTCCATCGATATTGGAATGAAATTACACCAACATAGGTATGCAAGAATAAAATGGCCAAAAAATTACCAGAAAATTAAAAAAGATACTACATTTAATTCACAAAAAACCACCACCAGTAAACAAGCTCATCCAATAGAGGAAATTCTCGAGGCCCACTTGTTAATATTACTGGTACAATATATACTGTAAAAAACATACTTTGTGCCTTTCTGCCTCAGAATCCAAAACTGTTCAGGAGAGAGGCCACCACTATGTCGCCGCTGCTGCCACCACTACGCCGCCACTATTTCTAAGGTTAGAGGGAGTCGAGAGGGAGGAGAATGAGATGTGCTGCATATCTGAGTGAGAGAGTTGAGCTGCATATCTTGAGCCTTTGATCTATAAGGAGTTAGAGGGAGTCATCGTCAGATCTAGAAGTGGTTAAGAGGGAGGTTTTTCTTCTTGTTTCTTCACAGATGGTGAAATGAGAGATGGAGTTGGGCAGAGACAACATGCGGGAAAGTACTAAAAGGAAAAGAAAGTGATCTAAAGTCCTTTTAATTTCAAATTTTAAGTTTTGCATTTTTTTTTTGCTCCGTGTTTTTTTATATAGATAACATTTTTTTTAAAATGTTATCTATTTAAAACCAAAAATTGCCCTTATAAATACATAACATTTTTTTATATATATCTACAACATTTTGTTAAAAAACGTTATAAAAAAAACCACAATGTTTTTTTTTATAAAAACGTCATCTTTTAAGTGTTGTCTTTTTATAGTTTTGTACTAGTGGCATGATGAGTAGTTAACCAGTCGATTCCTAAAATCACATCAAATGCAAGTATTTTCAAAGAGATGAGATCAATAGATAATGTGAGGGTGCCAATTTGAACCAAATAAGATTTATAAACTCTGAATGTAATGAAGGTTTCTCCCAATAATTTCTCAGAGGTCAAGTTCAAATGTTGAGCACAATCAGGTGAAATAAAAGAGTGGGTAGAACCTTTATCTAATAAGGTATAGACTTTACAAGAGTTTATGATTATCTTACACGTGATAACTTCGTTCAGGTTCTTCGCTTTTTAGGAAGTCACGACAAAAGCTCTTCCTTGAACCATTGACTTTGACTTATCCAAGATAGCCTTTGGTGTCATCATTAGCACTGGACTTGACTTTGCTGCCTGAAAAAATCAAACTAAGTGACCTTCCTTTCCGTAATTGTAACACACTTTGGGTTTCTGCGTACAATCTAGACTGATGTGTCCCTCCTGTTCGCATTTGTAGCATACGACTGGTGGTCGTTCTCCTCCCCTAGAAACGGGTGCTGGTGTTGATTCTTTCCATCATTGACGAATCTTCTCTTTTTGAAATTTTCACTTGACTCACTTCTTCTATTATCTTGGCTAGGATTACCAACGAAGTGGTTACCATTTTTGGCATGATAATTTGCTCCACACTGGTTATCATTGTTCTGATGACCGTTGCCACTGGTACGATTATTATCGTGTTGTTTGTTATCGTGTTTCAGTTGAAAAGTCTCATTATCTCGCTCCAATAATTGAGCCATATTCACAACATCTGAATACAAATAAAGTTTATGAGAAATGAGGTATTGACGAATTTCGTGTTTTAAACCTCTTAGAAACATTTGTGTCATTCGTTCCTCATTATCCACCAAATGGGATGCAAACCGGGATAATTAAGCAAAATTGGCCTCGTATTGTGATACAGTCATATTGTTATGTTTTAGTTTGATGAATTCCACCTCCTTCATATGACGAATACTTGTTATTGAATAATTCCTGGAACTTCTCCCAAGACATCTTAAGTGCTAAAAGATGAGTATGTTTCATAGATTTCCACCAGTAATCTGCTTCTTCACGCAATAAAAAGGTGGTGAAGGGAACCTTTTGCTCCTCTGTGCATCCTAGGACATCAAATATTTTGGTGATCTGCTTAATCCAAGCTTATGTCTTGAGTGGCTCTGGCTTTTCTAAAAACACCGGCCATCCTAACTCCTTGAATTGCTTACCAGCCGTGAGTTACCATTGTTTCCACCTACAATTTGAACAGGAGTCTCTCTCGTCTGGTGTTGCATGAATTGTAGAAAGCTACTAAACACCCCATTGTTCATCATTTGGTCGGTGTTGTTGTTTACATGAGGATTATTGCCTTCTTGATGCACATTATCCTGGTTATTAATTGGTGGTGTCTCAATGGTCTCATGTGCTCCATTGTTTATCTTAAAAATTTTAGATGTCATTCTCAAATACTGACATAAAAAAGAGTTAATTAAATAAATTGACATGTCACATATTATCCCTATATTCCGACCGACCAATTAAATAACAAATAAGCTTAGGTAGGACACACTAGCGAAGGTTTTACTCGTCTCTTCCCTCCTAGTTCTAATCCCAGATCTCCACCAGAGACCATATCCTTAAGCTCTGATACCAACTGTGAAGCCCCCAAAATAGGTCTACACAACCCATTTTGAGTCGCCAAATACATGTTACAGAATCCAAATACAAACTTCCTATATAAAACTATTAACTGTCGTGTAATAATACGACAAAACCTAAGCTGTTAGTTTCAATACAAATATTATCTCATAGACAATATCCAAACTCAAATAAAATCCTCATTATAATTATTATCACACTATTTCATAACATAGTGAAGACTTCTATAGTAACTATCTCAGACCATTACTCCACTCCCCAAATGATAACTATTAATCGATGTCCATCCATCAAGGACTATTAATTAAAATACATTTAGAAAAACTAGGATATAATCCTCCTATAGGATTCATATTGCATTTGTATTTTTCTATAATTTTATTATTATTTTCTATTAAGTATTTTCATTTACTTTAAATATATATTATCTATAATACTCTATGATTTTTGCTGGTTGATTTCACAATCAATGAATACGTGCAAGTATACACGGTCAACAAGTAATAAAATGTAGGTAGAGTATCGTTCCCACGAGAAATTATTTAATAAAAAAAGTACCAAATACTAAATCGTAACCAAATTAATTTTATCTAAACAAATGATTTAGGATTGTGAATTAAAATAATTAATAAAACTACTTTTAAATACCACTAAATTAAAATCAGGTTATGGAGAATTAAGATCATAACTGCACTTATTGCTTCACTTGTATCAACACACTTCTTATTAATTATGTTCACTATTCTGGACTATAAATTAGGAACTCATCAGTATTTATAACCACCTTCCGATGCATTACAAATAAATCAATCCAAATCCACAGCTGATAGAATTGTATTGATCACCCTAATTAATTAATTCACTATATTCCTATGTGAATTACAATTAAAAAGGATTTAAAGTACAAGTTTCCTTTCAGATTACATGCGGCGTAAAGGTATATCCCTATCCTAAACACCAATCATGAATTCCATCACCATGCAAAAAACACAATCACATGCTATTATTATAAAATCTAAATCTATACTTCATCTCCCAAATCTATATAGATTATCATGGTAATTGTTGATCAGACAATTAAGTAATTATGCATAAATCATAATAGACAATCCATAGAATAGATCACAATAATTAATAAAGAAAGATACTAAAACAAGCTACGTAATAAGATCCGTTGCAATCTTAAACAATAATTTAGTTCATTGTTATTGAATTAAAAATCTAGAATCCAAATTGAATAAACATTAAAAAAAATAGAAGTAGAGGAAAGAATGAAATCCATTGTCTGCAAATCTGATGCTCCCCTCTTGCTCATGCTCTTGATCTTCAATGATCCCCAAGTTGCTTCAATCTCCAACAATCCAATATAAACTAGGGTTTATGTTCTAATTTAATAGAGTGTTTTATCTACTCTAATATATCTAATCCATCTCCTATTTTATTCCTCACATCATGTATTTATAGGTTACAAGTCAAATCCCTTAACCAAATCCTAATCATAATAGAAATCAGCCTTCTTTCCTTTGCAATCCACAAACCCGTCCAACACTTTCTGCTGACCAGCGCCCCAAGGCTCTAGCTAGTGCCCTGGATTTGTGTACCATATTGTAGAAAATTTCATCCTCTTCAATTTGACAGGTTGCTCGTCCTGTAACTCCTACCGGATCTCAAGTTATGATCATTTTATCAAAAGACGTTGGAACAAGAATCCAACTCCAACTAATTGTACTTTAACACACTATCTAGAGACCAAAATGAACTCGGATTTTTGACCACCATTCCTTTCTGAAAAGCTTAAGATGTCCTCTACAACATCATGAAGACCATTTTCATATTCTGAAACTCAAACACAGTCCAAGCCTTAATTAAATCTCTGAAGGTTAACTTGCCTAAAAGCTAAAAATTTCAATGCTTCTCCAACTTGACTAAAATGCAACCAAAAAGCTCCAATTTTGCTAAAATGCAATCAAATGGCTTCCAACTCCATTTCCTGGAAAAAAACATAAACAGGAACAAAAAATACTCGAAAACTCACAAATCATCAAGTCAAAAGTACTCAAATTATAAGTTTAAAACTCACTCATAAAATGTCCCCAAACTTGAATCTTTGGTTGTCCTTAAGCAAAACAAACTAATGCTATGCATAACAACACCAAACATGATGCACATGTAAACTATACTCCACAATCCTATAAATCTGGAAACAAAGCAGTATGAGTTTCAACAATATGCCTTTGAGATATCCTTAAGAAATGCAAACAGAACATCCCATCAATTCAAAACAATAAATAGAATGAATCCAGAAATCTAAATCCATCATTACCCATGTAGTGCGTGTGTAATCCATTACTAATTTCAACCAACTACAGATCAAATTGGAATTTCATAAATTAATTCTTCTGAGACAGAATTCACCATTTAAAGCAACTATTTCTATAAACACAATAATATAGGCCAAATTCACATGTTGATCAAGTTCAAGAATCCATGAGGTTTTATTTCTACTATCATACTAGGCAAGGTCGACTGTGCAATGTCTAATTCTTTTAAGCTTTTCAATGTTACCCATGTAGCAAGCTTTCGATTAATGACTCCCAAACCAGTTTATTTTAGGGCATTAGGCGTTGAGACACCCTTACAGATCTACTAACTCAAGTAACAAAGGCCACAAAATTAAAGAAGTCAAGTGTTTATTATATTTTTTCTCTGAAATGTGCAATGCTCAACCCTCTTAGGCTTTTCGAAATTACCCTTTTACCTAACTTTCAGCCAACGACTCCTAAACCAGATGACTTTAGGGCGCTAAGTGTAAAGACACTCCTAAGGGCATACTTATTCGAGTAACAAAGACCACATAGTTGAATTATAAATAAGAAGTGAGTAACGAGAATTAAGGTTTTAATGTAAAAGATAATTTTTAAAAGTCGCAACTCGTTCTCCAATTATTCTAAAAATATGTCATTTAGAATCACAATCTCAATTAGCCACAACGTGACCAAATTGCTTAATTACACATCTGTCTTACTTTCTTTAACTCTAGGTTTAATCATATTAACCACATAGCACAAATGAATCCTTTACTAGCACATAATGTGATGTTGTTGCATTTAAATCATATTTTCAATTCTTATCATCATCAAACCTCAATTAATAATAAAAAAAATTAAGTCACAACCTTACAATCATCAAATTTAACTTAAAATGTGATTATAATATGGTTTGATAACATAAAATATAATTAACGTCTTTTTATGCTCATTAGATTAGGTTACAATTATATTTTCTGGACTTAAACAATTAAAAATATCAGTCTGTCATCATCACGGACCTAGGAACCATGTCCTCTAAGAACTGAGTGGCACTAGTCTAATGGTGCGAGGAGTCCATCAGTGATAAAAGGCATCCTGGGTGTAAGGGCCCTCTGACAAAGTAAAGCCATCTAAACCCACCAGGGGAATCTAGGTGACTGTTTGAGATAAAGACTAGTGGCGTCTATCAGGAGGAAGATATAGAATGTGAATCTCCCTTATAGTGCTCCTAATAGCACGCTCTCCCAAGTAGAGCTCCCATCCTCCCTCTCCATAAAGAAAAAGATCCAACGAGTAGATAATATATACTCTAATCCGGTCAGAAAACCATCATCAAAGCCAACTATCAGATGATCGGGGGTATAAGGAACCCGTGTGACAACATCAACGATCAACAGCTCCAACTGCAAGTGAGAATAGTTGAACCCCTCTGCTATAAAGACCTCAGCCAAAGTTGAATAATGCCAGCGTCGTCCTCGCGGATAGGTCGCCAGACCTAAAGTAGTAGTTGGGCGTAGGCAAGGGAGCCTCTCATATGCTAAAAACTGCAAATGCAAAGATCAAATGTCCTCAATCATAAAGATTAACACCTAGGCAAGGGAAAATGAAAGATAAAGAGAAACTACTCACCAACAGAAATAGGTAAAAGCCTAGACAAGCCTCTGTCACACCCTTTGAGCGTAGGGGCATCCTCGAAGGAAATAGGCAAAGGTGAATGAGCCCCAATCAAAATCTCTGATGCGGTCCACATAACGTGTGGCACTAACCAAAGAAAAAGAGACCATCGAGGAGTTGTTCGCTAGGAAACAACCCCTGATGATGATCAAAAATAGTCGCCAAAGGATGTGTTCTCTCTCCCTCTAATCAGCAGACAAAGGCTCGGACAAACGCCACTCACAGCATTAATGCTCAAAAGGCCAGAACAGACATCCTGACCCTTAAGGGCTGAAGTAGGAACTCCCAAGAAGGATGAGACTGCAGCCGGGGAAATATTGGCCACCAAAGGCACCGACTCTTCTATAAACTCCATCCCCATGATAAACTGCCAATCCATAAGTGTTATTATCACCTCACAATCCAATAAATGGAGAGACTGAGTATGGTGGAACCATCACTCAGATAAAACCCTAAAATAACCCCAGGGTCAGCGACGGGGAGGAATAGAAAAGAAGGCCCCAAAGCCCCAAGAATGGACAATGTCCTGGTACTCTGGATGAAGGGTCCGGTATAAAGAATGAATGCTAAACTAGTTCCCCCTAGGCTGAGTAAAGCCGAGAACCTACATTAAGTTTAACATCAAGATCAAATCTTTGGCCCAAAAGTGGGAAATGAATAAAGGAAAAAATGAAAATAGCTATTACCTCGTTCACATTAAGATATATCAATGGATGACATCTCAAATCATCCAGAAGATCTGGAATCGTCACGTTAATAGCTGGAAGCTCCCAGCGAGGAATAGAAGCAGAAGTAGATGGGTCCTCAATAAGAACATCATCCTCCTCATCTATTGTGACGCCCCTAAAATAGGTATACATCACCCATTCTGAGTCGCCAAATACATGGTACAGAAATAACTACAACTTTATTAATACAATTGTCGTACAAAATACGACAACACATAAACTGTGAGTTTCAAAACAAATATTGTCTTCTAGACAATATCCACACTCAAATAAGTCTTCATTACGATTATTGATACACTATTTTAAAAAATAGTGAGGACTATAAAAACAACTTTCTAGAACCTTCATTCCATACCCCGACTAGTACTCGGTACATTCTCGCCTCCTGAGAAAAAAAATGGAACAAAAAGGAAAAGGGTGAGCTCAACTAGCCCAATAAAGAATATTATGACTAAGATAATATAAAACAAATTATCGTTAGTCTTCAACAGGGAAAATCTGATAGAATATAATAGACAACAAATTTCAAATCAATATTCGCAGCGGAAATAACAATTCATTAGAAGAGTTACGCAGAGAATGAAATCTGCTATCTTCTATGATTTTAAAAGTCCATCCTCAATATTTTATCCCTGTAACATCAATCAATATACATCTTGAATTAAATAGTCATCTTTGCACTACATGTCAAAGATATTCATCAGTTGGTCATGTTCATCTCAACACATGTACATCTTTGCACTACGGGCCAAAGATATTCATAAGAAAATCATCCATCTTTGCACTATAGGTCAAAGATATTCAGCAATATCATCATTTAGAATTGAGGATGATGAAAAATATTTTAAAGAAACGAATCTAGTGAAACAAAAGAACAAATTTTAAGGATTCATACTTCAAACAATCCAAGTTCAAAAATACTTCATAAATAACCATAGTGAAGTAAAATTCAAGAATGAAGACCAAAACATGGATACAATCAAAGCTAGTATCCATAATAGATATCTTGGACAAAAAACAAAAATTTAATTTTTTCGTGAATAGTGCCGTATACGTGAATAGTAACCCCGACACTAAAAGACAAGAATTTCACAAGAAAAATCTTACCAATTTTCTGGTATAATGATATTGAAAAAAACTAATATCATTTATAAAAAAAAGAACATCCCTTACCTCAAAAAGACAGTACTTCTGACTAGAATACTGGATATAGTGCTGAAGGAACTTGCACCGTATAGCAACACTCAAAGTATCAAAATACTCAGAAGAATACGCTCGATAATATATAGAGAGAAAACTTTAGTTTCTGGTGTGATTTTCAATTCTAACCTAAGTACCCTGTTTATAGGAAAATGCTTAGAACATCAAAGCAGAAAATTTAATAAAATATTAATATATTTATTAAAATTCCTACACCCACTTTGACAATCCTATTTCAGCACATTAACCACACAAGTGGGGCCCACCATCTCACAAAAATGTTTTCATAAAAAAATTATTTAAAACTCTAAAAATCAATTATTCCAGAACTTCAATAATTCATAATAAATAGCCCTTTTATCAGAAAAATTCAAATCTTATGTTCATTCCATAGGAAATTCAATTCTCTATAACTTTGTAAGTTTAAGTTTTTCCAAATTCCAAACAAAAATTGACCAAAATCCCCATACGGACGATTTTCAAGGCTATAATCAAATTTCAGTCAAGAAATGGGGTCCACAAACATGAAAAACATGTTTTAAATATTTTAAGTAACAAAAATACTCTTCCTCCTCAATTATTCATATATCACACATTCATTGTAAAAATATCATCATTATTATAATATAATAATATATTTAAATGAATTATTTTATCATAAAAGATAAAATATCAATTTTCAACAATTGTCACATTAAAAATTTTCTCCATCTATATCCACATAAAATGAATATTTTCCTTATCATATAAATCAATAATTAATTATTTACAAATAATATTACAGAATCACAATACTGACAACCAGGCCGTTCCCAAGAAAGATGGGGCTTTCCAATAAGGATTTCTCCTTACTGGCGCGCAATTAGGTGACCAAACCTCTCTTTAGACAGAACTTTCTAGACATTGCCAATAATGTTATCTAATAATATTATTCAAATAATATGAATTATTGATTTGATAATGGAAAATACTATGTAGTGACAATTATTGAAACAACAATAATATAACATATCAACGTAGCAATTATTGAATCAATAAAATAAAATATTGAACAATAATTACTGTAACAATTATTGAGTAGTGCCTTCTTACGTAAGAATCAATAATTTGTGCAATACCGCAAAGCATCGTGTGTTTTAACCAATTCCCGGTATTCCAACAAGATTAATCTGGTAATAACTACGCCTGTTATAAACAACTTATACTTGTCAATTTCTTCATCCAATCGCTTTACATTATGGGGCCCACACAAGGTCACGGCCGTCATTTAATATTCCCCGACAAAGAAGAATATTCCATGACCAAACGAATATTCCCCGACAACAATGAATATTTTATAACCACTTGCTTATTTGAAATATTTGCGCATTTTACCCATAACTAACAACATTAATCAAATCAACCCTTACTATTTCAAAATAATAAATAGAGGAAATTTAATTTCATTTATAATAAGTTGGGGTCTTACATCTATAGCCTCCTTCCTATCCACCTGAATGGGACGAATCACTGACTCGGTCAACCGGTGAAGCTGTCGGCCCAGACGAGGCACAGAGACATCAGAAGCCATCATTCTCCTCACACCTGAGGAACCCCAACAAGAACTACTCGGTCATTTTGAATTCATGTCCTGAACAAAATCTCCAAATCCCTCAGAATGGGTGAAGTACGCTTCGAAATGATAGCAATTAAATTCAAGTCATTGCATCATGCATATCCAATGTGAAACCATGCATTAGTTTAATATACTTCCCCAGTAGAGTTAAAATTGCATTTATATTAAATGCCCAGACTCTTGAATTTTTTTTGCTAAAGTCTCCTTTATAAAACGGACAAACCGTATGCACATAGGTATGACTAAGTGGCCATTTAGTAACGCATCAGCCCAACATCAGGAGCATTTCAAATGTATGGAAGACATTAAGATTAAACTCACCATGCCAGCCAAATCACCATGTGTATTTTACTTGAAAATCTATGCTCATTTGTCCTAAAAAGGATAAATAAAATGGCCAAAAAGGGTGTAAAATTACTATCTCAGAAATCAGTTTTTTTTTCATATTAGAATGTTCAGCATAGTAAAATACAAACATTTTCTAGGCCCATTCATTTTTATCAAGTCATATGTGCATACATATTTGATACATTGCATTTAAACTCATGTTGCATGGAATCTAATATTCTAGCGGTCAAAACTTGAAAAGAGAGGATGTAAACATTACCAGAGTTGTGCAAAACGTTTATACAGTGACAGATTTCATGAAAAGTAGCCCAAATTGAGTAGATATAAGAGAGAATTTTTGGATTTTTCAATAGGTTCAAGTTGAAAATGACTTTTGAAGGGTTAGAGGGAGTTTAAATCCACTCGTGGTCTGTTGTGACTCTACCTATAGTAACCTAGGGTGGGCCCCACCTCCTCCGGCTTGATCAAATTTGAGTTATAGCAGAGGTCCCTAAAGCTAAAAAGTCAAATCAGGAAAAAAGGTTCTACGCGATTGAGCAGAAAGACCATGAAACCCTAAAACAGGGCATCAAAGTTCGAAGTATAAAAATCTTCTATAAACCATTGGTGACAGCTCTAGTGTAGCATCGAAGAAGGATTCGGTGATTTAAACCGTTGGTGATATCTCCAGCGTAGCATCAAGAAAGATCCGATGATGAAAGCCGTTGAGAATTACTTCAGCAAAGATCAGAGTATCTAATACTGCAAACTGTTGGCGATAATTCCAACAGGAAGGACCGATGATGGAATCTGTTATAAAAGAAATCTTTAGCTAAGGCACCGAGAAGGATCGGTAATGATCAACCTTTGTAAACTACTGTTCGAGTAGGCATCGAGGAAGTTTGATGAGGTTCAGCCTTTGTAAACTACCGTTCGAGTAGGCACCGAGAATGATCGGTGATGTTCAGACCTTTGTACATTTGAGTAGGCATCAAGGAAATTCGATGAGGTTCAACCTTTGTAAACTACCATTCGAGTAGGCACCGAGAAGGATCGGTTATGTTCAGACCTTTGCAAACTCTTATTTGAGTAGGCATCAAGGAAGTTTGATGAGGTTCAACCTTTGTAAACTACCGTTCGAGTAGGCACCGAGAAGGATTGGTGATGTTTAGACCTTTGCAAACTACTGTTCGAGTAGGCATCGAGAAAGCTCGGTGATGGGCAAACCTTTGTAAACTACCGTTCGAGTAGGCATTGAGAGGATGTTACGATAGTAATCATTGTAAGATCTATCCCCGACAACAACATCGACATCAATTGGATAAAAATCCAAACCGTTGGGAATAGCCCCAACGTAGAGTCGTGAAGGATCCGATGATTTAAATCGGTGCAAGCTATCATCAGGATCAGCATCAAGAATCCTCAATGAGGTCACTCGGAAAAATAGGAATATCCCCATTGGAGATAAAGTCAGGAAATGTATCTAAAGACAAAGAATGTTTGTGACAAACCTAATGTTGAATTTAGAAAGGTCTAAGGGTATCAGCCATGAAAATCATCCCCAGCAAAGAATATGGATGGTCGTTGATACAACCTATGGTAGTTTACCCCACAAAGACAGGTAGCATGCATAGCATATCATACCATACATTGCATAACATTTGCACTTATCATATTTCCAGTGTCTAGATCTTTATCATGTTCATTTCATCATATTGCATAAAAATGATAAAGAGGGGCTTCTGTAGACACTTGAAATTTCATATTCCTGTTACTAACCATGCAGGAGGGCAGAATCGTCTCTCATCCCTAGAGATAACTCCAGGAGATCATCAAACCACCATTGGAGACAACCCCGGGAGATCATCAAACCATCCCTGAAAATAACCCAGGGAGATCATCAAATCATCCCCGGAGACAACCCTGGGAGATCATCAAACCAGATCCCCGGAGACAACCACGGGAGATCAACAAACCAACCCCCGGAGACAACCCCGGGAAATAATCAAGCCAGTCCCCAGAGACAACCCCGGAGATCATCAAACCATCCCCGAAGACAACCCCGGGAGATCATCAAACCAACCCCCTGAGACAACCCCTGAAAATAATCAAGATGGTCCCCGGAGACAACCCAGGGAGATCATCAAATCAACTTTAGAGACAACCTTGAGGACGGACAAAAGTCAACAACCGTCAAACCCCGGAGACAACCTTGAGGAAAGACAGTTGCAGCACATCAAGCCCGAAAATCAACCAGGAAAGGCAAACGAGTAATTTTTCCAACTCAACATCAAAACAAATCAAATTACAATAAAAAAGGTCATTCATGACCATAACAATAATCTCGAGTGAAAACAGCGTAAGACAATTCAATGGACAGACTGCGTGTGACACCCCCAAATCTGGGTACTTCATTCCCACAAGACTTGGTGTTCACTTCCCATTCATTCATATCTAACTATTAAAATTTAAACCATAAATCCTCCCATTAAAAAGGTTACATCATTAAACCAATACATCTCCATGGTTATCTAACCTTTAACATACATCAAGTGCGGAAAATAAAATAATTACATCACATCATTT
Source organism: Panax ginseng (assembly GCA_020205605.1). NCBI lineage: Eukaryota > Viridiplantae > Streptophyta > Magnoliopsida > Apiales > Araliaceae > Panax > Panax ginseng. The sequence goes on along the minus strand of CM035128.1, from coordinate 105,995,991 downwards.
AAAATAAAGTCTATCGTCATGACATTAAATAAAAATATAGTTCTTCAACATTTATTCATTTTCCCTTTTCCTTTGCTAGTGGTAGGTTCGTTGACCTTCTCAACCTTAGCTGCAATAATTATATATATGTAAGAGGGAGAAAAACAAATTCTCACTAGAAATAGCAATAAATAACAATAACATAATAATTTCCAATGAATAATCTCATCAGAACTGAATAATACTCTATCAATGGTAATCAAAAACTAGAATCAACATACGAAATGTAACTAAAGGTCACAAGACCACGAACTATGTCCAAGGTTGCAAGTAATCTTTCAACTTTAACCTAAAAAGTCATAATTATAGGGACTCCCCGTACTTAGGGTGATCAGTCCTTTGTACAATGTATTGTGCACAAACATCTAAACGCATCGCGTAAAATAACTCCCCTATAATAGGGTTGTTCTTCTCAGTTTTTTTGGAGTACAAGTCTGCACCAAAGAAAGTTTGATTTGGATAAGTTTTAAGGGTAATTTAGAGTTTAATGATCATTAACTAAAGGATTAGTTGAATCAACAAAGTTTAATAACACTACGAGTTATCAATAACAACATAATTTGGAACGATTAAGAATCATAGGTGAACCAACTATACATCAAACTCATGCTTAGAAATAAACTAAAAAGCATAAGCATTGAATAAAACAATAAACCTTGATTGAACAATATTAAGCTAAGGCTATGATCTTTTCAAATAAAATAATTAAGTTATTGAACATGCATTAATGAATAACAAGCTGAGAACGAAACTTGCTCAAAATAACAATAAGATTTCGATTTGCGTAAAGTAAATGAAATAGGACAACTCAGTTAGAGATTAAAGTTCAAGAACTTGCATTTATCATAAAAAGAATGAAACTAGGGAAACTTGCTTAACTATAACCAAGTTAGGATAAATCAAACAACGATTAAAGTTTAAAACTTTCTCGAAAAAAATTAGGGTTAGAGCTTGCTCAAATAAAGTTTAGAGATAAAGAACTTGCTCAATTAAAGTTTAGGGTAAGGAACTTGCCTCGTGCGTAAGCTATAAATTATAACTCACGTTCACCTACACATATTATTAGAATCACAACATCTATTAAATATACTAACATCCACTTTCCAAATTAGAACTCATTCTTAGTTAAACTTGTTACTTTAGTTCAAGTTTTACTTCACACCATATGCACTTCAGAAATCACAAGTATTAGATTTGAAAAACTTATTCACTAACTCGTGTTCAATAAATTACAACGTAACGTTTTTACAACTTACTCATTTCCACAACTTTGGAATTATCAACTACACGATACAAAACTATTTTAGTCTCTTCATTACATGTTCATCACATTAATATCTCATTAGACTAGGTTATCATGGGTCTCTAAGGTCTGCATAACCAACAAGCATTACTGCCTCTAGTCTGGGTATGGCGCAGCTGCGCCATATATATATATACTTGGAATCGGAGCAGCTGCATCATTTCTTGCCTTGACACCAGAGCAGATGCACTGGTGCATAGACAGAAACTACGCAATCTATTTCTAATACTCTGTTCAGCCCAACTATCACGAATTTCATTCACAAAACAGTAATTTAAACATACCCAAATGATATAGAACCCATATAAACATTGTTCCTCACATATATACCAACTTAGAACAATTAAACAACAACTACAACCAATTTAAATCCTTTAAATTCCATGTTTTATACAAAAACTCCATATTCAAGTCTCAATTTAAAGTTTAGTCCATAAACTAACTACCAATTTTTGTACTTTCACAAGCCATATATATAACCACATGCACCGTAAATGATTGTCTTTCTTTTGAACGTAATTAACACACTAATTCCTTGTCTAGATGCTAATTCTAACATCACAAACTTACTAATAAACATAATTAATCAGTTGGTATATCAACAAATCATCTAATTTGAATTTTTACAAAGTTCAAAATACACAACTTTCATATACGTAAATTAAGGTTTTGGAAGTATACCTTCAATTGCTTGGATAATCCTTGATAGAACACAGAGAATTACTTTGGAATTTCACAGGAATCCTCTCTCAAACTCTCTCTCTATTTCTCTATAAACTCCTTCTCTCTTCTTCTTAGTATCAGTATAAGCTAATTTCTTTTACGTAAAATAAACTAAGACCAACACACAAAAAGCAAACGTCTATAACCGACGTTTTAATAATGATAATAATAAATTATCAATTATAAAATATTTAATATATTTTTATTTTATTTTTATTTATTTTTAAAAAAAATCAAAATCAAATTCAAAAGCCATAAGGCTTTGTTTGGAAAAACACTTTTAAAATAAAGACTTAATATTTTTAAGCCTTGTTTGGTAAATCCATTTAAAACCACTTCAATTTATTTTAATAAATCATTTATACTATAATTTATAGTCCTATATTATTTATTTGGATTTCCATATCCAATCTTAGTTAAATAACTAATTACAACATATTAAATAAAATTCCCACTTAACTAAATAGCACAAAATTATAATCTCATTATAATTTTATTTTATAATTTAATATATCACTTTAATTATTAAATTAAAACAAAGCAATATAACAACTTATGTAATCTTTAACAACTCTCTAACTATTAAATTAAATTAGAGTATTATCTAATAAATTTAATTCATAAATATCTACTAACAACAACCACATCAATAAAATATTTATTTAATTTAATAAATATTTGAAATTACAAAGAAAATTTTGGATTGTTACATCCTTCCCTCCTTTCAAGGATTATGTCCCCAAAATCACAACTCAAACAATTCAGTCGTCACATTCTTCCCTCCTTACAAAGATTCTGTCCCCAGAATCGAAGACATAGATTAAACAAATAACTCAGGGTAGTTCTTCATCATTTCATCCTCGAGTTCCTACGTAGCCTCTTCGACATTGTGGTTTCTCCATATCACATTCACTGAAGGTATCACCTTATTCCTGAGCACTTGTTCTTTCCCATCAACTATCTAGATAAGAACCTCCTCATAAGATAAATCCTTATTGAACTGTAACAGTTCATACTCGATCACATGTGTGTAATCGGGTTTATATGGTCTCAACACCGACACATGAAAAATGTTGTGAACATGTTCTAATTCTAGAGGTAAAGCTACCTCCTAAGCTACTTCTCCCACCCTTCGTAGTACCTCAAAGAGTCAAATAAACCTTGGGCTAAGCTTTCCTTTCTTGCCAAAATGAATCTTTCCTTTCCAAAGAGAAACTTTCAGGAAAATGAAATTTCCTACGTCAAATTCGCGATCTTGTCTATGTTGATCAATATATTTCTTTTGTCTATCTTGAGCAGCTACTAGTCTTGCTCTGATGAGTTTGATAATTTTAGCGGTCTGTTATACCAGTTCTGGTCCTAACAATTGACGTTTACCAACTTCATCCCAGCATAGTGGAGTTCTGTATTTCCTGCCGTATAATGCCTCTTATGGCGGCATGCCAATGCTTGCATGGTAACTATTGTTGTATGTAAACTCTGCCAACAGTAGATGATCGTCCTAGTTCCCATTAAAATCCATGATGCATGCTCTAAGCATATCTTCTAATGTCTAAATTGTTCATTCGCTTTGACCAATGGTTTGTAGATGGTATGTCGTACTCATTCTCAATTGTGTTCCCATGCATTCTTGTACTCTCTTCCAGAAGTTTGATGTGAATCTCGGATCTCTGTCTGATACAATTGACACTGGAACTCCATGTCTCAAAACGATCTCCTTGACGTACAGTTTTGCCAGTTGATCAAGATTAATCTAATCTTTATTGGCAAAAAGTGTGCTAATTTCATTAATCTATCCACTATTACCCATATCGCATCGTATCCTTTCTGAGTCATTGGAAGACCTACCACAAAATCCATTGTGATATGCTCCCACTTCCATTCCGGTATGTCCAATGGTTGAAGTAATCTACTTGGTCTCTGATGCTCAACCTTTACTCTCTGACATGTCAAGCATTTTGTAACACATTCTGCAACGTCTCTTTTCATATTTGACCACCAAAAATTTCACTGCAAATCTTGATACATTTTTGTACTTCCCGGATGAATCGAATATCTTGAGTTATAAGCTTCTGTCAAGATTTTTTCTTTAATATCTGGTACTTCTGGAACCCAAATTCGTCCCTCAAACCTTAGCACTCCTTCAGTATCAACCTTGTACTTCATCTCACTACCCTTGACCATACTTTCCTTTATTTTTATGCATTCCTCATCTTGTAGTTGAGCACTCTTTACCTTTTCCACCAAAGTTGGACTAGCTTCCATCTGGAACAATATTTCATTGGTTTCTTTTGGAAATTTGATTTCCAACTCAAGCCTTTCCATTGCTGAGATGAGCTTCTTCTGGTTGGTTAACAACATCAACTTCTCACGACCCTTCCTACTCAAGGCATCTGCAACCACATTTGCTTTTCCCGGATGATAAAAGATCTCACAATCGCAATATTTTATCAATTCCAACCATCTCCTTTCACGCATGTTTAGGTCCTTCTATGTGAAAATATACTTCAGACTCTTATGGTCTATGTAGATCTCCCAATTCTCTCCATAGAGATAGTGTCTCCATATCTTCAGAGAAAATACCACCGCCGCCAACTCTAAGTAATGAGTCAGATACCCTTTCTTGTAGTCTTTCAGTTGCCTTGATGCATACACAATAACCTTGTCGGTCTGCATAAGGATACAACCTAATCCTTTATGTGAGGCATCACTATATACCACAATGTTTCCTGTATTATCTGGTAATGACAACACAGGTGCCACACTAAGCCTCTTCTTCAATTCCTTAAAACTCTTTTCGCAATTTCCTGTCCAAACAAATTTTACAGATTTTCTCATCAAATTTGTTAACGGAGTGGCAATCTTGGAAAAATCCTGAATAAACCATCTATAATAACCTACTAGTCCCAAGAAACTTCTTACTTCTGATGGAGTTCTTTGTTGTTCTCAATTTATCACAGCTTCGACTTTTGATGGATCCACTGAAATCCCATCTTTATCAATCACATGTCCCAAAAATTATACACTTTCTAGCCAGAATTCACATTTAGAGAATTTTGCATACAACTTTTCTTTTCTTAGCGTCTCCAGTGTCAGACGTAAGTGTTCCACATGTTCTTCTTGAGATTTGGAGTACACCAAAATATCATCAATAAATACCACCACAAACTTGTCTAAAAATGGTTTAAACACCCTGTTCATCAAATCCATGAATGCAGCAGAGGCATTAGTCAAACCAAAAGACATTACCAAAAACTTGTAATGTCCATACCGAGTTTTGAATGTCGTCTTCGGTACATCCTCCTTCATTACTTTCAATTGGTGATACCCAATTCTCAAATCTATTTTTGAGAAGTATCTAGCACCTTCTAGCACCTTTCAATTGATCAAACAAGTCATCTATTCTTGGTAATGGATATTTATTTTTAATAATGACTTTGTTTAATTCCCTATAATTAAGGCGAAGATGCATTGACCCATCCTTCTTCTTCACGAATAACACCGGTGCTCCCCACGGTGATACACTTGGCTGAATATATTTCTTGTCTAGCAGTTCTTGCAATTGCACCATCAGTTCCTTCATCTCTACCGGAGCCATTCTGTACGGGGCCTTCGATATTGGAGCATTTCCTGGTGCTAAGTTAATCACGAATTCGATCTCTCTGTCAGGCGAAAGTCCTGGAAAATCTTCCGGAAACACGTCTATAAAATCCCTAACCACTGGTATCTCCTCCAGTTTCACACCCTTCTTCTTCTTAGTATCGACTATATAAGCTAAGTATCCTACATAGCCTTAACTCAATAACTTCTTGGCCTGCATAATCGTTAGACATCTCACTTGTCTAGGCGATTTGCTACCATAGAAAACTACCTTTGACGGAGTCATAAGGTTTACACATTTCTTTTGGCAATCAATTATCGCTCCATAATTGAATAGTCAATCCATTACCAATATAACATCAAACTCTCCAAGTTCTATCAGGATTAAATCTACTGTCATAATATTCTCCTTAATATTCACCCTACAATTCTTGTATACGTACTTAAAAGGAATTACCTCCCTATTCGCAATTTCTATGTGTAAAGGAAAATTCAACTCTTCACTCGGTAATTCTAACCTCTTAGCAAATTCATCAGATATAAACGAGCAAGTAACACCCGAATCAAATAATACATATGCATTTATATCATTAATTAGGATAATACCTGACACAACATTTTTTGATTGCCCCGCGTCTTGCACTGTCATGTTGAAAGTTCTGGCTGTGGGCTTATTTGATGATGTTGGTCCCGCTATAGTCAACGTACCTCCACTACTACCTCTCTTTCTTCCTGTTGTCTCGCCAGATTTCTTCCTAGGACACTCGCGAGCAAAATGATCCTTTGACCCGCAGGTGTAGCAAGCATTCTTCTTTGGTTGACGGCAATTTGGGGCAATGTAACCCTCCTAGCCGCAGTTAAAAGCATACTCGTTTCCCTCTTAAGCACATGCCAGTGTGATACCTTCTGCATGTAGCGCATGCTTCAAACTTCTTCTTCTGCTGGTTACCCTGCTGGTTCCCAGCACCCACAATTGTATTCCACTTCCTCTTTAGGTTATTACTACCATTTCCACCACTACTACTACCATTCTTAGCTTTGCTCTCACTCTTTTTCTTTCTTTGTTCTTGATTGTACTTTGTCACGGCCTCGCCTCCTCCCTCAGCGATAATCGCCTTTTCCAGCACCGTTGTAAATGTCTTTAGCTGAAATATGGAGACCCTACTGTACAACTAGGGTTTTAGTCCCTGGTCAAACCTTCTAGCCTTGCGCTCATCAGTGTTAACTTGATATGGTGCAAACCTCGCAAACTCGTTAAATTTTGTGGCATACTCCAACATCATCATTGAACCTTGATTCAGTTCTAAAAATTGCACCTCCATCTGATTCTTTGAACTCTCTAGGAAATAGGTCTCAAACAAATATTTCTTTGAACCTATCCCAAGTTATCACCCCTTGACCTCCTCGAGTTTTATTAGCTTGCCACCAATAACTAGCCTCTACTTTCAACATAAATGTTACAAAAGCAGTCTTTTAATTCTCACCTACTCTAGCAACATCGAAAACTTTCTCTATCTCCATGATCCAGGTATATGCCACAACCAGATTCATGGACCCACATAATTCTGGTGGCCTAATCGCCTTGAAGCCCTTAAATGTCTCAATTTGATTCTGCGATTAATTCTATAATGCTCCCGTCAGTAACGTTACTAACTGCTAAACTGGGTTCGCCTCAGCATTGTTGTTATTGGTAGATCCCTTAGGGGTCCTTTGTCGTGGTTGGCGTCTTGGAGGCATTTTCTGTTAAAATATTATCATTAGATTATTATTTAATCTTTTAAGTATTATATACTCAACTTACACATCACAAAAATTACCACATAGCACACAATATCTTGAATAAATAGTAACTTTTATTTATTCTTCATCTTTTAAAAACATAGTCATGATAGCATCCCTACTATCTACATCACTTTTTTGAACTACAAAAGTTTTAGGATAACATCATCATCATCATATCCCATTGGTTATATAATACTAGGGATTTACATCTTATTTACTAATTAATCACATAATAATTACATTCCTTATGACGACCTACTAAATGCTACATAGCCTTACGACGCTCCTCTTCTATAATACGGAACATTGTTTGACGATCTAACATATACCATGGCAGTGTCTCGAACTGAATCGGATAATACATTACTTGGTCTTGAGTTCGATTGACCATGGTGTTAAAAACGCTATTCATCTCCTCCATCTTGATCTTCTTTACTTGTACCTCTCTCTTTGCTACCTCGGCTCGTTCAAAAGCTTCCTCATACGCGTCTTCGGCTCTTGGCCTCTTAGTAGACTCTTCTTTCAATTTGTTGTTCAGCTCCGCGATCTTTTCTGTCATTTGCTCGTTCTCTCCATCAGTGTGAATCAGCTTACCTTCGATATTACTCAGATGTTCATCTAGATCCCGGATCTCGGTGTCCTTCTGTGCCATCGAGGTCTGCTGTTAAGCTACTATCTCTTCCAACTCCTCGACTCTATCCTGAAGTTCCACATTGCGGTCATATACTTTGTCGTACATAAGGACTGCAATAGAGTCTGGTGAAATCTTTTCCTCCTCATCCTCCTAATCCCCATCCGACTATGGCAACTCAATGGGGTCCTCCTCATCCGTCTGTACCTCATCATCCTCATCAGGTAAACTTTCCTGCTTAACCACTGTGACCAATGGAGATGACAACCGTGGCAGTAGTTGTTCCTAAACCACCTGAATATCTTGAGGCTCTTCCTTTCTAGGCATCTGGGGTCCTTCCTCCCTAGCCTGACTGGATTCTCCTACATTAGCCATCCTGACAACAAAATTTTAATTTTTAATTACTAATCATTACTACTCGACATTCATGAGCACATAGGTTGCAACCACATAAGCATATAAAGTATTTTATTACTTCTTTCTTAAAACTCGATAAGAGTTTATCACCACTATCTATTCAATCTTCTTATAAGGTCACTTCCTAAGGCTTTCCCCCCACTTAAGGTTCATAACCAAAGGCTTTGATATCAACCTGTGACACCCCCAAATCTGGGTACTTCATTCCCACAAGAATTGGTGTTCACTTCTAATTCATTCATATCTAACTATTAAAATTTAAACCATAAATCCTCCCATTAAAAGGGTTACATCATTAAGCCAATACGTCTCCATTGTTATCTAACCTTTAACATACAACAAGTGCGGAAAATAAAATAATTACATCACATCATTTAAAATAAAGTCTATCGTCATGACATTAAATAAAAATATAGTTCTTCAACATTTATTCATTTTCCCTTTTCCTTTGCTAGTGGTAGGTTTTTCGACCTTCTCAACCTTAGTTGCAATAATTATATATATGCAAGAGTGAGCAAAACAAATGCTCACTTGAAATAGCAATAAATAACAATAACATAATAATTACCGATGAACAATCTCATCAGAACTGAATAATACTCTGTCAATGGTAATCAAAAATTGGAATCAACATACATAATGTAACTGAGGGTCACAAGACCACGAACTATGTCCAAGGTTACAAGTAATCTTTCAAATTTAACCTAAACAGTCATAACTGTAAGGACTCCCCGTACTTAGGGTGATCAGCCCTTTGTACCATGTATTGTGCACAAACATTTAAACGCATCGCGTAAAATAACTCCCCTATAATAGGGATGTTCTTCTCAGTTTTTTTGGAGTACAAGTCAGCACCAAAGAAAGTTTGGTTTGGATAAGTTTCAAGGGTAATTTAGAGTTTAACGATCATCAACTAAAGGATTAGTTGAATCAATAAAGTTTAATAACACTACGAGTGATCAATAACAACATAATTTGGAACGATTAAGAATCATAGGTGAACCAACTATACATCAAACTCATGCTTAGAAATAAACTAAAAAGCATAAGCATTGAATAAAACAATAAACCTTGCTTGAACAATATTAAGCTAAGGCTATGATCTTTTCAAATAAAATAATTAAGTTATTGAACATGCATTAATGAATAACAAGCTGAGAACGAAACTTGCTCAAAATAACAATAAGATTTTGATTTGCGTAAAGTAAATGAAATAGGACAACTCAGTTAGAGATTAGAGTTCAAGAACTTTCATTTATCATAAAAAGAATGAAACTAGGGAAACTTGCTTAACTATAAACAAGTTAGGATAAATCAAACAACGATTAGAATTCAAAACTTGCTCGAATAAAATTAGGGTTAGAGCTTTCTCAAATAAAGTTTAGAGATAAAGAACTTACTTAATTAAAGTTTAGGGTAAGGAACTTGCCTCGTGCGTAAGCTATAAATTACAACTCACGTTCACCTACAAATATTATTAGAATCAAAACATCTATTAGATATACTAACATCCACTTTCCAAATTAGAACTCATTCTTAGTTAAACTTGTTACTTTAGTACAAGTTTTACTTCACACCATATGCACTTCAAAAATCACAAGTATTAGATTTGAAACACTTATTCACTAACTCATGTGTTCAATAAATTGCAACGTAATGTTTTCACAACTTACTCATTTCCACAACGTTGGAATTATCAACTACACGATACAAATTTGTTTTAGTCTCTTCATTACATGTTCATCACATTAATATCTCATTAGACTAGGTTAACATGGGTCTTTAAGGTCTGCTTAACCAACAGGCATTACTGCCTCTGGTGTAACGATCGAGAAATTTGATAATTAAATTTAAATATTTATTGAATTAAATAAATATTTTAGATAATTATTTATTTATTGAGAAAAATAAATAATTGATGAAACTGTGGTGCACTAATTTTGTAATTAAATTGATGAATGGTAATTTTATTATTTGAAGATTTAATTTAATGAATTAATTAAATAAAATAAATTGCTTAATATTTAAGAAAAATAATTAAATTAAATAAAGTGATGTTCTAGTTTAATTTAATAATTAAATTAGATATATAATTATTTAGTTATCATAAATATAATTATAATACAAAAATATAATTATTATAACTAGAATTGTAAGTTATTTAAATTAGTTACAGGTGTGACAAGTAAAACTATATGATATAAATATTATTAGAATAAATTGAGATATGGGAATTTGTGGTAGCCCAACAAGGCCTTGTGGCCTTTGGCCTAATTTAAGTGACGTGAACTTTTGGTTCTTACCTGACGTACGTGGTTGTAAGACCCAAACTTTTATGAATAAAAATGAATTTTTCTATAAATATCATTTTTGAATATTATGGTATGGATTTGAAATAATGTTATAGTTGTGGATAATATTTATAAATTTTGCAAAGTAAGTTTTTATATAATATTTGATTGGTCGGGGAATATTCGTTTTAATAGAGAATATTCGTACGAAGGCACAATCATTGGTGGACCCCACAACGAAATTATTGTCAGAATGAAAAAATGACAGAAATATCTTTTTATAAAAATAACGGCGAAAGTTTTACCGTTAATTGTTGAAATACCCGGTGATAAAAGTACAGTAATATGCGTGGTTGCATAGTAGTAGCACACGGTATTGATTATTGGTGCTTACGTGAGAAGTCACTCAATTTTGTTCAATTATTGCTACAGTAATTGTTGCATCATATCTCTCATATTATTGATTCAATTATTGTCACAGTATCATCTCCATAATATTTTATTTTATTAAATCAATAATTGAGATGACAAGTTATTCATATTATTATTTGTATAATGAACAATGTCTAAAAGTTCTGTCGAGGAGAGGTTTGGTCACCTAATTGTGCGCCAATAGGGAGAAATCCTTATTGGAAAGCCCTCTCTTTCCTGGTAACGATCTAGTTGTTAATATTGCGAGTTATAATAATAATAATGAATAAATGTTATTAAAAATCGAATTTGAGTTCGAAGTTGAATTTGGAGACTCGGACGTGATATTTGAGTCCGGAACGATGAAATTAATAAAAATAGACTATAAACACAAAATTTGTTGGGGTTGACTTTTTTGTCAAAAAGTCAAACTTCGAAAATTCAAAAATAAAAATGTTGTTAAAAATATTGAAGGGATTTTTATGAAGTATTTGATGTAAATTTTACTTATTTTATGGACCCCCATTTACCCATTTTTCAAAATAATGGGTAGAAAATTATTTAATATAATAAAGGTGGGGCCCACATATGGGGGCCACATGTGAGGCCCATATATGTTGAAAATCTGATTTCTGAAATGGGGGTAGGAGGGAGTTGGCGTATAAGGAGGGTAATTGTTATATATATATGATAATGACATGTAGGTGGGGCCCACATGTTGGAAGAAGGAATTGAGGGAGGAGAATCCTACAAAATTTTGTCACGGGAGAAGTTTTTTATCTTTTATAACATGTGTTAATATATATATATATATATATATATATATATATATATATATTATAATAAATTTTGTTTTTATGAAAAATAGAATATATTATATTTTATTGAATATTATATTAATAAGTTGAAAAAAAAAAAAAGCGAAACGTCTAAAAATTTTTCCGCAGGAATGTTTCAATTCGATTGTAGTGTGCAAATTGCGAGTGAATTTTTTCTAAATAGTATCCTTTCTATTCTCCTATAAATAGGATGCTTAGTTAGAATTGAAAATCACACCGTAATCGAGAATTTCTTCTTCTATAATATTGAGCGTTATTTCTTTCGAGTTTTAGAAAGCTTTGGCGTAGAAAATAGTGAAAGTTTTCTTCAAAATATCCCCCCGCTATACCAGGTTGGAATACTCTTCTTTTCAAGGTAAGTGGTATTATTTATTTCATATTCTGAAGAGATATTATTTTTTTTAGTATTCGTATGAATATTATTTCGTTCAATATTCGCAAGAAATATTATTTTCATTTAATATTCGTAAGGAATATTATATTCGTTCTATATTTGAAAGGAATATTATTTTTATTTAATATTCGTAAGGAATATTATATTCGTTCAATATTCGAAAGGAATATTATTTTTGTTTAATATTCGTAAGGGATGTTATTTTTGTTCAATATTCGCTTAAAATAATATTTTCTTCCATACTCTGTATTATATAAGTAATATTATTTCATTTCAGATTTCGAATTCTATACTCATTTGGTTAAAGTTTTGGCTTCTATACTCCATGAAATTAGTAGAATATCCTTAAAATTTGCGTTTCATCCAGTGTCTTTTCATGAAAATATTATTCTGAGCATTCTTGATAAGTTTTAACTTTTTCATGCCGGAGTACTATTCACGGGTTACTATTCATAAAGTACTATTCATGATAAAAATTGATTCGTTTTCGGTCCAAATCATTTTTGGTACAATATTATTCTTGAATTTTACTCCACAAAGCAGTATCACGTTAACAATTTGGACATTATTGAATTCTGGATAAATTAAATTATAAATCTTTAAAAATTTATCATTTGCTTTCATTTAATTGAATTCTTATATCATTGTCATCATCCTCATGTTTATATTATGTTGAAAGTCATTGGTGGCTCGTAGTGCATAGATGGACATGGTACGATTATGACCAGGGATTATTCGGTATAATCATGATCGTAATGTTATAAATGATGTGATAAAAGTCCTCATTGGCCCATAGTGCATTGATGGACAGTTGTTGGCATAATCATGACTATTGATGAATACGCGAATATCCTTGGCCCGTAGTGCATGGATAATTCGTGGTTGTGATACTAATGAATATCCTTGGCCGTAGTGCAGGGGTGATTCGATGATGTGGATTATTTATTAAGCTTAGTCTCAGTGATAAAACTGATTATAAATTCTTTTAAATCATAGAAGATAGTAGATATCATGTTCTACTTGACTCTTCTAATGGATTGCTTGTTCCGTTGTAGTTAAACTTGATGTCTATTGTATTTTATCAGTTTAACATTGTTGAAGGCTAACGATAATTTATTCTGCATTATCTTAGTCATAATATTTCTTACTGGGCTAGTTGAGCTCACCCTTTGTTTTCATTGTTCTCTTTAGGAAATGAGAATATAGATGGGACTAGTCGGAGAACGGAGTGACGGTCCAAATGTTTGCATTAGTAGTCCTCACTGTTCTGTGAAATAGTGTGATAATAAATGTATTAAGGACTTATTTTGAGTTTGAATACTGTCTAGAAGACAATATTTGTATTAAAACTCACAGCTCATGTTGTATATTTAAGTTTGTATTTGTATTCTGTACCGTGTATTTGGCGACTCAGAATGGGTGTGTGTACCTATTTTGGGAGCGTCACAGTTGGTATCAAAGCTTAGGGATATGATCCCTGGCTGAGATGTGAGACAAGAACTAGGAGGGGAGAGACGGAGAATTCCTTCGCTAGTATGACCTACTTAAGTTTATCTGGTATTTAATTGGTCGGTCAGAGTATAAGGATAATATGTGACATGTCAATTAACCCTTATTTTGTGGCAGTATTTGAAAATGACATCTGAGAATGTTGAGAATAGCAATGGAGCACAAGAGACCGTTGAGTCACCACAGATCAATAATCAGGAAAATGTGCATCAGGAAGGCAACAATCCTCATGCAAATAACAACACTGACCAAAAGATGAACGACCAAATATTTACGAGCTTTCTGCAATTCGTGCAACATCAAGCAAGAGTGACTCCTGTTCGAAATGCAAATGGAAACACTGATAACTCACAGATGGTCACCGCTAAGAAATTCAAGGAGCTGGGACCATCAGAGTTTTGGGGAAAGCCATAACCACTTAAGGCGGAGACGTGGATAAAATAGATCACCAAGATATTCGAATTCTTGGGATGCTCCGAGGAGCAAAAGGTTCTCTTTGCCACCTTCATGTTGAGAGGAGAAGCAGATTACTGGTGGGAATCAGTATAGCGTACTCAACCTGCTGCACTCAAAATGTCTTGGGAGAAGTTCCAAGAGCTGTTCAACGACAAGTACTTTCCCGAAAGTATTCGTCACAAGAAGGAGGTAGAGTTTATCAAGCTGGAGCAAAATAATATGACCGTGGTGCAGTACGAAGTTAAGTTTGCTGAGTTGTCCCGGTTTGCGTCACATTTGGTTGATAATGAAGAGAGAATGACGCGGATGTTTCTAAGAGGTTTGAAACCCAAAATACGTCAATACCTCATTTCTCACAAACTTTGCTTGTATTCAGATGTTGTTAATAGGGCTCAGTTATTGCAGCGCGATAATGAGTCAACCCAACCAAAAGAGAGCAGTTGGCAAAATGATAATAGTAGTGGTAGTAATCATCGAAGTAGTGACAACAAGCGTGAAGGGAATCAACAGGCCAAAAATGGTAACCACTTCAATGGTAATCATGGCCAAGACAATAAGAGTGGACATTTCAAGAAGAGGAGATTCAACAATGATGGAAAGACGTCTGTACCAGCACCTGTTGTTAAGGAAGGAGAACAACCACCTATCATATGCTTCAAATGTGGAGGGGAGGGACACATTAGTCCAAACTGCGCGATGCAGTCCAAAGCGTACTACAATTGTGGAAGAGAAGGTCACCTATCCTGATTTTGTCGTACAATGAAGATAAGTCCAGCTGGGATGGATGTACCAAGGGCCGTCCCAGAAAAGTCAAAGCCGGTAGTCAAGGGAGAGCGTTTGTCGTGACCTCCCAAAAAGCAAGGAACCCGAACGAGGTCATCACGGGTAAGCTAATCATAAACTCTAGCGAAGTCTATACCTTATTTGATACCAGTTCTAGCCATTCTTTTATTTCTCCTACTTGCGCTTAACGTTTAAATTTAACTCCAGAGAAATTAGACTTTGACTTATCGGTTAAAACTCCGTTGGGAGAAACCTTCATTACATCCACTATTTATAAGTCTTGTTTGATTTAAATCGGTAACTGCACGATACCTGTCGATCTTATCTCTTTGAAAATACTTGCATTTTATGTGATTTTAGGGATTGATTGGTTAACTACTCTTCATGCAAAAATTGATTATTTTTTTAAGGTTGTTAGTTTTCATATTCCTAACCAACCTATTATGCAAATTCAAGCAACCAAACCACTAAAGTCAATCACCGTCATATCAAGCCATAAAGCTATTCGTTTGTTGAAAAATAGATGTCAAGCTTTCTTAGCCCATGTAACAGATTTAAACAAAAATACGTCAGATTTAAATGATATTTCTATTGTTAATAAATTTCCTGACGTATTCCCTGAAGAACTTCCTAGCCTACCCCAGAGCAAGAAATTGAATTTTTTATCGACCTTGAACCCGGTACAAAACCCATTTCCAAAGCCCCATATCGAATGGCTCCTATTGAACTTCAAGAGTTAAAAACCCAACTACAGGAATTGTTAGACATTGGTTTCATTCGTCCTAGTATGTCTCCTTGGGGTGCTCATGTTCTATTCGTAAAGAAGAAAGATGGGAGTATGCGACTTTGTATTGATTATCGGGAGTTGAATCATGTCACCATCAAAATAGGTACCCATTGCCACGTATTGATGACCTGTTTAACAAGTTGCAAGGCGCCAAATTCTTTTTAAAGATCGATCTTTGTTTCAGATATCATCAGTTAAAGATTAAAACTGATGACATTCCAAAGATGACTTTCAGAACTCGGTACGGGCATTACGAATTCCTAGTCATGTCTTTTGGATTGACTAATGCTCCTGCTGCCTTCATGGATATAATGAACCGAGTATTCAAGGAATATTTGGATCACTTTGTGGTCGTCTTTATTGATGACATCCTCATATATTCCAAAAGCCGTGAAGATCATGAGCAGCACTTGAGGCTGATACTCCAAAAGCTTCGTGAAAATAAGCTTTATGCCAAGTTGAAGAAATGCGAGTTCTGAATTGAGGAAGTTGTATTCCTTAGACACGTGATATCAAATCACAGAATATCTATTGACCCGACAAATATTGAAGCAATTCAAAGCTGGGAGCAACCTAAGTCAGTGACCGAAGTACGTAGCTTTCTCAGCTTAGCTGGTTATTATCGGAGATTCATGGAAAGATTTTCTCGAATCGCTACTCCATTAACTCAGCTAACTCAAAAAGATACAAAATTCGGTTGGAGCGAGGAATGTGAAAAGTGTTTTCAAGAACTCAAGAGGAGACTCATTTCAGCACCTGTTCTGACAATACCATCTGGCTCGGAGGGATTTGTCATCTACAGTGATGCTTGAGGCAAAGGGTTAGGATGTTTTCTCAAACAACATGGGAAAGTCATAGCCTATGCCTCACGACAACTCAAAGAATATGAGAGAAATTATCCTACTCATGATCTAGAGTTGGCAGCAGTCGTTTTCGTACTAAAGATCTAGAGACATTACCTGTATGGAGAGAAGGTGGAGATCTATACGGATCATAAAAGCCTCAAATATTTCTTCACTCAAAAGGAGCTCAACATGCGGCAATAACATTGGCTTGAACTGTTGAAAGATTATGATCATACCATTCAATACCATCCTGGAAAAGCGAACGTAGTAGCCGATGCATTGAGTAACGAGTGCGATATTGTCAATGCAAAGGCCCATTTGGTATGACTTACAAAGGATGAAGAGATAAAGACTCTAGGGACCCATGTAATGATGTCAAATATACGAGTAGAACCGACTTTAATCAATAATGTTAAAGCTGCTCAAGCTACAGATCTGGAACTGATGCGTATGAGGAAGAAAGTGCAAGAAAGTGCAATTTCGAAAGTAAGAATCGATGAAAAAGGAATACTTCGAGTCAACTCCAGACTTTGTGTTCCTAACGATTCTGACTTGAAGTATAAAATCATGATGGAGGCGCATAACACTCCATTTGCAATCCATCCTGGCAGTACCAAAATGTATCGTGATCTTCGACATATATTTTGGTGGAACAATATGAAGAGAGAGATCGCAAAGTTTATCTCAAGGTGTCTAACATGTCAACGAGTCAAGGTGGAGCATCAAGTGCCAAAAGGTCCATTGCAACCACTTGAAATTCCAGAATAGAAGTGGGAGCACATTACCATGGATTTCGTTACTGGTCTTCCTAAGGTTTCTCAAGGCATAGATGCGATATGGGTCATTGTTGATAGATTGACCAAGTCTGCTCATTTCTTACCTATACGAAAAACTTACACACTTGAACATCTTGCTCGTATGTACATAAGTGAGATTATAAAATTTCATGGTATGCCAGTATCCATAGTTTGTGATCGAGACCCGAGATTCACTTCAAGATTTTGGGTTAATTTGCAAAAAGCTATGGGCACGGATTTACGATTTAGTTCGACATATCATCCTCAAACGGACGGGCAGTCAGAAAGGACTATTCAAACTCTTGAAGATTTATTAAGACTATGTGTCCTTGATTTCAAAGGAAGTTGGGAAAAGTTCTTAACATTGGTGGAGTTTTCCTACAAAAATAGTTATCAAGCAAGTATTGGCATGGCTCCATTTGAGGCGTTGTATGGAAGAAAGTGTCGTTCTCTAGTATGCTAGGATGAGGTGGGTAAAACAACATTGTTGGGACCAGAGTTGGTACGTATGACTACGAAAAAGATTTAAACGATCTGACAACGTATAAAAACCTCACAAGATCGACAAAAGAGTTATGTTGATCTTCATCGAAAGGACGTGGAATTTAATATTGGAGATCATGTGTTGTTACGTGTTGCTCCATGGAAAGGAGTTATGAGATTTGGAAAGAGAGAAAAGCTCAATCCTTGATTCATTGGCCCATTTTTAATCCTCGATCGAGTAGGAATTGTGGCCTATAGACTTGCCTTACCTCCAAGTATGTCTCGTGTTCATAACATTTTTCACATATCTATGTTACGTAAATATGTGAAAGACCCGAACCACGTTATTGAGTTAGAACCAGACGAAATAGCGGAAGATTTAACGTATAAAGAGGTACATGTTCAAATCTTGGATAAGAAGGAACATATTCTACCCTCCAAGGTTATACCTCAAGTCAAAGTTTTGTGGAGAAACCACGATGTTGAGGAAATGACTTGGGAGTTAGAATCTGAAATAAAATCAAGGTATCCTCACCTCTTCGTCATACCAAGTATGTACCCTAATTTCGAGGGAGAAATTTCATAAGAAGGGGAGGTTGTAAGACCCCAACTTTTATGAATATAAATGAATTTTTCTATAAATATCATTTTTGAATATTATAGCATGTGTAGACACTCGAAATTTTTTGCACACCTGTTACTAACATTGTAGGAGGGCAGATTCGTCTTTCGGAGATAACCCTAGAAGACAGCTCACATCCATTCCGGATACTACTGGAAGTTCAGTATCAACCCCGGAACACACACCGGGAATATCAATTCCAACCTCAGAGATAACCCCGAGTTTTGTCCTTGGAGATAACCCCAAGGAATGATGTTGCAGTTCCAGCGATAACTCTGGAAATGCTTATTTCAAATGCATGCGATAAGCTTCAATCTCAGACCTCCTGCCGAGGCATTCATACCAAAGGCCCAGAGCTAACACCGGGAAGACAGGCACACTTACAGATGACTTTGCAGAATTCAAACACTTACAGCAATCCAATCTCAGATGTAACCCTGAGCAATGTCTGCTATCAGCCCAAACCGAAGATAACCCCGGTCAGGAGTTAAACTGTCATCTTGCCACCTCAACACCTGCGCACCGTCTCAACATTTCATACATACATACAATAATATCCCACAAGAGCCAAGGAGTTCTAATCCTGAGTGACTATTACGCATGACAACACACCGGATAGAATTTGAAGCTTGAAGACCATGGGCATGGTCCCCTTTTCCTGACTTCATACAACCCCTAATCCCATGTCATTGCGTAACTCTCAACAAAAGTAGTCCAAAGATGGTCTTTGTATATCTCGTTCGGATGCTCGGATTAAAGTTCTGCAAGTTCGATCGGACATCACAGTGCACGAGTGTACGTGCTTGAGATTTGGTAGGACCCATGAGGCCGGGCACCCCGGCAACCGCAGAGTATGTATCTACATGAGTCAGCAGTGCATCTCATGGCTACTGCAGTACACCTATGGCTCCCCATCTATAAATAGAGGGCTTGGGGTGGCCATTTCAAAAAAAGAGAAAAAGGCGAGGAAGCCCTGTCCAATTTGCTCTATACACACCCCATATTAAGTGTTTCCTCATTTTAAACACCTGTTAGCTCACATATAGCTATATTTTTTACCCCATGAGAATGAAAGTGTTTATCCATCTAGAGTCATAGAAGCCTACTTTGGCATTGCTTAAAGTAAGCTTCTCACACTCTATAAAGCCTTTCTCTTCATCTTTGCACACACTATTCTTCACATAGAGAGTCGTGTTTCATGCGTATGCCCGGACTTCAGTCTGTGGTTTTAATTTCTATCTGTATATATATATATATATATATATATATATATATATATATATATATATATATATATATTTATATATGGACTAACATTATCGAGTTATGCCTCGATTGAGCCTGAACTTATGTCTGAGCGTTTACTTGCTTTTATATATATATATATATATATATATATATATATATATAAATTGTGGTGACTACATGCATGAGTCCGAGATTTTACATCCTGAGCGTTTATTGCTTATATATATATATATATATATTTACATTAGACACAGAGTTTACTTCAAGGCCTTTTACTTTGCTTTCTTTACATTTAGTCCTCAGAGTTTACTTAAGTATATTGATCGCCTTTTATAGCTTTATTTACATTTCGATCCCCATGGAGGTGCTTCGTGGTGGTTGATCATATATATATATATATATATATATATTTACTGACTTTTATATATTTATATTTCCGATCCCCACGGAGGTGCTTCATTGTGGTTGATCATGTCTATATATATATATATATATATATATATATATATATATTGACAAATTATATATATATATAATCGCTTGATGCTTTTCATATAAATCATGGCATCATGTGAGCCTAGGAATTATGTGATCACAGATTCATCTCATCAAATCTAAATTCAATTCCGTGATGGACATTTTCAATTTGTAAAGCGACTTGTACATTATTTACAAATGTCTCAATTTCCTTGGATGGTCATCATGCCCATGAGGAGTTCTAAGATCGCTATATATTATTTTCTCGAAGATGCCTCGCATCTCGAAAATAAAAGCTAACAAGCCGAACATTTAATAATAAATGGAAGTATGAAAAGGTCTCAATTCCTATTGAGCACGGGGTTTGAATGAATATCTTTTACAAACTTCATTGCTATATTCTGTTTAAAACTGAATTTTTCTATAAATTCAAACCCTTTGTATATAGGTGCGAACGAGGCCTCGCACTACTTCCAAATAATTGCACATTGATCCACACACACACACACACATTCATATAATAGTTTCTTCAAAAGTGGCGGTCACCGTGGCAACACGGATGTCGATGGGTGCCTAACACCTTCCCTCCGCATAATCAAGCCCCCGAACCCAAATGAATCTCGGTTTCACAGACCCGTTTAGCAGTGTTACATCACTGGGTCAATGTGAAAACCTTTTCTCGGTTGCGTTAGTGCAACCAGTTAAAAACATCAACTGGCGACTCTTAAAGTCAAATCGTCGACATTACACATGTCGGACCTTTTTCACTTGTTTTTTTTAAACAAATCTCACCTAACATGAGAACACCAAAGAACAAGTAACGAAAAGGGACAAATAAAAATCCCGACGTCGACAGGTGGCGACTCCGTTGGGGACTCCAGTAAGAGGGCTTAAGCTGCTACTATAAGCTTTTCAAAACTATTATATGCTTGTGTGTGAATGTTGCATTTACATTTAGAATGAATGTGTACGAATGCATTTTACTTACTGCATTGCAATATATCTATCTGTGATATTAGTGCTTCGCACATGTCATCATTTCCATAAACAATGAGACACGTTGTATGTGAATGTATGTTGTGTGGTTCCTCCACCAGGAGGTTATCCTGTCGGTGTTTCATTACTGGACTCATAGGGAGACTAATTCCAACAAGGCTCATAAAAGGCACCACCCAGATTCGTTCCATTTGAAAGACTGGATTAACTTCCCATCAAGTAGATTGCGATGATCTGGGGACCTTCATGCAAAAAAGCCGCGAGAATAACCCTAAGATAGGTCAACCTCTGATAAACCAAACGCGGAGGAAAGTCTCTTCATGCTTTCCATTTTTCTATTACTTGTAAAAGCATTTACTTGTAATTTTATTCCCTGTTCATCTTTATGTAACGGAAAATATAAAGAATATTTGTGCATACATAACATGTTATCAAATTAACGCCTGTTTTTGCAGGATGATATTCCTAAAATGGACACATAATATCATTTACATTATCCCTAAGACTAAACTACATAAGTCTTTTGTAGGGAAACAATTGAGCCTGTTACCTGCTCAAAATCCAAAAAGGCCACGAGCCTACAGCCAACCATGTCTTCTTCTGACCAGTCTAATGCCGTTTCTCGAGAAGAATTTGGTGGATTGAGTAAACAAATTACAGATTTGGATGTTCTTCTAAAAGAATTGCATCAATCTACTCAGGGTACAAAGATGCCTACACATACAGAACCCTCTACACAAGGAGGGACACAAGGTTTGGATAAAACAAATCTAGAACCTCAGTTGGATACGACCAACAAAGATCCTGAAAGCACCCATCTCAAAGGAGATCCAGACACCGTTGATATCAGGAAAAAGGTCTTTTAAATGGAGGAAACTATCCATGCTCTCAAAGGGATTGGAACACATGGAAGTGTTTCATATGCTGACCTTTGCATATTCCCTGGTCTTCATTATCCAGAGAAATTCAAAACCCCTGACTTTGAAAAATATGATGGTTTAGGGGATCCTTACACACATTTGAAGGTGTTCATTGGAGAACTTGGATCTTATGCGGAAAATGAGAAGCTCAGAATGCAGCTGTTCCAGAAGAGTCTGACTGGAGAAGCCCGTTCATGGTATACCATATTAGACAACTCAAAGATCCTTAGCTAGGAAGAGCTAGCGCAAGCCTTCCTCACTCAATATAGTTTTCAATCTCAGATGGCTCCTGATCGATACCAGATTACCAAGGTCAAGAAACAGTCTAATGAGTCTTTCAGAGACTATGCTCAAAGGTGGAGGCGCCTTGCTGCTCAAGTTATTCCTTCTGTGACAGAATCAAAAATGGTCATGACTTTCATAGACATACAGGAAGCTCCTTTCTATGAGAGAGTCTTAGCTGGTATTGGCAAACCATTCTCTAAAATGATCAAGCACGGAGAGATGGCTGAGATGGGATTGAAGTCTGGTAAGATTCAAGACCTAGCTTCTCTTAAAGCGATTCTTGAAGCACATCCAAATCGTATCTTATGGAAACAACCCCCGGAGGGTCCATAAAAAGAAAAAGGAGGATGTTTTCTTGATACTATAAGGTCAAAAAGGTAGTCAGAACATGCCTATACAGAGGAGAAACTACTCCCTTTTCCAAGCACAGTTTTCAAACTCTCCCTTGCCTAAAGGTGGAGATGTAAAGCACCCTCGAACGTTCACACCCTTAGGGGATTCGCTCGAGAATATTCTTGCTCTTCTAACTATTCAGAAGAAAATCACACATCTTCTTCGACTAGCCAACCCTAATGGGAGGGGTTTCAATGCTACTTGGAAGTTTGCTTATTATGTCGGAGCACCTGGACATGATACTCAAGATTGTTGGGCCTTGAAACACAAGATCCAAGATTTGATAGACAACGGTGAGATCGTGGTTACCAAACCAGATCAACCTCATGTGAAAGACAACCCTCTTCCTCAACACAAAGAAGAAGAGGTCAACATGATCAGTTGGAGCACTGGATAGAGTTCCAATTTTAATGGTGAATCATCCCAGACCATCAAAGACGGTGTTCACAGATGGGATTATGTAAAGTTTCAATTTGCTATGGAACGAAAGATGAAAGCTCTTTGCAAGAAAATTAAACAGCTGGCAGAACTGGTGACTCATCAGCATCAAGTCACAAACCAGTTAGTCAGCCAGGAGCATGCTTATCTCCTTCCTTTTGTTATGAATGCTCCACCATCACCTTCAGAAAGCGAAGCTATGGAGGATAAGGTTGCAAAGAGAGCAAATGCTAAAGCCCGTCGGGATTTTTCCAATCAAAGGGAATTTACATACCTGGGCCAACTTATGGAGGTGATATTTCAGATGCTAATCAACAAAAGAAGAATCACCTCCCTTCTACCTCCAATTAATCCCCGTTCAAGACGGTTCAACTCCAATGGAGTTTGTTAATATCATTCACATTCTCGCGGTCACAGTACAGAAGAATGCTGGGCACTCCGCCACTTCATTCATAATCTAATTGATAGCGGTGTCCTGCAATTGGCAGACGATGACACTATGCTACTCGAGAGTGGGAATATATGTCCTACAAAATGGAAGGGATCAGTAGCAGTTATATCCATTGAGGCTGATGATACTATCAAAGCAATTCAACTCAACGGAGCTGACAATCCTTTGAAAGTGGCTGCACCAGAGACAATTTCTTTACCATTCAGACCATAATATCCTGTTATCAACTTACACAAAGTCCCATGGAATTATGGGGAAGCTGAAGGATCCACATCTCATTCTACTGCTACAGTGTCGAAGGAAAATCCATTATATCTTTCTCAGCGGGTTATGAAGCCCACCTTCAAAGCAAAGGGGAAGATTCCCATGGAGAAGATTGAAAAATTCCTACGCACTATGGGCCATAATGAAGCCAAGGTGGTTTTAAGCATAAGAGAAGCTCCACATCATATCTTAATACTGGACTTGGTTTTCTCTTCCGAAGATCACAGGAAGATTTTATTAAAGGTTTTGGAAGAAGCCTACTTGCCAAAATCAGTGGATGTGGAAAAATTTCAACATCTGGATATATGTTAGCTGGATATCCTTCACTGATGATGACATACCTCCCAAAGGGACCGGTCATTGCAAGCCATTGTACATCGCAGTTTTGTCCTTCGGATATATGTTAGCTGGAGTTTTGATAGATGGAGGTTCGTCTCTGAATATTTGTCCTTATGCCACCTTGGTGAATATGAACGTAAATCTCAAAAGGATCCAAAGCAGCCATATGGTTATCAAAGATTTTGATGGATCCCAACGAAATTCTGTCATAGAGATTGAGCTGCCAATTGAGATTGGTCCAAATACATTCAATGTATCCTTCCACGTCCTCAAGATAGATTCAGGATACAACCTGCTATTGGGGAGACCATGGATCCATATGGCTGGAGCCGTCCCTTCTACACTACATCAACAACTCAAATACATTGTCAACAATAGCCTAGTCACTGTCAATGCTGAGCCGGAATGTCCTGAACAAGGAAACCTACCACTCATCAGCTTTAATTCAGAAGTTGAGCCGACCAATTTTCATAGTTTGGAAGTGAGTAACACGCAATACTATCCTATTGGAGCACCACTTCCCATACCCAAGATTTCTGCCAAGGTTATGTCGGCCACTCAAGAAATGATGTCATTGGGTCATCAGCCTGGACAAGGGCTTGATAAAAATTAGTAGGGTATTAAGCACCCTGTTCAAGTGTCCAGTCAAACTGGGACATTCGAACAAGGCTATTCTATTAGTTTCAGTCATAGGAATCCTCATAAGCACAAGCAGGTTCCTTAAGCTTCTGCCACACGATGATTTTCTCCACCTGTACCTCATGAGCGGATACAGTCTCCGATAAAGGTGCCAGCCCATGTTATGGCTATGCTGTTTCTCAAACCAGTACCATTCAAAGAAAAAGAGGTCCTGATTCCTGATCCCGAAGTGGAAGAAAGGGAGAGGAAACGTAAACATGACATCGCCTTTATAATGTCAGGTATACGCATCATTGTCCATGATGAACATACAAACAGATACACCCCAGATGATGATTGCCCAGTTGTTATGGTCATCATTCGAGACAAGGAGGACGATGACAGCCCCTCCCTCACTGCAGTCCATCAGGACTTTACCCTTGACAATTGGAGCAGCACTCCATGCATTGGTCGACGAGGGTAAAACGGGCAGAAATCCCTCTGCCCTGTAGATAACTTTAATTACTTACTTTTCTATACAATATTAGCAGTTATTTTATCAGTACATGCTAACACTTGTGTATGATTAAACAGTTTCATATATTAAGTGAAAGCATATTTTGTTTTAGGACCCTGAATTTAGATGTGTCTGTACTTGCTGATGAGGTGCCTTTTCTCCACAAGGGCTGTAACTTTGATGAAAAGTTGGACTCAGACTTGATGGAAATACAAGAGGACATTGAGACACCTCAGGAGATTAAGGAATGGGTCGCAGACAAACCTAAACCCAATCTTGATCAAACCACTTCTTTCAATCTTGGAACCTTAGAAAGCCCTAAGCTAATCCAGATTGGTTCAGACCTAACCCCAAACCAACAGAATGACATGGTTATGCTATTAACCCAATTCCAGGATGTGTTTGCATAGTCTCATGAAGACATGGTGGGTTTGTCCACTGACATTGTCCTTCATTGCCTTCCAATTAAAGAGGGATTTAAGCCAGTCAGGAAGAAGCTCAGGCGATTGAAACCTGAGTGGAGTTTAAAGGTGAAAGAAGAAATTGTGAAACAATTTCAAGTTGGCATTATCATGGTATCTACATATCCGGAATGGATATCCAACATTGTTCTCATACCTAAACCAGGAGGAAAGGTGCGAGTTTGCGTGGATTACAGGGATCTGAACAAAGCTTGACTTAAAGATAGCTTTCCTATGCTCTTTATCCACATTCTTATTGACAATACTTCTCAATACGACATGTACTCCTTTGCTGATTGCTTCACGGGGTACCATCAGATTATGGTCGTTGAGGAGGACCATGACAAAACTACTTTCATCACACCTTCGGGAAAATTCTGCTATAAACGGTTGTCATTCGGCCTCATCAATTCTGGGGCAACCTACCAGCGAGCTATGATGGCTATTTTCCATGATTTAATGCACAAAGAGATAGAGATCTACGTGGATGACATCATTGTCAAATTTCAAAAGGAGGAAGACCACTTAGACCATCTCAAAAAGCTCTTCAACAGGTTGCGTAAGTACAACTTAAAGTTGAATCCAGCCAAGTGCGCCTTTGGTGTCAAATCAGGCAAGTTGCTAGGTTTTTTAGTCAGCTACAAAGGGATTGAGCTGGATCCCACCAAAATCCAGGCCATCAAGGAAATGCCCATTCCTCAAACAGAGAAGGAAATACGGGAATTTTTGGGAAGAATCAACTTCATTAGCAGGTTTATTTCTCAACTCACAGCAACCTGTGAGCCCATCTTCAAGTTATTAAGGAAGAACTCCTCCATGAAATGGAACGATGAGTGTCAGAAAGCCTTCCTTATAATCAAAGAGCAGCTGGTTAACGCTCCTGTTTTGGTACCACCCAGGGATGATGTTCCCCTATCATGTACCTATCCATTAATGACAATGCCATGGGCTGTATGTTGGGACAAAAAGATGATAGAGGCCAAGAACGAGCTATCTATTATCTCAGCAAAAGATTTAGCATCAGTAAACACAAGTACACTCTTATTGAGAAGACTTGTTGTGCTTTAGCATGGGCTTCCTTGAGGTTACAACATTACCTCCATGGTCACACAATGCATCTCATATCCCGCGTGGATCCTCTCAAGTATATGTTTAGTAAGCCCATACTGAATTATCGGCTGTCCAAATGGAAGTTGATCCTACAGAAATTTGATATCGTCTATGTGACGCAAAAGTCTATCAAAGGTCAAGGAATTGCGGATCAACTGGCCGCCACACCTGCAGGGGATTACAAACCCTTGGAAACATATTTTCCCGATGAAGGGATAATGGCAGTTCAACAACACCATCAGTACGATGCATGCCACACATGGAAAATGTATTTTGATGGAGTCAACAATACGTAAGGCTCTGAGCCGGAGCGCCTAGTATCTGCACGGGGGCGGATCCTTCGCCAAAAAATTATAGTTTCAAGAAGACCAACAACATAGCCGAGTATGAAGGTCAGATCATGGGGCTAAAACTTGCCTGTTCAATGGGCACTAGGCGGTTAACTGTCTTTGGGGATTCCAAATTGGTAATCAAACAATCCACAAGAATCTATCAAACCAATGAACTACATTTGCTGCTTTACCATCGACAAGTTTTACAGATGGCTTTGGAGTTTGAAGAAATCTCCTTTATACAAATTCCTCGTAATATGAATGACTTTTTGAATGTACTAGCAACATTAGCCTCCTTGATTCACATACCTGACAAGGAAAACATGCCAAACATCACATTTGCCCTTCAAAAGGCCCCAGCTTATGGGAACTATGTTGGAGAAGTATTGGATGAGCTACCTCCCATCCAAAACCCTTGGTATCAACATATCAAGGAGTATCTGCGAGATGGATCTACACCCGCTGAGGTGAGCCTGATTGAAAAGAGGCAGATCCATCTACTTGTTATGAAATTTTACCTGAGCGAAGATGCACTCTACAAAAGAGATGCAGGATTAGGTCTCCTTAGATGTCTAGACAAATACCAAGCTCAGAGGCTCATGGATGAGATCCATGGTGGAGTATGTGGACCACACATGAGCGGACCCCTACTTGTCAAGAAGATCCTCAGAATAGAGCATTCTTGGCTTACGCTCAAAGCTGACTGTGATGATCACGTCAAGAGGTGCTATCAATGCCAAATTCATGGGAATGTTATCCACGCCCCTCCAAGGGAACTCCACAATATTAGTTCACCATGGCCCTTCTCAATGTGGGGAATGGACGTGATCGGGCCCATCGAGCCCAAAGCCAGTAATGGACATCGATTCATGTTCACCATGATCGACTACTTTACCAAATGGGTAGAAGTAGCCTCCTTCCCCAGGGATACCAAAGAAGTTATCATTACTTTCATCAGAAACAATATCGTCTGTCGATATGGACAACCAGAGGTTATTGTGTCAGACAATGCTAAAAACCTCAACATCAAAATGATGGAGGAGTTATGTAGTAAATTCCACATCAAACACCTTAACTCCGTCATCTACCGTCTAAAGATGAATGGTGCTGTTAAAGCTGCTAATAAAAACATCAAGAAGATCATGCAGAAAATGTCCGCCAATCATAAAGGATGGCCTGACCTCTAGCCTCTGACTTTATTAGCCTACAGAACTTCAATGCGTACTTCCACTGGGGCAACCCCCTACTCATTAGCTTATGGGATGGAAGCAGTGCTCCCCATAGAGGTGGAAATGGAATCCCTCAGAGTGTTGATGGATGCTCAGTTGGGTGAAGACCAATGGGTACAATACAGGTATCACCAATTGTCTCTGATAGACGAAAGGCAAACCGCGGCTATCTTCTATGGTCAGTTATATCAACAAAGGATCGCACGATCCTACAATAGAAAAGTCCGGCTATGGTAGTTTAAACAACATAACTTGGTTTTGAAGAAGATCATTGATAACCAAGATCAATCCAAGGGAAAATTCGCTCCTAACTGGGAAGGCCCGTTTGTTGTCAAGGAGGTATTGATAAGAGGCGCTCTCAGACTACAGGAATTGGATGGCGATGAATTTTCACAGCTTATCAACTTGGACACCGTGAAACGGTACTATGTCTAAAGTTACCATCAAGTAAACATCCTGGTTTTTGGATCATCAAATCACCAATCATTCTGATTTTCTAACCCTTTTTACATACTCTTCCGCCCCTCAGGGAAACATACATTTCAAACTAGCAGCCTGGTTTCATCTCATTTCAAACCTTCCATACAATTTTGGTTATCCTAAAGACGGGATTGAACCTTTCACACCTACAGTTTATCCTGAAGACGAGATTAAACTTTTCTACACTTATAGTTTGTCCTGAAGACGGGATCAAACTTTTTCCACACCTGCAGTTTGTCCCAATCATGGAATCAAACTTTCTTCTCCCTGCAGTATAGCCTGCACATGGGATTCATACTTCTCTTCGGCTGCAATTCATCCTGAGGGGCGAACTACGTCGACCTGATCTCCCTGATACACATGAGTACGTAGGCAACCATATTCTCTATGGCCCGATCGCAATAAACCAAAAACAATAAAAATATTTATGCCCTTTCTCTATAAAAACAAAAACAACAAAAACACTTCCACACCCTTCTTCATCAATAAAGCTTCTATACCCATCTGCTTTTCACATTCAGCGTTGAACCTCTTACACCAGGTTCAAACTACGCAGACATGATCTCCTCTTCAATAGGAGTACGTATGCAGCCATTTCTGGTTTGGTCTAACCCCCTACCAGAACAAAAACATTTGTCACACGATACTGGGATCAAACTTCAATCCACCACCTTTCATCGGCTTCAGACCAAAGGGATGGAATTACCCAACCTCTCCTCACTAATAGGAGATTCGGTGACCATCTAAGCTGCGGTTGTGCCTCAAAGAGCAACACCAATCCATAAGAGATGGAATTAACTAGGCTTCTCATAAATAGAAGTACTGAAGACCATCTGTGGTGCGGTCAATCTCAGAGAGGAAAAGCCACACTCCTCTCAACATTTCCATATAGAAACCAGTCCCAAGACACCAAAAATGGTAGGGATACATACAGATCAATGATCAGTTCTAAAAGATCTTGCGATGGCTCAATGTCCACATATCAAGGATGATTTCAGAATGCATCAAGATCACAAGCCCTGAAGAAACATGCAAATATCAAGTAAGTATCAAGGCACAACTGAAAGGGAAGTAAATCAAAATATATTTCTCTGCCATATATAATACTATTTGATATATATAATATGTGTTGTACATGACAAAATGGCTAAGCTAGTCTGTGCAGAAAAATACAAGTCTATCTACGGATCTGTATGTATGCGAACTATCAGATCTAACATAACATCCCTCTCTGAAAAAGGAGGTAACGCTGCAAGCTCCTGCCCAATGGTATCTACACAAGCTAGCAGATCCGAGGCTAACTGCATGGTGGCATGATGCTAATCAATATATGCACTCATGTCGGCAAGGATGCCAGTCGTATGGGATCTCATTGAAATACTGTCTGCGACCGCCACATCCCGGGCAGATAGGGCATCATCACGCTCCACAATCAATGTATCTCTAGCTGATCTAACCTCAATTCTCTCTAATAGAGCTGCATCTCTCCCATCAAGAGCTGTCAACATCGAGGCCCTAGCCTGATCTCTCTCATAGGTCATCAGATGTAGACTCTGCTCTAGATATCATCTAATGAATGTCGAATGACAAGAGCACTAGTAGTGGGAGAATCCATCACAAATGTTGGCAACCCAGCAGTCAAATCCTCCTCAATGGGAAAATCAGCCTCCTCCATAGGCTCCTCATCGTCAGAATCAGTCCCTCAGACCGTGGATACTACCACAAACCGATGCGATCCTCTCTCCTCCATCCATGCGGAATACTCTGCAGAACAACCCGGATGGCTAATGGAAAATACAGCTAGCTCTCGCTGATCCCAATAGGCATACAACCTGGATCTGTCCTCTGCTGATAAGTGCCGAGAAGTGAAGCGCTGACTCGATGCCCCCTCAAAAGGATGGAAGTCCTGGAACTGGTCAAACTGACACATCACGGCCAGCGGGTGGTAAGTAATCATGCCTCTCAAACGAGCTAGAGGAAGATAATCCATGCCCGGATCATGATTAATGAAGTTGTAGGGTGAGCTAAGCCCTAAATACAGCAATATATCAAACGGAGCTCCGATCTTTGCTAAGAAAGCTGACCAAGATGCAACATTTGTACACTCCGCAGGCTGAAAGGAGTATGACATGGCTATATCGTGGGTAAAAAAATGCCCATGCCGTCTGAAAGTGCCAATCGATCTCAAGTGTGACATAAACCACACGTACAACATGACCGAAATTCAGTCAAACACTCCCCGCCAGATAAGTGCGAAGATCCTCATGGGGTTACAACGCCGAAGTTATAAATTGATAAAGTATCCCCGGCGGAGGTCACAACGCAAAATTTCAAACATCCATGTATCCCCAGCGGGAATTACAACACATTCTCAACCATTGATACACACATCAATGAAGGTCAAGCAACCTTGACGTTATCTCAGCCGGTGGCAAGTAAACCCATCGAAGCAACGTAACCCCGGTGGGGGTTACAACGCCGAAGTCAGACATTGATAAAGTATCCCCGATGGGGGTCACAACGTGATTCAACCATTGATACACACATCAATGAAGGTTAAGCAGCCTTGACATACTCCTCAGCAAGGGCCACATCAATGAACGTAAAGAAGCCTTGAAAGTTTGCCCAACAGGGACCTATCTGGTGATATACACATCAGCGAAGGTCAGGCAGCCCTGACAATACACACTGTTGGTGTAAGACCCCAACTTATTATGAATAAAATTAAATTTTCTCTAATTATTATCTTGAAATAATAAGGAGTTAATTTAATATAATACTTTGGTTATGGGTGAAATGTGCAAATTTTATAAAATAAGCAAGTGGTTATAAAATATTCATTTTGTCGGGGAATATTCGTTTGGTCGTGGAATATTCTTATTGTCGGGGAATATTTGTATGACGGCGTAGCCATTCGCGGGCCTCATAACAGAATAACTATCGGATGAAGAAAACGTCAAGTTTGAGTTTTTATAAATAACGGCATAGTTGTTACCGTGAACACTGTTGAAATAACCGGTGGTTAAAATACAGTAATACGTGTGGTCATTGAAAGAAGATGACACTGCAGTATTACAATATTTTGAATTATTGATTCTTACGTAAAGGAAGGCACTACTCAATAATTGTTACAGTAATTACTATTCAATATTTTATTTTATTGATTCAATAATTGTTGCGTTGATATTTTATATTATTGTCGTTTCAATAATTGTCACTGCACAGTATTTCCCATTATTAGATCAATAATTCATATTATTTGAATAATATTATTAGAAAACATTATTGGCAATGTCTAGAAAGTTCTGTCTAATTGCGCGCCAGTAAGGAGAAATCCTTATTGGAAAGCCCCCTCTTTCCTGGGAACGGCCTGGTTGTCATAATTGTAATTCTGTAATATTATTTGTGAATAATTAATTATTGGTTTTTATGATAAGAAAATATTTATTTGACGAGGATATAAATGATGGATTTATTTATTTTATGTGGTTATATTTGAAGGATTTAATGTTGAGGTGTTTTATCAGTATTTTTGTCAGAATGGAGGTATTAAAAATCAAATCAATATTTTTACGATATATTGCGTGAGTTATAATTTTTAATCCGACCGTTGGATCGTTGTGATTTTTGGATATATTATACATATATAAGTTGAGTATATGTCCACAAATTTTGAACTGTTAAAAATGAACGTATGATTTGTTATGAATTTTAAGAGGTGACTGATTCAGAAATTAGGTTTATAAATAATTTTGGTGGAAAATTCTAGAATTTAGTGGGCCCCACTTGTGGTTGGTGAAAAAATGTGCTGAATTTTATTTCAAATGTGGTGGGTGGCAATAGTAGCAGGTAAAGCCATCAGGTAGCAGGTCAAGTTTGCTTCGGCGTGCTAACATTTTCCTATAAATAGAGGACTAGGTTAGAATTTAAAATCACACCAGAAACATAAGCTTTCTCTCTCTCTCTCTCTATATTATCGAGCGTATTTTGTGAGTATTTAGATACTTTGAGAGTTGTTTGTTCAAGATAAGTTTCATTCAAAGATCACTTCCGACCTTTCATTCCAAGTCTTGATTCTTTGAGGTAAGGGATGTTATTTTCTTCTTAAATGATATTATTTTCTTCAATATCATTATGCCAAATATTGGTTTGAACTTTTTAATCAAATTTGGAACTTTTGTGGCGGTGGTTACTATTCACGATACAAAGACTATTCACGATATAACACTATTCACGAAATACGGCACTATTCAATTTAAAAATGAAATTTTCTTTTTTTCGTCTCAGATGTCTTTTATGGTTACTATCTTTGATTGTATCCATGTTTTGATCTTTATTTTTAATTCTATTTCACACTTGGTTATTATGGAGTATTATTGAATTTGGATAAATCAAATACTGAATCCCTAATATTTGTCCTTCCGCCTTTACTGGATTCATTCTCTAAAATGTTTTTCATCATCCTCACTCCTTAATGGTGGTACTTAATGAATATCTTTGGCCTGTAGTGCAAAGATGAATGATTACCTGATGAATATCTTTGGCCCGTAGTGCAAAGATGAACAGTGTTGAGATGAACATGACCAACTAGTGATACAAGTGAATATCTTTGGCCCCGTAGTGCAAAGATGTATATTGATTGATGTTACAGGGATAAAATATTGATGATGGACTTTTAAATTCATAGATGATAGTAGATTTCATTCTCTACTTAACTCTCCTAATGAATTGTTGTTTCCGCTGCAGTTGTTGATCTAAAACTTGTTGTCGATTATATTCTATCAGATTTTTTCCTGTTGAAGACTAATGATAATTTGTTGTATATTATCTTAGTCATAATATTCTTTTCTGGGCTAGTTGAGCTCACCCTTTTCCTTTTTGTTCCATTTTTCTTCTCAAGAAGCAAGAAGTAGTAGGAACCAGTCGGGGTATAGATTGATGGTCCTAGACAGTTGTTTTAGCAGTCCTCACTATTTTTGTAAAATAATACATCAATAATTGTATGAGGACTTTATTTGGGTGTTGATATTGTCTAGAATACAATATTTGTATTTAAACTCACAGTATGTGTTGTCGTATTTTACACGACAATTGTATTAATAAAGTTGTAGTTGTTTTTCTGTACCATGTATTTGGCGACTCGTAATGAGTGATGTATACCTATTTTGGGGGCGCCACAATTGGTATCGAGCTTAGGGATATGGTCTCCAAGCGAGATCGGGAATAGAACTAGGAGGAGAGATGAGTAAATCCTTCGCTAGTGTGTCCTACCTAAACTTATTTATTGGTCTGTCATAATATAGGGATATTATGTGATATGTTAATTTGTTTAATTAACCCCTGTTTTATGGCAGTTTTTAAGAATGGCAGCTGAGAACGTTAACAATGGAGTCTATGAGACTGTGGAACAACCTTTGATTACCAACCAAGAGAACGTGCAACAGGAAGGCAATATTTCTCCTGTAAACAATACTACCGAGCAAACGATGAATGATGCGATGTTTAGAAGCTTTTTGCAGTTCATGCAAAATTAGACGAGGGAGACTCGTGTATAAAATACGGGTGGAAATGATAGCAACGCGCGGTCTGTCACAGCCAAGCAGTTCAAGGAGTTGGGACCACCAGATTTCTGGGGAAAGCCCGATCCAATTAAGGCGAAAATGTGGGTTAAGCAATGACCAAGATATTAGATGTCTTGGGCTACACGGAGGAGCAGAAGGTTTCATTCACCACCTTTATGTTCTGTGGTGCGGCAGATTACTGGTGCGAATCTGTGAAGCGTACCTAGCCAGCCGCACTCAATATGTCTTGGGAAAAATTTCAGAAATTGTTCAATGACAAGTTCTTTCCTGAAAGTATTCGTCATATGAAGGAGGTAGAGTTTATTAGACTGGAATAGAACACATAACGGTGTCCCAATACAAGGCAAAGTTCGCGGAGTTATCCAGGTTTGCACCTCATTTGGTAGAAAATGAGGAACGTATGACACGGATGTTTCTAAGAGGTCTAAAACCCGAGATTTGACAATATCTTATCTCTCATAAATTTTCTTTATATTCAGATGTTGTAAACAGGGCTCAATTATTAGAGCGTGATAATGAGTATGTTCAACCGAGGGACCACAACCGTGGTCATCTATATGCAATGATCATCTGGAGAGATGATAACCTGCGAGGAGGGAAGAATACGGACAAAAGCGGTAACCACTTGGGTGGTCATCATGGTCATGCCAATAGAAGAGGTGAGTCAAGTGGAAATTTCAAAAAGAGGATATTCAACAATGACGGAAAGACATCAGCACCAGCACCAGCACCAACAACAAATTCTAGGGGAGGAGAACGACCGCCAGTTAGATGCTACAGATGCGGAGAGGAGGGACACATAAGTCCAAACTGTTCACAGCCTTCCAAGGTGTGTTTCAATTATGGAAAAGACGGTCACATAGTCCGATTTTGTCTGGTAGCAAAGTCAAGTCCAACTGGGACGGTGGAACCAAAGGCGACTACGGACAAAACAAAGTCGGTGGTTCAAGGAAGGGTGTTTGTCATGACTGGCCAAAATGCGAGAAACTCGAATGAGGTGATCACGAGTAAGCTAATCTTAAACTCTTACGAAGTTTATACCTTACTAGATACCGGTTCTACCCATTCTTTTATCTCTCCTGCTTATGCTCAACGTTTAAACTTGACTCTGGAGAAATTGGACTTTAACTTATCTGTTGAAACTTCGTTGGGCGAAACCTTTGTTACATCTACAGTTTATAAATCTTGCTTGATCCAAGTTGGCACAATCACATTACCTGTTGATCTTATCTCTTTAAAGATACTTGCATTTGATGTGATTTTAGGGATTGATTGGTTAACCACTCATCATGCCAAAATTGATTGTTTTTGTAAGGTTGTTAGTTTTCATATTCCTAACCAACCTGTTATACGAATTCAAGCAACTAAACCACTAAAATCAATCACGGTCATATCAAGCCATAAAGCTATTCGTTTATTGAAAAACGGATGTCAAGCTTTCTTAGCCCATATTATGGACTTGAACAAAAACACGTCAAATTTGAATAATATTCACATTGTTAATGAATTTCCGACGATTTCTGTAGAACTTCCCGGTCTACCCCGTAACGAGAAGTTGAATTCTTTATTGATCTTGAACCGGGTACAAAGCCCATTTCGAAAACCCCATATCGAATGGCTTCTATTAAACTTCAGGAGTTAAAATTCCAACTACAGGAATTGTTAGACAACGGTTTCATTCGTCCTAGTACATCTCCTTGGGGTGCTCCTGTTTTATTTGTAAAGAAAAAAGACGGGAGTATGCGACTTTGTATTGACTACCGAGAATTAAACCATGTCACCATCAAGAACAGGTATCCACTACCTCGCATTGATGACCTGTTTGACCAGTTGCAAGGAGCATAATTCTTTTCAAAGATCGATCTTCATTCTGGATTTCATAAGCTGAAGATTAAAACTGAGGATATTCCAAAGACTGCCTTCAGAACTCGATACGGGCATTATGAATTCTTAGTCATGTCTTTTGGATTGACTAATGCTCCTGCTGCTTTCATGGATACGATGAACCGTGTATTCAAAGAATATTTAGATCAGTTCGTTGTTATCTTTATTGATGACATCCTCATCTATTCCAAAAGCCGTGAAGATCATGAACACCATTTGAAGCTGGTACTTCAAAGACTTCGTGACAACAAGATATACGCCAACCTAAAGAAATGCGAGTTCTGGCTTAAGGAAGTAGCATTCCTTGGGCACGTGGTATCAAAACATGGAGTATCTGTTGACCCGGCAAAGATTGAAGCAATCCAAAGTTGGGAGCAACCAAAGTCGACGACCGAAGTGCGTAGTTTTTTGGGCTTAGCTGGTTATTATCTGAGATTCGTGGAAGGATTTTCTCGAATCGCTACTCCGTTAACTCAGCTGACTCGGAAAGATACAAAATTTGTATGGAGCAAGGAATACGAGAAGAGTTTCCAAGAGCTCAAGAGGAGACTCATTTTGGCACCTATTCTGACAATACCATCTAGTTCGGATGGATTTGTTATCTACAACGATGCTTCAGACAAAGGGTTAGGATGTGTTCTCATGCAACATGGGAAAGTCATAGCCTATGCCTCGCGACAACTCAAAGAATATGAGAGGAATTATCCTACTCATGATCTGGAGTTGGCAACAGTCGTTTTTGTGTTGAAAATCTTGAGACACTACCTGTATGGGGAGAAAGTGGAGATTTATACGAATCATAAAAGCCTCAAATATTTCTTCACCCAAAAGGAACTCAATATGCGGCAACGACGTTGGCTCGAGCTATTGAAGGATTACGACCATAGCATTCAATATCATCCTGGAAAAGCAAACGTTGTAGCTGACGCATTGAGTAGAAGATCGTATGCAGGTACGAGTGCAATGTTGTTAACACAAAGGCCCATTTTATATGACTTACAAAGGATGGAGATAGAGTTAAAGGCTCCAAGTACCCACATGATGATGGCAAATATACGAGTAGAACCGACTTTAATCGATAAAGTTAAAGCTGCTCAAGCTACAGACCTGGAGCTGATGCGTATGAAAAAGAAAGTGCAAGAAGGTGTTATTTCAGAGGCAAGAATTGATTGATGAAGAAGGAATACTTAGAGTCAACTCCAGACTTTGCGTTCCTAACGATTTTGACTTGAAGCACAGAATCATGATGGAGGCACACAACACACCATTTGCAATCCAACTTGGGAGTACCAAAATGTATCACGATCTTCGACATACATTTTAGTGGAGCAATATGAAGAAAGAGATCGCAGAGTTTATCTCGAGGTGTTTAACTTGTCAATGTGTAAAGGCGGAACATCAAGTGCCAAAGGGTCCATTGCAACCACTTGAGATTCTGAAATGGAAGTGGGAACACATTACTATGGATTTCGTTACGGGTCTTCCCAAGGTTTCTCAAGGTATAGATGCGATTTGGGTTATTGTTGATAGATTAACCAAGTCGGCTCATTTCTTGCCCATACGTGAGACTTATTCCCTTGAACGTTTTGCTAGTATGTACGTAAATGAGATTGTGAGATTGCATGGCATGCCAGTATCCATAGTTTCGGATCGTGACCCAAGATTCACTTCACGATTTTGGGTTAGCTTGTAGAAAGCTATGGGCGCGGATTTACGATTTAGTTCAGCATACCATCCTCAAACGGACGGACAATCAGAGAGGACTATTCAAACTCTTGAAGATCTATTAAGAATCTGTGTCCTAGACTTCAAAGGGAGTTGGGATAAGTATTTACCATTGGTGGAATTCTCCTACAACAACAGTTATCAGGCAAGTATAGGTATGGCTCCATTTGAAGCCTTGTATGGACAAAAGTGTCACTCTCCGGTATGTTGGGATGAGGTGCGTGAATCAACGTTGTTGGGACCAGAATTAGTACGCATGACTACAAAAAAGATTCAAATGATCCGACAACGTATAAAGACCTCACAAGATCGACAAAAGAGTTATGCTGATCTTCATTGAAAAGACGTGGAGTTTAATATTGGAGATCATGTATTGTTATGTATTGCTCCATGGAAGGGAGTTACAAGATTCGGGAAGAGAGGAAAGCTCAATCCACGATTTATTGGTCCATTTCAGATTCTTGTCCGAGTAGGAAATGTGGCCTATAGACTCACGTTACCTCCAAGCATGTCTCGTGTTCATAATGTTTTTCACATATCTATGCTTCATAAATATGTGAAAGACCCAAACCACATTATTGCGTTAGAACCAGACGAGATAGCCAAAGATTTAACGTACGAGGAGGTACCTATCAAGATATTGGATAGGAAAGAGCATATCCTAAGAACAAAGGTTATACCACAAGTCAAGATTTTGTGGAGGAACCATACTATTGAGGAAAAGACTTGGGAGTTGGAATCAGAAATGAAAGCGAGGTACCCTCACCTTTTTGAAATACCAGGTACGTACGTCAATTTCGAGGACGAAATTTCATAAGGAGGGGAGGTTGTAAGACCCCAACTTATTATGAATAAAATTAAATTTTCTCTATTTATTATCTTGAAATAATAAGGAGTTAATTTGATATAATACTTTGGTTATGGGTGAAAAGTGCAAATTTTATAAAATAAGCAAGTGGTTATAAAATATTCATTTTGTCGGGGAATATTCGTTTGGTCGTGGAATATACTTATTATCGGGGAATATTTGTATGACGGCGTAGCCATTCGCGGGCCTCATAACAGAATAACTATCGGATGAAGAAAACGACAAGTTTGAGTTTTTATAAATAATCAGCGTAGTAGTTATTACCGTGAACACTTGTTGGAATAACCTAATTGGTTAAAATACAAGATGTACGTGTGATTCGCGTGAGAAAGACACGGTATTGCACAATATTTTTGAATTATTGATTCTTACGTAAGAAGGCACTACTCAATAATTGTTACAGTAATTACTTTTCAATATTTTATTTTATTGATTCAATAATTGTTGCGTTGATATTTTATATTATTGTCGTTTCAATAATTGTCACTGCACAGTATTTCCCATTATCAGATCAATAATTCATATTATTTGAATAATATTATTAGATAACATTAATGGCAATGTCTAGAAAGTTCTGTCTAAGGAGAGGTTTGGTCACCTAATTGCACGCCAGTAAGGAGAAATCCTTATTGGAAAGCCCCCTCTTTCCTGGGAACGGCCTGATTGTCATAATTGTGATTCTATAATATTATTTGTGAATATTTAATTATTGGTTTTTATGATAAGAAAATATTTATTTG
Organism: Panax ginseng; assembly: GCA_020205605.1. NCBI lineage: Eukaryota > Viridiplantae > Streptophyta > Magnoliopsida > Apiales > Araliaceae > Panax > Panax ginseng. Next base: position 105,955,922 of record CM035128.1, on the reverse strand, counting down.
ATGTGGATATAAATGATGGATTTATTTATTTTATGTTGTTATATTTGAAGGATTTAATGTTGAGGTGTTTTATTAGTATTTTTGTCGGAATGGAGGTATTAAAAATCAATTCAATATTTTTACGATATATTGCGTGAGTTATAATTTTTAATCCGACCGTTGGATCGTTGTGATTTTTGGATATGTTATACATATATAAGTTGAGTATATGTCCACAAATTTTGAACCGTTAAAAATGAACGTATGATTTGTTATGAATTTTAAGAGGTGACTAATTCAGAAATGAGGTTTATAAATGATTTTGGTGGAAAATTCTAGAATTTAGTGGGCCCCACTTGTGGTTGGTGAAGAAATGTGCTGCATTTTATTTCAAATGTGGTGGGTGGCAATAGTAGCGGTAAAAAGCCATCGTAGTGTGGTCAAGTCTTTCGCTTTCGTCTTAACATTTTCCTATAAATAGAGGGCGAAGTTAGAATTGAAAATCACACCGTAAATATAAGCTTTCTCTCTCTCTCTATATATCGAGCGTATTTTGTGAGTATTTAGATACTTTGAGAGTTGTTTGTTCAAGATAAGTTTCATTCAAAGATCACTTGAGCCTTTCATTCCGGCATCTTGATTCTTTGAGGTAAGGGATGTTATTTTCTTCTTAAATGATATTATTTTCTTCAATATCATTATTCCGAAATATTGGTTTGAACTTTTTAATCAAATTTGGAACTTTTGTGTCGGGGTTACTATTCACGTATACAACACTATTCACGTATACAACACTATTCACGAATACGACACTATTTACCGAAAAATGAAATTTTCTCTTTTTCGTCCCAGATGTCTTTTATGGTTACTATCTTTGATTGTATCCATGTTTTGATCTTTATTTTTGAATTCTACTTCACACTTGGTTATTATGGAGTATTATTGAATTTGGATAAATCGAAATACGAATCCCTAATATTTGTCCTTCTGTCTTACTGGATTCGTTCTCTAAAATGTTTTTCATCATCCTCAGTCCTTAATGGTGGTACTTAATGAATATCTTTGGCCTGTAGTACAAAGATGAATGATTACCTGATGAATATCTTTGGCCCGTAATGCAAAGATGAACAGGTGTTGAGATGAACATGACCAACTAGTGATACAAATGAATATCTTTGGCCCGTAGTGCAAAGATGTATATTGATTGATGTTACAGGGATAAAATATTGATGATGGACTTTTAAATTCATAGATGATAGTAGATTTCATTCTCTACTTAACTCTCCTAATGAATTGTTGTTTCCGCTGCAGTTGTTGATCTAAAACTTGTTGTCGATTTTATTCTATCAGATTTTTCCCTGTTGAAGACTAATGATAATTTGTTGTATATTATCTTAGTCATAATATTCTTTACTGGGCTAGTTGAGCTCACCCTTTTCCTTTTTGTTCCATTTTTCTTCTCAGGAAGCGAGAACGTAGTAGGAACCAGTCAGGGTATAGAATGATGGTCCTAGACAGTTGTTTTAGCAGTCCTCACTATTTTTATAAAATAATACATCAATAATTGTATGAGGACTTTATTTGGGTGTTGATATTGTCTAGAAGACAATATTTGTATTTAAACTCATAGTATGTGTTGTCGTATTTTGCACAACAATTGTATTAATAAAGTTGTAGTTATTTTTCTGTACCATGTATTTGGTGACTCAGAATGGGTGATGTATACCTATTTTGGGGGCGTCACAGTTGGCAGTAACTCCAACAAAGATCATGGTATATGCTGGTAACACAAACCAGAGAAGACCATCTTCATCGGAGAGGACCGATGATGAAATATGTTATACACATCATCAAAACAGACAAAGCTTTATCCCCACAGATCTCTTGTACACGAGAGGCACCACTATGGAGTAAAAGTATGTATCAAAGATCCATGACTTTGGTGATAGCCATAACGTCAACATCCTTGAAGACTTGGATCACATGTCCAAAACATTACTGATTGTCATCCCTGGCAGAATTAACAGGGAACCGGCAATCATTCAGTCATGCATCATACATTTGCATCATGTTGCTGTACATAGCATCATGTTTATCTTGTTGCATTGCAAGTGTCTAGGATTCTTTATCCTATCTATGCCTTTCATTTCATGAATATGATAAAGAGGGGCATCTGTAGACACTCAAAATTTTCTGCACACCTATTACTAGCATTGCAGGAAGGCAGATTCGTCTTTCGAAGATAACCCTGGAAGACAGCTTACATCCATTCCGGATACTACCAAAAGTTCAGTCTCAATCTCGGAACACACACCGGGAGTATCAATTCCAACCTCGGAGATAACCCTGAGTTTCATCCTTGGAGATAACCCCAAGGAATGATGTTGCAGTTCCGAAGATAACTCCAGAAATGCTTGTTTCAAATGCATGCGATCAGCTTCAATCTCAGACCTCTTGCCGAGGCACTCATACCAAAGACCCGGAGCTAACACCGGGAAGACATGCACACTTAAAGATGACTTTGCAGAATTCAAACACTTTCAGCAGTCCAATCTCAGATGTAACCCTAAGCAATGTCTCCTATCAGCCCAAACCGGAGATAACCCCGGTGAGGAGTTAAACTGGCATCTTGCCACCTCAACACCTGCGCACCGTCTCAACATTTCATACATACATACAACAATATCCCACAAGAGCCAAGGAGTTCCAATCCCAAGTGACTATTATGCATGGCAGCACACCGGATATAATTTGAAGCTTGAAGGCATGGTCCCCTCTTCCTGACTTCGTACAACCTCTAATCCTATGTCATTACGTAACTCTCGACAAATCAGTTCGAAGATGGTCTTATATACCTCGTTCGGATGCTCGGATTGAAGTTCTGTAAGTTCGAATGGACATCACAGTGCATGAGTGCATGTACTTTGAGACTCAGCGGACCCCACGGGCCGGGGCACCCGGCAACAAGCAGTGTATCTGCAATGCGGCATCATAAACCTCATGGCTCCCCCTCTATAAATAGAGGGATTGGAGTGGCCATTTCAAAAAAAGAGAAAAAGGCGAGGAAGCCCTGTCCAATTTGCTCTATACACACCCCATATTAAGTGTTTCCTCATTTTAAACACCTGTTAGCTCACATATAGCTATATTTTTACCGGCGGGAGCTAAGTGTTTATCCATCTAGAGTCATAGAAGCCTGCTTTAGCAGCTCACTGTAACCCTTCTCACACTCTATAAAGTCTTCTCTTCATATTTGCACACACTATTTTTCACATTGAGAGTCGTGTTGCGTGCGTATGCCCAGACTTCGGTTCGTGGTTTTAATTTTTGTCTGTATATATTTCTATATGTATATATTTATATATGGACTAACATTATCGAATTATGCCTTGATATATATATATATATATATATATATATATATATATATATATATATATATATATATATATATATATAAACTATTCTATGAATTAATTTATTCATACTATTTTCCACTATTTCTCTCCATCTCTGCTTTGGTAAAATATGTCCATTCAAATTACTTCCTTGGTACTTTTTTTTACAAATACAATGTGTATCGAGCTCATTTAGATGGATATAATTAAAATTAAATATAAATATATTTAAATTTCATGTATTTAAATTTTTATAAAAATATAAATAAATAAAATTCTTTTCTCTCTCATAATAAAGTGACTATCAAAGTAGTAGGTGGTAGCCGATAAATTCCAAAAAAAAACTTAACTAGGAAATTGAACATAAATATTGGCATGTAGAGTATTTAATTATTGGCATTATATATATATATATATATATATATATATATATATATATAATTGAGTACTTTATAAAAAAATTATCATCATATTGTATTAAAACTCTCATAATTTGATATAGAATAATAATATTATAGACTGAATCAAATGGTTGACAAATTTTTTTTTTAAAATTATATGTGTCCCATATAAATTTAGTGTAAAACTATAAATGAGATAAAAAAATTATAACACGCAAAAATATTAGAATGATATTTTTTTAAGAACTTGAAAAGAATTTGGCGAATGATTTTAGTACCAAACGTGGGTGAATTTATAATCTATTTATAAGTTTTCAATTATCCTTTTGAAGAGACACATATCCTTTTTAAAGAGATGCATATCCTTTTCAAAAAATATATCATTTGAAAAGATATTTTAAATATTATTAATATATTCCTTCCTTTGAAAAAATATGTTGAACCATTATAATGATTCATCAAATGTCTTATCAAGTTGAACGATACCATTGCATCGATTCAATATATATATATATATATAAGCAATAAACGCTCCGGATGTAAAATCCATGCTCATCGGATATATCCGATAATAATATATATATATATATATATATATATATATATATATATTTACATTTCATCAGCCCGGAGTTTACTTCGAGGCCTTTTACCGCTTTCTTTATATTTAGTCCCTTTGGAGTTTACTTAAGTGGTGGTTGATCGCCTTTTTCAGACTTTATTTACATTTCGATCCCCATGGAGGTGCTTCGTGGTGGTTGATCATGTTTATATATATATATATATATATATATATATATATATATATATATATATACTGACTTTTATATATATATATTTTCGATCCTCCATGGAGGTGCTTCGTGGTGGTTGATCATGTGCTCGTATATATATATTTACAAACTTTTATATATATAATCGCTTCGCTTTTATATAAGCTATGACATCATGTGAGCCTAGGAATCATGTGATCACAAATTTAGTCTACTGAATCTAGATTCGGTTTCTGTGATGGACATTTTCAGCTGTAAGCAGCTTGTACATTATTTACGGTATCTGAATTTTTTTGGATGGCTGTCATATGACACCCCCAAAATAGGTCCAATCCATCCCACCTATTCTAGTCACCAAATACATGGTACAGAAAATAACTACAACTTTATTACTATAATTGTCGTGCAAAATACAACAACACATATGTTGTGAGTTTAAATACAATATTGTCTTCTAGACAATATCTACACCCAAATAAAGTCCTCATTACAATTATTGATGCACTATTTTACAAAAATAGTGAGGACTACTAAAACAACTGTTTAGGAACATCACTCTATACCCCGACTGGTTCCTGTTATGTTCTCGCTTCCTAAGAAGAAAAATGGAACAAAAAGAAAAAGGGTGAGCTCAACTATCCCAGTAAAGACTATTATGACTAAGATAATATACAACAAATTATTCATAGTCTTCAACAGTAATAAATCAGAGATTTAGAACATATGGTAGATGATAAAACTTTTCAACCATAGTTGCAGTGGAATAAGCAATCTATTAAAAGAGTCAAATAGACCATAAGGTCTATTATCTTCTCCATGTTAAAAGTACACCAACAACGTTTTATCCTTGTAACATCAATCAACAGTTTCTGTCCATAATCATGTGAATAACTCATAATCATAATTGTGGTTCTAAATTCCTCTTCCCATCTAGGACGGAAATAATTTTCATCACATGTCTTTACCTGAAACATCAAAGATCATGGTTATACCAAATCACAGTTCCTGTTCATAATCATACTAATAAATTCATCTTTGCACTACAGGCCAAAGATATTCATCAACAGTTCATCTTTGCACTACGGGCCAAAGATATTCAGCAACAGGTCATCTTTGCACTACGGGCCAAAGATGTTAATATCTCAAATAAATATATAATCATTTCAGAATTTATATAAACAATAATTATAACCATGTTGATCAATTCACATTTGCACTTAAGCTAAAGATAATCGTTTATAAATTCAATGGTCATGATCATACCAGTCAACTATTCACCTTTGCACTACTGGCCAAAGAGAACCCATAGTCACGATCATACCAATAATCTACCAATCTTTACACTCAAGTCAAAGAGAAATTCCATCACCAGGGTTATAAAAATGTTATATATGATAATAAAAATAATAAAATCAACAACTGCATTTAATTTCAAGAGTAAGATTCATAAATCAACGATAATTTGGTCAGAAAAAGAAACCAATTTTGTCATGAATAGTACCCGTGATTAGTAACTCGTGAATTGTAACTCATGAATAGTAACTCATGAATAGTAACATGTATTCGTACATAGTACCGTATACGCAAATAATGTCATATACGTAAATAGTACCATATACATGAATAATGTCGTATACGTGAATAATACCGTATACATGAATAGTAACCCCAACATGAAAAAGGTAGAATTTCCACAATAAAATCCATACCAATATTTCGGCATAATGATATTGAAGAAAATAACATCCCTTACAATCCCTTTAAATCCCTTACAATCCCGTACCTCAAAAGAGCGGTACTTCTGAATGGAATATCGGATATGACGCTGAAGGAAACTTGCACTGATTAGCAACTCTAAAAGTATCAAAATACTCACAAAAATACGCTCGATAATATAGGGAGAGAAAACTTATGTTTTTGGTGTGATTTTCAATTCTAACTCAGCAGCCTATTTATAGGAAAAAGCTAGAACGCCAAAGAAGACTTAACCTGCTACCTGATGGCTTTACCTGCTACTATTCCCACCCACCACATTTTTGAAATAAATTTCAGCACATTTCTTCACCAACCAAAGTTGGGGCCCACTCATTCTAGAATTTTCCACCAAAAATTATTTATAAACATAATTTTCGAATCAGTCACCTCTTAAAATTCATAACAAATCATACGTTAATTTTTAACGGTTCAACATTTGTGGACATATACTGAACTTATATATGTATAACATATCCAAAAATCACAACGATCCAGCAGTCAGATTAAAAATTATAACTCACGCAATATAGCGTTAAGAACACTGATTTGATACCAACCTGTGACGCCCCCAAATCTGGGTCTCTTCCAACCTGACAGATGGTGCTACACGGTACTACCATTCATTTATTCATTCAATTGAATAGTCTCAAAAGGACTAATATAACTTCTATATATTCAAAATAATATTACATTTCCCAGGTTCCTTATAACCCATTCATTCGTTCTTGTCATAATATTCAATATATTACAAACGTCCATCCTATACTATTACAAAAGTATTCTATGGATTCGTCTTCGTCTTGCTCTTATCCTTACCAGAGCCTTCAGTCCGTTCAATTTTAGCTATGTTCATATGGTTCAAGCAAGAGTGTGCATGACTAGCTCAGCAAGTACTACAATTCTAATAAACAACATGCTTAAAATATAGAACTCGTATATCTTCAATAACTGAACAATAGTTACGAAGTACTATCGATAATTCAAAATAGCACTTCTTTTCATTCAAAACGTTTTACAACAACAATATTCTGTAAAACATCAATTTTGGTCCAAGACCTTGAGCATTTCATAAGTTCTTTTGAAAAGGACGTCCCGACACTAAGTCTGTAAGTTCGACATTACTTACGAGCACTTTTGGGTGATCAACCCGTAGTACTCTATGTTGATCAACACTACATTCATTAAACGTGTATACGTTTAAGTTGTGGCAACCTCACGTGCCTGTTGTTAAACGACGAAAACATTTTAGCATACTCAGTCTTCGATTGAAAACAACACCAATATAACTTGGTAAACATTAAACATGCTTGATAGAATCATAACATAAGTCTAGCTGAAAGAATTGGCTTTGACTTCCTCATACAAAACTTTATGCGAAAGGATACATGAATTACAAAGCTTGTCCAGACTGAACTGGAACAAGGGTTAGAATACTTGCCTTCAGCGTTTGCTTACTGATTATCACACGTACTCTTTAAGTCTCTAAGTCTCTACAAGATATGATCATATAACATACCACATTAGGTCTTATATAATCAAGTAAGTATATTATTATATCTTACCCTTCATCTCAATCTAAATTCTTACTTAGATATGTTATTATGGTTTCCGGATTTTCATTACGCCATTCACATTATGTTCACTTTCAATTGATTATTAACCTTTAATCATCATACAATTAGGTTTAAAAGTACCTTACAATATCTTATTAAGTTCCTCAATTTATTATTATTGAGTTACTGTTCAAGTTGTACTCATAAACATTATTTACTGTCCACTTCCTAGGGTTGGCGCTGCGGCGTCACCCATTGCTCTTCAAGCCGCGTTGCGGCGCGAGTTAACAGTAGGCAATTCCAGGACTCGGCGCAGCGGCGTGAGTTCTTACTCTATAGGTCGTATTTGCAAATATATGAGTTAGCAATGTGCTCAAACACTATACCCCGTCCTGCATATCCACTCATTTGGTTTTTGGTTGTCAGCCAGCAATACTAACTCTCGTATTAGAAAATTTGCAGCTTTTGCAAATTTGGCAAAACTCCCGGACGCATAACTTCTTCGTTATAAGTCCGAATTGGCTAGTTCAAAAGCCTACGGTTCACAAATTTCATAATCTATACGTTCATGCAAGAATTTTATCTATTTAACTTCGTTTGCTAAAATTTCACCTATTAGTTTATTTTTAACAAAAATAATAAACGTTCGTGAACGTTCAACGCTCGTTTCTTCGTTCTTAGTCGAAATTCGGTCATTTTCGAGTTCGCAACTCTACAATGCCAAATATGACTTGTCTCCATCGAAAACCAACGTTTTCTACTTCAAACACAAAATACGACTTCCATTCCGAGAATTTCACGAATTCGACGATTATCGTCTAATCGTGTGAATTCCGGCAATACCTCATTACTAATCATTCTAAATGGATTTTAACCAACACATGAACATTTCAAGTTACTTATTACACCAACTTATTGACAAAGTAGGTTTTGACTTATTCTCATAAGTCAATGACTTATTTAACTTATGAACTACAAATTCTCATGCTTATGACTTACTATGAACTTAAGTCCATCAATCAATGTTCTCATACTATATTGAACATACTAACATCATATGACAAGTTCTTCATAATTTTATCAACTTATTAAGGTTCAAGTTGCTTATTCAACTTATTCGGCTTAACTCCATTCATAACTCAATTCTTATATGTCCTTAGCATACATGTTCATTAATTACACTTCTCTTATCATCCTATTATGATAGAGATGGAAGAATATTGGACACAAGATCATTACCTTTGAAGTCTAACTTCTTCTTCTTGGAAAATCTAACAAAGGAAACTTTGACTTAAAAGTGTTTATTCTCTCTAACACTTAAGTTACTTTGTAAGAGAAAGTTTAAAGGAATTTGATCAAGCAACAAATGAATTATGAGCTCTCTATTTATAGGCTTGACAAAGTGAGGACTTATTAGTCTTTTAGGCTATCCCACCTCCTTATTAACCTCCTCAACTTCCACCTCCTTACTATTCATTACTTAACATCCAAGTCTACTTGCTATCCACAATACTTGTTCATCACACAAATTGTTTGCCCATCAAGTCTACCCACTTACACTTGGATTGCTCCATGGATCATGTCCAATTCACATTGGGCTTGCTAATTAATCTAGCTAATTTCTTGTCGGGCTTATACCACAATAGTTTGGACTCATGACATATCAAACACTTGGGCTTGAGTATCACATTCTATTGGACTTCTATCATTAGGCTAATAATCCTACAAGTCCATTACATTTAATTAAGAATCTTAACATATATACATCATGTATAATTCTCGTATTCTAGTTCGTATATTAATTTGTAACATACATTATTTCATTCTCCATTCTTAATAGTATAATATGTCGTATTATACTTACGTTCATTAACTCGTACAATGCATACGCATCATACGATTATAACTTTCTTTCCTTAATGCTTAATAAACCTAATGTTCCCAAATTAAGTCCGCATGCGAAATATTACATTTTCCATACTTAGATTATTATTACATAATCCATCTCACCTTGATATTATAACATTACGTATTTCTCGGAAGTTCAAAAATAATTCCTGAGCAGAAATCGATGAATAGTGTTTTTCAAAAAATTTCTCGAAAAGCTTTTATTTTCGTCTTAGAAATTCAAACACTTTAATTCTCCCACGTAGTTAAAATACTACAATGTTTCAGGGTTTCTAGGTTATAGAACGACGTTCATCTTACGAATACATAATAATAATAAATAATATTATTTTATTCATTATTAAAAGTATTTACAAAGGTTCGATTTTCCGGGGCGTTACATTCTCTCCCCCTTATAAGGATTCTGTCCCTAGAATCTCGCTAAAAAAAATTACACAAATAATTAAGGGTAATTCTTTTTCATCATTTCTTCTAACTCCCACGTTGCTTCTTCTGCATCGTGGTTTTCCCATATCACCTTCACGGAAGGTATGACTTTATTTCGCAGAACTTGTTCTTTTCTATTGACAATTTGAATCGACATCTCTTCGTACGTTAAGTTCTTCTCGATATGAATAGGTTCATATTCTATCACGTGCTTATAATCTGGCTTATAAGGACGCAATACCAATACATGAAATACATTATGTATTCGTTCTAGGTTTGGAGGTAATGCTATCATATAAGCTACCTCACCCACCCGTTTTAATACCTCAAAAGGTCCTATAAACCTCGGACTTAACATTCCTTTCTTTTCAAAACGTATCTTTCCTTTCCAGGGAGATACTTTTAGAAATACGTACGAACCTACTTCAAATTCTCTATTCTCTCTATGTGAATCCGTAAACTTCTTCTGTCTGTCTTGAGCTGCTAGAAGATGCATTTGTATCTTCTTGACAATGTCAGCTGTCTGTTGCACCAATTCTGGTCCCAACATTCGGCGTTCTCCTACCTCATCCCAATAAAGTGGTGTTCTGCATTTCTTTCCATACAAAGCTTCGTAAGGCGGCATACCTATGCTTGCATGATAACTATTGTTATACGCAAACTCCACTAATGGTAGATGATCATCCCAACTACCCTTGAAATCCATAACACAAGATCTTAGCATATCTTCTAATGTCTGAATTGTCCTCTCACTTTGTCCATCCGTTTGTGGATGATACACTGTACTCAAATGCAACTGCGTTCCTAACTGCTCTTATAGACTCCTCCAAATGTTCGATGTGAATCGTGGGTCACGATTTGACACAATCGATACTGGTACTCCATGTCTAGAAATTATTTCCTTAATATAAAGTCTAGCTAACTGGTCTAAGTTATACTTGACCCTAATTGGCAAAAAGTGAGCCGACTTCGTCAACCGGACCACTATTACCCAAATCGCATCATATCCTTTCGTTGTAGTTGGAAGTCCTACCACAAAATCCATCGTGATATTCTCCCATTTCCACTTTGGAATTTCTAACGACTGTAGCAAGCCACTTGGTCGTTGATGTTCGGCCTTATCTCTTTGACAAGTCAAGCACCTACTCACACACTCGACTATCTCTCTCTTCATGTTCGGCCACCATAAACTCTGTCGAAGATCTTGATACATCTTAGTGCTACCAGGATGAATTGAAAACCTTGAACTATGAGCCTCTTGTAGAACCTGCTCCTTTAATTCTATCTCATTCAGAACCTAAATTCTTCCTTCAAATCTTAATAATCCTTCATTATCAAGACTGTACCTAGTCTCTTTTTCATTGGTTAACCGCTCCTTTACTCGGTCACACTCATCAGTTTTGAGTTGCACCTCCTTGATTCTCTCTACGATGGTAGATTGCATCTCCGTCGTAAACAGAATTTGTCCTCCTTCACTTGGCAGCTTCACTTCAAACTCCATCCTAGTCATCTCTGTTATTAACTCAGTTTGAGCTGTTAACAAAGACAACTTTTCCCGACCCTTCCTATTTAAGGCGTCGGCAACTACATTGGCTTTCCCAAGGTGATACAGGATTTCACAGTCGTAATCCTTTATCAACTCCAGCCATCTCCTCTGCCTCATATTCAACTCCTTCTATGTGAGGATATATTTTAGACTCTTGTGGTCCGTGTACATCTCACATTTTTCTCCATAAAGATAATGTCTCCATATCTTTAGAGAAAAAACTACGGCGGCCAGATCCAGATCATAAGTAGGATAAACTTTCTCATAATCCTTCAACTGCCTAGATGCATACGCAATGACCTTGCCATGCTGCATGAGCATGCAACCAAGTCCTCTATGCAAAGCATCGCTATAAACTACAAAATTTCCTGTGTCATCAGGCAATGACAAAACAGGCGCTTCACTCAACCTCTTCTTCAGTTCTTCAAAACTGTCCTCACACTTGTCAGTCCAAGCGTATTTCACCGTCTTCCTCGTCAAGTTAGTCAACGGAGTAGCTATCTTCAAAAAATCTTGGATGAATCTCCGATAGTAATCCACTAACCCTAGGAAACTCCGCACCTCAGTCGATGTTTTCGGTTGTTCCCAATTCATTACGGGTTACACCTTTGCTTGATCTACTGAAATCCCCTCATGGTCAACGACATGACCTAAAAATTGTACATTCTCCAACCAAAATTCACACTTATTGAATTTCGCATACAACTTCTCCTTCCTTAGTGTCTCCAACACTAATCTTAGGTGTTTAGCATGATCTTCTGGCATCTTAGAATAGACTACAATATCATCTATAAACATCACGACGAACTTGTCCAAATATTGTTTGAACACTCTGTTCATCATATCCATAAATGTAGCTGGTGCATTTGTCAACCCAAATGACATCGCCAGAAACTCGTAATGACCATAACGAGTCCCGAATGCTGTCTTTGGTACATCCTCCTTCCTAACCTTCAATTGGTGATACCCCGTTCTTAAATTTATTTTTAAAAAATACTTAGCCCCTTTCAACTGATCAAAGAGATCATCGATCCTTGGCAATGGGTATTTATTCTTTATCGTTAACTTGTTCAACTCTCTATAGTCGATACAAAGTCTTAACGATCCGTCCTTCTTCTTGACAAATAGTACCAGTGCTCCCCATGTCAAAACCCTCGGTTGAATGTACTTCTGGTCCAACAGTTCTTGCAACTGCACCATCAACTCCTTAATTTCCACTGGCACCATACGATACGGTGCCCTGGAAACTGGTGCCGCTCCTGGCACAATGTCTATTAAGAACTCTGTCTCCCTATCCGGTGGAAGACCCAACAATTCACTCAAAAATACATCAACGAATTCTCTCACTATAGGTATTTGTTCCATGGTTGCTTCCACTCTCTGGGTATCAACAACATGGCACAAGTAACCTACACATCCCTTTCTCAGTAATTTCCTAGTTTGTGTCATGGTTAGACAACATGAATGTCCCGACGATCTATTCCCGTAAAATACTACATGAGGTTGTCTTAACGATTTAATGTTCACACATTTCTTTTTACAATCTATAATTGCCCCATGGTTGACTAACCAATCCATTCCGAGAATTACGTCGATTTCTCCTAAATTTATCGGTATCAAATCTACCGATAATTTATAACCCCGTATGTCTACACAACAACTCCTATGAATATCTTCAACATGAATTATTTCTTCGTTTGCTACCTATATATTTAAAGGTATAGGCAATTTTTTCGGAAGTAATCCTAATTGTCTAGAAAAATTGCATGCTATAAACGAACAAGTAGCACCCGAATCAAACAGCACGTAAGCATTTATGTTGTTGATCAGAATAATACATGCGACAACGTCCCCCGATGCAACTGCATCTTGGTCTATCATATTAAAGGTACAACCCATCGGCCTACCCGGCTGCGCTGGACCCCCAATAGCTAACTTACCGCTATTAGTGCCCCAGTTCCCGTCCGTTCCCTTCTTCGAGAAATTCTTTACCATGTGGTCAGTTGACCCACACACAAAGCATCCGTGATTCTTCTTCGGACTTGGAAAGTTAGGCGCAATGTGCCCCTCCTGTCCACAGTTGTAACAGACGGCCTTCCCCTTGAGACAGACTCCTAAGTGAGTCTTCCCACAGGTCTTGCAGGCCTCCATCCTCCTCTTTGGGTCTCCTTGCTTCACTCCGGTATTCCTAGAGTTAAATACCTTCCTCTTCTGACCCTCGCTACTACCACTAGCTCCCTCAATCTTTACTCCCCCGTCTACTTTACCCTTGCTCTTCTTGTCCTTGTGGTATTGACTCAGAGCCTCACTACCACCATGGACGATTAGCGCCTTCTCTAAAATGGTTCTAAAAGAAGTACTTTGGAACACCGAAATACGGTTATAGAGCCAGGGTTTCAAGCCTTGCTCGAATTGTCGCGCCTTCCTAAACTTGATATCCACTTGGTGTGGAGCGAACCTCGCCAATTCATTAAACTTGGCGGCGTATTGGGGAATCGACATGTCCCCTTGCTTCAACTCGAGAAACCGCATCTCCATCCTCCCTTGCATGCTCGTGGGAAAGTAGTTCTCGAAGAATATCTCCTTGAACCTCTCCCACATCAGATTCGCTATCCTGGCCCTAACCTGATTGGCTTCCCACCAAAAGTTGGCCTCTCCCTTCATCATATAGGTTGGAAAGGCAACCTTTTGGGCCTCGTCGACATTTGCTATCACAAATGCCTTCTCTATCTCCTTAACCCATGTTTGGGATTCAATAGGGTCCGTAGTTCCTTTGAACTCCAACGGACCAACGCTCTTGAAATCCTTAAAGGTAGTAGCTCGTGCTACTCCTATATTTACGGGGATATTAGCCCCTGTTCTATTAAAGGCAAATTATAATTAGTTAATCGTATGCCCCCAAAATTTCGATACACTCATATCTCGAATTTGATTGCATCACGCTACTACTACTTAATATCTTACAAAATCATTAACAACTAAATAATAGAATAATTTACATTGATGTAATATAAATATTCACGTCCCAAGGTACCGTAACCATTACTACAACAATTCTGTGATTAGCTTAACATAGCTTAAACATTCTTGAATACATCATAACAATCCTAACAATAATAATAATACTTCTAGTTTTAAGGACTAAGTTATTCTGTCATTGCCCTTTCCCTTGTCCTTTCCTGAAGTACCGCCTTGCTTCGCTTTTAAGCTCGTAATGTTTTAGGAAGCAAGAATGAGCAACAAGTTTGCCCAACAAGTAATATAGCCAGAAGAACAAGCAGTTATAGCATTTAGATCTTTCAAGGGTATAATAATAATTTGGTAGTTCAAGGATATCAAGAATACCAAGAGTATTCAATAGGTGTCGCTATGGACCGAAGGATATCAACAAAATTTCAGGATTTATTCATTTCGAGGTTCAACATAATTGAGTACTCGAAAGGTAATACTAAGGACCAAGAACTCTTACTAGAATTAATAGTATTACACTGTAATCCAATATCAACGAGTACAATAGGTGATCAGCCTAAAGTACCCTATGTTATGCATAACATTTAATCATACTCATATGCATGCGTCGGTTCCTCCGACAATATATAATTTCCCTTCTATGAGGGTTGTTCATCTCAAGAGATTTACGATAGTCCGCACCAAATCAATCGGTTTAGATAGCTCTTTAACTCATAATAATAGTCTAGTCAATCAAGGGCTTAGAATGCTTTTTCATCATGCATTGAGGAATGATAAGTCCAATGCTTACAACAACGCCAAGGTATACAAGTGATTTTCTAATAGAAGCGGATATTTGCTTGATAAAATATGATTGATATGACAACAATTCAACGTATAAAGTATGTGAATTAAGGAACTTGCAACACAATAATAATAGTGTTCTACATTTGCTCAATGTAAATTTGAGTGAGGTTAGGGAACTTGCCCAACAATAACAGTAAGTTAGGGATAGAAAACTTGCATGACATAAGTAACAAGTTTTTTACGGATAGGAACTTGCATACTTGAAATCAAGGTAGAGTAAGAAACTTGCCTTTAGCGTTGATTACTACTAATAGCGAAAATCACCTCAACGAACTATGGCTGTCCTATTCATGTAAGTATAGGTATTCATTAGCCAAACACACTTGATATATATCAATAACATGTACACATAACACCTTTTTCTTTCTATCTACTGTACCCATCAAAACTTATAACTGTATACTAACATGCTCATACTATTGATCACTGTTAGCTTATTCATAATCTTTCTTCCTCGAAGTTCTAAGAGGTTCATTGCTTTAAGTAGACCATAACGCCTATTAATCCCAATCCTTTTTTCTACGCATGTTTGCAATCATTATTTTTATTTTCCGAAGTTGGTAAAATTCTCTTTAGAACTCATTCGTACTAATAGTTTATAACAATAGGAGTATTTATTAATCCATCCTTATATCAAGTTATGATGTCTTTGTCTCGAGTCCCGGACATCTCGCCATGTCCAAAGATATTATGACTTGTTCGAAGACAACATGCTTCGTCCAAGACATCGCGCTTGTTCAAGACATTACACTCGTCCAAAGACATCACGCTCTCGTCCAAGACATCACGCTTTGTCCGAAGACATCATGCTTTGTCCGGCAGCCTTCAGAGACTTGGCCCTACACTACTTCGATAAAGTTTAAGTTCGCTTTAAGTTAATTTAAGACTTTACTATATGCATACAACCTAAGGGAATTTCTTAATACAAGGTCTAACATGACCGAACCCATCAGTTGGTTCCTAAGCACGGTGCAGCTGCACCCCATGGATTTCAGAAGCAGTGAACATGCTCTGTTTTGCAGAGTAGCCACAACTTGATTCTAGACAATTTTTAACGTATTCATGCACGAAGGTAAACTTTCTAAACACCCTTTTTCATTCTAATTCATTATACTTGACCTAATAATCTGAGAATCAACAAGACTCAAGTTAAGAACGGAGTAGAAATTATACCTTCTCGAGCTTTAACCTTGATATCTAACACACTGATTTGGTAATGTTTAGCAACTAAGAATTCTTTACTCAGATTTCTACAACACTCTTATCACTAAAACAGACTGCCCTAGTGACTTGTATTTAAAGAGAAAACATGGACCAGACACTTGCTTTACCCAATGTTGGGATTCATGATGCAATAGAAATGAACAATGGTTATTTAAGGAGTTGTTCAATCACTCCATACCAGCCACTTAGCTAGCCATGCATGCCTAGGATTAGCAGCTTGAAAATTTTTGTAAAGAGAGTTTAGGCTACTGTTCTTTGTTCTTGGTGACCCTAATTTGGGGACAAGAGAGTAGATCTCAGACATAGACAAGGGGCTAGTCGGTCAGGCCCACTGCCCCATGCCACATTTTAATTTAACCAATACCTTGTACTCTCAGTTAACTATTTGTTGGATTCCGAATTGGATTCTAAATATCCCAAGTTTATTGGGCTAACTCAAAAGTCCATCAATTAACTTATTGGGCTAGACTCCCAATTTATTATTTGGACTTTAAACATGCAAATGCTTAATCATCCTTCAATAAGTCCATCATTGTCTCACACAAGACATTTCATGAACCTATCATAATTCTCCACATCCTAGCAATCATTAAGAGTTCAATTTTAATACAATTGAGTTACTCCCCTCATGCCACGTAAGCATTTATAAAATAAATAATCACCGGCTCTATTTATAAATAATAAATATTAAATCATAAAATTTACGGGTATTACATTAACAAACTCCTGCATCGGGTTAACCGAACCTCCCTCCGGTTGATTCACGTTAGCACCTTGGTTAAGTTGTACTCTTCTCGGCGACATTTTGCTGATACAATAAACACATTTTGTTATTATTCTTTTCTTTATTAGTTATCATTTAATATTAAACAATAACTCCAACATCCATTACTCATTGCTTTCCATAAAAAGGACTTATATTCATTCTTCGTAGTATAATACTACATCGATTACATACACGCCTTAAGCCGATTATTATTACTTTCCATTGTCGCTTTCCAAAATTGGGATTTACAAAAGACTACCCTTTACTATACAAAGAGGGCTTTACGTCACTACTAATTACAAAATATTTATATACTGAAACTACTTTAGCTACCACTAGTCTACATCTGCCTTAAGGCATTATTGAAATCTGCCTTGGCAAGACCGGCAATAATATCACTACCGATAGTATGTCATGTCTATTTCCACCTCTACAGGATAACCAGCTACCTGCTGGTGGAAATCTGTGTGAGAACTCCTATGGATATATGACATTCTCCCTATCTTCTGTATTTTGGTCTTTAGCTCCTCCTTGAGCTCAAAGACCTCATGCTTTAACTCATGGACTTTGTCCTTAGTGAAAATCCTCTCATCATGCTCCTGCTCCCACATGGACTCGACATCAGTCTTGTCCTCTATAACAGTTTGGAGCTCAGCCTTCATCTCCTTGACCTCCTGACAGTAATGAATATTTCTATCCAATACTGACATGAACAGAGACATCATCGACCCTCCAAGAGCTATCTCGGCTGCTATAGCTACTGGATTAAAGGACATTGTCTCCACTTCCTCCTCTATCATCCCATCGAATACTGACATGTAGTCAGCATCATCTGAGTCTCCAGACTCAATAACTACCACCTCCGGATCTGCTGCTATGGGGTTCGGTATAACCTCTACATGGTTCATCGACTCTTCACTAATGGCTTGACCATCTACATACATTCCATTTACTCCTGACATCTACACAGAACAATTAAGTTGATTAGTACACGTCAGTAGAATAATAAAAACACATAACATAATCATAATGCATTTTTATAAGGTTATTTTCTTCTTTTACTTCTTTGACTTCTCTTAAGGTTATGACTTAAGGTTTTTAATCCCCCCTTAAGTTTTATAACCTAATGCTTTGATACCAACCTGTGATGCCCCCAAATTCGGGTCTCTTCCAACCCGACAGATGGTGCTACACGGTACTACCATTCATTTATTCATTCAATTGAATAGTCTCAAAAGGACTAATATAACTTCTATATATTCAAAATAATATTACATTTCCAAGGTTCCTTATAACCCATTCATTCGTTCTTGTCATAATATTCAATATATTACAAACGTTCATCCTATACTATTACAAAAGTATTCTATGGATTCATCTTCGCCTTGCCCTTATCCTTGCCGGAGCCTTCGGTCCATTCAATTTTAGACATTGTACCGGTGTATGTACATTTCACTCATTTGGCCTTGGGTTGGCGTCATGGCCAGTGACTCAACTCAGGTTTTAGAAAATTTGGCCTTTTGCAAATTTGGCAAAACTCCCGGACGCAAAACTTCTTCGTTATAAGTCTGAATTGGCTCGTTCAAAATCCTACGGTTCACAAATTTCATACTCTATGCGTTCATGCAAGAATTTTATCTATTTGACTTCGTTTGCTAAAATTTCACCTATTAGTTCATTTTTAACGAAAATGATAAATGTTCGTGAACGTTCAACGCTCGTTTCGTCGTTCTAAGTTGGAATTCGGTCATTTTCGAGTCCGCAACTCTATAATGCCAAATAAGACTTGTCTCCTTTGAAAACCAAGTTTCCTACTTCAAACACAAAATACGACTTCCATTTCGAGAATTTCACGAATTCGACGATTATCGTCTAATCGTGTGAATTCCGAAAATACCTCATTACTAATCATTCTAAATGGATTTTAACCAACACATGAACATTTCAAGTTACTTATTACACCAACTTATTGACAAAGTAGGTTTTGACTTATTCTCATAAGTCAATGACTTATTTAACTTATGAACTACAAATTCTCATGCTTATGACTTACTATGAACTTAAGTCCATCAATCAATGTTCTCATACTATATTGAACATACTAAAATCATATGACAAATATATGACAAGTTCTTCATAAGTTTATCAACTTATTAAGGTTTAAGTTGCTTATTCAACTTATTTGGCTTAAGTCCATTCATAACTCAATTCTTATATGTTCTTATCATACATGTTCATTAATTACACTTCTCTTATCATCCTATTATGATAGAGATGGAAGAATATTGGACATAAGATCATTACCTTTGATGTCTAACTTCTTCTTCTTGGAAAATCTAACAAAGGAAACTTTGACTTAAAAGTGCTTATTCTCTCTAACACTTAAGTTACTTTGTAAGAGAAAGTTGAAAGGAATTTGATCAAGCAATAAATGAATTATGATATCTCTATTTATAGGCTTGACAAAGAGAGGGCTTATTAGTCTTTTAGGCCATCCCACCTCCTTATTAACTGTGATGCCCCAAAATCCAAGTCTCTTCCAACCCGACAGATGGTGCTACATGGTACTACCATTCATTCATTTAATTGAATATGCTTAAAAGGACTAATATAACTTCTATATATCCAAAAAAATATTACATTTCCCAGGTTCTTTGTAACCCATTCGTTTGTTCTTGTCATAATATTCAATATATTACAGACATTCAACTATTCTATTACATAAGCAATCTAAGGGTTCGTCTTCGCCTTGCCCTTGTCCTTGCCTGAGCCTTCGGTCCGTTCGATCTTGGCTTTGTTCATATGGTTCAAGCAAGAGTGAGCATGACTAGCTCAGCAAGTACTACAATTCTAATAAACAATATGCTTGAAACATAGAACTCATATATCTTCAGTAACTGAACAATAGTTACGAAGTACTATCGATAATTCAAAATAGCACTTTTTTTCATTCAAAGCATTTTATAACAACAATATTCAGTAGAATATCAACTAAGGCTCAAAACTATGAGCAGTTTAAAATTTCTTTTGAAAAGGATAACCCGGCATTAAGTCCGTAAGTTCGACATAGCTTACGAGCACTTCTGGGTGATCAGCCTATAGTAATCTATGTTGATCAACACTACATTCATTAAACGTGTATACGTTTAAGTTGTGGCAACCTCACGTGCCTATCGTTAAACGACAAAAACATTTTAGCATACTTGGTCTTCGATTGAAAACCATACCAATATAACTCGAGAAACATAAATCATGCTTGATGAATCATAATATAAGTTTAGCCGAAAGAGTTGGCTTTAGACTTCATCATTCAAGACTTCATGTGAAAGAATACATGAATTACAAAACTTGTCTAAACTGAACTGGAACAAGGGTTAGAATACTTGCCTTCAAATATTCGCTTCTTGATTAACACACGTACACTTTAAGTCTCTACGTTTCTACAATACATGATCATATAACGTACCACATTAGGTCATATATAATCAAGTATGTATACTATTACATCTTACCCTTCATCTCAATGTAAATCCTGACTTAGATCTACTATTATGGGTTTTCGGCTTTCATTACATCATTCATATTTCATTCATCTTCAATTGATTATTAACTCTTAATCATCATACCTAAGTGTCTTACAATGCCTTAACAATGTTATGCTTATATCTTAGTTCATTACTAACAAGTTTTCTTTCATTATATACTTGAAAACATTCTTACTGACCATTGCCTATTGCATTAGGGCCACCCATACTTCTTCATCTCTTTTATTCTAACATCCGGATCTCGCCATGCGCGACACTTTGTTCTTTATCTCGCTTGTGCCAGAGTTAGCAGTAGTGTGCTTTAGACACTGTTATGGCACTGCGGGGCCACTCATTTGGCCTTGGGTTAGCGTCGCGGCGCCAACTCTGTGCCTCAGATAGTTTGCAATTTTTGAAAATTTTACGAAACTCCCGGACTCATAACTTCTTCGTTATAAGTTTGAATTGGCTCGTTCAGAAGCCAACGATTCACAAATTATATACTCTATGCGTTCATGTAAGAATTTTATCTATTTGACTTCGTTTGCTAAAATTTCATCTATGAGTTCATTTTTAACGAAAATGATAAACGTCCGTGAACGTTCAACGCTCGTTTCTTCGTTCTAAGTCGGAATTCGGTCATTTTCAAGTCAGCAACTCTATAATGCGAAATATGACTTGTCTCCATCGAAAACCAACGTTTCCAACTTCAAACACAAAATACGACTTCCATTATGAGAATTTCACGAATTCGACGATTATCCTCCAATCGTGTGAAGTCCGACAAAACTACATTCTTAATGATTCTAAATGGATTTTAACCAACATATGATCATTACAAGTTACATATTACAACAACTTATAATCAAAGTAGGTTTTGACTTATTCTCATAAGTCAATGACTTATTTAACTTATGAACTACAATTCCTCATGCTTATGACGTACTATGAACTTAAGTCCATCAATCAATGTTCTCATGCTATATTCAATATACTAACATCATATGATAAACATATGATAAGTTCTTCATGATTCTAGCAACTTATTAAAGTTCAAGTTGCTTATTCAACTTATTCAGCTTAAGTTCATTCCTTAATAACTTATTACATGTTCTTAACAAATGATCTCCCCTCTCTATCAATCCTATCGTAGAAGAGATGAAGATAATAGATATGAGTCTTACCCTTGAAGACTATTACTTCACTTCATTTTGGAAAATCTAGCAAAGGTTGAAGTGGCTTATAAGTGCTTATGTGGCTTATTCTCTCTAACAACTAAGTTGCTTATCTTTGAGAGGAGTTGGGAGAAATTGAACAACCAACAAATGAAGTGAGGCTTCTCTATTTATAGGCATCCAAAAGCTAGGGCATTATAGTCAATTGGACATTCCACCTCCTTTAATCACCTCCTTAATACACCTCCTTACTATTCATTGCTTATCAACCAAGTCTACTTGTTAGCCACTTCTATTACTTGATCATCACAACACTTGGTCACCACACAAAATGTTTACCCATCAAGTCTACCTATTTCTCACTTGGTTTGCCCCATGGATCATGGCTTATCATTGGGCTTGCTAATTAATCTAGCTAATTCCTTATTGGGCTTCCATTACAAAAGTTTGGACTTATGATTTAACAAACACTTGGGCTTGATTGTCACCTTCTATTGGACTTCTCTTATTAGGCTAATAATCTTACCTTAGATTTAACAACTTAACATTTATACCCCATGTATAATCCTCATATGATAGCTCGTATATTAATTCGTAATATATGTTATCTCATTCTTCATACATAATAGTACAATACGTCGTATTATACTTACATTCATTACCTTCATATAATGAATACACATTATACGATCAACTCCTTTAACGCTTAATAACCCTAACGTTCCCAAATTAAGTCCGCATGCGTAATATTACGTTTTCCATACTTAGGGTATTATTACATAATCCATATCACCTTGATATTATAACATTACGTATTTCTCCGAAGTTCGAAAATAATTCCCGAGCAGAAATCTATGAATAGTGTTTTTCAGAAAATTTCTCGAAAAATTTTTATTTTCGTCTTAGAAATTCAAACACTTTAATTCTCTCACATAGTTAAAATACTACGACATTCCAACGTTTCTAGGTTATAGAACGACATTCATCTTATCCATACGTAATAATAATAAATAATATTATTTTATTCATTATTAAAAGTATTTACAAAGGTTCGATTTTCTGGGGAGTTACATTCTCTCCCCTTTATAAGGATTCTGTCCCCAGAATCTCGCTATATAAAAAAAAATTACACAAACAAATGAGGGTAATTCTTTTGCATCATTTCTTCTAACTCCCACGTTGTTTCTTCTCCATCGTGGTTCTTCCGTATCACCTTCACGGAAGGTATGACTTTATTCCGCAGAACTTGTTCCTTTTTATCAACAATTTGAATCGGCGTTTCCTTGTACGTTAAGTCCTTCTCGATATGAATAGGCTCATACTCTATTACGTGCTTATAATCCAGCTTATAAGGACGCAATACCGACACGTGAAACACGTTATGTATTCGTTCTAGATCTGGAGGTAATTCTACCATATAAGCTATCTCACCCACCCGTTTTAATACTTTAAAAGGTCCTATAAACCTCGGACTTAACTTCCCCTTCTTTCCAAAGCGTATCTTTCCTTTCCAAGGAGATACTTTTAGAAAGATGTACGAACCTACTTCAAATTCTCTATTCTCTCTATTCAAATCCGTAAACTTCTTCTGTCTGTCTTGAGCTGCTACCAAACACATCTATATCAGTTTAACAATGTCCGCTGTTTGCTACACCAATTCAGGTCCTAGCATTCGGCGTTCTCCTACCTCATCCCAATACAGTGGCGTTCTGTATTTCCTCCCATACAAAGCTTCGTAAGGCAGCATACCTATGCTTGCAAGATACTATTGTTATACGCAAACCCACTAATGGTAGATGATCATCTCAACTACCCTTGAAATCCATGACGCAAGATCTTAGCATATCTTCTAACATCTGAATTGTTATCTCGCTCTATCCATCCATTTGTGGATGATACGCCGTACTCAGCTTCAAATGCGTTCCCAACTGCTCTTGTAGACTCCTCCAAAAGTTCGATGTGAATCGTGGGTCACGATCTAAAATAATCGATACTGGTGCTCCATGTCTAGAAATTATTTCCTTAATATAAAGTCTAACTAATTGGTCTAAGTTATACTTGACCCTAATTGGTAAAAAATGAGCCAACTTCATTAATCGATCCAATATTACACAAATCGCATCATACCCTTTCGTTGTACTCGGAAGTCCTATCACAAAATCCATCGTGATATTCTCCCATTTCCACTCTGGAATTTCCAATGACTGTAGCAAGCCACTTGGTCGTTGATGTTCGGCCTTAACTCTCTGACAAGTTAAGCACCTACTCATATACTCGGCTATCTCTCTCTTCATGTTCGGTCACCAGAAACTCTATCGAAGATCTTGATACATCTTAGTGCTATCAGGATGAATCGCAAACCTCGAACTGTGAGCCTCTTATAGAACCTGCTCCTTTAATTCTATCTCATTCGGAACCCAAATTCTTCCTTCAAATCTCAATAATCCCTCATTATCAAGACTATACTTAGTATCTTTTTCATTGGTCAGCCGCTCCCTCATCCGGTACACTCATCCGTTTTGAGTTGTACCTCTTTAACTCTCTCTACGATGGTAGATTGCATCTTCGTCGCAAACAGCATTTGACCTCCTTCACTTGACAGCTTCATTTCCAACTCCATCCTACCCATCTCTAGTATCAACTCAGTTTGAGCCGTTAACAAAGACAACTTTTCCCGACCCTTTCTACTTAAGGCGTCGGCAACTACATTGGCTTTTCCTGGATGATACAAGATTTCACAGTCGTAATCCTTTATCAACTCCATCCATCTCCTCTGCCTCATATTCAACTCCTTTTGTGTGAAGATATATTTCAAACTCTTGTGGTCCGTGTATATCTCACATTTTTCTCCATAAAGATAATGTCTCCATATCTTTAGAGCAAAAACTACTGTGGCCAGTTCCAGATCATAAGTAGGATAAACTTTCTCATAATCCTTCAACTGCCTAGATGCATACGCAATGACCTTGCCATGCTGCATGAGCACGCAACCAAGTCCTCTATGCGAAGCATCGCTATAAACTACAAAATTTCCTGTGTCATCGGGCAATGACAAAACAGGCGCTTCACTCAATCTCTTCTTTAGTTCTTGAAAATTGTCCTCGCACTTGTCAGTCCAAGCGTATTTCACCATCTTCCTTGTTAAGTTAGTCAACGGAGTAGCTATCTTCAAAAAATCCTGGATGAATCTTCGATAGTAACCCACTAAACATAGGAAACTCCGCACCTCAGTCGGCGTTTTTGGCTGTTCCCAATTCATCCCGGCTTCCACCTTCGCTGGATCTACTGAAATTCCCTCATGGTCAATGACATGACCTAAAAATTGTACCTTCTCCAACCAAAATTCACACTTAGTGAATTTCGCATACAACTTCTCCTTTCTTAGTGTCTCCAACACTAATCTAAGGTGTTCAGCATGATCTTCTGGTGTCTTAGAATAGACTAGAATATCATCTATAAACACCACGACTAACTTGTCCAAATATTGTTTGAAAACTCTGTTCATCATATCCATAAATGCAGCTAGTGCATTTGTCAGCCCAAACGACATCACCAGGAACTCGTAATGACCATAACGAGTCCTGAATTTTGTCTTTAGCACATCCTCCTTCCTAACCTTCAACTGATGATACCCCATTCTTAAATCTATTTTAGAAAAATACTTAGCCCCTTTCAACTGATCAAAGAGATCATTGATCCTGGGCAATGGGTATTTATTCTTTATGGTTAACTTGTTCAACTCTCGATAGTCGATACATAGTCTTAACGATCCATCCTTCTTCTTGACAAACAGTACCGGTGCTCCCCACGGTGAAACACTCGGTTGAATATACTTCTTGTCTAATAGTTCTTGCAACTGCACCATCAACTCCTTCATTTCACTGGCGCCATACGATACGGTACCTTTGAAACTGGTGCCACTCCTGGCACAATGTCTATCACAAACTTTGTCTCCCTATCCGGCGGAAGACCCGGCAATTCACTCGGAAATATATCGGTGAATTCTCTCACTACAGGTATTTGTTCCATGGTTGCTACCACTCTCTGGGTATCAACAACATGACACAGATAACCTACACTTCCCTTTCTCAATAATTTCCTAGTTTGTGTCATGGTTAGACAACACGAACTTCCCGACGATCTATTACCTTAAAATACTACCCGAGGTTGTTCTAACGTCTTAATGTTCACACATTTATTTTGACAATCTATAATTGCCACATGGTTTACTAACCAATCTATTCCGAGAATTACATCGAATTCTCCTAACTTTATCGGTAACAAATCTACCGATAATTTAAAACCCCGTATATCTACACAACAACTCTTATGACCATCTTCAAAATGAATTATTTCTTCGTTTGCTACCTTAATATTTAAAGGTATAGGTAACTTTTCGGGAAGTAATCCTAATCGTCTAGCAAAATTGCATGATATAAACGAACAAGTAGCACCCGAATCAAACAGCACGTACGCATTGATATCGTTGATCGGAATAATACCTGCGATGACGTCCCCTGATGCGACTGCATCTTGGACTGTCATGTTAAAGGTATGACCCATCGGCCTACCCAGTTGCGCTGGTCCACTAATACCTAACTTACCGTTATTAGCGCCCTGATTCCCGTCCGTCCCCTTCTTCGGGCAGTTCTTTGCCATGTGGTCAGTTGATCCACACACAAAGCATCCGTGGTTCTTCTTCGAACTCAGACAATTAGGCGCAATATGCCCCTCCTATCCACAATTGTAACAGACGGCCTTCCCCTTGAGACAGACTCCTAAGTGAGTCTTCTTACTTCACTCTGGTATTCCCAGAGCTAAATACCTTCCTCTTCTGACCCTCGCCACTACCACTGGCTCCCTCGATCTTTACTCTCCCATCTACTTTAACCTTGCTCTTCTTATCCTTGTGGTATTGACTTAAAGCGTCACTACCACCCTCGGCGATTATCGCCTTCTCTAAAACGGTCCCAAAAGAAGTACTTTGAAACACCGATATGTGGTTATAGAGCCAGGGTTTCAAGCCCTGCTCGAACCGTCGCGCCTTCCTCACCTCATTATCCACTTGATGTGGAGCGAACCTTGCCATTTCATTAAACTTTGCGGCATATTAGGGAACCGTCATGTCCCCTTGTTTCAACTCCAAAAACCGCATCTCCATCCTCCCTTGCATTCTCGTGGGAAAGTAGTTCTCGAAGAATATCTCCTTGAACCTCTCCCACGTCATATTCGCTATCTCGGCCCTAGCCTGATTGGCTTCCCACCAAAAGTTGGCCTCTCCCTTCATCATATAGGTCTCAAAGGCAACCTTTTGGGCCTCATCGACATTTGCTATTACAAATGCCTTCTCTATCTGCTTAACCCAGGTTTGGGCTTCAATAGGGTCCGTAGTTCCTTTGAACTCCCGTGGACCCACGCTCTTGAAATACTTAAAGGTAGTAGCTCGTGCTACTCCCGAATTTACGGGGATATTAGCCCCTGTTCTATTAAAGGTAGCTGTTATTAAATTAACAAACTCCTGCATCGGATTAACTGGACCTCCCTCCGGTTGATTTTCGCTCGTACCTTGATTACGTTGCACTCTTCTTGGCGGCATTTTGCTGATACAATAAACACATTTCGTTATTATTCCTTCCTTTATTAGTTATCATTAATATTAACAATAACTCCAACATCCATAACTCATTGCTTTCCATAAAAAGGACTTATATTCATTCTTCATAGTATAATACTACATCGGTTACATACACAGCCTAAGCTGATTACAATTACTTTCCCGCTATTACTTTCCAAAAATTGGGATTTACAAGAGACTACCCTTTACTATACAAAAAGGGCTTTACGTCACTACTAATTACAAAATATTTACATACTGAAACTACTCTAGCTACTACTTGTCTACATCTACCTCAAGGCATTCTCAAAATCTGCCTTAGCAAGACCGACAATAATATCACGGCTGATAGTATGCCACGTCCCGCCTCTACCTCTACAGATATAACCGGTTACTGTGTCATTGAAATCATGTGAGAACTCCTATAGATATAGGACATTCTCCCTATCTTCTACACCTTGGTCTTTAGCTCCTCCTTGAGCTCAAAGACCTCATGCTTTAACTCATGGACTTTGTCCTTAGCCAAAATCCTCTCATCATGTTCTTGCTCCCACATGGACTCAACATCAGTCTTGTCCTCTATAACCATTTGGAGCTCTGCTTTCAACTACTTGACTTCCTAAAAGTAATGGATATTTCTATCCAATACTGACATAAACAGAGACATCATTGACCCCCCAGGAGCTATCTCCGCTGCTATAGCCACTGGATTAAAGGACATTGTCTCCACTTCCTCCTCTATCATCCCATCGAATAATGACATGTAGTCAGCATAATCTGAGTCTCCAGACTCAATAATCACTACATCTAGCTCTGCTGCTATAGGGTTCGGTATAACCTCTACTTGGTTCACCGACACTTCACTAATGGCCTGACCATTTACATACATTCCATTTACTCCTGACATCTACACAAAACAATTAAGTTGATTAGTACACGTTAGTAGAATAATAAAAACACATAACATAATCATAATGCATTTTTATAATGTTATTTTCTTCTTTTACTTCTTTGACCTCTCTTAAGGTTATGACTTAAGGTTTTTAATCCCCCCTTAAGTTTTATAACCTAATGCTTTGATACCAACCTGTGACGCCCCCAAATCGGGTCTCTTCCAACCCCGACGAGATGGTGCTACACTTGCATTACCATTCATTTATTCATTCAATTGAATAGTCTCAAAAGGACTAATATAACTTCTATATATCCAAAATAATATTACATTTCCCAGGTTCTTTGTAACCCATTCGTTTGTTCTTGTCATAATATTCAATATATTACAGACATTCAACTATTCTATTACATAAACAATCTAAGGGTTCGTCTTTGCCTTGCCCTTGTCCTTGCCTGAGCCTTCAGTCCGCTCGAACTTGGCTGTGTTCATATGGTTCAAGCAAGAGTGAGCATGACTAGCTCAGCAAGTACTACAATTCTAATAAACAACATGCTTGAAACATAGAACTCATATATCTTCAGTAACTGAACAATAGTTACGAAGTACTATCGATAATTCAAAATAACACTTTTTTCATTCAAAGCGTTTTATAACAACAATATTCAGTAGACTATCAACTAAGGCTCAAAACTATGAGCAGTTTAAAATTTCTTTTGAAAAGGACAACCCGGCACTAAGTCCGTAAGTCCTACATAGCTTACGAGCACTTCTGGGTGATCAGCCCATAGTACTCTATGTTGATGAACACTACATTCATTAAACTTGTATACGTTTAAGTTGTGGCAACCTCACGTGCCTGTCGTTAAACGACAAAAATATTTTAGCATTCTTGATCTTCGATTGAAAACCATACCAATATAACTCGGTAAACATAAATCATGCTTGACAGAATCATAATATAAGTCTAGCCCAAAGAGTTGGCTTTAGACTTCATCATTCAAGACTTCATGTGAAAGAATACATGAATTACAAAACTTGTCCAGACTGAACTGGAACAAGGGTTAGAATACTTGCCTTCAACGTCTGCTTACTGATTAACACACGTACACTTTAAGTCTCTACGTTTCTACAATACATGATCATATAACGTACCATATTAGGTTATGTATAATCAAGTATGTATACTATTATATCTTACCCTTCATCTCAATGTAAATCCTGACTTAGATCTACAATTATGGGTTTCCGACTTTCATTACGTCATTCACATTTTATTCATCTTCAACTGATTATTAACTCTTAATCATCATACCTAAGTGTCTTACAATGCCTTAACAATGTTATGCTTATATCTTAGTTCATTACTAACAAGTTTTCTTTCATTATGTACTTGAAAACATTCTTTACTGACCATTGCCTAGGGTTTGGCATTTTGCACCACCACACTTTTCATTCTTTATCTCTTTAGTATGTCTAACATCCGGATCCGTTAGCGATCTGCTTTACACTTTTTTTCTTTATCTCGCCATATGGCACTACTTAGCGCTGTCTTTCACATCATTTGGCCTTTTTTGGCCTTAGGTTGGCAGCCATGCCACCAACTCTGTGCCTCAGATAGTTTGCAATTTTTGAAAATTTTACGAAACTCCTGGACTCATAACTTCTCCGTTATAAGTTCGAATTGGCTCGTTCAAAAGTCTACGGTTCATAAATTACATACTCTATGCGTTCATGCAAGAATTTTATCTATTTGACTTCGTTTGCTAAAATTTCACCTATGAGTTCATTTTTAACGAAAACGATAAACGTCCGTGAACGTTCAACACTCGTTTCTT
The DNA here is from genome assembly GCA_020205605.1 of Panax ginseng. Classification (NCBI taxonomy): domain Eukaryota; kingdom Viridiplantae; phylum Streptophyta; class Magnoliopsida; order Apiales; family Araliaceae; genus Panax; species Panax ginseng. Next base: position 105,925,334 of record CM035128.1, on the reverse strand, counting down.
CATTTTTAGTCGGAATTCGGTCATTTTCGAGTCCACAACTCTATAATGCCAAATATGAGTTGTCTCCATCGAAAACCAATATTTCCGACTTCAAACACAAAATACGACTTCAATTCCGAGAATTTCACGAATTCGACGATTATCGTCCAATCGTCTGAATTCCGGCAAAACTACATTCTTAATGATTCTAAATGGATTTTAACCAACATATGATCATTACAAGTTACTTATTACACCAACTTATAATCAAAGTAGGTTTTGACTTATTCTCATAAGTCAATGACTTATTTAACTTATGAACTACAATTCCTCATGCTTATGACTTACTATAAACTTAAGTCCATCAATCAATGTTTTCATGCTATATTCAATATACTAACATCATATGACAAACATATGATAAGTTCTTCATGATTCTAGCAACTTATTAAAGTTTAAGTTGCTTATTCAACTTATTCGGCTTAAGTTCATTCCTTAATAACTTATTACATGTTCTTAACAAACAATCTCCCTTCTCTATCGATCCTATCATAGAAGAGATGAAGATAATAGATATGAGTCTTACCCTTGAAGACTATTACTTCACTTCACTTTGGAAAATCTAGCAAAGGTTGAAGTGGCTTATAAGTGCTTATGTGGCTTATTCTCTCTAACAATTAAGTTGCTTATCTTTGAGAGAAGTTGGGAGAAATTGAACAACCAACAAATGAAGTGAGGCTTCTCTATTTATAGGAAACCAAAAGCTTGGGCATTATAGTCAATTGGACATTCCACCTCCTTTAATCACCAACTTAATAGAACTCCTTACTATTCATTGCTTATCAACCAAGTCTACTTGCTAGCCACTTCTATTACTTGATCATCACAACACTTGGTCACCACACAAAATGTTTGCCCATCAAGTCTACCCATTTCTCACTTGGTTTGCCCCATGGATCATGGCTTATCATTGGGCTTGCTAATTAATCTAGCTAATTCTTTATTGGGATTCCATTACAAAAGTTTGGACTTATGATTTAACAAACACTTGGGCTTGATTGTCACCTTCTATTGGACTTCTCTTATTAGGCTAATAATCTTATAAGTCCATTACGTTAGATTTAACAACTTAACATTTATACCCCATGTATAATCCTCATATGATAGCTCGTATATTAATTCGTAATATACGTTATCTCATTCTTCATACATAATAGTACAATACATCGTATTATACTTACATTTATTACCTTCATAAAATGAATACACATTATACGATCACAACTTTCTTCCTTTAACGCTTAATAAACCTAACGTTCCCAAATTAAGTCCGCATGCGAAATATTACGTTTTCCATACTTAGGTTATTATTACATAATCCATATCACCTTGATATTATAACATTACGTATTTCTCGGAAGTTCAAAAATAATTTCCGAAAGCGTAAATCTATGAATAGTGTTTTTCAAAAAAATTTCTCGAAAGCTTTTATTTTCGCCTTTAGAAATTCAAACACTTTAATTCTCCCACGTAGTTAAAATACTACGACATTCCAACGTTTCTAGGTTATAGAACGACATTCATCTTATCCACACGTAATAATAATAAATAATATTATTTTATTCATTATTAAAAGTATTTACAAAGGTTCGATTTTCTGGGGCGTTACATTAACCTCCTCAACTTCCACCTCCTTACTATTCATTACTTAACATCCAAGTCTACTTGCTAGCCGCAACACTTATTCATCACACAAATTGTTTGCCCATCAAGTCTACCCACTTACACTTGGATTTCTCCATGGATCATGTCCAATTCACATTGGACTTGCTAATTAATCTAGCTAATTTCTTGTTGGGCTTATACCACAATAGTTTGGACACATGACATATCAAACACTTGGGCTTGAGTATCACATTCTATTGGACTTCTATCATTAAGCTAATAATCCTACAAGTCCATTACATTTAATTAAGAATCTTAACATATATACATCACGTATAATTCTCGTATTCTAGTTCGTATATTAATTTGTAACATATGTTATTTCATTCTCCATTCTTAATAGTATAATACGTCGTATTATACTTACGTTCATTACCTCGTACAATGCATACGCGTCATATGATTACAACTTTTTTTCCTTAACGCTTAATAAACCTAACGTTCCCAAATTAAGTTCACATGCGAAATATTACGTTTTCAATGCTTAGATTATTATTACATAATCCATCTCACCTTGATATTATAACGTTACGTATTTCTCGGAAGTTCAAAAATAATTCCTGAGCAGAAATCAAAAAATAGTGTTTTTTGAAAAATTTCTCGGAAAGCTTTTATTTTCGTCTTAGAAATTCAAACACTTTAATTCTTCCACGTAGTTAAAATACTACGACATTTCAGGGTTTCTAGGTTATAGAACGACATTCATCTTACGAATACATAATAATAATAATAATAATAAATAGTATTATTTTATTCATTATTCAAAGTATTTACAAATGTTCGATTTTTTGGGGCGTTACATTGCTAATAATATTATCTAATAATATTATTCAAATAATATGAATTATTGATCTTATAATGGGAAATCTTGTCGTGTGACAATTATTGAAACAACAATAATATATAATATCAACGCAAAGAATTATTGAATCAATAAAATAAAATATTGAATAAGAATTATCGTAACAATTATTGAGTAGTGCCTTCTTACGTAAGAATCAATAATTCAAAATACTTTGTAACAATACTGTGCTTCTTTAACGAACCACGCCGTATTAATGTATTTTAACCACCAGGTATTCCAACAGTGTTAACGGTAACTACTACGTCGTTATTTATAAAAACTCAAACTTGTCATTTTCCTCATCCGACAGTTATTCTGTTATGGGGCCCATAAATGGCTGCACAGTCGTATGAATATTCCCCAACAGCAAGAATATTCCACGACCAAACGAATATTCCCCAACAGAAATGAGTATTTTATAACCACTTGTGTATTTTCAAAATTTTATATATATCACCCTTAAATTTAACTTTTTATCAATTTAACCATTTACTAAATAGGAAATTGAATACTTTTATTTCATAAAATTCGGGGTCTTACAATCTCCCATCCTTATGAAATTTCGTCCCTGAAATTTATGTACCTGGTACTTCGAAGAGTTGAGATTACCTTGCTTTCATTTCAGATTCCATCTTCCTTGTCATCATGATTTCTCCATTGCTCATCTCCTGTATTTCAGATATCATTCTAGAATACAGCTTCAAAACAAAGGTTAATTGACATATCACAATTTCTCAACTTAAGTAAGAAAATTTAGCTTAGGTAGGACACACACTAGCGAAGGATATTACTTGTCTCTCCCTTCCTAGTTCTAATCCCGGATCTCCGCCAGAAATCATATCCCTAAGCTCTGATACCAACTATGACTCATGTCCTAACCGTGGACAGCACCTCATAGTGGTACCTATCGATTTAATGCACATGTGAATCAGGCGTCCCCTACGGAGAGTCTGGCTTCGGTGCATCCCACACAAGGAAGCCACCAGCGAGAGGCTCGGGGCTCTTTACTTATAGCTCTGATACCAACTGTGACAACCCCAAAATAGGTCCAATCCATCCAACCCATTCTGAGTCGACAAATACATGGTACAGAAAATAACTACAACTTTATTACTACAATTATCGTGCAAAATACAACAACACATATGTTGTGAATTTAAATACAATATTGTCTTCTAGACAATATCCACACCCAAATAAAGTCCTCATTACAATTATTGATGCACTATTTTACAAAAATAGTGAGGACTTCTAAAACAACTGTCTAGGACCATCACTCTATACCCCGACTGGTTCCTGCTATGTTCTCACTTTTTGAGAAAAAAAATGGAACAAAAAGGAAAAGGGTGAGCTCAACTAGCCCAGTAAAGACTATTATGACTAAGATAATATACAACAAATTATCCATAGTCTTCAACAGTAATAATTCAGAGATTTAGAACATATGGTAGATGATAAAACTTTTGAACCATAGTTGCAACGGAACAAGCAATCTATTAGAAGAGTCAAATAGACCATAAGGTCTATTATCTTCTCCATGTTAAAAGTCCACCAACAATGTTTTATCCCTGTAACATCAATCAACAGTTTCTATCCATAATCATATGAATAACTCATAATCATAATTGTGGTTCTAAATTCCTCTTCTCATCTAGAACGAAGATAATTTTTATCACATGTCTTTACCTGAAACATCAAAGATCATGGTTATACCAAATCACAGTTCCTGTTCATAATCATACTAATAAATTCATATTTGCACTACGGGACAAAGATATTCATCAACAGTTCATCTTTGCACTACGGGCCAAAGATATTCAGCAACAGGTCATCTTTGCACTACGGGCCAAAGATGTTAATATCTCAAATAAATATATAATCATTTCAAAATTTATATAAACAATAATTATAACCATGTTGATCAATTCACCTTTGCACTTAAGCTAAAGATAATCGTTTATAAATTCAATGGTCATGATCATACCAGTCAACAATTCACCTTTGCACTACTGGCCAAAGAGAACTCATAGTCACAATCATACCAATAATCTACCAATCTTTACACTCAAGTCAAAGAGAAATTTCATCACCAGGGTTATAAAAATGTTATATATGATAATAAAAATAATATGATCAACAACTGCATTTAATTTCAAGAGTAAGATTCATAAATCAACGATAATTTGGTCAGAAAAAGAAACCAATTTTGTCGTGAATAGTACCCGTGAATAGTAACTTATGAATAGTAACCCGTATTCATACATAGTACCGTATACGTAAATTATGTCATATACGTAAATAGTACCATATACATGAATAGTGTCGTATACGTGAATAATATTGTATACGTGAATAGTAACCCCGATATGAAAAAGGTAGAATTTCCACAATAAAATTCATACCAATATTTCGGCATAATGATATTGAAGAAAATAACATCATTACGAAGAAAATAACATCTCTTACAATCCCTTACCTCAAAAGAGCAGTACTTCTGACTGAAATATCGGATATGACGCTGAAAGAAACTTGCACTGATTAGCAACTCTCAAAGTATTAAAATACACACAAAATACGCTCGATAATATAGGAAGAGAAAACTTATGTTTTTGGTGTGATTTTCAATTCTAACTCAGCACCCTATTTATAGGAAAATGCTAGAACGCCGAAGAAGATTTAACCTGGTACCTGATGACTTTACCTACTAGTATTCCCACCCACCACATTTTTGAAATAAATTTTAGCATATTTCTTCACCAACTAAAGGTGGGGCCCACTCATTCTAGAATTTTCTACCAAAAATTATTTATAAACATAATTTCTGAATCAGCCACCTCTTAAAATTAATAACAAATCATACGTTAATTTTAACGGTTCAAAATTTGTGGACATATACTTAACTTATATATGTATAACATATCCAAAAATCACAACGATCCAACGGTCGGATTAAAAATTATAACTCACGCAATATAGCTTTAAGAACACTGATTTGATTTTTAATACCTCCATTCCGACAAAACACTAATAAAATACCTCAGCTTTAATTCCTTCATTTATAACCACATATAATAAATATATCCATCAATTATATCCACAAAAATAAATATTTCCTTATCATATAAATCAATAATTAATTATTCACAAATAATATTACAGAATCACAATAGTGACAACCAGGCTGTTCCTAAGAAAGAGGGGGCTTTTCGATAAGGATTTCTCCTTACTGACGCACAATTAGGTGACCAAACCTCTCTTTGACAGAACTTTCTAAATATTACCAATAATTTTATCTAATAATATTATTCAAATAATATGAATTATTGATCCGATAATGGAAAATACGTTGTCGTGACAATTATTAAAACAACAATAATATAAAATATCAACGCAGCAATTATTGAATCAATAAAATAAAATATTGAACAGTAATTACTGTAACAATTATTGAGTAGTGCTTTCTTACATAAGAATCAATAATTCAAAATCTTTGTGCAATACTGGTATTATTCTTTATGCAACCACGCGTATTACTGTATTTTAACCACCAGGTATTCCAACAATGTTAATGGTAACTACTACGCTATTATTTATAAAAACTCAAACTTGTCATTTTCCTCATTCGATAGTTATTCTGTTATAGGGCCCACAAATAGCTGCGCCGTCGTACGAATATTCCCCGACAACAAGAATATTCCACGACCAAACGAATATTCCCCAATAGAAATGAGTATTTTATAACCACTTGCGTATTTTGAAAATTTTATATATATCACCCTTAACTTTAACTTTTTATCAATTTAACCATTTACTAAATAGGAAAATTGAGTACTTTTATTTCATAAAATTTGGGGTCTTACATGTCATGCCCATGAGGAGTTCGGCACTACTGTATATTATTTTCTCGAAGATGCCTCGCATCTCAAAAATAAAAGCAAACAAGCCGAAAATTTAATAATAAAATGGAAGTATGAAAAGGTCTCAATTCCTATTGAGCACAGGGTTTGAAAAAACCTATTTTACAAAACTTCATTGCTATATTCTGTTTAAAACTGAATTTTTCTATAAATTCAAACCCTTTGTATATAGGTGTGAACAAGGCCTCACACTACTTCCAAATAATTGCACATTGATCCACACACACACACACATTCATATAACAGTTTCTTGAAAAGTGGCGGTCACCATGGCAACACGGATGTCGGGGGGTGCCTAACACCTTCCCTCCGCATAATCAAGCCCCCGAACCCAAATGGATCTCAGTTTCACAGACCCGTTTAGCAGTGTTACATCACTTGGTCAATGTGTAAACCTTTTCTTGATTGCGTTGGTGCAACCAGTTTAAAACACCAACTGTCGACTCTTAAAGTCAAATCGTCGACATTACACATGTCGGACCTTTTTCACTTGTTTTTTCAAAAAAATCTCACCTAAATGATAACACCAAAGAACAAGTAACGAAAAGGGACAAATAAAAATCCTGACGTCGACAGTATGGATTTGAAATAATGTTATAGTTGTGGGTAATATTTATAAATTTTGCAAAGTAAGTTGTTATATAATATTCAATTGGTCGGGGAATATTCATTTTAACAGGGAATATTCGTACGATGGCACAATCATCGGTGGACCCCACAACGGAATTATTATCGGAATAAGAAAATGACAGAAATATCTTTCTATAAAAAAACGGCGAAAGTTTTACCGTTAACTGTTGAAATACCCGGTGATAAAAGTACAGTAATACGCGTGATTGCATAGTAGCACACGGTATTGATTATTGATGCTTACGTGAGAAGTCACTCAATTTTGTTCAAGTTTGCTACAGTAATTGTTGCATCATATGTGATGCCCCCAAAATAGGTATACATCACCCATTCTGAGTTGTCAATACATGGTACAGAAACAACTACAACTTTATTATTACAACAGTAAAACTGTGAGTTTGAATACAAATATTATCTTCTAGACAATATCTATACTCAAATAAATCCTCATCATATTTATTGATACATTATTTTACAAAAATGGTGAGGACTACTAAACAACTCTCTCTAGAACCTTTATTCCATACCCCAGGCTAAATACTTCGCTATATATTCTCTCCTCCTGAGAAGAAAAATGGAACAAAAAGGAAAAGGGTGAGCTCAACTAGCCCAGTAAAGAATATTATGACTAAGATAATATACAACAAATTATCGTTAGTCTTCAACAGGGAAAAAATCTAATAGAATACAATAGACAACAAGTTTTAAATCAACATTCTCAGCGAAAATAATAATTCATTAGAAGAGTTAAGTAGAGAATGCAAACTACTATCTTCTATGTATGAATTTAAAAGTTCATCGTTTATCTTTTATCCCTATAACATCAATCAATAAATATCTGGAATCAAATATTCATCTTTGCACTACAGGCCAAAGATATTCATCAGTTGGTCATGTTCATCTAAACACCTGTTCATCTTTTGCACTACGGGCGAAGATATTCATCGAAATCATTCATCTTTGCACTTTCTGAGGCCAAAGATATTCAATAATATCATCATTTACGACTAAGGATGATGAAAAATATTTTTAAAAAAACGAATCCAGTGAAACAAAATGACAAGGATTAAGGATTAAGGATTCGTACTTTGTTTTATCCATGTCCAAAAATACCTCAAAAATAATCATAGTGGTGTAAAATTCAAGAATGATCAAAATATGGATACAATCAAAGCTAGTATCCACAATAGATATTTTAGACGAAAAGGAAAATTTTCATTTTTCGATGAATAGTGTCGTATTATTACGTGAATAATATCAGATATCGTGAATAAAGTATCGATATCGTGAATAGTAACCCAGACACTAAAAGTTCCAAATTTGATTAAAAGTTCAGATCAATACTTGGCATAATGATATTAGAATAAATAATATCATTAAAAAAATAATATCCCTTACCTCGAAAGAGTCGGTACTTCTAAATTTGAAACACAGGATATAAAAAGCATGACTTGAACTTGCACCAGTATAGCAATACTCAAAATATACTCAAAATACTCACAAGAATATGCTCGATAATATAGAGAGAAAACTTGATTTTCTAGTGTGATTTTCAATTCTAACCTAAGCACCCTATTTATAGGAAAACGCTTAGAACACCAAAGCAGAAAATTTAATATAATATTAATATATATATATATATATATATATATATCAAAATTTCCTATGCACCTCTTGACCATCTGATTTCAGCCACCAAGCACATGTTAATGATGTCCCCAAACATTCAAAAAACGTTTTTCTAATTTAAAATAATTTAAACTTCCAAAAATCAATTATTTCGGAGCTTCGGAACTTCAATAATTCACAATAAATAGTCCTTTTGTCAGAAAATTCAAATCACCCGAGTTTTTATAGGAAATTCAATTCTATTCAACTTTGCAGAAGAAAGTTTTTCTAAATTCCAAATGTAAATTGACCAAAAATCCACAAACAGTAGATTTTACAAACTATAATCAAATTTTAGTCAAGAAATGGGGTCCACCGACATGTTTAACATGTTTTAGACATTTATTGTAACAAAAATACTCTTTCTCCTCGTATACTCATATATCCCACATTCATTGTAAAAATATCATCATTATTATATTATTAAAATATAATAATATATTTAAATGAATTATTTTATCAGAAAAAGATAAAATTTCAATTTTCAACAATTGTCACGTTAAAAAATTTCTCCATCTATATCCACATAAAATCAATATTTTCCTCATCATATAAATCAATAATTAATTATTCATGAATAATATTACAGAATTACAATCTTGACAACCGAGCGGTTCCTGGAAATAGGGGTTTTCAATAAGAATTTCTCTCCTTCTTGGCGCGCATTAGGTGACCAAACCTCTCCTTAGAGCGTAACTTTCTAGACATTGCCAATAATGTTATCTAATAATATTATTCAGATAATATGAATTATTGCTTTGATAATGAAAAATCTTTGTAATGACAATTATTGAAACAACGAAAAATATAAAATATCAACGCAACAATTATTAAATCAATAAAATAAAATCTTTGAGCGATAATTCACGTAACCATTATTGAGTAGTGCCTTCTTACGTAAGAATCAATAATTGGTGCAATACTGGTGTCTTCTTGTGTTTTAACCACAAGAGTATTTTAACGATGATTAATTTGGTAACAACTACGCTCAGTTATTTTTAAACAACTTATATTTGTCGTTTTCTTCCTCCAATCGCTTTTAGTTATGGGGCCCACACACGGCTTCATGGTCGTCATTTAATATTCCAAGCAAAGATCTAATATTCCACGACCAAATGAATATTCCTCGACAATAATGAATACTTTATAACCATTTGCTTATTTTGAAATATTTGTGTATTTTACCCATAACTATCCACATTAATCAAATCAACCCTTACTATTTCAAAATAATAATTAGAGGAAATTAAATTTCATTAATAATAAGTTTGGGGTCTTACAACCTCCCCTCCTTATGAAATTTCGTCCTCGAAATTGACGTATGTACCTGGTGTTTCGAAAAAGTGAGGATACCTCGTTTTCATTTCCGTTTCCAATTCCCAGGTCATTTCCTCTATAGCATGGTTCCTCCACAAAACTTTAACTTGTGGTATGACCTTCGTGCGTAGTACATGCTCCTTCCTATCCAAGATCTTGACAGGTACCTCCTCATACGTTAAGTCTTCGGCTATCTCGTTCGATTCTAACTCAATAACGTGGTTCGGGTCTTTCACATATTTACGAAGTACCGATATATGAAACACATTATGAACACGAGACATACTCGGAGGTAACGCGAGTCTATAGGCTACATTTCCTACTCGGTCAAGAATTTGAAATGGACCAATAAATCGTGGATTTAGCTTTCCTCTCTTCCCAAATCTTGTAACTCCCTTCCATGGAGCAACTCGCAACAATACATGATCCCCTATACTAAATTCCATGTCCTTTCGATGAAGATCCGCATAACTCTTTTTGTCGATCTTGTGTCGTTTGTATCGTTAATAGAATCATTTGGATCTTTTCGGTGAGTCATACGTACTTAACTTTCGGGTCCCAACAATGTTGCTTCACCCACCTCATCCCAACATATTGGAGAGCGACACTTTCGTCCATATAATGCTTCAAATGGAGCCACACCTATACTTGCCTGATAACTGTTGTTGTAGGAGAATTCCACCAATGGTAAATACTTATCCCAACTGCCCTTGAAATCTAGGACACAGAGTCTTAATAGATCTTTAAGAGTTTTAATAGTCCTCTCTGATTGTCCGTCCGTTTGAGGATGGTATGCCGAACTGAATCGTAAATCCGTGCTCATAGCTTTTTGCAAGCTAACCCAAAATCTTGAAGTGAATCTTGGGTCACGATCCAAAAGTATGGATCTTGGCATGCCATGCAACCTCACAATCTCATTTACATATATACTAGCAAGACGTTCAAGGAATAAGTCTCCGTGACGGCAAGAAATGAGCGAGACTTGGTTAATCTATCAACAATAACCCAAATGGCATTGATGCCTTGAGAAACCATAGGAAGACCCGTAAATGAAATCCATGGTAATGTGTTCCCACTTCCATTTCGAATCTCAAGTGGTTGCAACGGACCCTTAGGTACTAGATGCTCCGCCTTTACACGTTGACAAGTTAAACACATCGAGATAAACTTTGCAATATCTCTCTTCATATTGTTCCACCAAAATGTATGTCAAGATCACGATACATTTTAGTACTTCGAGATGGATTGAAAATGGTGTATTGTGTGCCTCCATCATAATCTTGTACTTCAAATCGTAGTCGTTAGGAACACAAAGTGCAGAGTGGACTCAAGTATTCCTTCTTCATCAATTCTCGCTTAGGAATAGCACCTTCTTGTACTTTCTTCTTCATACGCATCATTTCAAGATTGGGTGGCTTGAGCAACCTTAACTTTTTCTATTAAAGTTGGCTCTATGCGTATACTTGACATCATCGCACTCATTCCTGCATAAGATCTTCTACTCAACGCGTCAGCTACCACGTTCGCTTTTCCAGGATGGTATTGAATAGTGTGGTCGTAGTCTTTCAATAGCTAGAGCCAACGTCGCTGCCGCATGTTGAGTTTTTTTTGAGTGAAGAAATATTTAAGGCTTTTATGGTCTGAATATATCTCCACTTTCTCCCCATATAGATAGTGCCTCCAGATCTTTAGCGCGAAAATGACTGCTGCCAACTCTAGATCATGAGTAGGATATTTCCTCTCATATTCTTTAAGTTGTCGCGAGGCATAGGCTATGACTTTCCCACGTTGCATGAGAACACATCCTAACCCTTTTCACGAAGCATCATTTGTAGATAACAAATCCATCCGTACCGGATGGTATTGTTAGAACAGTCTTAGAAATAAGTCTCCTCTTAAGCTCTTGGAAACTCTTCTCGCATTCCTCGCTCCATATGAATTTTATATCTTCCGAAGTCAAATTTGAGTTAATGGAGTAGCGATTCGAGAAAATCCTTCCACGAATCTCCGATAATAACCAATTAAGCCCGAAAGCTACGTGCTTGGTCACCGACTTCGGTTGCTCCCAACTTTGTATTGCTTCAATCTTCACCGGATCAACAGATACTCCATGTTTCGACACCACGTGCCCAAGGAATGCTACTTCCTCAAGCCAGAACTCGCATTTCTTTAACTTGGCATAAAGCTTGTTTTCACGAAGCCTTTGGAGTACCATCTTCAAATGGTGCTCATGATCTTCACGACTTTTGGAATATATGAGGATGTCATCAATAAAGACAACAACGAACTGATCCAAATATTCCTTGAATACTCGGTTCATCATATCCATAAAAAGCAGCGGGGAGCATTAGTCGATCCGAAAGACATGACTAAGAATTCATAATGCCCGTCTGCGAGTTACGAAGCGGTCTTTGGAATATCCTCAGTTCTAATCTTCAGCTGATGATATCCAGAACGAAGATCGATTTTTGAAAAGAATTATGCTCCTTGCAACTAGTCAAACAAGTCATCAATACGAGGTAGAGGATACCTATTCTTGATAGTGACATGGTTCAATTCGCGATAGTCAATACAAAGTCGCATACTCCCGTCTTTCTTCTTTACAAATAAAACAGGAGCACCCCAAGGAGATGTACTAGGATGAATGAAACCGATGTCCAATAACTCCTATAGTTGGACCTTTAACTCCTGAAGTTCAATAGGAGCCATTCGATATGGGGTTTTAGAAATGGGCTTTGTACCAGGTTCAAGATCAATAAAGAATTCAACTTCACGTTCTGGGGGTAGACCGGGAAGTTCTTTAGGAAATACGTCAGGAAAGTCAATAACAACAGGAATATTATTCAAATTTGACGTGTCTTTATTCAAATCCATAACATGGTCTAAGAAAGCTTGACATCCGTTTTTCAATAAACGAATAGATTTATGATTAGATATGACAGTGATTGATTTTAATGGTTTAGTTGCTTGAATTCGAACAACAGGTTGGTTAGGAATATGAAAACTAACAACCTTATGAAAACAATCAATTTTGGCATGATGAGTAGTTAACCAATCAATCCCTAAAATCACATCAAAATCAAGTATCTTTAAAGAGATAAGGTCAACAGGTAAGGTGATGGTGCCAACTTGAATCAAACAAGATTTATAAACAGTGGATGTGATGAAAGTTTCTCCTAATGAAGTTTCCACAGATAGGTCAAAGTCTAATTTTTCCGGAGTCAAATTTAAACGTTGAGCACAAGTAGGAGAGATAAATGAATGGGTAGCACCGGTATCTAGTAAAGTATAAACTTCACAATAATTTATGATTAGCTTACCCGTGATCACCTCGTTTGGATTCCTCGCATTTTGACCAGTCACAACAAACGCTCTTCTAGGAACCGTTGACTTTGACTTTTCTGGGACAATCTTTTGAGTCACCATCCCCGCTGAACTAGGTTTTGCTACAGTACAATCCCGAGCGATATGTCTTTCCTTTCCACAATTATAGCATACCTTGAACTGTTGTGGGCAGTTTGGACTGATATGTCCCTCTTTTCCGCATTTGTAGCATACGACCGGTGGTCTTTCCCCTCCCTTGGAACCAGTTATTGCTGGTGCTGCCATTTTCACATTGTCGTTGTTGAATCTCCTCTTTTTAAAATCTCCTCCTGATTCGCTTCTTCTATTCTCATGGCCATGATTACCACCAGAGTGGTTACCATTTTTGTCCGTCTTTTTCTTTCTCCGCTGGTTATCGTTGTTTTGTTGACTACCATCTCCAGTATGATCCTGGTTGTGGTTCTTCAGTTGACCGTACTCGTTATCTCGCTCTAATAATTGAGCCATGTTTACAACATCTGAATAGAAAAAAAATTTATGAGAAATGAGATACTGACGTATGACGGGTTTCAAACCTCGAAGAAACATCCGCGTCATACGTTCCTCATTCTCCACCAATGAGGTGCAAACCTGGATAACTCTGTAAACTTTGCCTCGTACTGAGACACCGTCATCTTGTTTTGTTCTAATCTGATGAACTCCACTTCTTTCATATGACGAACACTTTTAGTAAAGTATTTGTCATTAAATAGTTTCTGAAATGTCTCCCAAGACATGCTGAGTGCGGCTGGATGGGTACGCTTCACAGATTCCCACCAGTAGTCTGCCTCACCACGGAACATAAAGGTGGCGAATGGAACCTTCTGTTCTTCCGTGCATCCCAAGACATCGAATATCTTGGTAATTTGCTTGACCCATGTTTCCGCCATGATCGGATCTGGCTTTCCCTTAAATTCTGGTGGTCCCAACTCTTTGAACTGCTTGGCTGTGACAACCCGTGAATTGCTATCATTTCCTCCTGTATTTTGAACACGAGTCTCCCTCATCTGATTTTGCATGAACTGCAAAAAGCTTCTAAACATCCCCTCGTTCATCATCTGCTCAGTGGTGTTGTTCACAGGAGGAACATTGCCAGCCTGTTGCACGTTCTCCTCATTGGTGAGTACAGGCGTCTCCACGGTCTCATTTCCACTGTTAATATTCTCAGTCGACATTCTCAAATACTGTCATAAAACAAGGGTTAATTAAGGAAATCAATATATCACATAATATCCCTATATACTGACCAACTAACAAATAAGCTTAGGTAGGACACACTAGCGATGGATTTACTCATCTCTCCCCTCCTAGTTCTATTCCCCATCTCTCCGAGAGATCATATCCCTAAGATCTCGATACCAAGCGTGGCGCCCCCAAAATAGGTATACATCACCCATTCTCGAGTTGTCAATACATGATGCAAAACAACTATAACTTTATTATTACAACAATAAAGCGTGAGTTTGAATACAAATATTATCTTCTAGACAATATCTATACTCAAATAAATCCTCATCACATTTATTGATACATTATTTTACAAAAATGGTGAGGACTACTAAACAACTCTCTCTAGAACCTTCATTCCATACCTCGACTCGTAATCGCTATATTTTCGCCTCCTGAGAAGAAAAATGGAACAAAAAGGAAAAGGGTGAGCTCAACTAGCCCAGTAAAGAATATTATGACTAAGATAATATACAATAAATTATCGTTAGTCTTCAACAGGGAAAAAATCTAATAGAATACAATAGACAACAAGTTTTAAATCAACATTCGCAGCGGAAATAATAATTTATTAGAAGAGTTAAGTAGAGAATGCAAACTACTATCTTCTATGTATGAATTTAAAAGTTCATCGCTCTATCTTTTATCCTGTAACATCAATCAATAAATATCTGAATCAAATATTCATCTTTGCACTACAGCCAAAGATATTCATCGATTAGTCATGTTCATCTAAACACACTGTTCATCTTTGCACTACGGGCCAAAGATATTCATCGAAATCATTCATCTTTGCTTTCTACAGCCAAAGATATTCAATAATATCATCATTTACTGTTGAGGATGATGAAAAATATTTTTAAAGAAACGAATCTAGTGAAACAAAATGACAAGGATTAAGGATTCGTACTTTGTTTTATCCATGTCCAAAAATACCTCAAAAATAATCATAGTGTTGTAAAATTCAAGAATGATCAAAATATGGATACAATCAAAGCTAGTATCCACAATAGATATTTTAGACGAAAAGGAAAATTTTCATTTTTCGATGAATAGTGTCGTATTTGTGAATAGTACCGTATACGTGAATAGTGCCATATACGTGAATAGTAACCCCGACACTAAAAGTTTCAAATTTGATTAAAAAGTTCAGATCAATACTTCGGCATAATGATATTAGAATAAATAATATCATTAAAAAAAATAATATCCCTTACCTCGAAAGATCAGTACTTCTAGCTGAAACACCGGATATAGGTTATGACTTGAACTTGCACCGTATAGCAATACTCAAAATATACTCAAAATACTCACAAGAATACGCTCGATAATATAGAGAGAGAAAACTTCAGTTTTTGGTGTGATTTTCAATTCTAACCTAAGCACCCTATTTATAGGAAAATGCTTAGAACACCAAAGCAGAAAATTTAATATAATATTAATATATATATATATATATATATCAAAAATTCTTATGCACCTCTTATTCAAAAAACGTTTTTCTAATTTAAAATAATTTAAACTTCCAAAAATCAATTATTTCGGAGCTTCGGAACTTCAATAATTCACAATAAATAGCCCTTTTGTCAGAAAATTCAAATCACCCGAGTTTTTATAGGAAATTCAATTCTCTACAACTTTGCGAAAGAAAGTTTTTCCAAATTCCAAAATGCGAAATTGACCAAATCCACAAACAATGGATTTTACAAAGCTATAATCAAATTTTAGTCAAGAAATGGGATCCACCGACATGTTTAACATGTTTTACACATTTATTGTAACAAAAATACTCTTTCTCCTCAGATACTCATATATCCCACATTCATTGTAAAAATATCATCATTATTATATTATTAAAATATAATGATATATTTAAATGAATTATTTTATCGAAAAAGATAAATTTTCAATTTTCAAAGAATTGTCACATTAAAAAGTTTCCATCTATATCCACATAAAATCAATATTTTCCTCATCATATAAATCAATAATTAATTATTCACGAATAATATTACGAAATTACAATCTCGACAAACCAGTGGTTCCGGAAAGAGGGGCTTTCGATAAGAATTTCTCCTTCTTGGCGGCGCAATTAGGTGACCAAACCTCTCCTTAGACGAACTTTCTAGACATTGCCAATAATGTTATCTAATACTATTATTCAGATAATATGAATTATTGCTTCGATAATGAAAAATCTTGTAAATGACAATTATTGAAACAACAACAATATAAAATATCAACGCAACAATTATTAAATCAATAAAATAAAATCTTTTGAGCGATAATTATCGTAACCATTATTGAGTAGTGCCTTCTTATGTAAGAATCAATAATTGGTGCAATCTGGTAATCTTCTTGTGTTTTAACCATTTAGTATTTTAACAAGATTAATTTGGTAACAACTACGCCGTTATTTTTACACAACTTATATTTGTCGTTTTCTTCCTCCAATCGCTTTCTCATTATGGGGCCCACACATGGTCATTGTGGTCGTCGAAATATTCCCAAGAAAGTCTGAATATTCCACGACCAAACGAATATTCCCAAACAATAATGAATACTTTATAACCATTTGCTTATTTTGAAATATTTGTGTATTTTACCCATAACTATCCACATTAATCAAATCAACCCTTACTATTTCAAAATAATAATTAGAGGAAATTAAATTTCATTAATAATAAGTTTGGGGTCTTACATCATATCTCTCATATTATTGATTGAATTATTGTCACAGTATCATCTGCATAATATTTTATTTTATTAAATCAATAATTGAGATGACAAGTTATTCATATTATTATTTGCATAATTAACAATGTCTAGAAGTTCTGTCGATGAGAGGTTTGGTCACCTAATTGCGTGCAATAGGAGAAATCCTTATTGAAAGCCCCCCCATTCACGAGAACGATCTGGTTGTTAATATTCCTCGGAAAAAGTCAAACTTCAAAAATTCAAAAAAGAAAATGTTGTTAAAAATATTGAGGGGATTTTTATGAAGTATTTAATGTAATTTTTACTTATTTTATGGACCCCCATTTACCCATTTTTCAAAATAATCGGTAGAAAATTATTTAATATATTAAAGATGGGGCCCATATATGTTGAAAATCTGATTTCTGAAATGGGGGCGGGGGGGGAGTTGACGTTTAAGGAGGGAAATTGTTATATATATATATATATATGATAAATTCATGTGGGTGGGGCCCAAATATTATTTGGCCCACATATATATATATATATATTCTATTGTTCAATTATTTGATTCGTTTTCGCTCCAAATTATTTTTGGTACAGAAGATATGAAGGTCCTGTAAAAATTTGAGAATTTTTGGCCATACAGTTTAAGAGTTAAGGATTTTACGGCTAAGGACACTATTTGAAAAGATACCTGAATAACTCTCTGTGTATAAGTCCAAATATTACGAAATGTTTACTGGAAGTAAATGTATATAACAAGAGCTAACCCTGAAAATTTCAGAATTTTTGGAGCTAATCTCGATTTATGAAAAATCTGAGAATATTTGGCTATCATGGACTATTTAAAAATAGTAGATGGATTTTAAAAATTCCGGGAAAAAATATATGTTCAATGTGAGACTATATTCTACAAAATCCCATAAAAAAAATATTTTTGAGACTGATTTGGTATTTTTCATATAAATGATGTTATATGGATAACTGAGTTTAATTAAATATGTGATGTCAAAAATAAGGAAAATAAGGTTTTCCGACTTAAGACCTCTAAGCATGTTTTATGCAGATTTTTGATGGAGGTTTTGGTCCATAAAATGTCAGAAATTTATGTTTCCCAAATTCTTTTATTTAACCACGTGGCCTATACGTAGCAACATGTTATGTAATTGAATTGTATTTGAATACGTGCGAGTTTAATCATCTTATTAAGATAAAAGGGAACCATTACACTTCGAAGTGGCGTTCGAGAACCAAATTGCTTAACATGACACATGTGAATAGGTTATGTGAAGGGCTAGTAGATAGCGGAAAATTGTAGAAGATGTATCAGGCAAGTTTCCTAACCCTAAGTTCTATTGAGCAATTATTCAATCCTTACTCATTGTTATTGCAGTGAGGGTTAGTAATAGACTTGTGCTATTTACTTTTGCGTACAAGTTCATATGTCGTAGAGTTATATAACATCAATTTCTTTGCAAGCGTTATTTATGATTACTCAGTTATTATTACAACTGCTATACTTTAAAGTTCTACTTCTTTAACGAACTATTTCCAAGGATGTTTTTTGGCTTTTTGTTTTGGCTAGATATTATTGATGATAGATGATATAACATTTGAACAATTCAAATCCTTTGAAGCTATTTAATGTTTACCAATCCAAATTGCTTTGGTGAGGTCCCGCATGAATACTAAGATGAACAACCCGAATAATCGGGCAAACAGATGTCGGGCATATAGTCCGATTTATGCTTATGCAGTTAAACTTTATACTTGTGCACAATGTAGGGTACGATTGGTTGATCACTTGGAGTACTTGTAGAGACTGTTTACAATCTATTTGATTGTTAAACCGTCTGATAGTTTTCGATGAAACAAAGTAATGTTCAGGGTATCTAACACCCCTTAGTATGCTATTGAGAATTCCAGAACTCTTATCTTGATATTCCAGTTTATCTCTTGATAATTATTTCAACTATTGAGAAATATTCATACTAATGCTTTTACTTCTGATGTATGTTCTCAAACTACTATATATACTTGCTGGGAAATTTGTGTTCATTCTTGCTTAAACCTTTTAGTTAAGGCTGATAACGCTGAGGGCTCGGACAAGGACAAGGGAAAGTCTAAGATAAAATGATGAGAGTTATTTATGTAATAAGTTATATTTCCACATATGATGTAATGTAGCGATAAACGCTAAGTTAAAGTTTCAGTTTATTTAAGGTTGTAAAGACTTGGGATTTTATTTGAATAAATATGTAATTATTATTATTATTATTATTATTATTATTATTATTATTATTATTATTATTATTATTATTATTATTATTATTATTTTAGGAGTTTATGTAGTTAGATGGTTATGTATGTGTATCGTGAGCACCATGTCCTGTAATCGATGTTACATGGTTTTGGGGCCGTCACAATAACAGTTAGTTATGGGTGGTGATACCAAATGTGAAGATTTTAAGTGATCATTTAAACAAGTTATGTAATGAATAAAAATTGACGTTTACAAGGGTTAGAGATGAGTGATAAAGTTTATATTAGGCGATAGTGAGACTTTAGATTCATAAGGGTGGTTAACCAACGTGATTAGACATCGAGTTAACGGTTATGACTTAAATGGTGGGTTAAACCCATAAAGCTAATATTAATACAACTAATTGGTATTGTAATTTCAATGGTATGTGTAGGGTAATTGGCGAATATTATTATACTTGTGTAGCTTACACACGAGGCAAGTTCCCTAACTTCATTCTCTTTATAATGAATGCAAGTTCCATAATTCCGTTATTTTATTATTGTCAAGCAAGCTTTCTAGTTCTAAATTATCATTATGCAAATCCTATATTATAGTTGAGTAAGCCTATTAATTCTATCTTATGTATGGTTGTATAAGCTCTTGTAACCTAATTCATTACATCAAGCAAGTTTCACTTTCCTAAGTCTTGTTATTGTTATTCACAGCATATATTGTTCTAGTACATTGATTCAAATGAGATTGTTCTAACTCTTTTGAATATAGTACTTTGCATGTATACCATGTCTACTCAATTATATATTGTTGTTATTTGATCTTTTATTTAAATAAGCTTGTTCAATTCTATATTATTGTATTGAACCTTCAAATAGCAAGAAAACTCTTATTGATTGAACTAATCTATAATTGAACAGTGTTCTAAAATTCTAGAATCACTTATAAGCTAGTTCCAAACTAAACTTTCTTTAGTGCGGAAATCCTAAAGTCAAACTAAGATGAACAACCCTAACATAGGGGATATTGTACGTGTAACGTTCAGATGTTTATGCACAATACATGGTACAAAGCACCGATCCCCCTAAGTACGTAAAGAAGGGTCTGTATAGTCTAAATGACTGTTAAGGTTGGGGTAATAATACCTAAATACCGGGGACATAGTTCGTGGTCTTAAGACCCTCAGATAATAAATACAAACTTGTTTTCTATTTTTGATTCGTAGAACAAGTTCACAATTATTCAGCATTCGTTGTTCATTCCCGTGTTGTCATTATTATTACTCTCTATATCAGTGAGCAATTGTTTACTCACTCTTGCATTTAAACACTGCAGCTAAAGTTGAGAAAGTCGATGAGCCATCTTATAGCAAAGGAAAGGGCAAGATGTCCAAGTGTTGAAGATTTATGAGAATTTATTTGAATGAATTATGTTATAATACTTAATGTAATTATGTGATGTATTCTACAGTCTTATGTAATAAGTTAAGGTTATATTACTTGGGATTGTTTAAAGTTGATGTAACCATTTAATGGGAAAGATTATTATTTAAGTTATTTAAATTATGTCTTTATCCTTTGATATGGGTAGTTAGATGTAATGGTTTTGGATAGTGAGAACCAAATCTTGTGGGAATGGAGTACCCAGATTTGGGGATGTCACAGGTTGGTATCAAAGCTTTAGGTTATGAACCTTAGGTAGGGAAACCTTAGGAAGTAACCTTTAAGAAGATAAAAATCATAGTGGTGCCAAACTCTTATCGAGTTTTAAGGAATGGATTAAGGCATCCATTGAAGCTAAACAATAAAAGACATTATGTGTTATGTGTTAATAACTTATGTGCTCGCGAGTATCAAAGAATGTCATATTATAAATAAAACTTAAAAATGTATTTTGTTGTCAGGATGTCTAACGATGAAGGATCTAGTCTAGCTAGGGAAGTGATACCTCAAATACCTAGAGATGGGGAACCCCGGGATATCCACGTTATGCGGGAACAATTGATTCAGGAGGATGAGCCTGTGACTGATCCCGAGGAGGATATATCTGAGAAGATATAGGAGGATGATGAGGAAGAGGATCCTGTGGAGTTTCCACCAAACTCCATATCAGCTGAGATGTATGATGCACTGTACGACTGCAATATAGAATTACAGGATAAGGGTGAGGAGCTAAAGGAGTTGGTTGAGATGCATCAAGCTACGACAGAACAGAAGGATGCAGAGATTCAGGAACTCGACTCACGCCTTGGAAACACGGAGTGGGACCTAGATCATACAAAGGGTCAGCATGAAGATCTGTTGGCAGTGAACAAGAAGATAAAGACTGATATGAAGAAGATAAAAGATGACTTAAAAGAGGAGTCAGCTAAGCGTGCAAGGGCAGAGGACGCTTGGATGAAGGCGACTAAACGTGCAGACCGTGCTGAGGCTAAGGTCCAAGCAAAGAAGGCCAAGATGAATGAAATGGATTATGCCTTTCATTCTGTGACTGATAGGGCCCAGGATCGAGTCATTTATTACCCATCTCAGTTTGAAGACTCACCGTGGTTCATGATGGATCATAGGACGGCATATCTTATCATGGAGGAAGAGCATAGAGAAGCCTCTCGATGTCTTAATATACCTATATAGAAAGAATAAGATTAATAATAATTTGTGACTAAGTATATGAATAAATAAACTGTAAATCCCTTATTTTGAGATGAATAAAGGGGTAGTATGAATATGTAATCCTGAAACTTGTCTAGTTCAGGAAAGTGGATGTTGATAGCAGATGTGCTATCTTTATTGTGTTTTAAAACATTATGAATGAATAAAATATCAAAGTTTATTTGAAATATTATGTGTTATAGCTTTAATCTTAGAATGTTTAAGTTAAACTTCAAATACTCAAGAAGTAAAGTAATGAACTAATAAGTGTATATTTTAACAGAAGATTCCTCCTATAAGAAGACAACCACGCCAACAACTGTAACGACCCCAAAATTTATACAACTTAATTCTCGACTTCGGTCGTTAATAATACATTCAACCTTTAATTTTACATCATTAAACCATAATACAACCATTGAAATTTGCGGAAAAATTAAAATTTTCTATTACAAACTATTCTCGTTCGCAGAACTTTCAACCTTTACATCTAAATATCTCAGAATCATTTTTAACACTACAATAGTTTACATTGCAAAATAATATTATAATTCAACATTAATACATTATTCGGAACCTTAAACATGGTTCAAGTAATAGTAACACAACCAAAATGTATAAATCTTCAAGTAACACATCTGATTCATGTCTTTCAAGTAACACATAACTTTACCTTGAATCCTGAACCTACAAAATTGGTTATTTGCAAGGTTGAGCTCGACAGCCCAGCAAAATCTAATAGTTTTCATGCATCACGTAGCACATATTAACATGCTCAACATATATCTCATAAATATTGGACTAACATAACATACATGTTACAGTTCATATAACAAGTATAAAGATTGAGTTCCTTACTCAATCAACATGTTTTACTCAAACAACGTAGTCATAAGTTGACTTTAACATTTCATACATTCAACATATATATAACACATCATGCTCTTTGTAATAAAAATTTAAAACAATAAAATTCACATAACAAATAGGAACTGAAAGACTTTCCTTGATCGTTGTTTACCAATAACAGTTTAACAGGTTACAGATATCTACACTTCACCTGCCCTTGTATGCTAGAAGGGGAAACTTTTCTTCCTTTGATCAACAAGACTTCTTTTCCCCAATTCCTTTCTCAAAATCTCTCTAGGATTCTCTCAAGTTTTCTCTCAATTTCTCTTTTCTTCTTTTTCTTTCTTCTGAGTCTTTCTCCCTAACTTCTAACTTACGCACTAACAAAAATATAACGTATAATGATAATAATATAGATATTAAGTATATAACTTTAATTGACATCAGTTATCAAATTTTGAAAATCAAAAGCCATAAGGCTTGTTTGGCTAACATAATTAAAATTAATCAATTAATCCTTATACCTTGATTGGTAAAACCACTTAAAATAATGACTTAATCATTCCTTAAGCCTTGTTTGGCAAAACAAGATTAAAATATGAATTTCAAAAGCTCTAAGGATTTGTTTGGTAAAACCAAATTAAAACTCTTTTAATTTATTATCATAAGTCATTTATAATATAGTTTATTGTCCCGCATTGTTTACTTGGATTTCCATATCCAATCTTAATTAAATAAACTAATTACCACATAATAAATAAATTTCCCACTTAACCCAATAGCACAAAATTATAATTTTATTTAATAACTTAATATACCACCTTAAATTATTAAATTAAAACAACAATATAACATCTCATGTTATATTACAACTCTCTAAATTATAAATTAATTTAATTTAAAATATTATCTAATGAATTTAGATTCATAAATATTTACTAGCAATCATTACATCAATAAAATATTTATCTCATCAATTTCAACAATAAACACATCAAATAAATATTTATATTTTAATAAATATTTAATATTACAATTTGAAATTTCGGATCGTTACATCCTTCCCTCCTTACAAGGATTCTGTCCTCAGAATCACAGCTCAAATAATCAAATCGCCATATTCTTCACTCTTTTATCTTAATTAAGTTAATTTCTATAACTCATTGATTATTTACTTACTAATAAATAATCCAATAAATATCTACTAAACAACAAACACATCAATTAAAAATATTTATTTAATTCAATAAATATTTGAAATTATAAATAAAATTCTGGATTGTTACATTCTTCCTACCTTATAAGGATTTCGCCCTTGGAATCACCGAAACCCTACCTTCCACAGGTTTTTTTTTAAATTACAAATAAAATCCTGGATTGTTACATCTTTCCCTCCTTACAAGGATTTTGTCCCCAGAATCACAACTCAAATAATTCATTCGTCACATACTTCCCTCCTTATAAGGATTCCGTCCTTGGAATCACCGAAACCCTACTTTACTTAGGTTTTCATCAAATCTCTTCATTGAATAACTTCAACACATGACCTTATATAAGTTTTATATTTTCTACTACATTCATTACTTCAACAAATTCTAGGTTTTATTTCATAACTTTCACTTGAACATCAAGTTATAATTATTCAAACATTACAGACCATCTTTCTTTTATAACTTAAACAGATCACATCGTGATCTTATTCTAGAATCATCTCCCTTAAAAGTCTTTTCTTAACTCGTGATCCTTTTGTTTTACGATCCTCTTTCTTTCCCTTTTTCATCATTTACGACATTATTCGTTATATTGGCTATTGCCATTTCTTATCTTCAAGATTCTTCTTTGAATTCCCTTGTTTTAAGAATTTCTAACTTCATTTACATTGCTCAACATTTCATTTAAGTTTCATATTTTCATCATACATATGTATTTCTATACTTGGTACACATCAAGTTTCTAACAATTTCAATATGGTACGCTGAGTGGTTTCCCACAAACAACCAACAAACTAGGTTCCGAGTTGCTAGTTCGTATATACCTCCGCTCTATAAAGGAATCGTTTAGCCTAGATACCATACATCAACTATTAAAGAGTATGATTGTACCATACATAAATATAACTTTTTTATTCTTAACTTCTTTATCACTCTCTTCTTATAGACATTGTCTATGTATTATCACCTTACATTCTTATTATTGGAGTTGGGTAACCCCACATCATATTCCTTATAACTCTGTGAGATTCTTCTTTGAATCCTTTCACACATGCTTTAATCCCTCCTTTATAAATTTCTTAAATTACTTCTTCTTATTCAAATTTTAATTGAGCTTATTCTTTCATTATCTTCATCTTCCTTCTCTAAGGTTATAGCCCACGGTACTCCTACCTAAGGTTTATAACCTACAGCTTTGATACCAACTATAACGACCCCAAAATTCATACAACTCAAATCTTAATTTCGGTCATTAATAATACATTCAACCTTTAATTTTACATCATTAAACCATAATACAACCATTGAAATTTGCAAAAAAATTAAAATTTTCTATTACAAACTATTCTCGTTCCCAGAACTTTCAACCTTTACATCTAAATATCTCATAATCATTTTTAACACTACAATAGTTTACATTTCAAAATAATATTACAATTCAACATTAATACATTATTCGGAACCTTAAACATGGTTCAAGTAATAGTAACACAACCAAAATGTATAAATCTTCAAGTATCACATCTGATTCATATCTTTCAAGTAACACATAACTTTACCTTGAATCCTGAACCTGCAAAGTGGTTATTTGCAAGGTTGAGCTCGACAGCCCAGCAAAATCTAACAGTTTTCATACATCACGTAGCACATATTAACATGCTCAACATATATCTCATAAATATTGGACTAACATAACATACATGTTACAGTTCATATAACAAGTATAAAGATTGAGTTCCTTACTCAATCAACATGCTTTACTCAATCAACGTAGTTATATGTTGACTTTAACATTTCATACTTTCAACATATATATTACACATCATGCTCTTTGTAATAAAGATTTAAAACAATAAAATTCACATAGCAAATAGGAACTGAAAGACTTGCCTTGATCGTTGTTTACCAATAACAGGTTTAACGACTTACGAGATATACACTTCTTCACGTGCCCTACACAATTATATAATCATGCACATCAACTATTAGTCACATAGCAATGTATAGTAATTGTAATGTAAACTCTACTCCACTCTCATAATCTTTCCTATTAGTTTGCACACAATGTTAAATTAGATTGTGTTAACTTTAGACTTATAACTCCCTATATTTCATGTTCCAAGTTCATTCAAGTGCTTAAGTCTTGCTAGGACTACTTATTGGTTTTATATTAAATCCATTTCATATTTTATAATATCTATTTTGACTTAAAACACTTTCTAGGTTCATTAACACGTATCACGACGTTTCGACGTTTATTCGTCACATGCCCGATTTACCTCTCTTGTGCATGCTTACTATGCTTCTATAACTTATCTAATACATTATTATATTAATTTTAAGCATCATTATATTTACTAACCTTCATGTTTTATAATTTAGAACAACATCTTTTATCGTCAAGAGCACTACACTAGCATACATGCATGCCCGACGCCCTCCAATAGCCTCTGATTACGTAACAGTTACAAAGATGACTGTTTTTACCCTTCATAACGACCTAAAATTGAAACACTTAAAGAACAAAAGTTGTAGGTCTATTCGTCCTTGTTCCGGATCATCTTGAATCACCTCAATCGGAGTTCGTATGAAAACGTTATGGCTATTTTAGTAAAACATGTCCTGTCAGATTTTTTCTCCAAAATTAGATAGGCAGACTACCCCCCGATGGGGCGGGGGTTTTTACACTAGGGGGGCCCGCCAGGGCGGGGGTCCCTTCTGCTAACTCACGAATTTTGATTCCGAACACTACAGAAAGCCAAATTAGGCCTACAAACTCCTTTCTAACAACTATACAAACCTACCCAAGGTGTAATAGGTTTACAGAAACATAATCTAATGTTTTTCTAACGCGTTTCTAACCACATAAACAACATAGACATCAAAGATTACAACCTTTAATTTCACTATTTCTATTATTTCTTCTTCTTTTGACATTCATAGCGAAATTCTTCACTATGAATTCGTTTTACATCCGTTTTGACTCGTTCAACTTGGGTTGTTTTCGCTTTTCCAAGTATTATTAAAATACATCATCAATTTAAGGTTTTCTTCATGATTTCCTAACTAAACTTCGACTCCAACTAAGCCATAACATAAATTCATTGACTATACTCATATATAAACTTATGAAAACAGTTTAACAACAACTAATTTATCATATAAACTATATATAACAATTAATTCAACCTCTACAAAGATTTTACAGAGAATTTTGGAAGAGAAGATAACCACAACTTTTAGAATTTTAAAAGAGTAAGAGGATACCTTGTATGCTAGAAGGGGAAAATTTTCTTCCTTTGATCAACAAGACTTCTTTTCCCCAATTCCTTTCTCAAAATCTCTCTAGGATTCTCTCAAGTTTTCTCTCAATTTCTCTTTTCTTCTTTTTCTTTCTTTTGAGTCTTTCTCTCTAACTTCTAACTTACGCACTAACAAAAATATAACGTATAATGATAATAATATAGATATTAAGTATATAACTTTAATTGACATCAGTTATCAAATTTTGAAAATCAAAAGTCATAAGGCTTGTTTGGCTAACATAATGAAAATTAATCAATTAATCCGTATACCTTGATTGGTAAAACCACTTAAAATAATGACTTAATCATTCCTTAAGCCTTGTTTGGTAAAACAAGATTAAAATAAAAATTTCAAAAGCTCTAAGGCTTTGTTTGGTAAAACCAAATTAAAACTCTTTTAATTTAATATCATAAGTCATTTATAATATAGTTTATTGTCCCGCATTGTTTACTTGGATTTCCATATCCAATCTTAATTAAATAAACTAATTACCACATACTAAATAAATTTCCCACTTAACCAAATATCACAAAATTATAATTTTATTTAATAACTTAATATACCACCTTAAATTATTAAATTAAAACAACAATATAACATCTCATGTTATATTACAACTCTCTAAATTATAAATTAATTTAATTTAAAATATTATCTAATGAATTTAGATTCATAAATATTTACTAGCAACCATTACATCAATAAAATATTTATCTCATCAATTTCAATAATAAACACATCAAATAAATATTTATATTTTAATAAATATTTAATATTACAATTTGAAATTTTGAATTGTTACAATAACCACCTCCTGAGGGGTCTACTAACAATAATAATGAGATCAACGCTAACCCGGTTCAGCAGTTGGTGACCTTGTTAACGAGAGCACTTGCGAATCAACCGCAAGCTCAAGTCACGACCTTTAAGGAATTCAAAGCGGTTGGACCACCAGAGTTTCAAGGTTCTATGAATCCAGTTGAAGCCCAAACCTGGATCACAGAAATGGAGAAGGTGTTCGACGTTTCCAGAGTCAATGAGGATCAGAATACTGCGTTCGCAACATTCATGGTGAAGTCTGAAGCTAGCTACTGGTGGCAGGCAAATAAGGTTCGTGGGGGACAAGGAGTAATAGTGTGGGATAGATTTAAAGAGATGTTTTTCGAGATGTACTTTCCAGCGAGTTCTAGAAATCAATTGGAGGTTTAATTCTTGGAGCTAAAATAAGGAACCATGACTGTGCCAGAATATGCTGTGAAGTTTAATGAGTTGGCAAGGTTTGCCACTTATCAAGTTAATACCGATAAGCGTAAGGGTAAAAGATTCAAACAAGAATTGAAGCCCTGGCTGTATAGCAAGGTTTCAATGTTTCAGTTAAACACATTTGCAACTGTACTAGAAAAGGCAATTATCGCGAAAGGTGGAAACGATGCCTAAACCAAGTACAACCAAGAACAGAAAAAGAGAAAGAATGAGAACGAAAATAAGGCTGGTGGGAGTAATAATGGAAGTAATAGTTAGAAGAAGAAGTGGAGTGAGAATTCGACTGCGGGAGGACAGTAAGGAAGTCAACAAAAGAAAAGGTTTGAAGCTTGTGCTAAGTGCGGGAAGAACCATAATGGGGTATATTTGAAGGGAAAGCAAGTGTGTTTCAACTGTGGCCAGGAGGGACACATTGCACTAAACTACTTTAGCCCAAAGAAAGGAGCATGTTTCACCTGTGGTTCGAAGGATCACATGGCTCGTGGTTCGAAGTGCAAGCGGAGGAAAGGGAAATAATAGTGGTGGTACATTAACTATCACTGGACTAGCACAATCAAGCCGACCTACTGCGAGGACTTTTAATATGACCGTGCAAGATGTTGTGCAGTCTAGGGATGTGGTGTCAGGTATCATTATGATTAATGGTATTAATGCCTATGTGCTATTTGATTCGGGTGCTACTTGTTCATTTATATCCGATGAATTTGCTCAGAACTTAGAATTGCCTTAAGAAGAATTAGATTATCCTTTGAGCATAGAGATTTTGAATATGGAAGTGATTCCTGTTAGATTCATATATTGGAATTGTAGAGTGGTTATAAAGGGTCACAAGATGATGGTAAATTTGATACCAATCAAACTTGGGGAATTTGATTTTATACTGGGAATGGATTGGTTATTCAATTACGGGGAAGTAATTGATTTTCAAAAGAAATGTGTTAACCTTATGAATCCGTCAAAGGTTGTGTTCTATGACAGCAAGTCACCTCGACAAGCAAGTTGTCTGACGGTGATGCAAGCCAAGAAGTTGTTAAGACAAGAATGTGTAGGATACTTAGCCTACATAGTTGATACACAGAAGAAGAGTGTGAAGCTAGAAGAGATACTAATCGTAAGAGATTTTTCAGACGTATTTCCAGAAGATTTTTCTGGACTTCCGCCGAATTGAGAAATCGAGTTCGTGATTGATTTAGTACCAGGAATGGCCTCGATATCTAAAGCCCCATATAGAATGGCTCCAGTAGAGATGAAAGAGTTGATGGTGCAGCTACAAGAATTGCTTGACAAGAAGTATATCCAACCGAGTGTATCGCCGTGGGGAGCGCCAGTGTTGTTTGTTAAGAAGAAAGATAGACCAATGCGGCTCTACATTGACTATCGAGAATTGAATAAGGTCACGATTAAAAATAAGTATCCATTACCAAGAATCGATGACCTATTCAATCAACTAAAAGGAGCAAGGTATTTCTCAAAGATAGATTTGAGAAGTGGTTATCATCAGTTGAAGGTGGGGCTGGAGGATGTACCAAAAATAGCGTTCAGAACTCGGTATGGTCATTATGAGTTTTTAGTTATGTCATTTGGTTTAACCAATGCACCTGCAGCGTTCATGGATTTGATGAACATGGTGTTTAAACCATTCTTAGATAAATTTGTGGTGGTGTTTATTGATGATATATTGGTGTATTCCAAAACCAAGGATGAACATGTGGAACACTTAAGAGTGACGTTGGAGACATTGAGAAAAGAGAAGTTGTACGTTAAATTTTCAAAATGTGAGTTTTGGTTGGAACGTGTATAGTTTCTCGGGCATGTTATTAATAAGGACGAAATTTCGGTAGATCCATCAAAGGTGGAAGCTGTAATAAATTGGGATCAGCCGAAGACACCGTCAGAAGTAAGGAGTTTCTTGGGATTGGCAGGTTACTATAGGCATTTTATACAAGACTTTTCCAAGATCGCAACTCCATTGATGAATTCAACTAGGAAGGCGGTTAAGTTTGTTTGGACAGAGAAGTGTGAGGAAATTTTTCAAGAATTAAAGAAGAAGTTGAGTTCAGCACATGTGTTATCATTACTTGATGATACAGGAAATTTTTTAGTATATAGTGATGCATCACATAAAGGACTAGGTTGTGTACTTATGCAGAACGGCAAAGTTATTGCGTACGTATCATGTCAATTGAAATATTACGAGAAAGGGTATCTAACTCATGACTTAGAGTTGGCCGCGGTGGTGTTTGCCCTGAAGATTTGGAGACATTATCTTTATGGAGAATGGTGTGAGATATATACCGACCATAAAAGTCTGAAGTATATCTTTACACAGAAAGATTTGAATATGAGACAGAGAAGATGGTTTGAGTTGATAAAAGATTATGACTGTGAGATTTTTTATCATCCCGGAAAGGAGAATGTTATTGCTGATGCCTTAAGTAGAAAGGGACGGGAGAAGTTAATGATGTTGACTGCTCAAGATAAGCTAGTATCAAAAATGGCTAAGATGGAGTTGAAAATTAAATATCTGACAGAATTAGACGAAAAATTGTTCCAGATGGGAAATCGTTCAACGTTGATAGATAATGTGAAGAATGCACAACTTCAAAATGAGAACTATGAAGAGATAAGAAGAAAAGTATCTAAAGGTGAGGAAAACAAATTTAAAATCGATTTGGAAGGGTTACTTCGACTCGAAGGGAGAATTAGGGTTCTGCCAGTACCGAAAGTTAAGGAGGAAATTCTGAGTGAAGCTCACAACTCAAGATATTCGATTCACCCTGGAAGTACGAAAAATGTACTAGAATCTTAGACATCATTTTTGGTGGCCGAATATGAAGAAGGATGTGGCTGAGTGCGTAGCAAAATGTTTAACGTGTCAGAAAGTTAAAGCTGAACATCAAAGGCCAAGCGGATTATTGCAACCATTGGAAATACCAGAATGGAAATGGGAGCATATCATAATGGATTTTGTGGTAGGTCTTCCAACGACTCAACAAGGTTATGACGTCATCTGGGTGATTGTCGATCGATTGACAAAGCCGGCACACTTTTTGCCAATTAAGATTAGATTTGATATAGATCGGTTGGCAAAATTGTACGTGAAGGAAATTGTTTCAAGACACGGTGTACCGGTTTCCATTATATCAGAAAGAGATCCACGTTTCACATCTAATTTCTGGAAACGACTACAAGAATGCTTGGGAACGCAGCTGAGAATGAGCACAGCATACCATCCTCAAACCGACGGACAGAGTGAGAGAACCATCTAGACACTAGAAGATATGCTCAGAGCATGTATCATGGATTTCAAGGGAAATGGGATGACCATCTATCCTTGGTTGAATTTGCCTATAATAATAGTTATCACGCGAGTATTTATTAGAGTTTATACCCTAGAGGCCAATTATTTGATATAATTGCTTAACGTTTTGATATTATATTTGATTGAATAAATATATGATTTTATTATGGTTTTATTTACTGCGTAATATAATTGTTAACATAATAAAATTCCTTAGAATAATGATACAAATTATATAGTTTCAAGTATGTGACTTGAACATGAGATTATATATTACCATTAGTATCAGTGTTCTTAAATGTCCCTAGTCGAGTATCATTGTTGATGGGACAACAATGATGCATTGAGACTAGTATTTGGATCGATTGATGACCAAATCTCATTGGTCATAAATATATGAGATATTAAGTCAATGCATAGGTACATGTTAGAGAACGATGTCTTTGGATGGACCCACCATGAGAATTTATATGGAGCATTATGCGAAGTGTCATTAGCAATTCTCATAGTGACAATGATGTAATGGTCCTCCGACCGAAATCGCTATATTACTACACGAGAATTTATGTACTTTGATATCATCAAATGTCACCTTTAATAGGGTGGACTATAAAGGTGATTATTGGGTTCATCATTAATCGTGTGAGAAATATGAGTGATCTAGATGGAATTTAACCATCCTATATATTATGGGTGATATCCATAGGCCTCTTGATTGAGTAGGACTATGAAATGCATGGCCATGCTCAAATAGTGATTTGTTTCATATAGTCTACTCATTGATCAAGAAAACTTCAGATTAAATTATGAAGAGTATGACACATTCCATGACTCGAGTTTAATCTAGGATATTAAGGTTAAAAGGATTAAATTACATTGAAACATTGGTCACGAAAAGGTTGCATCGAATCATCGATCTTATTATTACTTGGGTAGCAGATGATGCATTACTAGATGTCGCTTTCAATCGCTTATAATTTTATAATATGATTTTAAAATTATTGCCAACGTAATAATAACCTATAGGGTCACACACATAGAACGTTATTTAAAAGGGAATTAATTTAAATTTTAAGGATTTAAATATATTAATATGATTAATAGTATTTAAATCACAATTTAAATTAAAAGGATAATTGTATATATGTATATTAATTAAGTAAGACTTAATTAAGAGATATATATATATATATAAATTCGGATTTTATAAAATTAGGTTTTGATTTGATTAATTCCTTTTAACTACTATATATATGATATATAGCGACTACTTAAGGTAAGATATCATAATTGAAAAACCCTAGCCGCTTCTTAGAGAGAGACTAGAGAGAAAAGCAGTTTGAAAAATCCATTCCTTTTGGTGGCTAGTACCATGTAAGTCCTTCTTATTATTGCGAGAATCGTTCGACTGGTTCGTTAAGCGGCGTTCGATGTGGATCTTGTAGAGCGCAATCGGTTTGTATTGCGTTGGAGATTCGAGGCGCAATGGGTTTGATTCTCGTTTTTTGTTTATATCTCGTATAATCTCTAAACCTCTCAATTAATTGATTTTCGCATGGATCCTGCTTTTTAGGGTTTGAAATTGCTTTAAAATTTTAATTTCATTTATGCGTTTACGTGTTAGAAGCCCAACAAAGGTATCGAGCTACTTGCGAAAAGATTAATTCAGATTACGTGTTTTAATTGTATTCGATATATATGATATATGATGATGCATGTTTACCGATATAAAATTGAATATATGATATTCCGTTGAATGTGTATTCTGGTAATATATATGATGATACTGTTAATCGTATCTTTAATAAGTGGAATAACAATATAACTATTCTAATCGGATTAGAAGCATGAAGATTCGTTTTAATATGATTAATCGAAATCGAAATATATGATAAATTACAGGTGTCTTTGTTATTCGCTTTTAATATGATTAAATCGAAATCGGACATATATGATTTGTTATTATGGGTGTTTTGGTCGATTAAAATGTATGATTCTCAAATCTGCTTTTTAGATTCGTATGGAAAAATTCTCGCAATCTGCGTCACCGGACCACCGCTGGGGGAAGAGACCCCTTGACCCCCGTCAGAAGGCGATTATGGTCGTGTCCCCTATATTTTATATATAGTTTTCTTTAATTATATATAAATTGTTATGTGCTTATTGTGATATGCATGGTGCATGATTATGGCCTTTTGACCCATAGGTTAGTGGTTTTGGTTTTAAATACGGCTTGCATGTCATGCCTTTCTATAAATTCTAATGTAATATTCTCTTCTCATCTAAATCCCCTCGAATGTAACTCGAGGTTTCTTTATGTCATGTAATAATCTGTAATTGATGAAGATGTCAAGATGGAGAACACAATGGAAAGATGATGATGGAGAGGAGGCGCGTGCTAGAGGAAGATCCAAGGAAGTTATTTATTTTAAGATCTTTTACCACCTTAGATTGACCTTCAATCTTTCATTAGCTTGAAAAGATTGACGATGGATTGGGCCATAAGCGTGACACATTTAATTTTGCACTTTATTTATGCTTGTATGTGATATGATATGATTAATAATGTGCATGCTTAACAAGATTAAAATTGGTGAGATCTAAATTAATAAAATCCTCATTAAATTATTAAGTCTAAATCGGATGCCTTCCAATGAATAACACTCATCAAGACCTTGATCAATAGATGTAGGTTTGCCAAAGCAAAGTACCCTATTTATCTAGGTAAGATGCGATAGGATAATTGTGATATCCAAACTATTAAAATCATTGGGCCCGACTTAACTAAGTTATCTCAATAGGATTGTGGACTTAGAGGCATAGAGTTTGGTTGGTACCATTAGATGGACTAGAAACAAATGTTGTTTACCAAACTATCCAGAGTTATATATGATATAATTGACAAAGGGTTGTCTACCTAAATAATTATGTTTTGAGAGAATAGCCAAAAGCTAACTTAAGGCATAATGAAATATGGATCTTGGCTCACTAGAAAGATTTAATAGAAAATGCTTTCCTAATTAATGGTGAGGGCTATTAATTTGAATAAAATAGTGGGAGGTATATTTTGAATGTACTATTATCAATTATATAATATCAACTCAGTAATTTGACTTATTATTGTTGCACTTATAAATTGTAGATATCAAATGGCAAATAACAACAACACAAATAGTCTTTCATTACGATCGGTCCTTGAAAAGGACAAGCTAAGTGGAATTAATTTCCTTGATCGACATAGGAACTTGAGGATTGTCCTCAAACAAGAGCGTAAGCTATATGTCCTCGATGGGCCCATTCTCGCAAAGACACCGGTATCGCACTTGCACGTCACGAGCATAATGCTTACAAGAAGCATCAAGATGATGCTCGGATGTGAGTTGTGTCATGCTAGCAACCATGAACGTTGAGCTTCGTAGCAACATGAGTTGATGGATGCTTATGAGATGATCGAGCATCTCAAGAAATTGTTCAAGGGCATGCTCGACAGAGAGGTATGATACAAGCAAGGCGTTGTATCACCGCAAAATGGGTGAACGTGATCTAGTTGGTCCACATGTCTTTGAAAATGATTGGGTATATTGAGTACCTTGATAGGTTGGGTTTTCCAATCACTCCTAAGCCCAAATCGACCTTGTTTTGCAATCTTTGAACAAAGAGCTACTCTCAATTTGTTATGAACTATCTTATGAATGAAATTAAGAAACCCCTTACTTGAGTTGTTGAGCATGTTAAGAACTGCACAACAACAACATGAAAAAGGCAGACCCGCTCCCATAATGATGGTGCAAAAGGGGAATGCTAAGGGAAATGGAAAGGAAAGAAGAAGATAGGATCTAAATCTTTTGCCAAACCCAATTCCAAAACCAAACAGCTTTAAAACCTAAAGGTGGGGTGGCTAAGGAAGGTGAATGTCACTTACATGGAAAACACGGACACTTTGGAAAAGGAACTATCATGCTTATCTGGAAGAAGTGAAGAAAAGAAAAGGAAGTACGACTTGATTCGTATATATATGTTATAGAAGTCAACTTGTCTACTTCTTCATCATGGGTATTGGATCTTTGGATGTGGTTCTCACATTTGTGTTAATGTCTGAGGGACTCAAAGGAGTAGAACTTTAATGAAAGGAGAGGTTGACCTCTGAGTTGGAAATAGAGCAAAAGTTGTTGCAGATCGGCCGTAGGAACTTATCATTTATCTTTGCCCACTCGGGCTAGTTTTAGAATTAGAAGATTGTTATTTTGTGCCTGCTATAAGAAAAAAACATTATTTCATTTCTTGTTTGGACAAGAAAGGTTTTTCATTTATAATAAAGAACAATCATTGTTTGTTTTACTTAAATGATATTTGTTATGGTGTTGCACAATTGTTTAACGGTCTCTATATTCTTGATTTAGAAATGCCTATCTATAACATAAATACAAAACGATTTAAATCAAATGATTCAAATCCGACATATCTCTAGCACAATCGCTGTCGTTTAGGCCATATAAATGAGAAACGCATATCCAAACTCCATAAAGATGGGTTCTTGGATTCATTTGATTTTGAATCATATGAGAAATGCAAGTCTTGTTTATTAGGCAAGATGACTAAAGCCCCTTTCACTGGACATAGTGAACGGGCTAGCGATGTATTGGGACTTATACATAGTGATGTATGTGGACCCATGAGTTCGTTAGCAAGAGGTAGGTTTTATTACTTCATTACATTTACTGATGACTTTAGTAGATATGGATATGTGTATCTTATGAGACACAAATCCGAATCCTTTGAAAAGTTCAAGGAATTCAAGAATGAAGTTCAAAACCAATTTGGCAAAAGCATAAAAGCCCTTGATCCAATCGAGGAGGTGAATACTTAAGCCAAGACTTTGATGACCTTCTAAAGGAGTGTGGTATTATATCACGACTCACTCCACCGGAACACCGCAATGGAATGGTGTATCTCGAGAGGAGGAATCGAACCTTGTTGGACATGGTACGATCAATGATGAGTCATGCGCAGATCTTCCAATAAGCTTCGGGGTCATGCCCTAGAGACAGCTGCATTCACACTTAACCGTGTTCCTACAAAGATGGTTCGAAGACACCATATGAAATATGGACTGGAAACGCCCTAGTATATCGTTCATGAAGATTTAGGGTTGCGAGGCATTCAGAAAAGCGTCTGAATTCGACAAGCTCGGACCCAAATCGACAAATGTAATTTTGTGGGATACCCAAAGGAAACAAAAGGGTATTTTTCTACAAACCTTCGAGAACAAAGTGGTTGTTGCTCGAATCGGTATTTTTCTAGAAAGAGAATTTGTCTCTAAAGGAAACAAAGGGGAGGAAAGTAGAACTCAAGAAATTCGAGAACCACAAAATATCATTGAACTCGAGTTGGAACATGAGCGAGAACCACAAGAAATTGTGGAAAGTGATCTGCTCAAATTACACAAGTCATTCAGAGATCTGGTAGGACACGCCAAGAGCACGAGAGATATTATGGATATCTTGTGACTCAAAAGCGGCGATGTGATGCTCATAGATCAAGATGAGCCCGCTTCCTACCAAGAAGCTATGAATGGACCAGATTAGAGAAATGGCTTGAAGCCATAAAATGCGAGATGGACTCCATGTATACTAACCAAGTATGGACTACGGTTGATCCACCCAAGAAAGTAAAACCAATCGGTGCGCAAGTGGGTTTTCAAGAAGAAAACCGACATGGATGGTAATGTACAAACCTATAAAGGCCGACTGGTAGCAAAAGGTTTCAAACAAATTCAAGGTGTTGACTATGATGAAACCTTCTCTCCAGTGGCAATGGTTAAATCCATTAGGATCTTACTTGCTATTGCAGCTTTTTATGATTACGAAATTCGGCAGATGGATGTCAAAACTGCTTTCCTTAACGGAAATCTCCTTGAGGATGTGTATATGACACAACCTGAGGGTTTTGTCACTCCAAAGGATGCTGGGAAAGGTATGTAAGTTGCGCGATCCATTTATGGATTGAAGCAAGCCTCTCGGAGTTGGAATCTTTGATTTGATGAAGCGATCGAAGAATTTGGCTTTATTAAAATGAAGATGAACCTTGTGTATATAAGAAGGTTAGTGGGAGTCACATTGTATTCCTAGTATTATATGTTGATGACATATTAATTATTGGGAATGACATTCCTTCCTTACAGGCTGTAAAAACATGGTTAGGAAAATGTTTCTCCATGAAAGATTTGGGCGATGCTGGCTACATTTTAGGTATCAAGATCTATAGAGATAGATCAAGAAAAATGCTCTACCCTAAGTCAAAGTACATATATTGATAAAGTGTTAAAACAGTTCACATGCAAGAGGCGAAAAGAGGAACTTACCCGTGACTCATGGTGTAAAGATCTCTAAGGCCCAATGTCCTAAATCACAAGATGATGAGGAGCGTATGAGAAAGATCCCTTATGCTTCGGCAATTGGATCTATCATGTATGCAATGATATGTACTTTCGTCCGGGATGTCTCGTATGCTTTGAGCATGACGAGCAGATACTATCGAATCCGTGAAGGTCATCGACAAAGATCCAAGAATATCCTCAAGTACCGAAAAGGACTAAGGATTCATTCTTGGTATATGGAGGTGAAAACGAACTAGCGATGAAAGGGTTACACAGATGCTAGTTTCGGACCGACAATGATGACTATAAGTCTCAGTCAGGTTTTGTGTTTTACCTTAATGGTGGTGCTGTTAGCTGGAAAAGTTCGAAGCAAGAGACAGTAGCTAATTCTACAACAGAGGCTGAGTATATTGCTTCTTCTAGTGCAGCCAAGGAGGCTGTATGGATTAAAAAGTTCATCATCTGAACTTGGTGTTGTTCCAACCATTGTTGATCCAGATTGCTTCTATCTTCGTGATAATAATGGAGCCATTACATGAGCTAAGGAACCCAAATCTCACCAATGATCCAAGCATATACTTAGGCGGTACCATCTCATCCGTGAAATCATTGATAGAGGAGATGTACATATAGGAAGACCGACAATGATGATAATGTTGTAGATCCACTAACGAAGGCTTTGTCGTAGCGAAGAAACACGACGGTCACACTAGTTCCATGGGTATTAGATACATGAGTGATTGGCTCTAGTGCAAGTGGGAGATCCATTAGAGTTTATGCCCTAGAGGCCAATTATTTGATATAATTGCTTAACGTTTTGATATTATATTTGATTGAATAAATATATGATTTTATTATGGTTTTATTTATTTGCGTAATATAATTGTTAACATAATAAAATTCCTTAGAATAATGATACAAATTATATAGTTTCAAGTATGTGACTTGAACATGAGATTATATATTACCATTAGTATCGTTGTTCTTAAATGTCCCTAATCGAGTATCATTGTTGATGGGACAACAATGATGCATTGAGACTAGTATGTGGATCGATTGATGACCAAATCTCATTGGTCATAAATATATGAGATATTAAGTCAATGCATAGGTACATGTTGAGAACGATGTCTTTGGATGGACCCACCATGAGAATTCTATATGGAGCATTATCTGCGAAAGTGTCATTAGCAATTCTCATAGTGACAATGATGTAATGGTCCTCCGACACGAAATCGCTATATTACTACTACGAGAATTTATGTACTTTGATATCATCAAATGTCACCTTTAATAGGGTGGACTATAAAGGTGATTATTGGATTCATCATTAATCGTGTGAGAAATATGAGTGATCTAGATGGAATTTAACCATCCTATATATTATGGGTGATATCCATAGGCCTCTTGATTGAGTAGGACTATGAAATGCATGGCCATGCTCAAATAGTGATTTGTTTCATATAGTCTACTCATTGATCAAGAAAACTCAGATTAAATTATGAAGAGTATGACACATTCCATGACTCGAGTTTAATCTAGGATATTAAGGTTAAAAGGATTAAATTACATTGAAACATTGGTCACGAAAAAAGTTGCATCGAATCATCGATCTTATTATTACTTGGGTAGCAGTGATGCATTACTAGATGCCGTTCACTATTTATAATTTTATAATATGATTTTAAAATTATTGCCAACGTAATAATAACCTATAGGGTCACACACATAGAACGTTATTTAAAAGGGAATTAATTTAAATTTTAAGGATTTAAATATATTAATATGATTAATAGTATTTAAATCACGAATTTAAATTAAAAGGATAATTGTATATATGTATATTAATTAATTAAGACTTAATTAAGAGATATATATATATATAAATTTGGATTTTATAAAATTAGGTTGCAATTTGATTAATTCCTTTTAACTACTATATATATGATATATAGCAACTACTTAGGTAAGATATCATAATTGAAAAACCCTAGCCGCTTCTTAGAGAGACTAGAGAAAAAAGCTTTAAAAATCCATTCCTTTTGGTGGCTAGTCTGCAAGTCCTTCTTATTGCGAGAATCGTTCGACGGTTCGCATGCGACGTTCGATGTGGATACCGTAGAGGCGCATCGGTTTGTATTACGTTGGAGATTCGAGGCGCATTTTGTTTGATTCTCGTTTTTGTTTATATCTGGTATAATCTCTAAACCTCTCGAATTAATTGATTTTCGCATGGATCCTGCTTTAGGGTTTCGAAATTGCTTTAAAATTTTAATTTCATTTGTATGCTTTAAATGTCAAGCCAAACAAGATTGGCATGCCGCCTTTACGGGTTGTTATCTGACAGAAATATAGAACTCCGTTATGCTGGGACAAGGTAGGTGAACGTCAGCTATTAGGTCCAGAATTGGTACAACAAACTGTCGAGATCATCAAGGTGATTCGAGCAAGATTAATAGCTACACATGATAGACAGAAGAAATATGCTGACCAACACCGACAGAATCATGAATTCGATATCGGTAGCTTTGTTTTCCTAAAAGTGTCTCCCTGGAAGGGGAAAATTCAGTTTGGCAAAAAGGGAATATTAAGCCCTAGGTTTATAGGACCTTTTGAGGTGCTTCAACGAGTTGGTGAAGTGGCATTCATGGTAGCTTTACCTCCTGAATTGGAGCATATTCATAACATTTTTTGTAACGCCCCAAAATTCGGTCTATTTTCACATCCGGATTCCGTACGTCACGATCCCATCTTTTTCCAAACATAAATCATTATATACTGAAATATAACAATATACATTCTAAATTTCCAGGTTCTAAAACCTTATAACTCCTTTCATTACAAATAACGATAATTACATTATCCTTTACATCTTACACGAGTGACTTTCATCTGCCACTAAGGATACATAACAGTTCATTAAACTAATCTAAAGTTTATTTAACTTATTTTATATTACAAGTATTTGCTCGATCTTCTCGCTCATTCACATTCTGAATAGCACTTCATCTGGGTACCGTCAGCTTGATCTTTACGGGATCCTTAAGTTCTTCTAACATCGTATGCTGAAAATGTTTTTCATTTAAAGTAAGTGTGAGCATTCAATTTCTCAGCAAGTCATAGAAGTTGAATAAACAACTTCAAGAGTTTAAACGTTCCTTTAGAACTTCGATAACCGAATAAAGTTTATGAAGCAGCTTGAATAATAGGAATAATCTAGATTCCTATCATTTTAAAACAATATTCACTTTTATTTTAAAATACTTTCAGTCTTCTACCTTATTCATACACATTCTGTCTGGCTAGAATTATTAGCACATACTTAATAATAATGGATCATGTATAAACAAAGCATTATCTTATTGAACAGTTAAATCACAGAACAGTTCATCTCATAGAAACACCGAAGTGTTCACATTGTGGCACAAGGCCTCATATGTTCTACCACCTTGAACAAATATCGTACATTAACACATAGACGGAGCTTCTCAAGTTCAACATCTGAGAAGTTTAAGAAACTAGCATTCATTTAAAATATGAATGAAGTTAGGAAACTTGCCTTACGCACAACTACAGCTTACGCTGAACTGCTCATTCCAGTTCATATGTAGCACATAAGAAAAACAACACATACACTAATTAGTCATGTATATTGACTTATGCATTAGTTTGCTTAACTTTACTTCTTAGGATTCGCGTTCTTGCAACCTAAGTTTACGCGACCAGTTTCATTATCGTTCTATGGCTTTATGACATACAGAGATGTCTTACTTATACATTCAACATCTTTGATGTTTTACATTCTTATCTTCTTCTTATAACTTCTCTAGGACTCAGCACACATCGCTTCTTTGCTAGTAGTCCATATGGTACTCAGAGTGGTTTCCCACAAACAACTAATAAACAAGTTCCCATCTCGTCTACACTGCCATCATAGTGAGTTAAATCGGTTGCCAGTTTCGTATATACCTTCGCTCTCTGAAGGAATTGTTTAGCCCAGCTCCCATATGTCAACCATCAAAGGTTACAATTGTACCACAACCTAAACTTATCGTAACTTATCTTAACCATTAACTATAACATTCATTAAGTTAATTTCTTATTCCTTACGGATTTTTGGCAACTAACTGCCATACCTCAGGATTCATTTTTATACGACTCACCTTCAGCTTTCATTAATCTTATTACCGTTCATTACGGCTTTCTTAATACCATTCATATCTTACTTATTACTTTTGTTATCCATTACTTGAACCCCATGTTCATTAGTCATTCTTAATGTCCAAGCCATACCATTCGTTGTATGTTAAGACCGCTCGTTTATCGCAATGAAGATTACAGTTACACAAATATTCTATACGCTTCACACTTATCTCTCATTATCATGACATAACATCAAAATGTTATTCATTACCCTCGTCGCTCAACGTCTAAGGAATCACAACCATAGGAATCCTCCACGTTTGTTTATCGTAACTACGGTCCCCGGATATCGATTTCGTAATCCGCGTTTCCATTCTTTATCTTTTACTCTCATTTAATCTTTTTGTTAAACCTTCATTAAAGGTTTAAAACACTTGATTAAGGGTTACATTAGTTGAACATTATGTTCTTTATCTTTCCTTATGTTTTCCCCAAGAGTTGAGCAATTAAAAGCTCTTCTCTGGCTTTTTCCCTACACTAGCGATGCAGCGCCACTCTCTTCTTTATCTCTCACGCAATGGGCGAGTTTGCGATGCCGGCTCCCCTAGTCTAGCGCCACTGATACCCACCTTACAAGACATGGTCAAGCGTGACATGCAAGGTGCCAAGCCCTAACCCTAGAAAATTTCTCTAAGTGTTAAATTCAATTTGAGACGCTTACTTCCCGCTTTCATAACTTATTCGTTATAACTCAGAACGAGGTCGTTCCAAAGCCATTCTCTTCCTTATCTTACGTACTTCAATACCCCATGCACAGAGCTTCATTCTGAATCCATTAACGTGCCATTATATTGGCTTGATCTTCACCCTTCATTAGTTTTATGTTCTTAACGCTCTTCGTTTGTTCGTCCGTAATTCGGTCATCCGATCTCAGAATTAATTTGTTATTGAGTCCGCGACTCACATTTTCTATGTTCT
Source organism: Panax ginseng (assembly GCA_020205605.1). Taxonomy (NCBI): domain Eukaryota; kingdom Viridiplantae; phylum Streptophyta; class Magnoliopsida; order Apiales; family Araliaceae; genus Panax; species Panax ginseng. The sequence goes on along the minus strand of CM035128.1, from coordinate 105,881,629 downwards.
CTCACATTCTTATGAAATCCTACATGTTTGGGTTCATTTACTAACTTTCTAATTCTCGTTTGTCTTTTACGAAATTTTTCACCATAACTTCGTTATAGCTAAGTTTTAATCCATTCTTCATGAACATTTCTACCGTTCCTAACCAAGCAATAAGCATCTAACTTATACATGATGGTTTTAAACTTGTCCATCAACAACGTTCTTCGTGTTCTTCGCGTGTTCTTCGTTTGTTCTTCATTTTAATCTATATTTTGGATTACGATTTCACTTTTTATTGGAATTTGATGTTATAGAACATCATTCCTTACTTATTTCACCTACTTATTTATATAATCCACTCGGATCGTTCTAATTCATCACGAATCTTATACTTCCTTAAGAAATTTATAAACTAAACTTTTAATTCTTATTTCTTCATTTTCTAACAATTTCAACCATATGAAATCATTCCTAACATCATTTACTTCTTATTCTTATTAATCTATGTTTTGAACATAAAAACTTTAAGAAAAGTTAACTTAAGAGTTAGGTTTTAATACCTTTCCTCTTTATTTTTTAACCGATGATTCGCAAGCTTTTTTATTTCATGAATACTTTTGATCCGATCATTCATGCTCATGATCTTCCTTCTCCCTCTTCATCCGAACCTCTCTCTCTCTCAAGATATAGGATTTTTGAAAATCCCATTTAAATGAAAGTTAGCTTTCTATTTATAGAAAATCCAAGCTAAGGGTATTTTAGTCATTTCACCCCCTAACCTCCTTACTATTCATGGATTAAGGACTAAGTTAACTTAGCCCTTAAGTTTGCTTAACCCTTAAGTTTATGTAGCCTTTAAGTTTACTTACTCATTAAGTAACTTATCCTTTACTTAGCTCTTAAGCATAAGCACTTTACAGTCCGAAAACTGCGATTCTCGAAATCCAAATATTTTTAGATATTTCGTCTTTCCTTTACTGATTAACTTTTACGTATTCTCTGGATCTCTGAAAATCTAAAAAACACTTTTTGGTGTTAAGCGTTTTCCTTCACGTTTTCCCCTAACGTAGCTAAACGAATGAAAAGTACAGAGCAGTACTTTTTCGTCCGATTTTTGCACATTTTTCAATAAAAACGTTTATCAACTTATTTAACTTTTCACGATATTTTATCGTCAAATATTTCGACGGAATGTCATTTTGACATACCGAACTCTCGAAAAGGCTTAGGTTATTCAAACCCTAACCCTTAGGGTTTCGTCGGGTGAATAGTGCCTATTTCATCTTTTTCCCCAGAAATATTTTTGTTCTCGGAAAATTTTCATTTTTGTCTTGAAAATTATTACTCGTTCAGTCTAGCTCATAGCCAGAATCCTCCAGACTTATAATCATCCTAGGTTCTAGAATGATTAATAAACACATAGCACACAATATTATTAATAAAAATTCATTTTATTAATAACTAATTCTTTAAACTTAAATTCTGGACGATCCGAATTTCCGGGTCATCACACTCTTCCCTCCTTATAAAAATTCCGTCCTCGGAATTTTTTAAAACCACACCCTTACTAGGGTCATCACATTCACCCCTTCTTCACAGAATTTCATCCTCAAAATTTTAGCTTACCCTTCTTCTTACTTCCCTTCAACAAAGTTCTTATCTTTCCATCATTCCTAACCTTCATAACCTATCAAGAATCATGAAGTAGAAAGAATAACAAGGAATATAAAATTTCCTTTTAAAACGTTTCATACTTTTGTTGAGGGGTCAAATCGACCATGAACTCTTACTAGGTTTAACAGCATGACGCCGTAACCTTTCTTCCACGGTAAGTTTACAATCACAAAGAAAGCAAACTACCTCTTACCCATCGGATACCCCATTTCGGGATATATACACCTCAAACTTAATCATTAGATTCCGCACCAAAACAATTTGGTTTGGCACAACTTCTTCAAAGAAAGCTCAATTTTCTTTTAAACATGACATACCATTTGTCTAGCCAAATCAAGTAGCTTAGACCATACCAATGAATTGGATATCAACGTGAAACATTCATCTTGTCAACTCAATTGACATTGACTACTTCTATAAATTCTTTTCGCAATATATCAAAACATTTTATGATGTCGTGATACTGTACTTTTCACAGTACGTTGAGGACTTCGTCAGTTTGTGACTTTGTCATTATACATCATACCATAGCGGGTTGTTGATCTTAAGATCACATCCAACACTAGGTTCAATTGCATTAATAACTTCATCCTTTTACCATCCTTGCATCAAATGCACTGATGATATAAAATTCATTTTGATATTTCAAATAAATTTCTGTCTAGCCAAAACAATTAGCATAGACATACTAAGAATAGTTCTTTTAAAAATCTATTGATTCTAAAAGTTGAACCAATTCTTTCATTTCCAAAATGCGAACACATAAGCACGATTTCAATAAACTTCAAAATCTAGCATAGCTATATGACTTGAAATATCCTATCCTTCACCTTCCTTCATTGTCTTACTGTGATAATACTTAATCTTCTCTAGCACCTTCAATACTAGGCCTACCAAAAATAACTTATTTTCAGTCTAAACATTCCTATATTTTAGTACAGTCCATCAACTTACAACACATTATGAATTCAGGAACTTTCCACAATAATATAAGTTGAAGAACTATCCAGACAGACTATAAGCGTCCATTCGTTGAGAAGTTCAAAAACCTACCATATCAGTATGAGTCACGAACATACCATAAGTATGAGTTTCAAGAACTCGCACCTACCTTATCGTTCTCTACCTATCAAGTATATATATGAGAAAATATTCACCTTCTCGTCATATACATCTTGACAGCGCGACCAATTCCAATGATTATCACTGTAATAAGCTAAGAAGTTGTTGCACCAAGCACAAACATCTGCCCATAACAAAGGTTCATACAACTCAGCTATCACATGAGTCCTTAATTGAAATTTTACAAATTCTAAATCTCTCTTTACTAAATACAAATTTTCTTTAATTCATATACTATACTTCTCAACTCAATTTGAGTTCTTCTTCTCATACTACTTCATAGTACTATAAATCATTCATCGTTTAATAGCTCATCTGTTACTACAATTCACTATGATCACGTGGTGATCTTCTTATCCCTCTCTCTACGATTATAGTCTTCGGTACTCTTACCTAAGATTTATATAACCTATCAGCTTTGATACCAATCTGTAACGCCCCAAAATCCGGTCTATTTTCACATCCAAATTTCGTACGTCACGATTCCATCTTCTTCCAAACATACATCATTATATACTGAAATATAATAATATACATTCTAAATTCCCAGGTTCTAAAACCTTATAACTCATTTCATTACACATAACGATAATTACATTATCCTTTACATCTTACACGAGTGACTTTCATCCGCCACTAAGGATACATAAAAGTTCATTAAACTAATCTAAAGTTCATTTAACTTATTTTATATTACAAGTCTTCGCTCGATCTTTTCGCTCATCCACATTCTGAATGGCACTACATCTGGGTACCGTCAGCTAGATCTTTACGGGATCCTTAAGTTCTTCTAACATCGTACGCTAAAAATGTTTTTTATTTAAAGCAAGTGTGAGCATTTAATTGCTCAGCAAGTCATAGCAGTTGAACAAACAACTTCAAGAGTTTAAACGTTCCTTTCGAACTTCGATAACCGAACAAAGGTTATGAAGCAGCTTGAATAATAGGAATAATCTCGATTCCTATAATTTTAAAACAATATTCACTTTAATTTTAAAATACTTTCAGTCTTCTACGTTTTTCATACACATTCTGTCTGGCTAGAATCATTAGCACAGACTTAATAATAACGGATCATGTATAAACAAAGCATTCTCTTATTGAACAGTTAAATACAGAATAGTTCATCTCATTGAAACACCGAAGTGTTCACATTGTGGCACAAGGCCTCATATGTTCTAGCACCTTGTACAAATATCGCACAGACAAAACTTCTCAAGTTCAACATCTGAGAAGTTTAAGAAACTAGCATTCATTTAAAATATGAATGAAGTTAGGAAACTTGCCTTACGTACAGCTACATCTTACGCTGAACTGCTCATTCCAGTTCCTATGTAGCATATAAGAAAAAAAACACATACACTAATTAGTTATGTATATTGACTTATGCATTAGCTTTCTTAACTTTACTTCTTAGGGTTCGCGTTCTTGCAACCTATGTTTATGCGACCACTTTCATTATCGTTCTACAGCTTCATAACAAATGGAGATGTCTTACTTATACGTTCATCATCTTTGATGTTTTACATTCTTATCTTCTTCTTATAACTTCTCTAGGACTCAGCACACGTCGCTTCTTTGCTAGTAGTCCATATGGTACTCAGAGTGGTTTCCCACAAACAACTAATAAACAAGTTCCCATCTCGTCTACACTGCCATCATAGTGAGTTAAATCGGTTGCCAGTTTCGTATATACCTTCGCTCTCTGAAGGAATTGTTTAGCCCAGCTCCCATATGTCAATCATCAAAGGTTACGATTGTACCATAACCTAAACTTATCGTAACTTATATTAACCATTAACTATAACGTTCGTTAAGTTAATTTCTTATTCCTTACGGATTTTTGGCAACTAAATGCCATACCTCAGGATTCATTCTTATACGACTCACCTTCAGCTTTCATTAATCTTATTACCATTCATTACAACTTTCTTAATACCATTCATATCTTACTTATTACTTTCGTTATCCATTACTTGAACCCCATGTTCATTAGTCATTCTTGATTTTCAAGCCATACCGTTCGTTGTATGTTAAGACCGCTCGTTTATCGCAACAGCGTTACATACACAGCGTCTATACGCTTCATACTTATCTCTCATTATCATGACATAACATCAAAATGTTATTCATTACCCTCGTCGCTCAACGTCTAAGGAATCACAACCATAGCAATCCTCCACGTTCGTTTATCGTAACTACGGTCCCCGGATATCGGTTTCGTAATCCGCGTTTATATTCTTTATCTTTTAATTTCATTTAATCTTTTCATTCAACTTTTATTAAAGGTTTAAAACACTTGATTAAGGGTTACATTAGTTGAATATTATGTTCTTTATCTTTCCTTATGTTTTCCCCAAGAGTTGAGCAGTTAAAAGCTCTTCTCTGGCTTTTTCCCTACACTAGCGTTGCGGCGCCACTCTCTTCTTAATCTCTCATGCCGCGGCACGAGTTTGTAGTACCCAGCTCCCTGGTCTGGCACTATAGCGCCACCTTACAAGACATGGCCGGCGCCGCGGTGCCAAGCCCTAACCCTAGAAAATTTCTCTAAGTGTTAAATTCAATTTTAGGCGCTTACTTCCCGCTTTCATAACTTATTCGTTATAACTCGGAATGAGGTTGTTCCAAAGCCATTCTCTTCTTTATCTTACGTACTTCAATACCCCATGGACAGAGCTCCATTCTGAATCCATTAACGTGCCATTCTATTGTCTTGATCTTCACCCTTTATTAGTTTTACGTTCTTAACGCTCTTCGTTTGTTCGTCCGTAATTCGGTCATCCGAACTCAGAATTAATTCGTTCTTGAGTCCACGACTCACATTTTCTATGTTCTCTAACATTCTTATGAAACCCTACATGTTCGGGTTCATTTACTAACTTTCTAATTCTCGTTTGTCTTTTACGATATTTTTTTGCCATAACTTCGTTATATCTAAGTTTTAATCCATTCTTCATGAACATTTCAACCGTTCCTAACCAAGAAATAAGCATCTAACTTATACATGATGGTTTTAAACTTGTCCATCAACAACAATTATCCTACGATGGTTTTAAATTTGTCCATCAACAATGTTCTTCGTGTTCTTCGTGTTCTTCGTTTGTTCTTCATTTTAATCGATATTTTGGATTATGATTTCACTTTTTATTGGAATTTGAAATTATAGAACATCATTCCTTACTTATTTCACCTACTTATTCATATAATCCACTCGGATCGTTCTAATTCATCACGAATATTATACTTCCTTAAGAAATTTATAAACTAAACTTTTAATTCTTATTTCTTCATTTTCTTACGATTTCAACCATATGAAATCGTTCCTAACATCATTTATTTCTTATTCTTATTAATCTATGTTTTGAACATAAAAACTTTAAGAAAAGTTAACTTAGGAGTTAGGTTTTAATACATTTCCTCTTTATTTTTCTTTCGCTAGACAAAACCGGTTATTCGCAAGCTTTTCTATTTCACGAATACTTTCGATCCGATCATTCATGCTCATGCTCTTCCTTCTCCCTCTTCATCCGAACCCTCTCTCTCTCTCTCTCTCAAGATATAGGATTTTCGAAAATCCCATTTAAATGAAAGTTAGCTTCCTATTTATAGAAAATCCAAGCTAAGGGTATTTTAGTCATTTCACCCCCCTTAACCTCCTTACTATTCTTGGCTTAAGGACTAAGTTAACTTAGCCCTTAAGTTTGCTTAACCCTTAAGTTTACTTACTCATTAACTTATCCTTTACTTAGTTCTTAAGAATAAGCACTTTACAGTCCGAAAACTGCGATTCTCGGAATCCAAATATTTTTGGATATTTCGTCTTTCCTTTACCGATTAACTTTTACGTATACTTCGGATCTCTAAAAAACTGAAAAACACTTTTTGGTGTTAAGCGTTTTCCTTCACGTTTTCCCCTAACGTAGCTAAACGAATGAAAAGTACATAGCAGTACTTTTCGTCGTTTTTACTTCGTTCTATTTCTGCACATTTTTTGAGAAAAACTTTTATCGTCTTATTTAACTTTTCACGATATTTTATCATCAAATCTTTCGACGAAATGTCATTTCGACATACTGAACTCTCGAAAAAGGCTTAGGTTATTCAAACCCTAACCCTTAGGGTTTCGTCGGGTGAATAGTGTCTATTTCGTCTTTTTCCCCGAAAATATTTTTTTCCCGGAAAATTTTCATTTTTGTCTTGAAAATTATTACTCGTTCAATCTAGCTCATAGCCAGAATCCTCCCGACTTATAATCATCCTAGGTTCTAGAATGATTAATAAACACATAGCACATAATATTATTAATAAAAATTCATTTTATTAATAACTAATTCTTTAAACTTAAATTCTGGACGATCCAATTTTCTAGGTCGTCACATTTTTCATGTCTCGATATTGAGACCATATAAGCCTGATTATAAGCATGTTATAGAATATGAGCCATTACAGTTTGAGAAAGACTTGTCATATGAAGAAGTCCATGTTCAAATTATCGACAGAAAAGAGCAAGTACTGGGGAATAAAGTGATACCTTCTGATAATGTAATCTGGAGAAACCACAATGCTAAAGAAGCTACGTGGGAATTTGAAGATGTTATGATGAAGAATTATCCTCATTTATTTGCTTAATCTTGTATAGAGATTCTGGGGATAGATTCCTGTTAAGGAGGGAAGAATGTAACGAATAAATTTATCCAGTCGTGATTCTGGGGACAGAATCCTTTTAAGGAGGGAAGGATGTAACGATCGAGAAATTTTGTAATTAAATTTAAATATTTATTGAATTAAATAAATATTTTATATAATTATTTATTTATTGAGAAAAATACATAATTGATTAAATTGTGGTGCACTGATTTAGTAATTAAATTGATGAATGGTAATTTTGTTATTTGAAAATTTAATTTAATGAATTAATTAAATTAAATGAATTGCTTAATATTTAAGAAAAATAATTAAATTAAATAAAGTGATGTTCTAGTTTAATTTAATAATTAAATTAGATATATAATTATTTAGTTATCATAAGTATAATTATAATAAAAAATTATAATTATTATAACTATAATTGTAAGTTATTTAAATTAATTACATGTGTGACAAGTAAAACTATATGATATAAATATTATTAAAATAAATTGAGAAATGGAAATTTGTGGTAGCCAAACAAGTCCTTGTGGCCTTTGGCCTAATTTAACTGATGTGAACTTTTGGTTCTTACCTGACGTACGTGGGAGTCAGTTTATATATTTGCGCATAATTCCTAGAGGCTAAGTTCAGAGAGGGTTTGGTCAGAAGGGAGAATTACAGAGAATTTAGAGAAGAATGAAACATAGAGAATAGAGAGAGAGCTTGGTAAGGAAGAGAGAATCACAGAGAGAAAGAGAAGGGTTTGCTAATCATTTTGCTAAATCGAGGTATAGCCTACTTTAATTTTAACTGTTAGTTTTGATCATGTTATTGGAAGTTATGTTGGATTGTTGTTGAATATATATATATATATATATATTGTTTTTGTAGAATCTGTTATTATCAATATATATACACAATTGTGGTCATCAAAATGCATGAAATTGGGTTCACAAGAAGAAAAGTAAATAATAGTGTGTATATTGGTGGTTTAAGTATAAATTTTGATGTCCAATATGTGATATAATCTGCAAATTTATGTTAGATTGTGTTAGTACATCAAGAAACAAAAACAGCGTAGTTTGAATCGTGCCAATTGGTTAAGAAACGAAGTCGTGGCGATCAAATTCGCTAAAAGTGTTAAAAGTGAAGAAATTGGGAAATTTGTGGTTTTGATCTTTCAAAATTGATTATATATAGTGTATGTGTTGTTAGAATGATGAACTGCATGTTTATAGATGTTATTACAAAGTTTAAGTTATTAGGTTTTGTGAATTTTGTAGAATTGGGTTGAATTTGGAGTCAGTCGTGTATCGAGTCGTGTGCAAATTGCGGTTTATGTACGTGTATGGCGCTATTTTGCAAATACCACAATGACGAAATGGCGCATTGCTACCAGTAAGGCCTTCTCTAACGTTTACGCACCGGTCTTGATTCTTGTAGAATGCTAGAAGCTAGAAGCGTAGCCATGCTGCGTGTCTAACCTAGGTAGAGAATTCTGATTATTTGTAAACTATAAATAAGGACCTAATCTTGTATGGCATGCATGATAAACATGTTAAATCATAACATAAGACATTATAATAGTTAGTTACGGGTGATGATACCAAATATGAAGATTTTAAGTGATCATTTAAACAAGTTATGTAATGAATAAAAATTGACGTTTACAAGGGTTAGAGATGAGTGATAAAGTTTATATTAGGCGATAGTGAGACTTCAGATTCATAAGGGTGGTTAACCAACGTAATTAGGCATTAAGTTAACAGTTATGACTTAAATGGTGGGTTAAACCCATAAAGCTAATATTAATACAACTAATTGGTATTGTAATTTCAATGGTATGTGTAGGGTAATTGGCGAACATTATTATACTTGTGTAGCTTACACACGAGGCAAGTTCCTTAACTTCATTCTCTTTATAATGAATGCAAGTTCCATAATTTTGTTATTTTATTATTGTCAAGCAAGCTTTCTAGTTCTAAATTATCATTATGAAAATCCTATATTACAGTTGAGTAAGCCTATTGATTCTATCTTATGTATGGTTGTATAAGCTCTTGTAATCTAATTCATTACATCGAGCAAGTTTCACTTTCCTAAGTCTTGTTATTGTTATTCAAAGCATATATTGTTCTAGTACATTGATTCAAATGAGATTGTTCTAACTCTTTTGAATATAGTACTTTGCATGTATACCATGTCTACTCAATTGTATATTATTTTTATTTGATCTTTGATTTAAATAACCTTGTTCAATTCTATATTGTTTTATTGAACTTTCAAATAGCAATCAAATTCTTATTGATTGAACTAATCTATAATTGAACAGTGTTCTAAAATTCTAGAATCACTGATAAACTAGTTCCAAACTAAACTTTCTTTAGTGCGGAAATCCTAAAGTCAAACTGAGATGAACAACCCTAACATAGGGGATACTGTATGTGTAACATTTAGATGTTTGTGCATAATACATGGTACAAAGGGTTGATCCCCCTAAGTACGTAAAGAAGGGTCTGTATAGTCTAAATGACTGTTAAGGTTGGGGTAATAATACCTAAATACCGGGGACATAGTTCTTGGTCTTAAGACCCTCAGATATTAAATTCAAACTTGTTTTCTATTTTTGATTCGTGGAACAAGTTCACCATTATTCAGCATTCGTTGTTCATTCTCATGTTGTCATTATTATTACTCTCAATATCAGTGAGCAATTGTTTGCTCACTCTTGCATTTAAACACTGCAGCTAAAGTTGAGAAAGTCGATGAGCCATCTTCAAGCAAAGGAAAGGGAAAGATGTCCAAGTGTTGAAGATTTATGAGAATTTATTTGAATAAATTATGTTATAAGACTTAATTTAATTATGTGATGTATTCCGCAGACTTATGTAATAAGTAAAGGTTAGATTACCATGGATTGTTTAAAGTTGATGTAACCCTTTAATGGGAAAGATTATTATTTAAGTTATTTAAATTATGTCTTTATCCTTTGATATGGGTAGTTGATGTAATGGTTTTGGATAGTTAGCACCAAATCTTGTGGGAATGGAGTACTTGGATTTGGGGGTGTCACATCCGATGCAGGTATGGCGCAATTGCTACTGGAACACGTATGAAAATTACTGTAATCTATTTCTAATACTTTGTTTAGCCCAACTATCACGAATTTCATTCACAAAACAGTAATTTAACATACCCAAATGATATAGAACCCATATAAACATTGTTCCTCACATATATACCAACTTAGAACAATTAAACAACAGCTACAACTAATTTAAATCCTTTAAATTCCATATTTTATACAAAAACTCCATTTTTTGACATTCTTGACAAAAATTAACACTGAGGTCTCAATGATACACCAATTTAACTTATTCAAATTGCATTCTCTTCATTTCTTAATGGATTAACATATTCAAAACTCAATTTACAGTTTAGTTCACAAACTAACTATCAATTTTTATACTTTCACAAGCTATATATATAACCACATGCACTGTAAATGATTTTCTTTCTTTTGAACGTAATTAGCACACTAATTCGTTGTCTAGATGCTAATTCTAACATCACAAACTTACTAATAAACACAATTAATCAGTTGGTATATCAACAAATCATCTAATTTGAATTTACAGAGAATACAAAGTTTAAAATACACAACTTTCATATACATAAGTTAAGGTTTTGGAAGTATACCTTCAATTGCTTGGATAATCCTTGATAGAACACAGAGAATTGCTTTGGAATTTCACAGGAATTCTCTCTCAAACTCTCTCTCTCTCTCTCTCTATTTCTCTGTAAACTCCTTCTCTCTTCTTCTTAGTATCAGTATAATCCAATTCCTTTTACGTAAAATAAACTAAAACCAACGCACAAAAATCAAACGTCTATAACCGACATTTTAATAATGATAATAATAAATTATCAGTTATAAAATATTTAATATATTTTTATTTTTATTTTATTTTTTAAAATCAAATTCAAATTCAAAAGCCATAAGGCTTTGTTTGGCAAAACACTTTTAAAATAAAGACTTAATATTTTTAAGCCTTGTTTGGTAAATCCATTTAAAACCACTTCAATTTATTTTAATAAATCATTTATACTATAATTTATATTCCTATATTATTTATTTGGATTTCCATATCCAATATTAGTTAAATAACTAATTACAACATATTAAATAAATTTCCCACTTAACCAAATAGCACAAAATTATAATCTCATTACAATTTTATTTAATAATTTAATATATCACTTTAATTATTAAATTAAAACAGCAATATAGCAACTCGTGTAATCTTTAACAACTCTCTAACTATTAAATTAAATTAGAGTATTATCTAATAAATTTAATTCACAAATATCTATTAACAACAACCACATCAATAAAATATTTATTTAATTTAATAAATATTTGAAATTACAAATAAAATTCTGGATTGTTACACTGCGAAGACTCGAAGATCTGGTCATGGATCCATCTTCCCGGATTCAAAAAAGGGCAAATCTCATGTCATTGTGTAGCTCTCGGAAAGGGCTTTCCAGAAAGGTATAGCACGCCTCCATCAGATTCTCGAATTGAAAGTTATGAAAGTTCAAGCAGAGTGGGCGTTGGTCGGAGTGCACATACTTCCAGACGACGGGACCCACCAGGCCGAACCCACCAGAGTCAGCCACAGTTAGACCCGCGGCTGATTGGGTCAATAAATACCCCCTCCCCCCTTTGCCTTCCAAGAGAAGATTAGGCAAGAAGAGGGCCCAGGGAAGAGAAATAGAGGCTAGAATAGCTTAACGGAGCTCGAATAGTTCTCTGATTCTTGTAAAACTTCTTTGTAAACACTCATATACATATATACTATAACATATCAAATTTTAACTGGTGGAAAACGAGTTTTGAGGCACCAAAAGTTGTTCGATAGCCATTCTCGTGCCTAACTGTAAGATTTCTCCAAATCTGGCTTCTTAGCTTGCTTTAATACATATATAAGTGTTTTATATAGCTTTTTAACGGTTGATATTCATTAGATCTAAAGTTTTATTGTAAATAGTCAATATTTGAGTTGTATTGACTAGATCTGTACTGGATCTAGCCAGATCTAGCTTTTAATTGGTTGAAAAGGTTGCGAAACTAGAACCTGGAAGCTAGAATGGCTAAGATCTGTGCAAATATAATTTTCTGTCTAGTTTTATAAATATTTAGCAACCATGTGGCCCTAAATTTGTATCTAGAGGACGTTAGAAGCTTTGGTTACGTGCATACAAGGATTTGACTGATGGATCCTTTGTTTTTGCGACGTTTAGAGTAGATATATCTGTTTTTAGTATATTTGTTATGCATGCTATTTATGTGATATCATGTGAGCCTAGGAGCCATGTGATCTAAGATCCAACTGGTGGATCTAGATCTGGTTCCCATGATGGACCCCTTTCAGTTGTACAGCTAGCTTGCAAATTTTATAATTGTAAATATAGGACCTTAAAACGGTTATCCGGATTTAAGGTCTCCATAATAGTGAAAACCCTATGTGTGGTGCTCGGGCATACTTTGATGGCTTTCATGCCCATAAGGAGCCTGACACTTATATATATATATATATATATATATATATTATTTTTTCGAAGATGCTTCGCATCTCGAGAATTAAATCAAAATAAGCCGAAAATAGAATAAAATGGAAGTATCAAAGGCCTCAATTACTATATGAGCATAAGGGTTTAAAAACCTATTTTAAAAACATCATTTAATATGTCTTGTATTAAAATTGAACTTTCATACAAGTCAAACCCTTTGTGTATAGGTGCAAAAGAGGTATATCACTACTTCCAAATAAAGCACTTATGCCCACAATTAACTACAATTCACACATACATATACTCACAAATTAGGGAACAGAAAGCACGGTAACCGTGTTTCACAGAAGTCGGGGGTGCCTAACACCTTCCCCCCGCTTAATCAGGCCCTAGAACTCTATGAATCCCAGTTTCCAAGACCAATTAAATAGAGTCCAATATTGGGCCATATTGTAAAATCTTTCAACACTCGGTTGAGTTGGTACAACCAATTAACTCATACCAACTAGCGACTCTGTCTAATTCAAACCAATTAAAATTAAATCTTTTCAAATCGTCGACATTATATGTCAGTCTTTTTCCTAAAAACCACACCCTTCAGATCAAACAAACTCACATAGAAAACATAAAGGATAAAAAAACACATAGGAAAAAGGAGATAAAATATTTCTGGCGTCGACAATACAGATTCCAATTTTCAGTTAGATAGAGACTTTAGAAAGTCTACATCTGGTTATGTGTTTACTCTTGGAGATGGAGCTGTCAGTTGGAGTAGTGTTAAACAGTTTTGCATAGCTGACTCCACAATGGAAGCTGAATACGTTGTTGCTTCTGAAGCTTCAAAAGAGGTTGTATGGCTTCAGAAGTTCTTGTTAGAAATAGGAATTGTACCTTTAGTATCATCTCCTATTGTCTTGTTTTGTGACAATAATGGGGTAATTTGTAAGACCCCAACTTTTATGAATAAAGATGATTTTTTCTCTAAATATCATTTTTGAATATTAAGGTGTGAATATGTTATAATATTATAGTTATGTGTAATATTTACAAATTTTGCAAAGTAAGCAAGTTGTTATAAAATATTCGATTGGTCGGGGAATATTCGTTTTAACAAGGAATATTCGTACGATGACACAATCATTGGTGGAACCCACAACGGAAGTATTGTTAGAGTTAGAAAACGACATAAATATCCTTTTATAAAAATAACGGCGAAAGTTTTACTGTTAAACTATTGAAATACCCGGTGATAAAAGTATAGTAATACGCGTGGTTGCATAGTAGCACACGGTGTTGATTATTGATGCTTACGTGAGAAGTCACTTAGTTTTATTCAATTATTGCCACAGTATATCATCTACATAATATTTTATATTATTAAATCAATAATTGAGACGACAAAGTTATTCATATTATTATTTGCATTATTGATGATGTCTAGAAAGTTCTGTCGAGGAAAGGGGTTTGGTCACCTAATTGCACGCCAATAAGGAGAAGTCTTATCGGAAAGCCCCCTCTTTCCTGGGAATGATCTGGTTGTTAATATTGCAAATTATATTATTAATGATGAATAATTGTTGTTCAAAATGTGTTTTGTGAAGCCAAGTGAATTAAGATAAATAGAGGAGATTTTTATGAAATATTTGTTATAAATTTGGCTTATTATATGGACCCCCACTTACCCATTTTTCAAAATTATCGGTAGAAGTTATCTCAATTTTATATATATATATATATATATATATATATATATATATACGGTCCGGATCTTAAGCTCACCCCTTATCCAACTCACTCGAACTCACCCCCCCCCCTTTAGCGACGGACCCAACGACAGTTCGGTCATACAACCTGTCGTCTCTATACTTTTAGCTACGCTATATGTTGTCAGTCTCTAAAAGTATAGACAACGGTTGTATGACCAAATCGTCACGAATCCGCCGCTTAAAAGGTGAGCTCGGTGAGTTAGATAAGGTGAGCTTAATATTCTGACTATATATATATATATATATATATATATATATATATATATATATATATATATATATATAAAAAAGTTTTGTTTTTTATAAAAAATAAAATATATTATGTTTTATTATGCATAGTACTACATAGTCTTGCATAGTGTGTGCATAATGTTGCATAGTGCGAGAATAGTAAAATTAAAATTTTTAAACGAATTCGTCCGTGAATTCACCCGTGATTTTCTAATTCAAATAGTATCCTGTCATTCTCCTATAAATAGGATGCTTAGTTTAGAATTAAAAATCACACCAAAATCAGAGAATTCTTCTTCTATAATATTGAGTGTATTTCTTTTGAGTTGAAGGAAGCTTTGAGCATAGAAAATAGTATAAATTTTATTCAAGAATATCTCCGCCCTACCAGTCAGAAATACTTTCTTTTGAAGGTAAGGGATATTATTTTTATTTAATATTCGTAAGAAATCACATTTTCTTCCATACTTTGTAGTATTTTTAAGTAATATTATTTCATTTCAGATTCCGAATTCTACACTAATTTTGTTAAGTATTGCATCTATACTCCTTGAAATTAGTAGAATATCCTTGAAATTTGCGCTTCATCTATTATCGTTTCACAAGGATATTTTTCTGAACATTCTTGTTAAAATTTAATCTTTTCATATCGGGGTACTATTCATGAAGACTATTCACGGGGTACTATTCATCCGGAAAATTGATTTCTTTTCTGTCCAAATTATTTTTGATACATGAATATTATTCTTGAATTTTACTTCACAAAGCAGTTGTCATGTTGATAATTTGGATATTTTTAAACTTTGGATAAATTACAAATCTTTAATATTTATCATTGATTTCGTTTAATTGATGCTTATATCATTGTCATCATCTTCATGTTTATATTGTGATAAAAGTCATCTTTGGCCCGTAGTACATAGATGGACTGTTGATTGGTATGATTATGACTATGTATCGGTATAATCATGACCATTGGTGATAATACGAATATCTTTGGCCCGTACTGCATGGATAATTCAGTGATGTGGATTATTTATTGAGCTGAGTCTCAGCGATAAAATTGATGATAAACTTTTAAATCATAGAAGATAGTAGATATCATGCTCTACTTGACTCTTCTAATGGATTGTTTGTTCTGCTGCAGTTAAACTTGTTCTCTATTGTATTCTATCAGTTTAACATTGTTGAAGGCTAACGATAGTATATTCTGCATTATCTTATTCATAATATTCTTTACTAGGCTAGTTGAGCTCACCCTTTACTTTCATTGTTCTCTTCAGCAAATGAGAATATAGCTGGGACTAGTCGGGGAACGAAGTGATGGTCTGAGATGGTGGCTATAGTAGTCCTCACTATTTTATAAAATAGTGTGATAATAATTGTAATGAGGACTCCATTTGAGTTTGGATATTGTCTATGAGACAATATTCTTGTTTAAACTCTTAGCTTATGTATTATCGTATTTTACACGATAGTTGTATAATTAAGTTTGTATTTAAATTTTGTACCTGTATTTGGCGACTCAGAATGGGTTGTGTATACCTATTTTAGGGGCGTCACAGTTGGTATCAAAGCTTAGGGATTGATCCCTGGCTGATATTTTGAGAAGGGGAGAGAAGGGCAAATCCTTCGCTAGTATGACCTACCTAGGTTTATTTGTTATTTAATTGGTCGGTTAGAATATAGGGATAATATGTGGTATGTCAATTAACCCTTGTTTTGTGGCAGTATTTAAAAATGGCATCTGAAAATATTGAGATAAGCAATGGAGCACAGGAGATCGTTGAGTCACCACAGATCAATAACCAGGATAATGTGCATCAGGAAGGCAACAATCCTCATGTAAACAACAACACCGACCAAATGATAAACGACGAGGTGTTTAGGAGCTTTCTGCAATTCATGCAATACCAAGCGAGAGAGACTCCTGTTCAAAATGCAGGTGGAAACACTGGCAACTCTCAGATGGTCACTGCTAAGAAATTCAAGGAGCTGGGACCACCGGAGTTTTTGGGAAAGCCAAAAGCACTTAAGGAAGAGACGTGGATTAAGCAGATCACCAAGATATTTGATGTCTTGGGATGCTGTGAAGAGCAAAAGGTTCCCTTTTCCACCTTCATGTTGCGAGGAGAGGCAGATCATTGGTGGGAATCTATAAAACTTACTCAGCCTGCCGCACTAAAGATGTCCTAGGAGAAGTTTCAAGAATTGTTCAACGAAAAGTATTTTTCCAAAAGTATTCGTCACATGAAAGAAGTGGAGTTCATCAACCTGGAGAAAAACAATATGACCGTGTCGCAGTAGGAGGCTAAGTTTTTCGAGTTGTCTCGGTTTGCATCCCATTTGGTTGATAATGAGGAGCGAATGACGCGAATGTTTATGCGAGGATTGAAACTCAAAATACGTTAATACCTCATTTCTCACAAACTTTGCTTATATTCAGATGTTGTGAATAGGACTCAGTTATTGGAGCGCAATAATGAGTCAACCCAACCAAGAGATAGTAGCCGGCAAAATAATAATACCAGTGGTAGCAGTCATCGAAGCAGTGACAACAAACGTGGAGGAAATCAACATGCCAGAAATGGTAACCACTTCGGTGGTAATCATGGCCAAGATAATAGAAGTGGAAATTTCAAGAAGAGAAGTTCAATAATGATGGAAAGACAGCAGCACCAGCACCCATTTTCAAGGAAGGAGAATGACCACCGGTCATATGCTACAAATGCAGAGGGGAGGGACACATCAGTCCAAACTATACGCAGTAATCCAAAGCGTGATACAATTGCAGAAGAGAAGGTCACCTAGCCCGATTTTGTCATGTAGTGAAGTCAAGTCCAGCTGGGATGGAGGCACCAAAGGCCGTCCCAAACAAGTCAACGCCAGTAGTTCAAGGAAGAGCATTTGTCGTGACCTCCCAAAAAGCAAGGAACCCGAACAAGGTTATCACGGATAACCTAATCATAAACTCTTACAAAGTTTATACCTTATTTGATACCGGTTCTACCCATTCTTTTATTTCTCCTACTTGCGCTCAACGTTTAAATTTAACTCCGGATAAATTAGACTTTGACTTATCTATTGAAACTCCGTTGGGAGAAACCTTCATTACATCCACTGTTTATAAATCTTGTTTGATTCAAATTGGCACCCTCGCGTTACGTGTCGATCTTATCTCTTTGAAAATACTTGCATTTGATGTGATTTTAGGGATTGATTGGTTAACTACTCATCATGCTAAAATTGATTATTTTCGTAAGGTTGTTATCTTTCATATTCCTAACCAACCTATTATGTGAATTTAAGCAACCAAACTACTAAAGTCAATCACTGTCATATCAAGCCATAAAGCTATTCGTTTATTGAAAAACGGATGTCAAGCTTTCTTAGCCAATGTCACGAATTTAAACAAAAATACGTCAGATTTGAATGATATTTCTATTATTAATAAATTTCCTGACGTATTCCACAAGAACTTTTCGCCTACCCTGGAGCTTAGAAATCGAGTTTTGTATTGACCTTGAACCCGGTACAAAACTCATTTCCAAAGCCCCATATCGAATGGCTCCTATTGAACTTCAAGAGTTAAAAACCCAACTGCAGGAATTGTTAGACATCGGTTTCATTTGTCCTAGTATGTCTCCTTGGGGTGCTCCTGTTCTATTCAGAAAGAAGAAAGATGGGAGTATGCGACTTTGTATTGATTATCGGGAGTTGAATCATGTCACCATAAAAAATAGGTACTCGTTAACTCGTATTGATGACCTATTTGACCAGTTGCAAGGTGCCAAATTCTGTTCAAAGATTGATCTTCGTTCTGAATATCATCAGTTAAAGATTAAAATCGATGACATTCCAAAGACTACTTTCAGAACTCAGTACGGGCATTACGAATTCCTAGTCATGTCTTTTGGATTGACTAATGCTCCTGCTGCCTTCATGGACATGATAAACCGAGTATTCAAGGAATATTTGGATCATTTTGTGGTTGTCTTTATTAATGACATCCTCATTTACTCCAAAAGTCGTGAAGATCATGAGCAACACTTAAGGCTGATAGTACTCTAAAAGCTTCGTGAAAACAAGTTATATGCCAAGTTGAAGAAATGCGAGTTCTGTCTTGAGGAAGTAACATTCCTTAGGTATGTAATATCAAATCATGGAATATCTGTTGACCCATCGAAGATTGAAGCAATATAATGTTGGGAGCAACCTAAGTCAGTGACCGAAGTATGTAGCTTTCTGGGCTTAGCTAGTTATTATCAGAGATTCATGGAAGGATTTTCTTGAATCACTACTCCATTAACTCAGCTGACTCGAAAAGATACCAAATTCGGTTAGATCGAGAAATGTGAGAAGAGTTTTTAAGAACTCAAAAAAAGACCCATTTTAGCACCTATTCTGACAATACCATCTGGTTCGGAGAGATTTGTCATCTACAGTGATGCTTCAGGTAGAGGATTAGGATATGTTCTTATGCAACATTGGAAAGTCATAGTCTATGCCTCACAAAAACTCAAAAAAATATGAGAGGAATTATCCTACTCATGATCTAGATTTGGCAGCAGTCGTTTTTGCACTTAAAATCTGGAGACATTACTTGTATGGGGAGAAATTGGAGATCTATACGGATCATAAAATCCTCAAATATTTCTTCACCCAAAAGGAAATCAACATGCGAAAACGACATTGGTTCGAGCTTTTGAAAGATTACGATCATACCATCCAATACCATCTTAGAAAAGCGAACGTGGTAGCTGACGCGTTGAGTAGAAGATCATATGCGGGTATGAGTGCGATATTATCAACGCAAAGGCCCATTTTGTATGACTTACAAAGGATGGAGATGGAGTTAAAGACTCTAGGGACCCACATGATAATGTCAAATATGTGAGTAGAACCAACTTTAATCGATAAAGTTAAAGCTACTCAACTTATGGACCTGGAGCTGATGTGTATGAGGAAGAAAGTACAAGAAGTTGCTATTCTGGAAGCAAGAATCGATGAAGAAGGAATACTTCGAGTCAACTCCAGACTTTGTGTTCCTAATAACTCTGATTTGAAGTATAAAATCATGATGGAGGAGCACAACACACCGTTTACAATCCATCCTGGGAGTACCAAAATGTATCATGATCTTCGACATACATTTTGGTGGAGCAATATGAAAAGAGAGATCGCGGAGTTTATCTCAAGGTGTTTAACTTGTCAATGAGTCAAGGCAGAGCATCAAGTGCCAAAAGGTCCATTACAACCACTTGAAATTCCAGAATAAAAGTGGGAGCACATTACCATGGATTTCGTTACTGGTCTTCCCAAGGTTTCACAAGGCATAGATGCAATTTGGGTCATTGTTGATAGATTAACCAAGTTTTCTCATTTCTTACCTATACGAGAAACTTATTCACTGGAACGTCTTGCTCGTATATACATAAATGAGATTGTAAGACTTCATAGTATGCCAGTATCCATAGTTTCTGATCAAGACCCAAGATTCACTTCACAATTTTGGGTTAGTTTGCAAAAAGCTATGGGTACAAATTTATGATTTAGTTCGGCATATCATCCTCAAACGGACGGGCAGCCGGAGAGGACTATTCAAACTCTTGAAGATCTATTAAGACTCTGTGTCCTAGACTTCAAATAAAGTTGGGACAAGTTCTTGCCATTAGTGGAATTCTCCTGCAACAACAGTTATTAAGCAAGTATAGGCATGGGCTCCATTCGAGGCGTTATATGGACGAAAGTGTCATTCTCCAGTATGCTGGGATGAGGTGGGTGAAGCAACGTTGTTGGGACCGGAATTGGTACGCATGACAATGGAAAAGATTCAAATGATTCGGCAACATATAAAAACCTCACAATATCGACAAAAGACTTATGCTAATCTTCATCGAAGGGACGTGAAATTCAATGTTGGAGAGCGTGTGTTGTTACGTTTTGCTCTATGGAAAGGAGTTACGAGATTTAGAAAGAGATGAAAGCTCAATCCTCGATTCATTGGCCCATTTGAAATTTTTGACCGAATAGGAACGGTGGTCTATAGACTCGCCTTACCGCCAAGTATGTCTCGTGTTCATAACGTTTTTCACATATCTATGTTATGTAAATATGTGGAAGACCCGAACCACATTATTAAGTTAGAACCAGACGAGATAGCGAAAGATTTAATGTATGAAGAGGTACCTGTTAAAATCTTGGATAAGAAGGAACATATTCTATGCTCCAAGGTTATACTTCAAGTTAAAGTTTTGTGGAAAAACCACAATGTTGAGGAAATAACCTAAAAGTTAGAATCTAAAATGAAATCAAGGTATCCTCACCTCTTCGTCATACCAGATACGTATACCAATTTTGAGGATGAAATTTCATAGGAAGTGGAGGTTGTAAGACCCCAACTTTTATGAATAAAGATAAATTTTTCTCTAAATATCATTTTTGAATATTAAAGTATGAATTTGTTATAATGTTATAGTTGTGGGTAATATTTATAAATTTTGCAAAGTAAGCAAGTTGTTATAAAATATTCGTTTGGTCGGGGAATATTCGTTTTATCAGGGAACAATCGTACGACGGCACAATCATTGGTGGACCCCATAACAGAATTATTGTCGGAGTTAGAAAATGACATAAATAACTTTTTATAAAATTAACGGCAAAAGTTTTATCGTTAACTGTTGAAATACCCGGTGATAAAAGTACAGTAATACGCGTGGTTGAATAGTAGTACACGGTGTTGATTATTGATGCTTACGTGAGAAGTCACTCAGTTTTATTCAATTATTGCCAGCATAATATCTCATACTATTGATTCAATTATTGTCACAGTATATCATATGCACAATATTTTATATTATTAAATCAATAATTGAGACGACAAAGTTATTCATATTATTATTTGCATTATTGACGATGTCTAGAAAGTTCTGTCGAGGAAAGGGGTTTGGTCACCTAATTGTGCGCCAATAAGGAGAAGACCTTATCAAAAAGCCCCCTCTTTCCTGGGAATGATCTACTTGTTAATATTGCAAGTTATAATATTAATGATGAATAATTGTTGTTCAAAATGTGTTTTGTGAAGCCAAGTGAATTGAGATAAATAAAGGGTATTTTTATGAAGTATTTGTTATAAATTTGGCTTATTATATGGACCCCCACTTACCTATTTTTCAAAATCATCGGTAGAAGTTATCTCAGTCTTATATATATATATATATATATATAGGGGTTCCATGAGCAACCCCTTTTTTAGCCTTGTGTTCTAGCAGCTGGAGCAAAAAAAATTTAAAAAAATTGACACAAGGCTAAAAAAGGGGTTGCTGTGGATGGAATATATATATATATAAGTGCAGGGTAAATATATATATATATTATATATATATGTGTGTGTGTGTGTGTGTGATGGTGTGTGGGTGGTGAATAATATATATATATATAAGTTTTGTTTTTTATAAAAAATAGAATATATTATGTTTTATTATGCATAGTACTGCATAGTGTGTGCATAGTGTTGCATAGTGCAGCATAGTAAAATCAAAATTTTTAAACGAATTCGTCCGTGAATTCGCCCGTGAATTTCTTTACTGTGCAGTCCGTGATTTTCTAATTCAAATAGTATCCCGCCATTCTCCTATAAATAGGATACTTAGTTTAGAATTGAAAATCACACCAGAATCAGATAATTCTTCTTCTAAAATATTAAGCGTATTTCTTTTGAGTTTAATGAAGCTTTGAGCGTAGAAAATAGTATAAGTTTTCTTCAAGAATACCCCGCCCTACCAGTCAGAAATACTCTCCTTTTAAGGTAAGGAATATTATTTTTATTCAATATTCGTAAGAAATAATATTTTCTTTCCATACTCTATAGTATGTAAGTAATATTATTCGTTTCAGATTCTGATTCTACACTCATTTTGTTAAGTATTGCTTCTATACTCCTTGAAACTAGTAGAATATCCTTGAAATTTACGCTTCATTTAGTATTGTTTCACAATGATATTTTTCTGAACATTCTTGTTAAAATTTAATCTTTTCATGAAGTACTATTCACGGGGTACTATTCACCTTGAAAATTGATTTCTTTTCTGTCCAAATTATTTTTGATACATGATTATTATTCTTGAATTTTACTCCACAAAGCAGTTGTCATTTTGACAATTTGGACATTTTTAAACTTTGGATAAATTAAAAATCTATAATATTTATCCATGATTTCCTTTGATTGATGTTTATATCATTGTCATCATCCTCATGCTTATATTATGATAAAAGTCATCTTTGGCCCGTAGTACATAGATGGACTCTTGATTGGTATGATTATGACTATGTATCGGTATAATCATGACCATTGGTGATAATACGAAAATCATTGGCCCGTAGTGCATGGATAATTCAATGATGTGGATTATTTATTGAGCTAAGTCTCAACGATAAAATTGATGATAAACTTTTAAATCATAGAAGATAGTAGATATCATGCTCTACTTGACTCTTCTAATAGATTATTTGTTCCGCTGCAGTTAAACTTGTTGTCTATTGTATTCTATCAGTTTAACACTGTTGAAGGCTAACGATAATTTATTCTGCATTATCTTAGTCATAATATTCTTTACTGGGCTATTTAAGCTCACCCTTTACTTTCATTGTTCTCTTCAGGAAATGAGAATATAGATGGGACTAGTCGGGGAACGGAGTGATGGTCCAAGATGGTGGCTATAGTAGTCCTCACTATTTTATAAAATAGTGTGATAATAATTGTAATGAGGACTCCATTTGAGTTTGGATATTGTCTACGAGACAATATTCGTGTTTAAACTCTCAGCTTATGTATTGTCGTATTTTACACGACAGTTGTATAATTAAGTTTGTATTTGAATTTTGTACCATGTGTTTGGCGACTCAGAATGAGTTGTGTATACCTATTTTGGGGGCGTCACACGATTAGACAATCAAAGGAGCCTAGGAACTACAAGAAAGGCAAACACATTAAAAGAAAATATCACCTCATTCGAGATATAGTTCAACGAGGAGATGTAATAGTTTCAAAGATAGCTTCTGCACAAAATTTGGATGATCCTTTTACGAAGTCCTTATCCTCTAAAGTTTTTTATTTTCATCTTGAGGGGATGGGTATTAGACATATGGTAGATTGGGTTTAGGGCTAGTGGGAGATTGTAAGGTTTTAAGCCCAGAAAACCCAATGTTGATATTTATTTTTATTATTTTAATAATAAAAGTTTATTTCATTTTGCATAATTAAATGTGTCATAAATTTTATCCATAATTATACATTTTATAATTTATGTATATGAAGGAGTGTCATATACAGAAGACATAAATTATACGTTATATATAATTAAAGAAATATATTATTCTCAATCTTAGATGGAAATGGACGTACCATTCTAGTAGATTTCAATACACTTGATTGGATGATTTTTCGTAGTCATGTAAATTGAAGACTTTAATCTAGTGTATTGGTGTATTTTTAAAATACTTAGAACTGGATCGTTATGAAAAATTATTTGTTAAATACTGTAACAAATAATTTTTCAATTATTATTAATGTGCATTTACTCTTAATCCTGAGAGAATAATGAACTTAATATTATGGTATATGTCACTTTAATATATTAAAGAGAGAGATTTTAATACAATCAATACATCAATATGTTGGGTGATCTTTGTTATGAAATTAGGAACATGTATTTTTCAAGATAGAATTCTATAATTAAATTATAATATCCCCTTGATATAATTTATTAGTTGATCACCAGAAACTTGGCCAAGTATTTTAGTAATTCAAATTACTAAAGTATTAATTTAATTTATTAAATTAATGTGTGATCAAATGTTTATGAATTATGTAATCAAGGATATAAGCAGTAAACGGTGGGTTAACAGTTTTATTTCTACACGCATTTATGGATATTATTGTAGAGGAGTATTTTTGCAAGATACTAATAGTGGAAGGATTTAATTAATTAATTTTAATTCTATTAATTCTAGAGTGCAATTATAACTATTTAGTGGAATTAGTTATAATTAATATAATTCTAATTGATTAAAGAGTTAATTAGAAATTAGTATTATATTGGAGCTAGAATTGTAGAATCCTACTTGATCCCCACTTTAGCCTTATTAAGATATAACAAAATAGCAGGATAAAATATATCAAAAAGTTTTCAAATTATCCTAATAAATATTAGGGAGTTGAGGACTCCATATATTTTATCACTCTGTAGTATTTTGAGCCCACACTTAAAAAATACTTGATATCAAACATAAGGGTCATAGGGAGAAAGATCAGGAGGGAGAAAAATTCATCATCAGAATAAGAAAAAAATTCTCTATTGTGTTACAACCAAGCACGAGGTATGTAATATAATTTATTTATTTATTTTGATTATGCTAAATTATGAGAAAGATCTTGGGATAATAATTTTTAAGAGTAAAAATTATTAATTTATTTGGAAATCATTTTCTACAGTAAAAATATGTAATAACGAAGTTGATGAGTGGATTTTATACCTACGAATCAGCTTCTGATTTGGACTTAAACAGTGTTGATCCTATTTAGTTCTGTATAGTTTTACTTATTTTTGTGTTGTTTAATGTTTAGGTTGCATGACGTGTCATTGATGGTGTAATGGTGGTGTTGTGGCAAGAAAGCGGCATAAAAAGAGCAAAAATCAACTTCTGCAGAATGATCCCTTGTCGTGGCGGGCCTTATAGTGAAGAAAACCCCCGTCAAGGCAAGGGTGTACGTGGAAAGTTGAATTCCAAGACCCCGTCGGGGCGGGCGATATCAAGAGTAAAACCCCCGCCGGGGCGGAGGTACGCGGCCAAAAAAGAGCCATCCTATTGTGATGCAAACTCTGCAGAAGCTTGGACTGATGGACTTTGGTATGGATTGGGTCTGTGTTAGTCGTCTTTTATTAGTTTTTTTACATGACTTATGCTGAGATATATCAATCATAAGAGAAACTTTATGTGACACCCCCAAAACAGGTATACATCACCCATCTTGAGTCGCCAAATACATGGTACATAATACAACTATAAACTTCTTTTATACAACTGTCGTGTAAAATACGACAAAACATAGCTGAGAGTTTAAACAAGAATATTGTCTTCTAGACAATATTCACACTCAATGGAGTCCTCATTACAATTATTATCACACTATTTTATAAAAATAGTGAGGACTACTATAGCCACCATCTTGGACCATCACTCCATTCCCCGACTAGTCCCAGCTATATTCTCATTTTCTGAAGAGAACAGTGAAAGAAAAGGGTGAGCTCAACTAGCCCAGTAAGAAATATTATGACTAAGATAATGCAGAATAAATTATCCTTAGCCTTCAACGGTGTTAAACTGATAGAATACAATAGACAACAAGTTTTAGATCAACAACTGCAGCAGAACAAGAAATCAATTAGAAGAGTCAAGTAGAGCATGATATCTACTATCTTCTATGATTTAAAAGTTTATCATCAATTTTATCCCTGTAATACCCATTAATAGTTCTTTATTATATCCAAGATAAAGAGAACTTTCATCACCTATCTTCACCTGAACCACCAAAGATCTTAGTTAAATTCACAATTCATGTTTATAATAATGTGAATCAACAGTTCCTCCTTGCCACAAAGGCTTAATAGAACGTTTACTCAAAATCCTTACCCCAAAGGCTAAAGATATTCAAATGTAATAACAATAATCATACCAATCAGTTGTCTACCTTTGCACTACGGGCCAAAGATATTTAACTATAAAACCAATGGTCATGATCATACCAATCAATTATCTGTCAGTGCACTATGGCCAAAGACATTCAACTGTTAACTAATGGTCATGATCCTGCCAATCACATCATTGAATTATCCCTGCACTACGGCCTAGGATATTCGTTACTATCACCAGTGGTCATGATCATGTCATACACCAGTCCATCTTTGCACTACGGGCCAAAGCTATCAATCAACAGTTAAATCTTTGCATGTAAACCAAAAGATATACAATCAGAAAACAAATAATCAATGATCCATCTTTGCACGTAAGCCAAAGATATGCAACTATAAAACCAATAATCAACAGTTCGTCTTTGCACGTAAGCCAAAGATGAGTTTCATCAAAATAAAAGCATGAGGATGATGACAATGATATAAGCATTAATCAAACAAAATCAAGGATAAATATTAAAGACTTTAAATTTATACAGAGTTTAAAAATATCCAAATTGTCAACATGATACTGCTTTGTGGAGTAAAATTCAAGAATAATATTCATGTATCAAAAATAATTTGGTCAGAAAAGAAATATATTTTTTGGGTGAATAGTACCCCGTGAATAGTACCCTCTGAATAGTACTTCAGGAATAGTACCCCATGAATAGTACTTCATGAATATTATCCCGTGAATAGTACTTCATGAATAGTATTTTGTAAATAGTACTTTGTGAATAGTACCCCCGAGTGAATAATACCCGAGTGAATAGTACCTCGTAAATAATACTCCGAATGAATAGTACCCCGTAAATAATACCCAGAGTGAATAGTACACGAGTGAATAGTAAGAAATAATAACCCTTACGAATAAGAAATAAATAACATCCCTTACGAATATTGAACGAAAATAATATTTCTTACGAATATTAAACAAAGACAATGAATATTGAACAAAAATGATATTCCTTACGAATATTGAACGAAAATGATATTCATACGAATACGAAAAATAATATCTCTTCAGAATATGAAATAAATAATACCCCTTACGACTGTTGAATAAAAATAATATTCCTACGAATACGAAAACTAATATCTCTTCAGAATATGAAATAAATAATACCCCTTACGACTGTTGAATGAAAATAATATTCCTACGAATATTGAACGATTCTTTACGAATATTAAACGAAAATAATATTCATACGAATACGAAAAATAATATCTCTTCAGAATATGAAATAAATAATACCCCTTACCTCAGAAGAAGACTGAAATAGTGAAGTAGCAGACTTCTCTTCTTCTTTCTCTCTATAACTTCACTCTTTATAGCTTCTCTCTATAGTTTCTCTCTCTATAATTGCTCTTGTGAGTCTTAGTGAATTGGTGAGAATGAAGGAAGAATGAGCTTCTATTTATAGGAAAATATAATTTCGATAATTGCACATTTTGGGGGTCGAAATATTACAATATAATACCTTCATCTTTTCCTTCATTTTTAATTTAGCCCTGCAAGTATTATCAAACTTGCACCACTTCCCCTAATAGTACATCATGTGAATCAGTAGTACACTCATGTGACTCAATAGTTCTATCCATGTGAAATAAATAATTACAGTATAGTACCTTCATCTATACTTCTATTTTTAATTTAGTCATGCTAGTATTATCAATCTGGCACCACCTCCCCTAATAGTACATGCATGTGAATCAATAGTACACAAATGTGAACAAATAGTTATAAGCATGTGAATTAATAGTAATTAATTGCTCATTTATCCGATTAATTACCCGATTGGTCAATTTAACCTCCAAAAATCAATTATTATCAAAATAATTGTCGATTTCTACCAACACTAATAATCCCAACACAATAAAAATATTTTTATCAACAATTTTATTTTTGAAATTTTAAAGTTTGACTTTTTCGGAAAAAGTCAACTATTACTTTTTAACCAAAAAGTCAACCCCGGTAAATTTTGTGTTTATAGTCTGTTTTTACTAATTTCATCGTTTCGGACTCAAATATCACGTTCGCGTCTCCAAATTCAACTCCGAACTCAAATTTTATTTTTAATAACATTCATCATTAATATTATAACTCACAATATTAACAACTAGATTGTTCCTAGGAAAGAGAGGGCTTTCCGATAAGGATTTCTCCCTATTAGCGCGCAATTAGATGACCTAACCTCTCCTTGACAGAACTTTTAGACATTGTCAATATTGCAAATAATAATATGAATAACTGTGTCATCTCAATTATTGATTTAATAATATAAAATATTGTGACAATAATTGAATAAAACTGAGTGCCTTCTCACGTAAGCATCAATAATCAAAGATACTGTACAATATTGTGTGCTACTATGCAACCACGCGTATTACTATACTTTTATCATCGATTATTTTATGACAACTTGTTTACTTTGAAATTTTTTTACATATCACCCTTAACTTTAACCTTTTATCAATTTAACCATTTACTAAATAGAATATTTATAAGAAAAATGAATACTTTCATTTCATAAAATTCGGGGTCTCACAATCTCCCCTCCTTATGAAATTTTGCCCTCGAAATTTACGTACCTAGTAGTTCGAAGAGATGAGAATAAATTGCTTTCTTTTTGGACTGTACCTTCCCGGTTATTTTCTCTCTATCATGATTTTCCCATTTCTCATCTCCTGTATTTCAGATATCATTCTAGAATATAGTTTCACAATAAGGGTTAATTAACATCCCACATATTATCCCTATATTCTAACCGACCAATTAAATAACAAATAAACTTAGGTAGGTCATACTAGCGAAGGAATTATCCGTCTCTCCCCTCCTAGTTCTAGTCTCAAATCTCAGCCAGGGATCATATCCCTAAGCTTTGATACCAACTGTTACGCCCCCAAAACGGGTATACATCAGCCATCTTGGGTCGCCAAATACATGGTACATAATACAACTATAAACTTCTTTTATATAACTGTTGTGTAAAATACGACAAAACACAGCTGAGAGTTTAAACAAGAATATTGTCTTCTAGACAATATCCACACTCAATGGAGTCCTCATTATAATTATTATCACACTATTTTATAAAAATAGTGAGGACTACTATAGCCACCATCTCGGACCTCACTCCATTCCCCGACTAGTCCCAGCTATATTCTCATTTCCTGAAGAGAACAGTGGAAGAAAAGGGTGAGCTCAACTAGCCCAGTAAGAAATATTATGATTAAGATAATGCAGAATAAATTATCCTTAGCCTTCAACGGTATAACAACTGATAAAATACAATAAACAATAAGTTTTAGATCAACAACTACAGCGGAATAAGAAATCCATTAAAAGAGTCAAGTAGAGCATGATATATACTATCTTCTATGATTTAAAAGTTTATCATCAATTTTATCCCTGTAAAACCCATTAACAGTTCTTTATTATACCCAAGATAAAGAGAACTTTCATCACCTATCTTCACCTGAACCACCAAAGATCTTAGTTAAATTCACAATTCATGTTTATAATAATGTGAATCAACAGTTCCTCCTTGCCACAAAGGCTTAATAGAACGTTTACTCAAAATCCTTACCCCAAAGGCTAAAGATATTCAAATGTAATAACAATAATCATACCAATCAGTTGTCTACCTTTGCACTACGGGCCAAAGATATTTAACTATAAAACCAATGGTCATGATCATACCAATCAATTATCTGTCAGTGCACTATGGCCAAAGACATTCAACTGTTAACTAATGGTCATGATCCTGCCAATCACATCATTGAATTATCCCTGCACTACGGCCTAGGATATTCGTTACTATCACCAGTGGTCATGATCATGTCATACACCTGTCCATCTTTGCACTACGGGCCAAAGCTATCAATCAACAGTTCGTCTTTGCATGTAAACCAAAGATATACAACTGTAAAACAAATAATCAACAGTCCATCTTTGCACGTAAGCCAAAGATATGCAACTATAAAACCAATAATCAACAGTTCGTCTTTGCACGTAAGCCAAAGATGAGTTCCATCAAAATAAAAGCATGAGGATGATGACAATGATATAAGCATTAATCAAACAAAATCAAGGATAAATATTAAAGACTTTAAATTTATACAGAGTTTAAAAATATCCAAATTGTCAACATGATACTGCTTTGTGGAGTAAAATTCAAGAATAATATTCATGTATCAAAAATAATTTGGTCAGAAAAGAAATATATTTTTTGGGTGAATAGTACCCCGTGAATAGTACCCTCTGAATAGTACTTCAGGAATAGTACTTCGAGAATAGTACCCCATGAATAGTACTTCGTGAATAGTACCCCATGAATAGTACTTTATGAATAGTACTTCGTGAATAGTACCCCCGAGTGAATAATACCCGAGTGAATAGTACCCCGTAAATAATACTCCGAATGAATAGTACCCCATAAATAATACCCATAGTGAATAGTATGCGAGTGAATAGTAAGAAATAATAACACTTACGAATAAGAAATAAATAATATCCCTTACGAATATTGAACGGAAAAAATATTCCTTACAAATATTAAACAGAGACAGTGAATATTGAACAAAAATGATACTCCTTTCGAATATTGAACGAAAATGATATTTATACGAATATGAAAAATAATATCTCTTCAGAATATGAAATAAATAATACCCCTTACGACTGTTGAACAAAAATAATATTCCTACGAATACGAAAAATAATATCTCTTCAGAATATGAAATAAATAATACCCCTTACGACTGTTAAACGAAAATAATATTCCTACGAATATTGAACGAAGATGATATTATTTACGAATATTGAACGAAAATAATATTCATACGAATACGAAAAATAATATCTCTTTAGAATATGAAATAAATAATACCCCATACCTCAGAAGAAGACTGGAATAGTGAAGTAGCAGACTTCTCTTCTTCTTTCTCTCTATAGCTTCTCTCTCTATAATTGCTTTTGTGAGTCTTAGTGAATTAGTGAGAATGAAGAAAGAATGAGCTTCTATTTTTAGGAAAATATAGTTTCGATAACTGATAAGAAAAATAATATCTCTTCAGAATATGAAATATATAATACCCCTTACCTCAGAAGAAGACTGGAATAGTGAAGTAGCAGACTTCTCTTCTTCTTTCTCTCTATAGCTTCTCTCTCTATAATTGCTCTTATGAGTCTTAGTGAATTGGTGAGAATGAAGGTAGAATGAGCTTCTATTTATAGAAAAATATAGTTTCGATAATTGCACATTTTGGGGGTCGAAATATTACAGTATAATACCTTCATCTTTTCCTTCATTTTTAATTTAGTCCTGCAAGTATTATCAAACTTGCACCACCTCCCCTAATAGTACATCATGTGAATCAATAGTACAATTATGTAACTTAATAGTTCTATACATGTGAAATAAATAATTATAGTATAGTACTTTCATCGGTACCTCTATTTTTAATTTAGTCATGCAAGTATTATCAATATTGCACCGCCTCCCCTAATAATACATGCATATGAATCAATAGTACACACATGTGAACAAATAGTTATAAGCATATAAATTAATAGCAATTAATTTCTCATTTATCCGATTAATTACCCGATTGGTCAATTTAACCTCCAGAAATCAATTATTATCGAAATAATTGTCAATTTCTACCAACACTAATAATCCCAACACAATGAAAATATTTTTATCAACAATTTTATTTTTAAAATTTCAAAGTTTGAATTTTTCCGAAAAAATCAACTGTTGACTTTTTGACAACTTGTTTACTTTTATCACCGATTATTTTATGACAACTTGTTTACTTTGAAAATTTTTCACATATCACCCTTAACTTTAACCTTTTATCAATTTAACTATTTACTAAATAGAATAATTATAAGAAAAGTGAATACTTTCATTTCATAAAATTCGGGGTCTCACACTTTAATTATCAATCAATCAATTAGCAAAATTGGAGCCCTAATTTCAGAGAAGACATTGGAGCAGAGCAAGGAAGGTCAAGATTATGAAGATTGCATGTATGAATGAGGATAAGGGTGGTGTACTACTATTCTTAGTCTTTCAATTCAAATTTTATAATTGGGATGATGAATTCTTTACTTATTTCAGTTTTTTATATCTAAGATGAACTAAATTCTTTATTAGGCCTGCAATGGATCTTTAGTGTTGAACAATGATTGTCATGCCTTAATTTCAGTTTAATAATACGATCAATTCAATTTATCTATTCTGATTTGTACTCATCAATTCTGTGTGAATTTGTATTGACTCGAGAGATGATGTATGAATCTAGACCTAATTACAATAGCATGTGTTCTTGATTGCACTTTGATGGAATCTTGATGAATGTTTAGGATAGAGATATACCTAACA
The DNA here is from genome assembly GCA_020205605.1 of Panax ginseng. Classification (NCBI taxonomy): domain Eukaryota; kingdom Viridiplantae; phylum Streptophyta; class Magnoliopsida; order Apiales; family Araliaceae; genus Panax; species Panax ginseng. The sequence continues at coordinate 105,848,527 of CM035128.1, read as the reverse complement.
TCGCATGTAATCGATAAAGAACTTGGAATTCAAACCTTATTTGATTTTAATTCACATAGAGATATAGTGAATTAGTTAATTAAGGTGTTTGGCTTAATTCTACCAATTTGTGGATTTAAGTTAATATGGTGTTAGTGCATCGAGAGATGGCTAATTCTATTTGAGTGTTCTTGATTAATAAACTGGGATAGTAAATTAAACTGAAAACGGTGTGATAATCATAGTGAAACTTAAAGTGAAATTGTAAGCCTAATTCTCCATTATCTGCTTGAAATTACGGTTAATAATTTGTGTTGATTTGTTTTGATTTTTAGCTTACTAGTTTTTATTAATTATAATCATTAATTTGAATAGTTTAATAAAATTGAAATAATATAAAATTGGTAATTGTTAGATTAAATTTCATACTAGTCTCTATGGGAATGATACTCTATTCATCATTATATTACTTGTTGACCACGTACACTTACGTGTAGAGCGTATCTAGAATTTACCCAACAGAAATTATGGCGAAAATTTCAGTAAAAGACGTTAACTATTGAAATCGTAGTTTACTATGATTTTCGGACGAAAATGGAACGAAAGTAATGAACCTGAAGAATTAGGGCTTCATTAGAATATTGAAGAACATCGAGTTTATGAGTCGTAGACTCAAAAATGGACGTATTCGGACATCGAATGAACGAATTACAAACGAACGAAGAAAAAACGCTAAAGAACAAAGAATGAATGAACAATGAAATTTGAACCAAGTAAAAGCCTCGTTAACGGATCCAGAAAAATATTTTGTTCAGAGAAAATTGTAGTATGAAAGATAAGTAAGAACATGGCTTTGGAACGAACCCATTCCGAGTCATAACGAACAAATTATGAGTTCGGGAAGTAAACGTTTTGAAAAATTAAACACTTAAAAAAAATTCAAAGAATCTAGGCTGGCGTCGCAGCGCCTGAGTGGAGGATGTTCTGCTAATTCGTGACGTAGCGCCACTATTATAAGGGAACATGGTGTTGTCGCGCGGGTACAAGACTTTTGATAGTGAAGAGCTTTTATGAACATAAAATGTAGGAATTGATTAAGGAACAATTATGAACCTTAATTAAACATAAAGTGACATTTTAAAGGATGATTAAAACCTTAAGTTTAACAATCAAATGTTAATTAAAAGGTTATAAAATATGAACGCAAAGTACATAGACGATGTTCATGGATCGTATTCGTGTTAAACGGACTACATAGATTGTAATCACTCCAACGTTGAAAAGATGATAACTTATAACATTTGAATGTTATAAAGTTGTAATGAGTAATAAGGGATAATACACTTTTTGGTCACTATACTAGGGTCTGATTTTCATTGTGGTTACCGAAACTTTTTTTGTTACAATCGAATAACTGTACTCTAAAAAATTATAAAATGGTCATTATTTTTAATTTTCGTCCGAAAAAATAGACGGAATGCTGACTGTGCATATTGACCCGTTATTTTTACTGACATGGCCCGTTATTTGCTGACGTGGAGGGCAGAAGGCTTGCCTTAAAATTTTCCTTAAAAAACATGTTGCTAACAAGTGTTGAACTCCAGATCTCCCCAAACTAGAAACCTTATATTCCAACAAAAGTCACCGAACCAACTATCTTTCATCCTAAAATTAATGTAACACTAATATTTAAACCACCTAGCATCGTTTCTATGCATGTGAAGATGAGATAATAATAATTGTAATAATTATAATAATAATAATTGTAATAATTATTATTGTAATAATAATAATAAATTTTAAATAATTAAAATTTTAAATAATAAAAATTATTGTAATAATAATTATTATTTTAATAATTAAAATAATAATAATAATTAGTTCCAATATAATTAATTCTAAAGCATGAATTCAGCTTGCATCTTCAGTTCTTCACTATATCTTCTAAAACTTCTCACTTACTGTTTCTTAATTTTTTTTAAAACTTTCTCACTCTAAAAAATCTAACTCTCTCTCCAAAAAAGTTATATTTCTCTCTCTATAAACTTTCACTTTCTCTGCCTATTAATATCTCACTTTATTCATTTTCTCTCACTAAAATCAATGGAGTATTTATTCATAGAGCAGGGCATATATTTAGGCTTCACCCCTAGTTGTTTGAATGTTGCAGTTAGCCTAGCAGACCTTGAGTGGGACTTTTTTTTTTTTTTTTTTTTTTTTTTTCTTGATGTACAGAGGTAGCATAATTTTATGGATCCAAGCATTAGCTTTTCAATGATCAGTACTACACGCACACACACGCACACACGTATAATAATTATTATTATTACAATAATTATTATTATTTAAAATTTTAATTATTATTATTATAATTATTTAAAATTTATTATTATTATTATTACAATAATAATAATAATAATAATAATAATAATAATAATTAAAATAACAGTAACGTGGCCTTGTTTCCAAATGTAACCTTTAAGTATAATAATTATTATTAAAATAATAATAATAATTATTAAAATATTTATTATTATTACAATAATTATTATTATTAGTGGTATAAATATTAATGTTATATAAATTTTAGTATGATAGTTAATTGGTCTAGTTGATTTTATTGGAAAATAAGATTTCTAGTTTGGGGAGGTCCTTCTGCCCTCCACCGGAAATCGAACATAGTACAGTGACTATATTATCCCTGAGTAATAAATAACTTAACGGATCTTATTAATTTAGCAATGAGCTGATAAGATGTTTCTCTCTCCTCATTTTTCGCTCCTCTCTATCTTTTCCCCTGATTGATTTCTAGATCTGGCTCGTTCCCTCTTGAATCTTCCTTCCTCCCCTTCTGATCTGGTTTTCTTGATTTTCTTGGTTGTTCTCTCTTTCTCCTCCTTTTGGTCTGTTCCTTCCTCGGTCTCCTATGGTTAGCCATTCCCATATTTCGGCTGGCAACTCCATCAGTAGCCTATCTAAGGATTTGTTTACTAAGTATGGGGTCTCGAACCCGAACTCCCCTCATATGATCAAATCCAAGCCTATTTCGTTAGCTATTTTGGTTGACTCTGACGAATCCTCAGTCAATGGTGGCTCTAATTGATGAGGACATGACATGCGTGGATTCAAACAAGATTAAAGAGACGTGAGGATCAAGCAAAAGCTAGAAACAAACAATGAGGTTAAATGCAAGGTCTCAAATGGATTGATCCAAGACGCTTTGAATTTAACAAAAAAAATTCAAAGAGGAGGCCAACGAGCATGAGACATAAATTTGGGTCAATTTAATATAAGTCCAATTCTAATCATCTTAGCAAAGCCAACATATTTTGCATACAAAAGAGTATTATGTTATTTTGCAAAGTGGGCCTTCTAAAATAAATATCCAGCAAGCAAAAGAAAGCAAAACACTCAAATTCATATTAAATTCATGATGCCATGCACGGATTCTCAAATTAAGGTCCAATAAGTGATCTGGTTGCATGTTCAACATATTTTTTTTTGTGGGCCACATTTTATATATCAACAAACATAAAACTGGAACATGTAAAGTCCTAGCAGTAATGGATTCTTGGCTTGCAAGGGAATTTTGGTATTAATCAATTTAAGGTTCAGTAAATGATCAACTTCACGCGGCAAGTTATCAACTTAATCACGCGGTAAAGGAAATCCCACGCGGCGAATGATTTTATTTTTTTATTTGGATTCTTAATTTTAAATTCTATTATAATTAGGATTTCTTTTTAATTAGAATTTCTTTTCCAAACTGACTTCTATTTCCTTATAGAAATTAGGGTTATAGTTTAAAAATTTCTATTAGGATTTAGATTGTTTTGAGTAGTATAAATAGAGGTTCAAGTTGATGTAATAAAACACATTATTCATTATTCAATATATTTGTGAGGTTATTCTCTTCTTTTGGTTCTTTGAAGAATTCCTAAGTACTTTTCTTAGTTATTTCTTTGAGATTCAATTTGACTTATCATACTACAATTCATATTTGTGTGTATGCCTTTCACCGCATCAATCGTCGATTGTCTGCTAGATTACCGCTTCAATATAAGCGAGGGGTCAAGGTGTCATTGGTGTCCATTCAACGCAGATTCCGAACGCGAGCAATTGTACCAAGATTACCGCTCACATATAGATTTAGGGGTTAAGGTGTTGCAAGCAATTCACCCAACAACCGTGCTAGAAACGATCGAGTGACGACCACCTCACAAGCTGGCGTTAAAGTGGAGTCTATCATTTGGTATCAAAGATAAGCCTTTCTAGTAAGTTACTTATCTTTAATTTTCTGTCGAAATATATATTGTAAAAAAAAAGCAAAAAAAAAAGAGAGCAAAAATAAAAAATCATATTCTATTTTCATTGTGCTAACCAAACTTGTAGCACACCATTAAATCATCAAATTCCAACGAAGATTTCATACTATTCCATCATCATCAATTCTGAAATGGAGCTACAATTTACAAATCTGAAGCATACAAGAGGAGTACAAGGCAATCGATCGGTGATTTTGTGATATTCTGATAGTTACATCATCTATATTTTTGTTTCGTGATAAGTAATTTTGAATTGATTAGTAAAACCAAGAATTTTGCTAGGGAATTCAATAATAACCTATTAGAGAGAATATTTGAGGTAAAAGGCTTAGTGGTGAGATTAATCGAGGGTAAAAGCCAATTTATTGAGAGTATACATGAGTGAACCATTGATTCGAGCGAAACACGTAAGGGAGTGGTGAGGAAACTATTTTCTACTAACCCTTATTTTGTAGGAAATATGTCTAACTCGAAGGATAAAGGAACTTATGAGGAACAACCCTCAACAACTGAATTGAAATTCCAGATGGAGGTCATGCATAAAGAATGAGATCGAAGATTGAGAAAGACTATGGAGAAAATGCAAGAATAATTAGAAGAGATGAGGGTGTCTATGGCTGAGCTATCCCAAAACACTCATGGGATGCAAAACAAGACGGGGACACAACAAATTGATGCAAGAAAGGAAGACCCTTACGGTGAGGACAGTAGTACAACGGAAGATCGTGAATCTAATTTTCGACATCAAAGACACGAAGGTGCTAGGGAAAGAAGAGGTCAGGACAGAGAAGATGGAAATTTGGATAGCATAAAAATGAAGATTCCAGCTTTCCAAGGCATGGGTGATCCTGAGGCTTATTTAGATTTTGGGTAACTAAGATGGAGTGAATCTTTGACTGTCACAACTATTTCGACCTTAAGAAAGTTAAACTGGCCGTTACGGAGTTTTTTGGATATTCATTGATATTATTGGATTGGTTGACAACTAATCGGAGAAGGTGTGAAGAGTGGTCGATTACAACTTGGGTGGAGATGAAAGCTATCATGAAAAAGAGGTTTGTACCAGCATACTATCAACGGGACATCATTCGTAGTTTACAAACTCTTAAATAGGGAAGTCGGAGTGTGGAAGAATATTACAGGGAGATGGAGATGTTGAAGGATCGGGCTAACTTGATTGAGGACAATGAAACATCGATGGCAAGGATCGACTAGCCGAGAGATATAAGGTAAAACTGAACAACCTTTTTTTGGGCGTACTTGGGATATTGTATGCTTCAAGTGTCAAGGCAGGGGACATATTTCTAGCCAATGTCCAAATTAGAGAAAAATGTTGTTGCTTGACAATGAAGATGTGGAGACCGAGGGGGAAGATAACGACACCGATTCTATGCCACCATTAGAGGAGATAGGTGAGGATGCGATACATGGTGAAATTTTGGTTACAAGAAGAGCACTTAGTATGCAAGTTAAGGAGGAGAGCAGTGAACAACGGGAAAATCTATTCCATACTCGATGTCTTGTGAATGGGAAAATATGTTGTGTAGTCATAGATGGAGGCAACTATACAAATGTGGTAAGCACTACGACGGTGAAGAAATTGGGGTTACCTACTACCAAACATCCGCAACCGTATCGTTTGCAGTGGCTCAATGATAATGCAGACATTAAAGTAACCAAACAGGTGTTAGTTCCATTTGCTATTGGTCGGTATATTGATGAGGTATTGTGTGATGTGGTGCCCATGTAGGCAGGACATATATTGTTGGGTAGACCATGGTAGTTTGATAGGAGGGTTCAACATGATGAGTTTACCAATGTATATTCATTTGTTCATGATAAGAAGAAGATCTCTTTGCGTCCTTTGTCACCACAACAAGTACATGAAGATCAAATTCATTTGCAAAAAGATTATGTACAAAGAAAAGAGAGTGAAGAAAAGAAAAATCAAGAAGAAAAAAAGAGAGAAAAAGAAAGAGAGAAAAACAAATATACTGGCAAAAAAGAGTGATGTGAGAAGAGCTTTGATTTCTAAACAGCCTATGATTTTACTTCGGTATAAAGAGGCGCTTTTGAATACTAACGCTAATGATTCTTTGCCTAGTGTTGTTTCATCTCTCTTATAGGAATTCAAAGATGTATTTCCCGAGGAGCTTCCTCATGGACTACCACCTATTCGGGGAATTGAGCATCAAATTTATATTGTTCCCGGTGCGACGATTCCAAACCGTCCAGCTTATCGGAGTAATCTCGAGGAGATGAAGGATTTACAAAGACAAGTTGACGAGCTGATGGGGAAAGGATTCGTGAGAGAAAGTATGAGCCCGTGTGCAGTTCCGGTGATTCTAGTGCCGAAAAAGGATGGAAAATGGAGGATGTGCATTGATTGTCGAGCGATAAATAACATTACGGTAAAATATCGACATCCCATTCCTCGTTTAGATGACATGTTAGATGAATTACATGGATCTTGCATATTTTCAAAAATTGATTTAAAAAGTGGTTATCATCAAATTAGAATGCAAGAGGGTGATGAATGGAAAACAAATATTTAAAACTAAATATGGTCTTTATGAGTGGTTGGTATTACCTTTTGGGTTAACTAATGCACCCAACACTTTCATGAGATTAATGAACCATGTTTTGCGTCCATTCATTGGAAAATTTGTTGTAGTTTATTTTGATGATATTTTGATTTATAGCAAAAACTTGGAAGATCATGCATTGCATTTAAAATCTGTTTTAGATGTACTTAGGAAAGAAAAGTTATTTGCTAACATGGAAAAATGCACGTTTTGTTTGGATAGAAGTTTTTCTTGGCTTTGTAGTGAGTTCACAGGGAGTCCAAGTTGATGAGGAGAAAATACGTATGATCCGGGATTGGCCGAGTCCAACCAATGTGAGTCAAGTGCGAAGCTTTCATGGACTCGCGAGTTTCTACTGACATTTTATTTGGAATTTCAGTGAGATTACAACACCATTGACCGAGGTCATCAAGAAAAGTGTGGGCTTTAAGTGGGGTGATGAATAGGAAAAAGCATTTAATTTGATTAAGGATAAATTGACAAATGCTCCTTTACTTATTTTGCCTAACTTTGCTAAAACTTTTGAGATTGAGTGTGATGCTTCAGGTTTAGGGATTGGAGTTGTGTTGATGAAAGAAGGGAAACCAGTGGCGTATTTTAGCGAAAAGTTGAGTGGGGCAGCTTTTAACTATCCTACATACGACAAAGAGATGTACGCTTTGGTTAGAGCTTTGGAGACATGGAAACATTACTTGTGGCCTAAGGAGTTTGTGATCCACACCAATCATGAATTATTGAAATATTTGAAGGGTCAGCACAAGTTAAACAAAAGGCTTGCATGATTTATGGAATTTATCGAGACATTTCCATATGTTATTTGATATAAGCCAGGTAAAGAGAATGTCGTTGCAGATGCTTTGTCTCGCAGGTATGTTTTGTTAAACACTCTTGATACAAAATTGCTTGGGTTTGAATGAATTAAAGAGTTATATGATAATGACCTTGATTTCGATGAAGAGTTTAAAACTTGCGAAAAGAATGTTGTGGGTAAATACTTTAGAATTGATGGATTCTTGTTTCGTGAAAATAAACTATGTATTCCTGCATGTTCTTTGCGTGAGTTATTGGTTAGGGAATCACATGGGGGTGGTTTAATGAGACATTTTGGTGTTGATAAAACTTTTGCTATTTTAAAAGAAAATTTTTATTGGCATCATATGAAACGAGATGTAGAAAGAATATGTGATAGATGTATTACTTGTCGCCAAGCTAAATCTTGTGTTCAACCCCATGGATTGTATACACCATTGTCTATTCCTAATGAACCTTGGATTGATTTGTCTATGGACTTTGTGTTGGGTTTACCTAGGTCTAAGCATGGCCATGATTCGATATTTGTGGTAGTGGATAGATTTTCAAAAATGGCACATTTTATTCCATGTCATAAAACTGATGATGCATCTCATGTTGCTGATTTGTTTTTAGGGAGATTGTGCGTTTGCATGGTATACCTAAAACTATTATTTCTGATCGAGATACAAAGTTCTTAAGTTACTTTTGGAAGACCTTGTGGTGTAAATTGGGTACTAAACTGTTATTTTCTACTACTTGTCATCCACAAACTGACGGTCAAACTGAAGTAGTAAATAGGACTTTGTCAGCATTGTTACGGGCTATCATTAAAAAGAATATCAAGCATTGGGAAGAATGTTTACCATATGTTGAGTTTGCATATAACCGTTCTGTTCATTCTGCTACTAATTTTTCTCTATTTGAAATTATATATGGTTTTAATCCTTTGACACCATTGGATTTATCACCATTACCTGTTTTTGAAAATACTAACATGGATGGAAAGAAAAAGGCTGATCTTGTTAAACAGATTCATGAAAAAGCCAGACTAAACATTGAACGGAGACGGAATAGTACATTAAGCACGCGAATAAGGGACGACATCAAGTGATCTTTGAACCCGGAGATTGGGTGTGGTTACATATACGGAAAGAAAGATTCCCAGTTCAAAGACGTTCGAAATTGCTTCCGAGGGGAGATGGTCCATTTCAAGTTCTCGAGCGTATCAATTACAATGCCTATAAATTGGATTTTCCAGGTGAGTATAATGTTAGTGCCACATTTAACGTTACTGATCTAAGTCCGTTTGATGTAGGTGACGATTTGAGGATAAATTCTTTTCAAGAGGAAAGGAATGATGAGGTCATGGCATGCGTGGATTCAAACAAGACTAAAGGGACGTGGGGATCAAGCAAGGCTAGAACAAAGAGGTTTAAACAAGGTCTCAATGGATTGATCCAAGATGCTTGGGCTGAAGCTAACACAAGAAAATCCAAAGAGGAGGCTAATGATCATTAGACACAAATTTGGGTCAATTTAATATAAACTCAATTCTAATCGTCTTAGCAAAGCCAACAAATTTTGTATACAAAAGAGTATTATGTTATTTTGCAAAGTGGGCCTTCTAAAATAAGTATCTAGCAAGCAAAACACTTAAATTCATATTAAATTCATGATGTCATGCACAGATTCTCAAATTAAGGTCCAATAAGTGATCTGGTTGCATGTTCAACATATTTCTTTTTGTGGGCCACATTTTACATATCAACAAACATAAAGCTGGAGCATGTAAAGTCCTAGCAGTACAATGATTATGACGCCCCCAAATCCAGGTTCTCTAACCTCAGATTCGGTGCTCACGATCTATCATCATCATAAGCATTCTATAACTATTACGGAATAATAAACATACATTGTTCATTATAATAAAGGTTCATAACATGGTCCCAAGGTCTTCTCAACCTTAACTTAAACACACCATTCATATTACAAAAAGTTTACATAAGAAATCCCATCAGATATTAATAATTAACATTCACTCTAAACTATTCCTGGATCTTGCCCTTGCCTTTGTCCTTCGTATTGGATCCTTCAGGCTTAACTGAAATAAATGTCATGATATAGCAAGGGTAAGCAACTAATTTTCTTAGTAAGTTTATATATAAGGGAGATATATCATGACTAGAAAGAAGTTTTGCTTTCAATATTCAACAATAGTATAAGATTGTGAAGGAACATGAATTAATAATCAACAATTGAATATTCAAATAATTGAATAACGTGTACTAAGTGGTTTTGAAATAACCATGAACATTTACCAAGGTTCTCAGTCATTTAAACTGGACCTCTTAATAAGTTTTGGTATTCAAGGGGATCAGCCTTTCATACCCCATGATTTATGCATAAAAACTTAATAATCCGGCATCGATATCATGCCTTAATCAAATTCGTCATTTTCTTAGTCAAGAGTTCTTATCATAACAATTTAATAAGAACATCTTGTTAAAACACATTTGATTTAACAAATTTAAACATGCTTGATTTAGCTGATACAATTAGCATAGATCTATCTCATAAACAGTTCATGAATGAAAGAACTTTAATTTAATTCACAGTTCAATAATAATAGAACATGAATTCAATTGCACAAAGTGCGAATTTCAATAATCATTATAGATGCGAATAATCATCAATAATTATTCACTAACATGCTTTGAAAATAATAACTCGAGTTTGAGTTAGGAAACTTGTCTCGTTTGTAGTCTACGGCTACGCAATTAAATTATAACCGCTAGACAGTTTAATTATTTTTCGTTGAGAGACCTATAGTTAATCTTTCAATTAGTCATAGCGTAACATTAGATTATGCAATCACATAGATATTATATATTACATTTAGTTCTTAGAAATATTATCCTACCTCGATAATGATACTATTAAATAACAAATACCTTTAATTCACTTAATATTATTAATCTTGATAATATTTAATTCACCTCTTAGTATTATTAGTTCACTAATAATACTTTTATTCGCTTACTAATATTATTAACATCTTAATAATATTTTAGTACATTACTAACATTATTAATCCCTTAATAATATTTTAATCATGCATTAATATTCTTACTTTAATAATATCTTACTTATGCTTTAGTATCATTAATCAATAATAATACTTTTATTCATTTACCAATAGAATTAATATTTTATTCATTTACTAATATTATTAATCATTTAATAATATTTTATTCCTTTACTAATGTTATTACATTAATAACATTTTATTTAATCTCAAATATTATTATTTACTTAATAATATTTTAATCATCCAATAATACTTTAATTTAATATTATTAATCTTTTAATAATATTTAAATCTAAGATTAATATTTTAATCTAATATTATTAATCATTTAATAATCTTTGTAATCATTTATTAACGCATAAATCAAATATTATTAACCATTAAATAATATTTTAATGAAGTTTTAATCTTAATATTTTTATTTACTTAACAATATCATATTCTAATATTATTAATATCATAATAACATTTTAATAATTTGTTAGATTAATAAACAATTTATTCTAATTGTTCACTCTTTATAAAACCTCTTATTTAATATCTATAAAAAGGTCATAAATAATATTTCTTATTATAAATTACCAAAATGACCTAAGATAGTCATAATATTATATATTAGGAGTATTCAAGCATTAAAATCACATTTTTCTTATTTAAGACATCATTTAACTATTTATTTCCTTTTATTCATAACTTCATCATTTTTAGGAAAAATAGCAAACTGATTCTAAATATTCTTCTTTTCTGGATTTGGATAGTATATGACCTAACAATGATCCCCAAATTTTTCTAGAATTTTAGAAAATGATTTACTAATTTTAAAGTGCCCAAACATGACTCGGATCTTGTTTCATTTTTCATAAATCGAGTTTTGCTCAGAAAAATTTGAAATTTTCAGGGTATACTCTCATAACATATATAAACCTACGAAAAATTTTGGATTTTTCCCTTGTATACACTGTGAGATATTCGGGTGTTAATATTTAGGAGTCCTTTACGGAAACAGCCATTACGCACAACCTATAAATCGAAATGTGTCCGTTCTTTTTTTACACGTAGATAACTTCTCAAGGTACCTCTGTGATTTTTCCCAGATTTTTAAAAGACTTGCAACTTTCTGAAACAGTCCTAAGAAAAATGGGGACAGTAGCTTTTTAGGGTTTTAAAACCTTAATACTCTATGTGGACTGTTTTGGGGAAAACAGCCCCCATGACTTCAATACTTGCTAAATTTGTGTTTTACCACTTGGGTTTACTAGATAACTCATGTATCTAGCACCCCCCTTCGACGGATCACAAATCCAAGTTATAAAACTTGAGTTACACAAGATTTAGTGGAGAAAAACAAGAGTTTCACCCCTTGGAGAACATATGATCATTTCCTTCTTCTAAATCTATAGTCTAATACACAAGATACTTAGTCCTACACATGAGACATGTAGAACTAGGGTACTTTGAATATTAGACCATAACCCCATACATGTTGAGGTAAAAACCGAAAATAGAAGGAGAGTAAAAAAGAATGAAAGAGAACCTCACCTAGTTTTCTTTGCTATCCTTCTTGTTCTTCCAAATTAGGTTATGAATCTAGGATGCATGAACAATAACTCCTCTCCCTCACTAGAAAAACTGAACCCTCTCTCTCTTTTCTCTCTTTGTATGTTGCTAGCTTGGGAGAAAAATAGAAGAAGGAGAATAGGAGAAATGAAATGATCTAGCAAATGAATGTTGTGATTAAACTATTATCCCCCATACTTTTGTTGTCCCATGGATAAAAGGCTTCACCTTATCTCTTTCAATTAAGCCTAATTATGTGATTAAGGGTGCTAATTAAGCTTTCCACCAATGGGAGCATGACACACTTGTCCTTGTGTGTAAGACTTCTACTTATGGAACTTGATTAGCTTAACTTTGTTGCCTTAAAAGGCCTAATATGGCCGGTCACTATGCTCCATTATCTACTCCATTTTGCTTTTATTTTAATGCACCAATTTGATTAATCAAAAGTCTAAAATACCCTTAATCAAGTGGGCTAAGTATTGGTTTGCATTTTATTTCTTTTGGGCTTCTCCTTTAATTGTTTTGGGCCATGTAATAAACATAGTCTAACAATTTTAATATATGTTACCCAAATTGTTTATTTAGGGTTTCCATTCCCAATCTTATGAAATTTAATTACTTATACATGTGACTTTAGCTCATAACCTAATTAGGTTTACTAGAAATAGGTTTAAAATTATTAGTCACTTGAAATAACAAGATTATCCACTTAAGTTAGTATACATATTAAATACTAACATTTCCTTATTACCATAACCCTTAGGTTATTTAATTGTCTCACCTAATGAATAATTAGGTTACGAAGCTTTCATTTTTAATGAAATCTATAAATGTATATATCCATAACTATAGTATATATGTTTATTGATCCATGCACTACTTCACATATGTTTTCACATATTAAATCACTATATAACACAAGGTTTTAAATATCAATAATGTACATACATATATAGTGACTTAAAATTCACGGTTATTACATCATCCCCCCCTTATAAGAATTCCGTCCCTGGAATTACATATAGGGTTACTCAAAAAGATGTGGATAATTTTCCCTCATCTTTTCTTTGAGTTCCCACGTAGCTTCTTCAGCGTTGTGGTTCCTCCAAAGAAGTTTTACAGAATGTATAACCTTATTTCGCAATTTTTGCTCTTTTTTATCTAAAATTTCAACCGGAATTTCCTCGTACGACAAATCCTTTTCGACCTGAATTGGCTCGTACGATATCACGTGCTTGTAATCAGGCTTATATGGTCGTAACACTGACACATAAAACACATTATGAATATGTTCCAGTTCAGGAGGTAGAGCTACCTTGTACGCCACTTCGCCTATCTTCCTTAAGATCTCGAAGGGTCCAATAAATCTCAGACTCAGTTTACCATTCTTTCCAAACCTTATCTTCCCTTTCCAGGGAGATACTTTCAAAAATGCATAGCTTCCCACTTCAAAATCTCTCTTCTGGCGATGTAAGTCTGCATACTTTTTCTGGTGATCTTGAGCTGCTACTAGCCGGGCTCTTATCACCTTGATGATCTCTACAGTCTGCTGCACCAGTTCTGGTCCCAACAGTCGACGTTCACCCACTTCATCCCAGCATAAGGGCATTCTATATTTCCTCCCATACAGTGCTTCGTACGGCGGTATTCCGATGCTGGCGTGATAACTATTGTTGTATGCAAACTCTACTAATGGAAGATGATCCTCCCAGCTACCCTTGAAGTCCATCACACAAGCTCTGAGCATGTCTTCAAGAGTTTGAATTGTTCTCTCGCTTTGTCCATCGGTCTGTGGATGATACGCGGTGCTCATCCGTAGCTGCGTCCCCATTCTTTCTTGAAGACTCTTCCAGAAGTTTGACGTGAATCGCGGATCTCTATCTGATACAATAGATACTGGTACGCCATATGTGATGCCCCCAAAATAGGTATACATCACCCATCTTGAGTCGCCAAATACATGGTACAAAATTTAAATATAACATAATTATACAACAGTAGTGTGAAATACGACAAAACATAATCTAAGAGTTTTAATAAGAATATTGTCATCTAGACAATATCCACACTCAATGGAGTCCTCATTACATTTATTGTCACACTATTTAGCGAATAGTGAGGACTACTAATGCTATCATCTCGGACGCTCACTCCGTTCCACGACTAGTCCCGCCACGTTCTCATTTCACAAGAGAATAGTGAAAGAAAGGGTGAGTTCAACTAGCCCGATGAAATATTATGACTAAGATAATGCGAGAATAAATTATCATTAGTCTTGAAAATGTTAAACCGATAAAATACAATAGACATCAAGTTTAATCTGCAGCTTGAATAAGCAATCCATTAGAAGAGTCAAGTAGAGCATGATATCTACTATCTTCTATGATTTAAAATGTTTTCATCAATTTTTATCATTGAGACTCGACAATAAATAAACCACATTATCAAGTCATCCCCGCACTACGGGCCAAGGATATTCATTAAATCATCAATGGTCATGACTATACCGAATAATCCTCGGTCATAATCATACCAAAAACTCGTCCATCAATACACTACAAAGCTCTTGAGGACTTTTACCACATCATTTATAACATTACAGTCATGATTATCTTGAATAATCCTCGTCATAATCATACCAAGTCCATCTATGCATGTAAGCTAAAGATGACTTTCGTCACAATATAAGCATGAGGATGATGACAATGACATAATAATTCAATAAAACAAGTTCAAGAATAAATTTTAAAGATTTATAAGTTAATTTATCTTGAAATCAATTGCGTCCAAATTGTTAACATGATACTGCTTTGTGGAGTAAAATTCAAGAATGCTCAGAAGAATATTTCTATGAAAAGATACCGGATGAAGCGCAAATATCCAGGATATTCTACTAATTTCATGGAGTATATAAGCCAAAACTTTAACCAAATGAGTATCATAGAATATATGAAACTACAAATAGATTTTCATCAACCATGCGATAATCCACGTAGACAGATCATTTCCATATTTTAATTAGGAATGAATACGAAGGATCATTCACCATGCATGTGATAATCCACATAAACAGGTTATTCCAATAGAATAATAAAGAATGGAACTAGGTCATGCGTAATCAGCACATACATGATATTCCAATAGAATAATAAAGAATGGAATAATAAAAGAATTCACCATGCATGCGATAGACCGCGCAGACAGGTTATTGCAATAGAATAATAAATAATGGAACCAGGTCTAGTGTAATCCGCACAGACATGATATTCCAACAGAATAATAAAGAATGGAATAACAAAGAATTCACCATGCATGCGATAAACCGCACAGACAGGTTATTCCAACATAATAATAAAGAATGGAACTAGGTCTAGCATAATCCGCACAGACAAGATATTCCAATAGAATAATAAAGAATGGAATAACAGAAGAATTTTACCAAGTATGCGGTACTTCGCATAGACAGGTTATTCCAACATAATAATAAAGAATGGAATAACAGAAGAATTTCACCATGTATGCAGTACTTCGCATAGACATGTTATTCTAACATAATAATAAAGAATGTAATAACAGAAGAATTTCACCATGTATGCGGTACTTCGCATAGACATGTTATTCCAACATAATAATAAAGAATGGAATAACAGAAGCTCTCTTCATGAATACGAAAGAAATAATACCCCTTACCTTAGAAAGAAACTGGATACTGGATTAGAGAGGTAATAAACTTCTCTTCTTCTTTCTCTCTATAATAATTGCTCTATAGCTTTAGTGAATTGGTAAGAAATGAAGGAAGAATGAGCTTCTATTTATAGGAAAATATAGTTTCGATAATTGCACGTTTTGGGGCTCAAAATATTATAGTACAATACCTCTAACTTTTTTTCATTTTTAATTTAGTCCTGCAAGTATTATCAAACTTGCACCACCTTCCCTAATAGTAAATAATGTGAATCAATAGTTCAATCATGTGAATCAATAGTTATAATCATGTGAAAATACGAATTAGAGTATAATACCTCCATCTATACCTCTATTTTTAACTTAGTCACGTAAGTATTATCAATCTTGCACCAACTCCCCTAATAGTACATGAATGTGATTCAATAGTACACACATGTGAAGAAATATTTATATAAGCATGTGAATTAGTAGCAATTAATTGCTCATTTATCCGATTAATTATCCGATTTATCAATATAACCCCCAGACATCAATTATCATAGGAATAGATGTCGATTTCCACTAACACTAATAATCCTAACACAATGGAACTATCAAATTAATCTTTACTTAACACGAACTTATTCATCATTAATATTATAACTCACAATATTTAACAACCAGGTCGTTCCCAGGAAAGAGGGGGCTTTCTGATAAGGATTTCTCCTTATCAAGCGCCATGATTAGTTGACCAAACCTCTCCTTGATGTAACTTCTAGACATTGTAAATATTGCAATTTAATAATATGAATAACTTTGTCGTCTCAATTATTGATTTAATAATATAACATATTATGCAGATGATATTGTGACAATAATCGAATCAATAATATGAGAGATATATGTTGCAACAATTACGATGGCAATAATTGAGTATAAGCGAGTGACATCTCACGTAAGCATCAATAATCAATATCGTGTACTACTATGCAACCACGCCAGACATTCTTACTTTTTTACTACCGGGTAGTTCAACATTTTAATGGTAAAACTTCCGCTGTTATTTTTATAAAAAGATAATTCCGTCGTTTTCTAACTACGACAATACTTCCATTGTGGGGTCCACCAATTATTGTCTTGTCGTCATAATATTCCTGTTAAAACGAATATTCCCTGACCAATCGAATATTATATAACCACTTGCTTACTTTGTAAAAATTTGTAAATATTACCCACGACAATACTTCCATTGTGGGGTCCACCAATGATTATGTATCGTCAGATTTAATATTCTCTTAAAACAAATATTCCCCGACCAATCGAATATTATATAACCAGATCAAAAGTTATGGCCATTTTACCAGAGGATCTTTGTGATGAGAAATGAATCCGTAGGCTGAAGCTTTTCCTTAGTAAAACCCCACCTAGAAGTGCATACCAACCAGTACCCAAGAGAACCATAGCCCATTGGGGAGAAGTACAGCGTAAAAAAGGTGGTTTTTGGCCAAATTTGAGTCCAAGAAGGATTGTTTTGATCCAATTGACTCAAGGACTTCTAAGAGGACTTAAAGACATGTAAAAAGGCTTATAAAAGGAGGGGAATAACAAGGATTAGAGGAGAGATAGGGAGATTAGAGAGAAAATATGATTCTATTAGATTAGATTAGAGTAGATTAGATCAAAATACTAGTTCTAATTAGATTTGGAGATTGAAGCAACTTGGAGACCATTGAAGATTCAAAGTAGAGCAAGGAGGGAGCTTCAAATCTACAGACAATAGATTATATCTTCTCATCTTCTTCTATCTTTGTCTTTTAATGTGTATTCAATTGTGGATTCTTAGTTTTAATTCAATAATCATGAACTAATTCTTTGTTTGAGATTACAATGGATCTTATTGTGTAGTTTATTTTAATATGTTTCGTTATCAATTATTATATTCTATTGTGAGGATTGTCTATTATGATTTGGACTTAATTGTTTAATTGATTGGCCATCAATTACTGTGATAATCTATATGAACTCGAGAGATGAAGTATTGATTTAGATCTTATCATGATAACATATGTTTGTGATTTCTGCGTAGATGGAATTCATGATTCGTGTTTAGGATAGAGATATGCCTTTACGCTTTATGTAATCTTATAGAGAACTTGTGCTTTAAATCCTTTTTAATTGTAATTCACATAGAGATATAGTGGATTAGTTAATTAGGGTGTCTTGCTTAATTCTATCATCTGTGGATGCAAGTGAGTATGGGTATTATGCATCGAGAGGTAGTTTTATCTGCTTTAGTGTTCTTGATTAACAATTCAAGATAGAAAATAATTGATGAGAACTGTGTTAACTTAAATGAAGCAATAAGTGAAGTTGTGATCTTAAATCTTCATAATCTGATTTTTAATTAGTGGTAATTAGAATTAGTTTAGTTAAATATTTTAATTTATAACATTAAATTCATTCGTTTAAATACGAATGAGTTAGTTATATGTTAGTACTTGGTAATTCTTGTTAACTAATTCTCTGTGGGAACGATACTCAACTTATCACTTTATTACTTGTTGACCACGTATACTTGCATGTTGTGCGTAATTAAATTTTACCCAACAAGTTTTTGGCGCTGTTGCCGGGGAATTAGTTTAATATTTTTTACCAATATTAATTTCAATCAAATTAGTCTTAATTTAAACATTTTTATTTTTATTTTAATTCTCTTCCTATATTTTTCTCTTTTCAAGTACCATGGATGACTTTGCGTATCAATGACCATACACGAACATGACTCAACCAAGGGAAACAAGGATTGATGGACTTAATGCATTTTCCGCAATATCAGCACCGATTGAAGAACTTTCGAGGAGGTTGGTCGTTGTGGAAGCCCAACGTAATTGAAGGATAGCAGTTACTTGCAATTATTGTGCTGGTAATCATCCGAGTCATCAATGCACCGTTAGTTTTGGGCAAGGACAACATGGTGATGAATACCTCAACGATTATACATATGCTAATTATCATCAAGTTTGGGGGTATCACCCGGATTTGTTATGGAGCTATACTTATGAAGACCACTACTACGCTCCAAATCCAACATACACACCGGAATTTTCATGTCCACCTCCATTGCCACAAGAAGAAAAGCCAAATCCGAGGGATGTAACATTGAAGGTCATAGCAAACCAAGAGGAGAGGATGATGAGTCAAGAAATATCGAGCCACAATTTTCAGCACCAGATGGAACAACTCATCACCACTTCAACTCATGGTCCTCAATACATGGATTCCAAAACTGAGACAGATAATTCAAGGATGGAGGAATTATGGTCCAAGTTCGTAGCATCAAATGAGGAGAGGAAGATTAATCAAGAGAAGTTAATTCAGAATCTTCAGAATAAGCTGGATCAAATGTTTGAAGTCTTGAACAATCGCCCTCAAATAAATTGGTGCTATGACGAGGATTCCGAGATTGATGAAGTGCCCGAACTAAATATACAGCTGGATGAGCCACAAGACGTTGAAAAAGAGGAGACACGTGGAGATAATGATAACAAGGTTGGTGAAGAACTACTTGTGAGAACCAACGATGATGAGCCGATGTTATTTATGCCTCAAGTGCCTTCTCCACCACAGTTCAAGAATCCGGTTAGATTTGCAAAACCTTGTTCGATTGGTAGTCATGTCATCGACGAAGCTTTTTATGACATAAGAGCGAATACAATTTTGAATCCATGGTGGGACGAGAAAGAGAACATAGACGAAGAGCCCATTGTGTGTGACAAGCTTCCATGCCCCAAAGTGATCACATGCACAATGGCGAAAACACTTAGTTGTGGGATGTTCTTGATTGAGATCATACCAAAACAAAGAACGCTAGGTGACTTTAATGTAATGGCTATCACAAATGGGAACCTACCGAAAGCTACATTATTTTCGATGGATGGATGATTCCTCAACTTTCGAAGAGGAATTGGATAGCGTTGACCAGACAAAGTCAGGCTAAAAGACTATAAATCAAGCGCTGACTGGGAGGTAACCCAGGAATTTTTATATTTATATGCTTTACTAGTTAATTTAGTAGATAGGAATTAATTTGCTTATTAAGTTCTCTTATAATCTAATCCATGTTGTCTCTCTTCGTTGCAGGTATTGGAGGTTCAATGGATAGGAAAATGATTGTCGCCACCATCGCCACCATCACCACATGCTTAGTTGATTACAGGGAAGTTCTCTTCTACTTATCGCTATATTCTTACAATGAGGACATTGTAATTGCTAAGTTTGGGGGAGTTTAGTTTAGTTCTTTATTGCATGTTTAGTTTCATGTTTATGTTATGTTATTTTGCATATGTTGTTAATTTAGTTTAGGTTCATTATGTTTGCATTCATGTAGTACAATTGCATAACTAGTTTCATAGTAGTATAGTTTGAATAACATTATATTCAGTTTCTTGTTTAAAAAAATATAAAAAAAATCAAAAATAATAGTTAGTTACTATGTTTATCTTGCATGAGTCCAGCTGTTTGATATGTACAGTTTGTTTTGGCCAATGATGAGATTGGAATTGGGTAGACAAGTATAGTACTGACTATTAGAGCTTTGATGTGATTTCTTGTTATGAATTGAATCTTTTTCTGTTTGAAACTGGTATAATAGGGATAACACAGTAAGAACAACTTGTTGATTGATTGAGTTTAAATTGATACATAATGGGATTCTAAAGGATAATGCTAGTTTGAATGAAAGAATGACAAGAATAAGTAGTGATGGCTAAAATTAGATAAGAACCTAAGTTTGGGGGAATATTTGGGGTATATAAGCTATAAAAAGAAAAAAATATATGAATAAACAACGTGGCGTGCTTGTCTAGTTTTGTGGCCTTTGTTACTTGAGTAAGTAAGCCCGAGGGGATTGTCTTTACACCTAGCGACCTAAGGTCTTAATGGTCTGGGAGTCGTTGGTTGAAAGCTCGTTAAGGTAGCATTGAAAAGCCTAAGGGAATAAGACATTGCATAGCTATGATAACCTAAAAAAAGAAAAATGAATAAAACAGGAAATAAGAGCAAAAAAAGCCCCCGTAGATGAAAATAAAGCATAAGTATCCCATGTTGACCCTCGATATTGGGAATTATTTGATTTTAGTTGGATCTAGCTTGTTTTTGGATTTCTTGAGTTTAAACTGTATGATGCCTTCAAAGAGACTTGTTATGTGTTAAATTTGATTTTATATCAGTTAACATTGTTGTGGAGCACACACGCACTATACCAGTAATAACAGTTTAAGACTTGATGATTGACTAGAAAATTGTTTTTGGAAACCGTTATACCAGTAATAACGGTTCCCTGGTATTTATTAGGATAATTTGAAAACTTTTCTGATATATTTTATCATGTTATTTTGTTATAACTTAATAAGGGCTAGAGTGGGTGTAACGCCCCGAAATCCAGTCTATCTTCACACCCGAATTCCGTACGTCACAAGTACATCATTCATCCAAACATACATCATTATATATTGAAATATAATAACATACATTCTAAATTCCCAGGTTCTAAAACCTTATAACCTTCCTCATTACAAATAATAATAATTACATTATTCCTTTCATCTTACAAGAGTGACTTTTATCCGCCACCAAGGATACATAACAATTCATTAAACTAGTCTATAGTTTAATTTTCATCTTTCTAAATTACAAATCTTCACTTGATCTTTTCACTCATTCACATTCTGAATGGCACTTCATCTGGATACCGTCAGCTTGATCTATACAGGATCCTTAAGTTCTTCTAACATCGTTCGCTGAAAATGTTTTTCATTTAAAGCAAGTGTGAGCATTCAATTGCCCAGCAAGTCATAGCAGTTGAACAAACAACTTCAAGAGTTTAACATTCCTTTGGAACTTCGATAACCGAACAAAGGTTATGAAGCAGCTTGAACAATAGGAATAATCTCGATTCCTATCACTTTAAACATTAGCCACATTCACTTTGAAATACTTTCATTCTCTACTCTCTTTCATACACATTCCGTCTGGCTAGAATCAATAGCCCAGACTTAATAATAACGGTTCATGTATAAACAGAACATGCTCATATTGAACAGTTCAATCACAGAATAGTTCATATCATAGAAACACCAAAGTGTTCACATTGTGGCACAAGGCCTCATACGTTCTAACACATTGTACAAATATCATACATTTGCATATAGACAGAACTTCTCAAGTTCAACATCTGAGAAGTTTTAGAAACTAGCATTCATTTAAAATATGAATGAAGTTAAGAAACTTGCCTTACGTCTGACTCGACTTATCTTTGAATGACTCATTCAATCCCTATAACACATAAGGAAATAACACATACAGCAATTAGTCATATACTTGACTTACACATTGGTTTACTTAACTTCACTTCTTAGGGTTTGTGTTCTTGCAATATAATTTTACGCGACTAACTTTCATTACCAGTTTACGGCTTCATGACATACGGAGATGTCTTACTCAAAACATTCATCATCTTTGATGATTTTCATTCTTATCTTCTTCTTATAACTTCTCTAGGACTCAGCACACATCGTGTATCTGCTAGTAGTCCATATGGTACTCTGAGTGGTTTTCCACAAACAACCAACAAACAAGTTCCCGTCTCATCTACACTGCCATCACAGTGAGTTAGATCGGTTGCCAGTTTCGTATATACCTTCGCTCTCTGAAGGAATTGTTTAGCCCAGCTCCCATATGTCAACCATCAAAGTTTATAATTGTACTACAACCTAAACTCATCTTAACTTATCCGAACTATTAAACTATAATGTTCGTTAAGTCAATTTCTTATTCCTTATGGCTTTCTAGCAAGTAATTGCCATACCTCAGGACTCATTCTTTATCATCCAAGTCATACAGTCTTTTGTATACTCAAGACGATCATTCAATATTCATTCTACGCATTTATAGCGTTAAGCATTTCATGTTACCTTATTCTTATCTTACAACGTCCGGTTCATTCGACTCGGAACGTCATCCAAGTTATAAATATTAACTCGGCTTCTATACTCTTATTACCGTTCACTACGGCATTCTTGATAATTCATATCCTGCTCACTACATTCATCAATGTCTAAGTCATACAACCAGGGTATACTTAGAACGTTCGTCCAACGCGAATACGATTCACGAGGATTGTTTACGTATTCAACATTTACGTTACTTCCCTCTTAATTCTATTCAACCTTCATCCAAGGTTTAATCACTTTCATTCATTACGCGTCACCTGAACCCCATGTTCATTATTCTTTCTTAATGTTGAAGCCATACAGATCATTGTATGCTAAGACCGATCGTTCATTGCAACAACCTTGCATTCACAGCGTCTATACGCTTTACATTCATCTCGCATTACTATGACATAACATCGAAATGTTCTTCTTTACTTTCGTCACTCAACGTCTAAGGAATCACAATCATAGCAATCCCTCACGTTCGTTTCTTGCGACTACGATCCCCGGATCTCGGTTCCGTAAACTGCAATTACATTCTTTTAATCTTGGTTAATCTTTCCGTTCAACCTTCATCTAAGGTTTAAAACACTTAATTAAGTGTTACATTAGACGAACTACATGTTCATTTTTCTTTCTTGCACATCCCCCAGTAGTTGAGCACTTAAAAGCTCTTTACTGGCCTTTTTCTCAGATTGGCCATGCTGCTATTTCCTCTCTTCACTAAAACTTCATGGCTGCATGCGAGTTAGTAGTGTTGGCTCTTGATGCATGCAAAGACTTTCCACCTTTCTAGGCATGGTTGGCGCCACTGCGCCAAGCCCTTCTTCTCGAAAAATTTTTCTAAGTCTTTGGTCGTTCTAAGACGCGTACTTCAAAATCTCATAACTTCTTCGTTATAACTCGGAACGAGGTCGTTCCAAAGCAATTTTCTTCCTTATCTTATGTACTTAGATTAGCCATGGACAAAACTTTGTTCTGAATCCGTTATCATGCCTTTTGATTGTCTTAATCTTCGCCCTTTATTCGTTTTACGTTTTTAACGTTCTTCGTTCGTTCGTCCGTAATTCGGTCATCCGAACTCGGAACTCGTTCGTTCTTGAGTCCACGACTCACATTTTATACATTCTCTTACATTCTTATGAAACCCTACACATTCGGGTTCATTTACTAACTTTCTAATTCTCGTTCGTCTTTTACGAAATTTTTGCCATAACTTCGTTATAGCTCCGTTTTAATCCGTTCTTCATGAACGTTTCTACCATTCCTAACCAAGCAATAAGCATATAACTTATACGTGATGGTTTTAAACTTGTCCATCAACAACAATTATACTACGATGGTTTTAAATTTGTCCATCAACAACGTTCTTCGTGTTCTTCGTGTTCTTCGTTTGTTCTTCATTTTTAATCGATATTTTGGATTACGATTTCCCTTTTTCTTGGAATTTGATGTTATAGAGTATCATTCCTTACTTATTTGACCTACTCATTCATAAGATTCATTCGGATTGCTCAAAATCCTTACGAATCTTATACTTCCTTAAGAAATTTATTAAATAAACTTCTAATTCTTATTTCTTCATTTTCTTACTATTTCAATCATATGAATTCATTCTCAATATCTTTTACTCCTTATTCTCATTAAGCTATGTTTTTGAACATAAAAACTTAAAGAAAATTTCTAAGAGACTAGGTTTCGGATTACCTTTCTCCTTTAATCTTCCTCCGTCGGACAAAGTTTGCTCACGAGCCAACTTTTCCTCTTCCTTTTCTCTTCTTCCTCCCATCTGAACTCTCTCTCTCTCTCTCTCTCTCTCTCAAAGTGTAGGATTTTCAAGAATCCAAACAAATGAGCTTAAGCTTCCTATTTATAGATTTTCAAGGCTAGGGGTAAAATAGTCATTTCACCCTCCCTAACCTCCTTACTATTCAAGGCTTAAGGACTAAGTTAACTTAGCCCTTAAGTTTCATAGTTTCGTCTTTTGGGTTTCGTCCGACAGTTTTAAAAAATGCGATTCTCGGAATCAAAATATTTTTGGATATTTCGTCTTTCCTTTACCGATTAACTTTTACGTATTCTTTGGATTTTCGAAAAACTAAAAAACACTTTTCGGTGTCAAGCGTTTTTCTTCACGTTTTCCCCTAACGTAGCTAAACGAATAAAAAGTACATAACAATACTTTTCATCGTTTTTATTTTGTCGGATTTCTGCACGCTTTTTGAGAAAAACTTTTATCGGCTTACTTAACTTTTCACGATATATTATCGTCAAATCTTTCGACGGAATGTCATTTTGACATACCGAACTCTCGAAAAGGCTTAGATTATTCAAACCCTAACCCTTAGGTTTCGTCGAGTGAATAGTGCCTATTTCGTCTTTTTCCCCAGAAATATTTTGTTCTCGGAAAAATTTTATTTTTGTCTTAAAAATTCTTACTCGTTTAGTCTAGCTTGTAGCCAGAATCCTCCCGATTAATAATCATCCTAGGTTCTAGAACGATTAATAAACACATAGCACAGAATAGTATTAATAAAAATTTATTTTATTAATAACTAATTCTTTAAATCTTAAATTCTGGACAATCCGGATTTCCGGGTTGTCACAGTGGGGATCAAGTAGGATTCTACAATTCTAGCTCCAATATAATACTAATTTCTGATTAACTCTTTAATCAATTAGAATTATATTAATTATAACTAATTCCACTAAATGATTATAATTGCACTCTATAATTAATAGAATTAAAATTAATTAATTAAATCCTTTCGCTATTAGTATCTTGCAAAATACTCCTATATAATAATATCCGTAAACGCGTGTAGGAATAAAACTGTTAACCCACTACATTTACTGCTTATATCATTGACTTCATAATTTATACATTTTTGATCACACATTAATTTAATAAATTAAATTAATATTTTAGTAATATGAATTACTAAAATACTTGGCCAAGATTCTGGTGATCAACCAATAAATTATATCATTATATCAAAGGGATATTATAATTTAATTATAGAATTTTATCTTGAAAAATACATGTTCCTAATTTCATAACACATATCACCCAACATATTGAGGTATTGATTGTATTTAAAATCTCACTCTTTAATATATTAAAGTGACATACATTATAAAATTAAGTTTATTATTCTCTCAGGATTAAGAGTAATTGCATATTAATAGTAATTGAAAAATTATTTATAATAACAGTATTTAACAAATAATTTTTCATAACGATCCAGTTCTATGTATTTCAAAAATACACCAATACACTATATTAAAGTCTTCACTTTACATGATTAAGACAAACCATCCAATCAAGTGAATTACAATCTACTAGAATGGTTTGTCCATTTCCATCTAAGATTGAGAACAATATATTTCTTTAATTATACATAACATATAATTTACGACTTCTATATATGACACTCCTTCATATACATAAATTATAAAATGTATAATTATGGACAAAATTATGACACATTTAATTATGCAAAATGAAATTAAATTTTATTATTAAAATAATAAAATAAATATCAACATTGGGTTTTTCTGAGCTTAAAACCTTACAATAAATGAATGGTACTATGAAGTAGTAAGAGAACAACAACTCAGACAAGTGGTAAAGGATAACGTATGAATTAAAGAAAATTCGTATTAAGTTAAGAGAAAGTAAAAAGTTGTAAGATTTCGATTGAGGACTCATGTGATAGCTAAGTGATACAAACTTTTGTTATGGGCAAAGGTTTGTGCTTTGGTGTAACAACTGCTTAGCTTATTACAGTGATAATCATTGGAATAGTAATGTCGCGCTATCAATATGTATATGGCGAGATGGTGAATCTTTTCTCATGTATATATTTGATAGGTAGAGAATGATAAGATAGGTGCGAGTTCTTCAAACTCATACTTATGGAAAATTTGTGACTCATAGTTATATGCTATGTTTCTGAGCCCTAAGCGTATGGATAGTACTTGATTTGTTCTTTGATTAAATATTGTGAAGATAAGTTCTTGAACACATATGGTTGTGAAAAGTTCCGAAACATATAAAGTGTGGTAAGTTAATGGACTATACTAAGGTATATGAATGTTTAGACAGAAAACAAGGATTTTCAATATACCTAGCATTGAAGGTGCTAGAGAAAATTAAGTATTGTCGCAAGTAAGACAATGAAAGAAGATGGGGAAAAAGGATATTCCATGTGACGCCCCCAAAATAGGTATACATCACCTATTCTGAGTCGCCAAATACATGGTACAGATTACAAATATAACTTAATTATACAACAGTCGTATAAAATACGACATAACATAATCTAAGAGTTTTAATAAGAATATTGTCATCTAGATAATATCCACACTCTATGGAGTCCTCATTATATTTATTGTCACATTATTTAACAGAATAGTGAGGACTACTAATGCTATCATCTGGACCGTTACTCCGTTCCCCGACTAGTCCCGGCTACGTTCTCATTTCCTGAAGAGAACAGTGAAAGAAAGGGTGAGCTCAACTAGCCCAGTAAGAAATATTATGACTAAGATAATGCAGAATAAAATATCATTAGCCTTCAACAGTGTTAAAATGATACAATAAAACAAACATCAAGTTTAACTACAGCGGAACAAGCAATCCATTAAAAGAGTCAAGTAGAGAATAAAATCTACTATCCTTTATGATTTAAAAGGTTTTTCATCACTTTTATCGCTGGGACTCAACTTAATAAATAATCTACATCATCCCTGCACTACGGCCAAGGATATTCATTAGTATCACAACCACAAATTATCCATGTATTACGGGCCAAGGATATTCGTGTATTCATCAATGGTCATGATCATGCCAATAACTGTCCATCAATACACTACGGGCCAATGAGGACTTTTACCACATCATTTGTAACATTACGGTCATGATTATACCGATTAATCCCTGGTCATAATTATACCAAGTCCATCTATACCAACTGAGTATAATAAAGAATGAAATAACAAAAGAAATCACCAGGTATGCGATAGACCGCACAGACAGGTTATTCCAACAAAATAATAAATAACGGAACCGTGTTTAAGCGAAATTACACCGGCTGAGATATTCCAAATGAGAATAATAAAGAATGAAATAACAACGAAATCACCATGCATGCGATAGAATCGCATGCATGAGTTATTCCAATAGAATAATAATTAATGGAACCAGGTCAGGCGTAATACGCACCGACAGGATATTCCAATAAAATAATAAATAACGGAACTAGGTCATGCGTAAACGCACAGACAGGATGTTCCAACGGAATAATAAAGTATGGAATAACAGAAGAATTTCACCATGTATGCGGTACTTCGCATAGACATGTTATTCCGACATAATGATAAAGAATGGAATAACAGAAGAATTTCACCAAGTATAGGGTAGCCCACGATACAAAGTTATTCCAATGAATAATAATAAAGAATGGAATAATGTAAGTTCTCTTCATGAATACGAAAAGAAATAATACCCCTTACCTTAGAAGAAACTGGATATAGGAGTAGTGAAGTAGCGAAATACTTTTTTCTTTCTCTCTATAGTTTCTCTCACTAGAGTTTCAAAGTGAATTCGTAAGAAATAATGAAGGAATGAGCTTCTATTTATAGGAGAATCGATGAATAGTAACTAATTCATGAAACTATTCTAGATTGATTTACTTTTAAACAGACAAATCCATATTGATTTACTATGCAAATATAAATAAAATATTCTAATAAAACCAAATCTTTTAAATAAAATAAAATATATTCTATTTATAATCTAATAAAACAAATAACTTTATAAAAGTATTACATTTTATATAAAAAAAATTTTTACTATGCAAACACTATGCAGCCTTTATATGCAAATACTATGCATAATAAAATATAATATATTCTAATTATTGTCTAATAAAACAAATAACTTTATAAAAGTATTCTATTTTATATAAAAGATTTTACTATGCAAACCACTATGCATAATAGAATATAATATATTCTATTTATAGTTTAATAAAACAAATAATTTTATAAAAGTATTACATTTTTTATATAAAAAAGCTTTTCTGCATTTTATTACATTAATAATACTAATAAAACATAATTTATATATATATATATATATATATATATATATATATATATATATATATATATATATATATATATATATATATAAACTTCCGTGACTATTAAAAGACACCTCAATATATTTAACAACATTTATCATCATTATTATAATTCACAATATTAATCGACTGTGTCGTTCCCGAAGAAAGAGGGGGCTTTCCAATAAGGATTTCTCCTATCAGTAGCATGATTAGGTGACCAAACCTCTCATTGGCAAAACTTCTAGACATTGTTAATATTGCAAATAATAATATTAATAACTTCGTCGTCTCAATTATTGATTTAATAATATATAAAATATCGACAATAATTGAATCAAATAATGTGAGATACTATGCAATAATTACTATAGCAATAATTGAACAAAACTGAGTGACTTCTCATGTAAGCATTAATAATCAAAATCGTGTGCTACTATGCAACCACGCGTATTACTGTACTTTTAACACCAGGTGTTTCAACAGTTAATGGTAAAACTTCCGCCATTATTTTTATAAAATATTTTTATTGTTTTCTCAATCTGATAATAATTCCGTTGTGGGGTCCACCAATGATTGTGCCGTCGTACGAATATTCCCTGTTAAAACGAATATCCCCCGACCAATCGAATATTATAAAACAACTTGCGTACTTTGCATACTTTATAAATGTTACCTACAACTATACCATTATATCAAATTCATTCCATAATATTCAAAAATGATATTTATAGAAAAATAATCTT
This sequence comes from Panax ginseng, assembly GCA_020205605.1. Lineage (NCBI taxonomy): Eukaryota > Viridiplantae > Streptophyta > Magnoliopsida > Apiales > Araliaceae > Panax > Panax ginseng. Next base: position 105,818,666 of record CM035128.1, on the reverse strand, counting down.
TATTCATAAAAGTTGGGGTCTTACAACCTCCCCTACTTAAGAAATTTCGCCCTCAAAATTAGGGTACGTAGCTGGTATGTCGAAAAGGTAAAGATACCTTGATTTCATTTCAGATTCTAACTCCCATGTCATTTCCTCAACATCGTGGTTTCTCCATAAAACTTGACTTGAGGTATAACCTTCGAGCATAGAATATGTTCCTTCTTATCCAAGATTTGAATAGGAACCTCTTCATACGTTAAATCTTCCGCTAATTCGTCCGGTTCTAACTCAATAATGTGGTTTGGGTCTTCCACATATTTATGCAACATGGATATGTTAAAAACGTTATGAACACGAGACATACTTGGCGGTAAAGCGAGTCTATAGGCCACAGTTTCTACTTGATCGAGGATTAAAATGGGCCAATGAATCGAGGATTGAGCTTTCCTCTCTTTCCAAATCTCGTAAACTCCTTTCCATGGAGCAACACGTAACAACACATGATCTCCAATATCGAATTCTACGTCCTTTCGATGAAGATCAGTATAACTCTTTTGTCGATCTTGTGAGGTTTTTATACGTTGCTGGATCGTTTGAATCTTTTCCGTAGTCATACGTACTAACTCTGATCCCAACAACGTTGCTTCACCCACCTCATCCCAGCATACTGGAGAATGACACTTTCTTCTATACAACGCCTCAAATGGAGCCATGCTAATACTTGCTTGATAACTGTTGTTGTAGGAAAACTCCACCAATGGTAAGAACTTATCCCAACTTCCCTTGAAGTCAAAGACACAGAGTCTTAATAAATCTTCCAGAGTTTGAATAGTCCTCTCTGATTGTCCGTCCGTTTGAGGATGATATACCGAACTAAATCGTAAATCCGTGCCCATAGCTTTTTGCAAACTAACCCAAAATCATGAAGTGAATCTTGGGTCTCGATCAGAAACTATGGATACTGGCATACCATGCAGTCTTACAATCTCGTTTATGTACATACGAGCAAGACGTTCAAGTGTATAAGTTTCTCGTATTGGTAAGAAATGAGCAGGCTTGGTCAATCTATAAACAATGACCTAAATTGCATCTATGCCTTGAGAAACCTTGGGAAGACCAGTAACGAAATCCATGGTAATGTGCTCCCACTTCCATTCTAGAATTTCAAGTGGTTGCAATGGACCTTTTGGTACTTGATGCTCCGCCTTGACTCGTTGACAAGTTAGACACCTTGAGATAATCAGCGCTATCTCTCTCTTCATATTGCTCCACCAAAATGTATGACGAAGATCACGATACATTTTCGTACTCCCAAGATGGATTGCAAACGGTGTGTTGTGCGCTTCCATTATGATTTTATACTTTAAATCAAGATCGATAGGAACACAAAGTCTGGTGTTGACTCGAAGTATTCCTTCTTCATCGATTCTTGCTTCCGGCATAGCACCTTCTTGCACTTTCTTCCTCATACGCATCAGCTCCAGGTCTGTAGTTTGAGCAGCTTTAACTTTATCGATTAAAGTCGGTTCGACTCGTATATTCGCCATCATCACATGGGTCCCTGTAGTCTTTAACTCTATCTCCATCCTTTGCAAGTCACACAAAATGGGCCTTTTCGCTTGACAATATCGCTTTCAGACCCGTGATATGATCTTCTACTCAATCGTTAGCTACTACCACATTCGCTTTTTCGGGATGGTATTGGATGGTATGATCATATTCTTTTCAAAGAGCTTCAAGCCAACGTCGTTGTCGCATGTTGAGTTCCTTTTGAGTGAAGAAATATTTGAGGCATTTATGATCCGTAAAGATCTCCACTTTCTCCCCATACAAGTAATGCCTCCAAATCTTTAGTGCAAAAATGACTGCTGCCAACTCTAGATCATGTGTGGGATAATTCCTCTCATATTCTTTGAGTTGTCATGAGGCATAGGCTATGACTTTCCCATGTTGCATGAGAACACATCCCAACCCTTTTCCCGAAGCATCACTGTAGATGAAAAATCCCTCCGAGCCAGATGGTATTGTCAGAACAGGTGCTGAAATGAGTCTCCTCTTGAGTTCTTGAAAACTCTTCTCAGATTCCTCACTCCAACCAAATTTTGTATCTTTTCGAGTCAGCTGAGTTAATGGAGTAGTGATTCAAGAAAACCCTTCTACGAATCTCCGATAATAATCAGCTAAACCGAGAAAGCTACGTATTTTGGTCATCGATTTAGGTTGCTCCAACTTTGAATTGTTTCAATCTTTGCGTCAATGACATATTCCATAACTTGATACTACGTGCCCAAGGAATGCTACTTCTCAAGCCGAACTCGCATTTCTTCAACTTGGCATAAAGCTTATTTTCACGAAGCTTTTGGAGTATCGAATTTCAAGTGTTGTTCATGATCTTCACGACTTTTGGAATAAAAAGGATGTCATCAATAAAGACGACCACAAAGTGATCCAAATATTCCTTGAATACTCGGGTTCATCATATCCATGAAGGCGGCGGGAGCATTAGTCAATCCAAAAGACATGACTAGGAATTCATAATGCCCGCATCGAGTTCGGCCCGCTTTTGGAAATGTCATCGGTTCTAATCTTCAATTGGTGATATCCAAACGAAGATCAATCTTTGAAAAGAATTTGGCTCCTTGTAACTGGTCAAACAGGTCATTAATACGTGGTAATGGGTACCTATTTTTGATGGTGACATGATTTAACTCCCGATAATCAATACAAAGTCGCTTACTCCCGTCTTTCTTTTTCACGAATAGAACAGGAGCACCCTAAGGAGAAGTACTAGGACGAATAAAGCCAATGTCTAACAATTCCTGCAGTTGGGTCATTACTCCTGAAGTTCAGTAGGAGCCATTCGATATGGGGCTTTGGAAATGGATTTTGTACCGGGTTCAAGGTCGATACAAAATTCAATTTCACGCTCTGGGGGTAGGCCAGTAAGTTCTTCAGGGAATACGTCAGGAAATTTATTAACAATAGAAATATCATTCAAAACTGACGTATTTTTGTTTAGATCCGTGACATGAGCTAAGAAAGCTTGACATCCGTTTTTCAATAAACGAATAGCTTTATGGCTTAAGATGACAGTGATAGATTTTAATGGTTTAGTTGCTTGAATTCGTATAATAGGTTGGTTAGGAATATGAAAGCTAACAACCTTACGAAAACAATCAATTTTTTGCATGATGAGTAGTTAATCAATTAATCCCTAAAATCACATCAAATGCAAGTATTTTCAATGAAATAAGATCGACAGGTAATGTGAGGGTACAGATTTGAACCAAACAAGACTTATAAACAGTGGATGTAATGAAGGTTTCTCCCATGGAATTTCAACAGATAAGTCAAAGTCTAATTTCTCCGGAGTCAAATTTAAACGTTGAGCGCAAGTAGGAGAAATAAAAGAATGGGTAGAACCGGTATCAAATAAGGTATAAACTTCGCTAGAGTTTATGATAAGCTTATCTGTGATGACCTCGTTCGGGTTCCTTGCTTTATGGGAGGTCACAACAAACGCTCTCCCTTGCACTACCGGCTTTGACTTTTCTGGGACGGCCTTTGGTGCCTCCATTCTAGCTGAACTTATCTTTGGTGAACGAAAAAATCGGGCTAGGTGACCTTCTTTTCCTCAATTATAACATGCTTTGGATGGCATCGCGCAGTTTGGACTGATATGTCCCTCCCCTCCACATTTGAAGCATATGATAGATAGTTGTTCTCCTTCCTTGACAACGGGTGCTGGTGCTGACGTCTTTTCATCATTGTTGAATCTCCTCTTCTTGAAATGTCCATTCTTATTGTTTTGGCCCTGATTACCACCGAAGTGGTTACTATTTCTGGCCTGTTGATTCTCTCCACATTTGTTGCCACCGCTTCGATGACTGCTTTCACTGGTATTATCATTTTTCCGGCTGCTCTCTTTTGGTTGGGTTGACTCATTATCGCGCTCCAATAATTGAGCCCTATTAACAACGTCTGAATACAAACACATTTTATGAGAGATAAGATATTGACGTATCTCGGGTTTCAAACCTCTTAGAAACATTCGCGTCATTCTCTCCTCATTATCAACCAAATGGGATGAAAAACCGGGACAACTCGGCAAACTTGGCTTCGTACTGCAACACAGTCATGTTGTTTTGCTCCAGCTTGATGAACTCTACCTCATTCATGTGACGAATACTTTCGGGAAAGTACTTGTCGTTGAACAATTCTTGAAACTTCTCCCAAGTCATCTTCAGTGCGGCAGGTTGAGTACGTTTTATAGATTCCCACCAGTAATCTGCATCTGCACGCAACATGAAGGTGGCAAAGGGAATCTTTTGCTCCTCGGAGCATCCCAAGACATCAAACATCTTGCAGATCTGCTTTATCCATGTCTCCGCCTTAAAGTGGTTTTGGCTCTCCAAAAAACTCCGTTGGTCCCAGTTCCTTGAACTGCTTAGCGGTGACCGTCCGAGAGTTGCTAGTGTTTCCACCTGCATTTTGTACAAGAGCCGCTCTTGCATGATGTTGCATGAATTTCATAAAGCCTCTGAACATTCCATCGTTCATCATCTGGTTAGTGTTATTTTTTTCTTGAGGATTGTCGCCTTCCTGATGCACATTATCCTGATTATTGATCTGTGGAGACTCAACGGTCTCCTGTGCTCCATTGATGTTCTCAACATTCTCGGATGTCATTTTCAAATACTGCCACAAAACAAGGGTTAATTAACATATCACATATTATCCCTATACTCTGACTGACCAATTAAATACCAAATAAACTTAGGTAGGTCATACTAGCAAAAGAATTCCCCGTCTCTCCCCTCCTAGTTCTTATCTCACATCTCAGCCAGGGATCATATCCCTAAGCTTTGATACCAACTGCGATGCCCCAAAAATAGGTAGACATCACCTATTCTGAGTCACCAAATACATGGTAAAGATTACAAATATAACTTAATTATACAACAGTCGTATAAAATACGACATAACATAATCTAAGAGTTTTAATAAGAATATTGTCATCTAGACAATATCCACACTAAATGGAGTCCTCATTACATTTATTGTCACACTATTTAACAGAATAGTGAGGACTACTAATGCTATCATCCGGACTGTTACTTGCGTTCCCGACTAGTCCTGCCACGCTTCTCATTTCTGAAGAGAACAGTGAAAGAAAGGGTGAGCTCAACTAGCCCAGTAAAAAATATTATGACTAAGATAATGCAGAATAAATTATCATTAGCCTTTAACAGTGTTAAACTTATACAATAAAACAAACATCAAGTTTAACTACAGCGGAACAAGCAATCCATTAAAAGAGTCAAATAGAGAATAAAATCTACTATCTTTTATGTTTAAAAGGTTTTTCATCACTTTTATCGCTGGGACTCAGCTTAATAAATAATCCACATCATCCATGCACTACGGCCAAGGATATTCATTAGTATCACAACCACAAATTATCCATGTATTACGGGCCAAGGATATTCGTGTATTCATCAATGGTCATGATCATGCCAATAACTGTCCATCAATGCACTACGGGCCAATGAGGACTTTTACCACATCATTTGTAACATTACGGTCATGATTATACCGATTAATCCCTGGTCATAATCATACCAAGTCCATCTATGCACTACAGGCCACAGATGACTTTCAACATAAAATAAACATAAGGATGATGACAATGATATAAGAATTCAATAAAACAAGTTTAAGAATTAATTTATCCAGGAACTAATAACATCCAAATTGTCAACATTATACTTCTTTGTAGAGTAAAATTCAAGAATGCTCAGAAGAATATTTCCATGAAAATACACTGGATGAAGCGCAAATATCAAGGATATTCCACTAATTTTATGGAGTATAGAAGTCAAAACTTTAACCAACTGAGTATATTAAAGAATGGAATAACAAAAGAAATCACTAGGCATGCGATAGACCGCACAGACAGGTTATTCCAATAGAATAATAAATAACGGAACCAGTCGCAAAATTCAATGCCGACGGTGATATTCCAAATGTAATAATAAAGAATGGAATAACAACAAAAATCACCATGCATGCGATATAGATACATGTATAGGTTATTCCAATGTAATAATAATTAATGAACCGTGTCAAAGGTAATACGCACCACAAGATATTCCAACAGAATAATAAATAACGGAACCAGTCATGCGTAAAAGCACGCAGACAAGATGTTCCAACGGAATAATAAAGTATGGAATAACGTAAGAATTTCACCATGTATGCGAGATTGCGATAGACAAAGTTATTCCAACATAATGATAAAGAATGGAATAACGTAAGAATTTCACCAAGTATAGGGTAGCCCACGATACAAAAGTTATTCCAATGAATAATAAAGAATGGAATAATGTAAGTTCTCTTCATAAATCGAAAGAAATAATACCCCTTACCTTAGAAGAAACTGGATATAGGAGTAGTGAAGTAGCAAAAAACTTTTCTTCTTTCTCTCTATAGTTTCTCTCACTAGAGTTTCAGTGAATTCGTAAGAAATAATGAAGGAATGAGCTTCTATTTATAGGAGAATGGACTGAATAGTAACTAATTCATGAACTGTCCAGATTGATTTACTTTTAAACGGACAGTCCATATTGATTTACTATGCAGTATAAATAAAATATTCTAATAAAACCAAATCTTTTAAATAAAATATAATATATTCTATTTATAATCTAATAAAACGAATAACTTTATAAAAGTATTCTGTTTTATATAAAAAGATTTTACTGTGCAAAACACTATGCATAATAGAATATAATGTATTATATTTATAGTCTAATAAAACAAATAACTTTATAAAAGTATTCTGTTTTATATAAAAAGCTTTTCTGTTTTATTACATTAATAATACTAATAAAACAAAATTTATATATATATATATATATATATAAACTTCCGTGACTTCATAAAAAGACACCTCAATATATTTAACAACATTTATCATCATTATTATAATTCACAATATTAATCGACCAGGTCGTTCCCAGGAAAGAGGGGGCTTTCCAATAAGGACTTTTCCCTATTGGCACGCAATTAGGTGACCAAACCTCTCCTTGGTAGAACTTCTAGACATCGTTAATATTGCAAATAATAATATTAATAACTTCGTCGTCTCAATTATTGATTTAATAATATATAAAATATCGACAATAATTGAATCAAATAACGTGAGATACTATGCAACAATTACTATAGAAATAATTGAACAAAACTGAGTGACTTCTCACGTAAGCATTAATATTCAAAACCATGTGCTACTATACAACCACGCGTATTACTGTACCTTTAACACCGGGTGTTTCAACAGTTAACGGTAAAACTGCAGTCGTTATTTTCATAAAATATGTTTGGCATTTTCTCAATCCGACAATAATTTTGTTGTGGGATCCATCAATTATTGTGTCGTTGTACGAATATTCCCTGTTAAAACGAATATTCCTCGACCAATCGAATATTATAAAACAACTTGCGTACTTTGCAAAATTTATAAATATTACCCACAACTATAACATTATATCAAATTCATTCCATAATATTCAAAAATGATATTTATAGAAAAATCATCTTTATTCATAAAAGTTGGGGTCTTACATTCCATGTCATCTAGCTATGCTAGATTTCGAAGTTATTAAAATCGTGCTTATATGTGTGTTTTGAAAAGGAAAGAATTTGTTCAAATTTTTTAAACCAATGGATTTTATAAAGAACAATTCTTTGTATGTCTATGCTAATTGTTTCGGCTAAACAAAAATTGATTTAAAATATAACAATTAATTTATATCGTCACTGCATTTGATCCGAAGATGATAAAAAGATGGAGTTATCAATACATTAAACCTAGTGTTGGTTGTAATCATAGTATCATCAACCCACTATGGTAGGATAATGACAAAGACATAAACTGACGGAGTCCTTAATGTACTGTGAAATAGTACGATATCATTACGTCATTAAACGTTTTGAAGTATTGTGAAAGAATTTAAAGAAGTAGTCGATGTCAATTGATTTGACTAGACGAATGTTTTAAGTTGATGTCCAATTTATTGGTATGCTCTATGCTATTTAGTTTGGCTAGACAAATGTTATGTTATGTTATAAGAAAATTGAGCTTTCTTTGAGAAGTTGTGCCAAGCTAAATTGCTTTAGTGCAGAATCTAATGAATAAGTCTGAGGAGAACAAACCCTGAGATATGGGGATAGGTTGATCACCTAATTTACCAAAAAAAGGTAGTTTACCTTCTTTATGATTCTAAACGTACTGGGTAAGTAAGAATGGATTACGATGATATATCGTAAAACCGTAAGAGATCATAGTCTATAAGACCCCTCAGCAATAATGTGAAATGTTTTGAAGGAATCCTTATATTCCTATTTATTACTTCTACTTCATAATTCTTGATAACTTATGAAGGTTAGGGAATGTTTGAAAGATAAGAACTTCTTCGAAGAGAAGTTGAGTGTATGTTAAAATTTTGAGGACGAAATTATGTGAAGAAGGGGTGAATATGATGACCCGAAAGATTGAAAGCATAGTTAGACATGAGGTTTAACTAATGACGATTATGTCAACAGATGATCCTTAGGAAAAGGATGGTTATAAGAAAGAGAAGAAGTATGATTAAACATTTATAAAAGATTGTAAGAATGAAGTATATGGGTATGGGTGTGGTTTTAGAAATTTTGAGGAAGAAATTTTTATAAGGAGGAAGAATGTGACAACCCGGAAAAATCAGATTGTCCAGAATTTAAGTTTAAAGAATTAGTTATTAATAAAATAAAATTTATTAATAATATTATGTGCTATGTTTTTATTAATCGTTTGAGGACCAAGGATGATTATAAAATAGGAGGATTCTGGCTATGAGCTAGACTGAACGAGTAAGAGTTTTCAAGACAAAAATAAAAAAAATTCGAAAACAAAAATATTTTTGAGTAAAAAGACGAAATATGCTCTATTCACCCAACATAACCTAAGGGTTAGGGTTTAAATAACCTAAGTCATTTTGAAAGATCGGTATGTCAAAATGACATTCCGTCGAAAGATTTGACGATAATATGTCGTGAAAAGTTAAGTTAGCCGATAAAAGTGTTTCTCAAAAAACTTGCAAAAATTAGACGAAATAAAAATGACAAAAAGTATTGTTATGTACTTTTCATTCGTTTAACTACATTAGGGGAAAACGTGAAGGAAAATGCTTTTCATCAAAAAGTGTTTTTCAGTTTTTGGAGTTTCTGAAGAATGTGTAAAAGTTAATCGATAGAGGAAAAGACATAATATCCAAAAATATTTGGATTCCGAGAATCGCAGTTTTTCAAACTGTTGGACAAATTCTGCAAGACGAAACCACGAAGCTTCCAAGAGAAGCTTCATGAATAGTAAGGAGGTTAGGAAAGGAGGTGGGAATAGTAACTTTGGAGGAGAAATTCCCCTAGCCTTGAAAGCTTATAAAAGAGAGCTTAAGCTCATTTGTTAGTGATTTGAAAAATCACCAACACTTGGAGAGAGAGAGAGAGAGAGAGAGAAGAGTTTCAGCTGGGGAAGAAGAGAGGAAAAGCTAGCAATTCCCCAGTTTTATCCAACGGAAGAATATTAAAAAGAAAGGTAATCCAAAACTTAGTATAATCTAAATTTTCTTTAAGTTTTTATATGGAATCATATAGCTTAATGAGAATAGAAGTAAAATATGTTAATAATTATTTTCATATGGTTGAAATCATCAGAAGATGAAGAAATAAGAATTAGAATTTTAGTTTATAAATTTGTTAAAAGCTTTCTTAAGGAAGTATGAATTGTTTGATGAATTTGAGCTATCTGAATGAATTATATGAACGATTTGGTGAAATAAGTTAGGATTGGTGAGTTATAACACCAAATTCAAAGAAAAAGTGAAATCATAATCAAAGTATCGATTAAAAATGAGTAATGAATGAAGAACGCGAAGAACATGCAAAGAACGTTGTTGATGGACAAATTGAAAACCATCACAGTTAAAACTTGTTAATAGACAAGTTTAAAACCATCATATATATGAATTGCTGATATACACTTGGTTAAGAACGATAGAAACGTTCATGAAGAATGGATTGAACTTAGCTATAACGAAGTTATGGTGAAATTTTGTAAAAGGCGAAACAAATATAGGAAGTAAGTTAAGGAACCCAAATAGTTAGGGTTTCATAAGAATGTAAAAAAATGTAAAAAACATGAGTCGTGTACACAAGAATGAATGAATTCTGAGTTCGAATGGTAGAATTACGGACGAACAAAAATTTAATGCTAAGTTAAAAAACTACATAAGAGAGGACTTCTGGGCTAAGATTATTGATTATTAACGAATTCAGAATAAAAATTTTTCTAGGGGAAACTATAGAGGGTGTTGCAAGATTTCCAACGCCTTACGAACAGATTAATTCCGATATCGGGAGTAGAAGTTATGAGATTTCAAATTTGGCGTCTCAAACATGTTCAATGCTTAGAAAATTTTTCTGAATTTTAAGACTGGCGCCGCAGCGCCAGCCAGAACTGGAAGAGTCGTGTGGCAACGCCTAGTCCGAAGCTCAGCTACTTCCAACCCGTGCCGCAGTGCCAGGTTTAACAAGGAGAGTGGCGCCGCAGTGCCCTTAATGGAATTTTTTCCGACTGGAGATTTTTATTATCCAACCTTTTGGATGGTAATTAAGGAGCAAGCATGAATATATTATTCATGAAGAAAAATATCTAGAATGATGAATAAAACCTTTAATTTGACGATGAAATGTCAAATAAAAGTTATAAAATGGCGAATACACAATACGTAACTGATATTCGGGAACCGTATATGCGTTAAAACGAATGTATGGGATTTCTATGATTGTGATTCCTTAGACGTTGAGTGACGAGAGTGATTTATAACATTTTGATGTTATGATGTCATAATGAGAGTTAAGTGTAAAGCATATAGACGTTATAAACGTAAAGTGATTGCGATGAACAGCCAGTCTTAGCATACGACGAACCGTATAGCTTAGACATTATAAGAGGACAATGAACGTGAAGTTCATGTAATGGATAACGAATGAGAATGATTAAAACCTTAGGTAAAGGTTGAATGGGATATTAAGAGATGAACAACTTGAACACAGAATACATAAATGATCCTCGTGAATCGTATTCGCATCGGGTGAACGTTATAAGTATACAATGGTTGTACGACTTAAACGTTGACGAAGGTAGTAAGTAAGATATGAATAATCAAGAAAGTCGTAACAAACGGTAATAAGATTAATGAAAGTTCGAGTGTGAGTTGGATAGAGAATGTTAGAATAAAATGTAAGTGTTAAACACTTAAGCCGACATAAGGGTTGAGTGTACACGAATATTAAATGTGTAGAACCTACTCAGTGTGTATGGTTTAAAAGTAAGAGAATGAAGAGTAATGAATAACATATAAACGTTGAACAAGATGAGTTAGTAATAATAACTTGAATAATGTTCCGAGTCAAGTAAACCGGACGTTATGAGATACCAAAAAAAGATAAGGTAAAATGCTTAACGCTATGAATGCATAGTATTAACATTGAATGATTGTTCTAAGTATTCAAAAGACTTTATGACTTCTCGATAAGGAATAAATCCTGAGGTATGGCATTTAGTTGCTAGAAAGCCATAAGGAATGGGAAATTATAGTTTTAATGGTTCGGATAAGTTAAGTTTAAGTTGTGGTATAATCGTAATCTTTAATGGTTGACATATAGATGTTGGGTTAAACAATTCATTTAGAGAGCAAAGGTTAATACGAACTAGCAATCGATTTAACTCGCTGTGAAAGATAGTGTAGATAAGACGGGAAACTAGTTTATTGTTTGTTTGTGGGAAACCACTCAGAATACTATATGGAATACTAGTAGAGACTCGATGTGTGCTAAGTATAGAAGTTATAAGAAGAAGATGATAATTTAAATCATCAAAGAGGATGATCGTATGAGTTAAGACATCTCTGTATGTCATAATGCCGTAAAACGGTAAAGAAGGATGGTTACGTGAACTTAGGTTATAAACACGAACCATAAGGATTAAAGTTAAGCTTAAACCAATGCGTAAGTCAAGTATATGACTAATTGGTGTATGTGCTATTTCCTTATATGTTATATAAGGATTGCAATGAATAGTTCAGCGTAAACTATAAGTTGTAGCTGTGCTTAAGACAAGTTTCCTAACTACATTCATATTCTAAATAAATGTTAGTTTCTTAAACTTTCTCAAATGTTGAACTTGAGAAGTTTTATCTATGTTCAAATGTGTGATATTTGTATAAGGTGGTAGAATGTATGAGGCCTTGTGCCACAGTTTTAACACTTCAGTGTTTCTATGAGATGAACCATTCTGTGATTGAACTGTTCAACATGAAAATGTTCTATTTATTCATGACCCGTTATTGTTAAGTGTTTGCTAATGATTCTAGTCAGATAGAATGTATATGAAAAAGGTAGAAGAATGATAGTATTGCAAAGTGAATATGACTAATGTTTTAAAATGATAGGAATCAAAATTTATTCCCATTATTCAAGTTGCTTCATAACCTTTGTTCGGTTATTGAAATTTTAAAGGAATGTTTAAATTCTTAATGTTGTTTATTCAACTGCTATGAATTGCTGACTAATTGAATGCTTACTCTTACTTTAAATAAAAACATTTATGCAAACGATGTTAGAAAGAACTTAAGGATACCGTAAAGATCAAGCTGGCCGGTATCTAGACAAAGTGTCATTAAGTATATAAATGAGTGTGAAGATCAAGCCATGACTTGTAATGTAGAATAGTTTAATGAACTATTATGTATCCTTGGTGGTGGATGAAAGTCATTCTTATAAGATGTAAAGAATAATGTAATTATCATTATTTGTAATGAACAAGGTTATAAGGTATTAGAACTTAGGATTTAATAATTTATGTTGTTATATTTACTTATATAATGATGTATGTTTGGAATGAGATGTATTCGTGGTGTATGGAATCTGGGTGTGGTAATAGACAGGATTTTAGGGCATCACAGTTCCTTTCATATACATCTACTCCCAATAAAAAGTTTACAATTGTTGGAGTTAACCACAAAGAGTTATTTCAGTTTACTTTTAATATAGTCCTTTCTTATAAAATTCATAACTTTCATTCTACACATCCAAAAATCCTCATCTTTGGGCCAAATCTTGATAGCTCAACGTTATAACATCCCAAATGTTTTCAGAATTTTTAAAGTAAAGAAAAAGGATGAAAATGCCCCTATAAGAAAATGTCCAGGTGCTGTCCTTTCATTTTCTTTACAAGGTAGACTATTTTAACTAAAACATCCACCATGGCTTATATAATCATCACTTTGAGTGCTACCACTTGGGTTTAAAAGATAACTCATATATCTAGTACCCCTCTTTGATGGATCACAAAACAAAGGTGTAGATCTTAAATGGTAGTTAATCAAAGTGGAAGAAAGTGAGTTTTTTCTAGCCTTTAAAGACATAGCTTCCATTTCTTCCTTTTTGATAAACATGAAAGCACTCAAATGGTTAGATCTATACATGCAACATTTAATATTATGTAGATCTAAGGATTTGAGTTCAAAAACATTAACCCCCTTTATTTGTAAAATAAATCAAGTACAAATAAACTAGGTTAGGAATTTATACATTGATCTATGTGGTATCCTTCTTGTTTTGCCAAAGTAGGAGATGGATTTTGGAAGCATGAAGATCAAATCCCTCTCCTTTCTCCCCCTCTTACCCAAGGTTTTTCCCCATCTCTCTCTCTACCTCTTATTTTTTGCTTCTTTTGCTTTTCTTTTAGTGGAGAGAAAAATTAAAAAGGTAAAGTAATTTTGTGGATAATTAAAAATGGGATGTGTAATTAGTATTGGTGAAATAGTATAGACACAATTTATGTATGTATATCAATTAGTCAACACTTTTCTCTCTCTTCCTTATCTTTAATTTTACTTACACGCTTAAATAATTAAAGTGGTTAAATGATGCAGTAACACATGAGGTAATGATTAAAGGTGAGGATAACATCACATGGGCTTCTCCCTTCAGAGTGGCTTAAAATTTGGCTCATTTATCCCCCATTTTTGGTTAATTTTTATTGTCCATATTTGCTTAGCAAAATGACAAACAAGCCCCTCCCAAGTTGGGCTAAGTTTGGACCACTAGATTAATTACTTGGGCTTTCTAAATTAAATGATTGTGCCATGTTTATAACCATGGAATCAACACACAAAATTTATCTTACCCTAATTATTTAATTAGGGGTTCCATTCCACCCATTTGGAATTTAAATAAATAATCATACACAATTAATTTCTATAACCCAATTACACTTGCTTAAATTAAGTTAAAAATTAATTAGTCGAGATATATTAACTAAATTTCTTAGGATTTGCATACTAGTATATTTATTGAATACTAGGATTCTTCAATTACTATAACCCTTTGGTTAATTAATTCTCATACCTAATGTGTATATTAGGTTATGTAAGTTTCCTTTTTAATTCCCTTTATAAAACAGATAATCATATATACATAGTATAATGTATATATTTATTTAATCACATACACACTTTTCATGAGTCACAAAACCTTTACCATATATTTACTCAATACATGTCATAAAGTTTTCAATAACATTAATATTTAATTAATATATTTATTTACAATGTTACTTAAAATGCTTGGTTATTACATTTGCTCTCCTGCAGGGTTAGTAATAGGAAAACAAAATTTTGAGTATCTACAAGAAGGTATATGTTACCCGTAGCTCGATAAACGAATGTATGATGTCAGAATATATAAAAACAAGCCCCACGAAGCGAATCTGAGAAGAATTTATAAGTATGTGAAAGACTAGACAAGAAGATTAAAGATAAATGAAGAAGAAGAAAAGGGGTTGTTGGTATAAGGTGACCCGCGTCTGACTACGGATGTACTTACGATTGGACCCAGTGAGTCGCAGGCCTACTCTTTTTGAAAATTTGAGGTTAAAACGTGTCTTTTTTAGTCTGTAAGAGATATTTGCAGAGAAAAGTAAATTTTAGCTCATAAATTGTCCATTATCGACCAATAAAGCCTGTAAAAACCCTAAATCTGACATTAAAAGGCCTTAAGGCTTTAAAAAATGGGAAAACAACATAAAAACGATAAATAGTAAAGAATTAAGCAAAACGTTTGACCTGGTGATGAATACGTTGGAGATGATACTCTACGAAGGTATCGAAGACGATACCCGATGGTGATGAATTTGTTGGAGATGATACCCGGTGAAGACATCTGTGACAACCCGAAAAATCAGATTGTCCATAAATTAAGATTTAAAGAATTAGTTATTAATAAAAGAAATTTTTATTAATAATATTATGTGCTTTGTGTTTACTAATCGTTCTAGAACCTAGGATGATTATAATACGGGAGGATTCTGGCTACGAGCTAGACTGAACGAGTAAGAATTTTTAAGATGAAAATAAAAAAAATTTAGGAACAAAATATTTTTGGGGAAAAAGATGAAATAGGCACTATTCACCTGACGAAACCCTAAGGGTTAAGTTTCAATAACCTAAGCCTTTTTGAGAGTTAGGTATGTCGAAATGACATTCTGTCGAAAGATTTGACGATAATATATCGTGAAAAGTTAAGTAAGCCGATAAAAGTTTTTCTCAAAAAACGTGCATAAATTGGACGAAATAAAAACAACAAAAAGTACTGTTATGTACTTTTCATTCGTTTAACTACGTTAGGAGAAAACGTGAAGAAAAATGGTTAACGTCAAAAAGTGTTTTTCAGTTTTTTCAGAGATCCGAAGAATACGTAAAAGTTAATCGGTAAAGGAAAGACGAAATATCCAAAAATATTTGGATTCCGAGAATCGCAGTTTTCGAACTGTCGGGCGAATTTCATAAGACAGAAGCACGAAGCTTCCAAGGGAAGCTTCGTGAATAGTAGGGAGGTTAGTAAGGAGGTGGGAATACTAGTATATTAAGGGGCAAAATGACTATTTTGCCCCTAGCTTTGAAAATCTATATAAGAAAAGTGTTAGTTGATTTTTTTAAAGATCAACCAACACTTTGAAAGAGAGAGAGAGCTTGAGAGCTTGGAGAAGAAGAAGAAGGAAGAGAATGAACATGAATGCTTGGATCAAAGTGGATCCTAAAATAAAAAAGCTAGCGAATCGACGGCTTTGTCTAGAGGAAGAAGAATAAAGAAGAAAGGTATTAAAACGTAACTTCTATATAATTTTCTTTAAGTTTTCTATGTTTAAAACATATCTTAATGAGAATAAGAAGTTAAAGATGTTAGGAATGATTTCATATGGTTGAAATCATGAGTAAATGAAAAAAAAATAAGAATTTAAAGTTTACTTTATAAATTTCTTAAATAAGTATAAGATTTGTAATGAATTTGAGCGATCCGAATGAATCATATGAATAATTCGGTGAAATAAGTAAGGAATGATGTTTTATAACATTGAATTCCAAGAAAAAGTAAAATCGTAATCAAAATATCGATTAAAAAAGAAGAATGAACGAAGAACGCGAAGAATGCAAAGAACGTTGTTGATGAACAAATTTAAAACCATCATAGTATAATTGTTGTTGATGGACAAGTTTAAAACCATCGCGTTTAAGTTAGATGCTTATTGCTTGGTTAGGAACGATAGAAACGTTCATGAAGAATGAATTAAAACGTAGAAAACGAGAATTAGAATGTGTGTAAATGAACCCGAATGTATAGGGTTTCATAAGAATGTAAGAGAACGTAGAAAACATGAGTCGTGGACTCAAGAACAACCAAATTCTTAGCTTGGATGACCGAATTATGGATGAACGAACGAAGAACATTAATAACATAAAATAAACGAAGGATGAAGATTAATCCAATCGAATGGCATGTTAGTGGATTCAGAACAAAGTTCAATCCAAGGGGGATTGAAGTACGTAAGATAAGGAAGAAAATGGCTTTGGAACGACCTCGTTCCGAGTTATAACGAATAAGGTATGAGATTGGGAAGTAAGCGTCTCAAAATAAGTTAACACTTAGAAAATTTTTCAAGAATTAGGGCTTGGCGCCGCAGCGCCAGCCATGCTTTGTAAGTTGGCGCTGCTGCGCCTGACCGGAGAGCTGAGCACTACAAACTCACACCGCAGCACGAGTATTAGTAAGGAGGGTGGCGCCGTAGCGCTGGTGGCACTGCAATGCGGGAATTATGAAGGGAACCGGCGTCGCAGCGCCGGTGTAGGGCAAAGCCCAGTGATGAGCTTTTAACTGCTCAAATTCTGGGGAAAATGTAACGAAAGCTAATGAACATGTAGTTCATCGAATATAACACTTAAACAAGTGAATTAAACCTTTAATGAAGGTTGAACGAAAAAATTAAACGAGATTAAAAGACAAAGAATGTGAATACGGGTTACGAAACAGGTATCCGGGGACCGTAGTCGCGATAAACGAATGTGGGGGATTGCTATGGTTGTGATTCCTTAGACGTTGAGTGACGAGGGTAATGAATAACATTTCGATGTTATGTTGTGGTAATAAGAGATAAGTGTAAAGTGTATAGACGCTGTAAACGCAATGCAGTAGCGATGAACGATCGGTCTTAACATACAACGAACGGTATGGCTTCGACATTAAGAATGAGTAATGAACACGGGGTTGATGTAATAAATAACGAAAGTATTAAGTAAGATATGAATTATCAAGAAAGCCATAATGAATGGTAATTAGATTAATGAAAGTCGAATATGAATCGGATAAAGAATGAATCCTGAGGTATGACATTAGTTGCCAGAAAGCCATAAGGAATGAGAAATTTACTTAACGAACATTATAGTTAATTTTGATAAGTTAAGATAAGTTTAGGTTGTGGTACAATCGTAACCTTTAATGGTTGACATATGGGAGTTGGGCTAAACAATTCCTTTAGAGAGTGAAGGTATACACGAAACTGGCAACCGATCTAACTCACTGTGATGGCAGTGTAGATGAGATGTGAACTTGTTTGTTGGTTATTTTTGGGAAACCAGTCAGAGTACCATATGGACTACTAGCAGAGATGCAATGTGTGCTGAGTCCTAAAGAAGTAATAGGAAGAAGATAAGAATTGCAAATCATCAAAGATGATAAGCGTATTGAGTAAGACATCTTCGTATGTCATGAAGCCGTAAATCCGTAATGAAAGTTATCGCGTAAACTTAGGTTGCAAGAACGCGAACCCTAATAAGTAAAGTTAAGTAAACCAATGCATAAGTCAAATATACATGACTAATTGGTGTATGTATTCCTTATGTGTTATATAGGAATTGGAATGAGCAGTTCAGCATAAGCTGTAGCTGTGCATAAGACAAGTTTCCTAACTTCATTAATATTCTAAATGAATGCTAGTTTCTTATACTTCTCAGATGTTGAACTTGAGAAGTTTTGTCTATGTGCAAATGTGTGATATTTTTACAAGGTGGTAGAATGTATGAGGCCTTGTGCCATAATTTGAACACTTTGGTGTTTCTATGAGATGAACTATTCTGTGATTGAACAGTTCATCTCATAAACGATTGAACACTATAAATGATTTTTATAGTGTGATATTTGGCGACTCAAGATGGGTGATGTATACCTGTTTTGGGGGCGTCATAAATGGTATCAGAGCTTAGGGATATGGTCGCTGGCGGAGATATGAGTCTAGAACTAGGAGGGGAGAGACGAGTAATATACTTCGCTAGTGTGTGACTTACCTTAGCCGAAATTTTTACTTGATAAGTTGACAATTTATGATATGTCAATTGACCTTTGTTTTGAAGATATATTCTAGAATGATATCTGAAATACAGGAGATGAGCAATGGAAAAATCATGATACAGAGGATATAACCGGGAAGGTACAATCCAAAAAAAAAGCAAGGTATTCTCATCTCTTCAAATACCAGGTACGTACGTAAATTTTGAGGGCAAAATTTCATAAGGAGGGGAGATTGTGAGACCCCGAATTTTATGAAATGAAAGTATTCAATTTTCTTATAATTATTCTATTTAGTTAATGGTTAAATTGATAAAATGTTAAAGTTAAGGGTGATATGTGAAATTATTTCAAAGTAAGCAAGTCGTTATATAATATTCATTTGGTCGGGGAATATTCGTTTTAATAGGGAATATTCGTACAACGACATAATCATTGGTGGACCCCACAACGGAAGTATTGTCGTAGTTAGAATATGACAGAATTATCTTTTTATAACGGCGAAAGTGTTACCGTTAAAATAATTAAACTACCCAGTAGTAAAAGTATAGTAATACGCGTGGTTGCATAGTAACACATGGTATTGATTATTGATGCTTACATGAAAAGTCACTCAGTTATACTCAATTATTGCTACAGTAATTGCTGCATCATATCTCTCATATTATTGATTCAATTATTGTCACAGTATCATCTGCATAATATGTTATATTATTAAATCAATAATTGAGACGACAAAGTTATTCATATTATTATTTTTGCAATATTGACAATGTCTAGAAGTTCGATCGAGGAGAGGTTTGGTCACCTAATCAAGCGCATGATAAGGAGAAATCCTTATCGAAAAGCCCCTCTTTCCTAGGAGCGACTTCGATTGTTAAATATTGTGAATTATAATATTAATGATGAATAAGTTCGTGTTGATTAAAGATGAAATTGATAGTTCCATTATGTTGGAATTATTAGTGTTAGTGAAAATTGACATTTATTTTGATAATAATTGATGTCTAGAGGTTATATTGACTAATCGGGTAATTAACCGGATAAATGACTAATTAATTGCTATTGATTCACATGATTATAACTATTTGTTCACATGTGTATACTATTGATTCACATTCATTTACTATTAGGGGAGTTGGTGCAAGATTGATAATACTTGCATGATTATGTTAAAAATGGAGGTATAGTTGAAGGTACTATACTATAATTAATTTTTTTTTCACATGTTTAGAGATATTGAGTCACATGATTTACTATTGATTCACATGATTTACTATTAGGGGAGGTGGTGCAAGTTTGATAATACTTGCATGACTAAATTAAAAATGAAGGAAAAGATGAAGGTATTATACTGTAATATTTTGAGCCCCAAAACGTGTAATTATCGAAACTATATTTTCCTATAAATAGAAGCTCATTCCTTCTTATTTTTCACCTATTCACTAAAGCTATAGATCAATTATTATAGAGAGAAATTATAAAGAGAAAGAAGAAGAGAAGTCTGCTACCTCAGTATTCCAGTATCCAATTTTCTTCTGAGGTAAGGGATATTATTATTATAGTAAGGGGTATTATTCTTTCGTATTCATGAAGAGAGTTATTTTATTTCAATACTCGTAAGGGTTGTTATTCCATTCTTTATTATTATGTTGAATAACTTTTATCTTAATCACCGTCATATATATAGTGAAATTCTTTTGTTATTCCATTCTTTATTATTCTATTGGAATAACTTCTCTGTGCGGTCTATCGCATGCTTGGTGAATTCTGTTGTTATTCCATTCTTTATTATTCTGTTAGAATATCCTGTCTGTACGGATTACGCATGACCTGGTTCCATTCTTTACGCGTGACCTAGTTCCATTCTTTATTATTCTGTTGGGAATAACCTGTCTGTGCGGTCTATCGCATGCATGGTGAATTCTTTTGTTATTCTATTCTTTATTATTCTATTGGAATAACCTGTCTATGTGGATTACCGCATGAATGGTTAATGATCCTTTGTATTCATTCTTTATTAAATTGTGGAAATGATCTGTCTACGTGGATTACTGCATGGCGGTGAAAAAATCCATTTGCGCTTTAAGATATATTCTATTATACTCGTATGAGATATCATTTCTTTTGTACTCGTCATGGAATATCATTTTCTTTGGTATTTTTTTTACGAGTTACTATTAACGAGTTACTATTCACTTAGTTACTATTCACTCTAGTATTATTCACTCAGGTATTCGGGGCACTTTTCGTGCCGGAGTACTATTCATAAGTTACTATTCACAGGTTACTATTCACCCAGGTATTTGAGACACTTTTCATGTCGGGGTACTATTCACGAGGTACTATTCCCGAAGTACTATTCACAGGGTACTATTCACAAGACTATTCACCCGAAAAATATATTTCGTTTCTGTCTAAATTATTTTTGGTACATGAATATTATTCTTGAATTTAACTCCACAAAGCAGTATCATGTTGACAATTTGGATATTTTTAAACTCTGGATAAATTTAAAGTCTTGAATATTTATCCTTGATTTCGTTTGATTAATGCTTATATCATTGTCATCATCCTCATGCTTATATTATGATGAAAGTCATCTTTGGCTTACGTGCAAAGATGGACTATTGATTATTGGTTTTACAGTTGTATATCTTTGGCTTACGTGCAAAGATGGACTATTGATTATTGGTTTTACAGTTGTATATCTTTGGCTTACGTGCAAAGATGAACTATTGATTGATGAGTATCTTTGGCTTACGTGCAAAGATGAACTATTGATTGATGAGTATCTTTGGCTTATGTGCATAGATGAACTGTTTATTGGTATGATTATGACCAGGGATCATTCGGTATAATCATGACCCATAATGTTATAGATGATGTGGTAAAAGTCCTCATTGGCCCGTAGTGCATTGATGGATAGTTATTGGTATGATTATAACCAGGGATTATTCGGTATAATCATGACCATTGATGATTACATGAATATCCTTGGCCATAGTGCAGGGATGATTTGATGATGTGGATTATTTATTAAGCTAAGTCTCAGCGATAAAATGTTAATTATACACTTTTAATTCGTAGAAGATAGTAGATATCATGCTCTACTTGACTCTTCTAAAATACAGTTGTATGTCTTTGGCCTGTAGTGCAAAGATGAATTTATTAGTATAATTATGAGCAGGAATTATGATTTGGTATAACCATGATTTTTGATGTTTCAGGTGAAGATAGGTGATAAAAATTATCTTCGTCACAAAAAGCGAAGAGGAATTTAGAATCACAATTATGATTATGAGTTATTCATATGATTGTGGACATGAATTATTTATTGATGTTACAGGGATAAAACATTATTGGTGGACTTTTAACATGGAGAAGATAATAAATCTGATGGTCTATTTAACTCTTCTAATGGATTACTCGTTTAGCTGCAACTATGGTTGAAAAGTTTTATCATCTACCATATGTTCTAAATCTCTGATTTATTACTGATGAAGGCTATTGATGATGTAAATTATCTTTAGTCATGATATTCTTTACTGGGCTAGTTGTGCGCACCCTTTTTGCTTCACAATTCCTTTCAGGTAATAAGATGTAACTAGGTCTAGCGGGGGTAACACGAGAATAGAACGATGGTCTATAGCTGTTGAGGTTCTCCCTAAATAGTATGGAAATAATTTTATTGAGAACTTTAGATAAGTGTGTCGTATTGTATACGTCATTTGATATTTAATTTTGGTGAACCAAATAGGATGAGGTGAACACAACTTTGGAAGGGTGTTTTGCCACTATCATACAAGATGTCTAATGACATACAACCTCGGGTTATCATAAGACAGGGTTGTGCACATCCACTTCCTGAGTATATCTATGAGCACTACCTATATGATCTTGGAGTTTGTTTGAAATATAATTCTCAATTGGAGAAAACGGAAATAATTATATGTCAAGAGAAGACTCACCATTGGAAAGAAGATGATAGTAATCTTCTTGTTTTTCTTTGGGGACTATTGGGTCAACCAAGGATAATTCTGTGGACATATGATATCTATCATAACCTAGACGCATGGCCTCCCATGTACGAAGGTTTCCTTGAGTATTTTCCAAAGATTTTAATTTCTAAAACAGTTATTGACTGTACTTTTATGTAAAGTACCATTGTAAGGTTGTAGTCGAGGCACCATGAGAGTTACATATATTTGTATTAAAACTCACAGTTTAACTGTGGTCGTATTATGCACGATAGTTCAACAGTTGTATAAATGAAGGTTATAAATGATTTTTATAGTGTGATATATGGCGACTCAAGATGGGTGATGTATACCTGTTTTGGGGGCGTCACAGGAGAGATGGGGAATTCCTTCGCTAGTATGACCTACCTAAGTTTATTTGGTATTTAATTGGTCGGTCATAGTATAGGGATAATATGTGACATGTCAATTAACCCCTGTTTTGTGGAGGTATTTGAAAATGACATCTGAGAATGTTGAGAATAACAATGGAGCACAGGAGACCGTTGAGTCTACACAGATCAACAATCAGGATAATGTGAATCAAGAAGGCAACAATCCTCATACAAATAACAAAACTGACCAAATGATGAACGATGGAATGTTCAGAGGCTTTCTAAAATTCATGCAACATCAGACAAGAGAGAATCACATCCAAAATGCGGTGGAAACACCGCAACTCTCGACGGCCAACGCTAAATAGTTCAAGGAGCTGGGACCACCTGAGTTTTTTGGAGAGCCAAAAACACTTAAGGTGGAGACGTGGATAAAGCAGATCAACAAGATATTTGATGTCTTGGGATGCTCCGAGGAGCAAAAGGTTCCCTTTGCCACCTTCATGTTGCGGGCAGAGGCAGATTATTGGTGGGAATCTGTAAAGCGTACGTAACTTACCACACTGAAGATGTCTTGGGAGAAGTTCCAAGAACTGTTCAACGACAAGTACTTTCCTGAAAGTATTCGTCACATGAAAGAGGTAGAGTTCATCAAGATGGAGCAAAACAATATGACCGTGTCGTAGTACGAAGCCAAGTTTGTCGAGCTGTCCCGGTTTGCGTCCCACTTAGTTGATAATGAGGAGAGAATGACGCGGATGTTTCTAAGAGGTTTGAAACCCGAGATACGTCAATACCTTATCTCTTATAAACTGTGTTTGTATTCAGATGTTGTGCATAGGGCTCATTTATGGGAGCGCGATAATGAGTGAACCCAAACAAGAGAGAGAAACCGACAAAATGATAATACCAGTGGTAGCAGTCATCGAAGCGGTGATAACAAGCGTGGAGGGAATCAACAGGCCAGCAATGGTAACCACTTCGGGGGTAATCATGGCTAAGATAATAAGATTGGACATTTCAAGAAGAGGAGATTCAACAATGATGGAAAGACGTCAAAGACCAAAGACCCGTTGTTAAGGAAGGAGAACGACCACCTATCATATGCTTCAAATGCGAGGGAGGGACACATCGATCAAACTGCGATGCGATGCAAAGTGTGTTATAATTATGGAAGAGAAGGTCACCTAGCTCAATTTTATCGTGCACCGAAGACAAGTCCAGCAGGGATGGAGGCACCAAAGGCCGTCCCAGAAAAGTCAAAGCCGGTAGTTCAAGGGAGAGCGTTTGTCGTGACCTCCCAGAAAGCAAGGAACCCGAACGAGGTCATCACGAGTAAGCTTATCATAAACTCTAGTGAAGTCTATACCTTATTTGATACCGGTTCTACCCATTCTTTTATTTCTCCTACTTGCGCTCAACGTTTAAATTTGACTCTGGAGAAATTAGACTTTGACTTATTTGTTGAAACTCCGTTAAGAGAAACTTTTATTACATCCACTGTTTATAAGTCTTGTTTGGTTCAAATCGGTACCCTCACATTACCTGTCGATCTTATTTCATTGAAAATACTTGTATTTGACGTAATTCTAGGTATTGATTGGTTAACTACTCAACATGCAAAAATTGATTATTTTCGTAAGTTTGTTAGCTTTCATATTCCTAACCAAACCTATTATACGAATTCAAGCAACCAAACCATTAAAATCAATCACTGTCATCTCAAGACATAAGGCTATTCATTTATTGAAAAATGGATGTCAAGCTTTCTTAGCTTATGTCACAGATTTAAACAAAAATACGTCAGTTTTGAATGATTTTTCTATTGTTAATAAATTTCTTGACGTATTCCCTGAAGAACTTCCTGGCCTACCCCCAGAGCGTGAAATTGAATTTTGTATCGACCTTGAACCCGATACAAAATTAATTTCCAAATCCCCATATTGAATGGCTCATATTGAACTTCAGGAGTTAAAGACCCAACTGCAGGAATTGTTAGACATCGGTTTCATTCATCCTAGTACTTCTCCTTGGGGTGCTCCTGTTCTATTCGTGAAGAAGAAAGATGGGAGTATGCGACTTTGTATTGATTATCGGGAGTTGAATCATGTCACCATCAAAAATAGGTACCCGTTGCCTTGTATTGATGACCTGTTTGACCAGTTGCAAGGCGCCAAATTCTTTTCAAAGATTGATCTTCGTTCCGAATATCACCAATTGAAGATTAAAACCGATTACATTCCAAAGATGGCTTTCAGAACTTGGTACGGGCATTTCGAATTCCTAGTCATATCTTTTGGATTAACTAATGCTCATGTTGCCTTCATGGATATGATGAACCGAGTATTCAAGGAATATTTAGATCACTTTGTGGTCGTCTTTATTGATGACATCCTCATATATTCCAAAAGCCATGAAGATCATGAGCAACACTTGAGGCTGATACTCCAAAAGCTTCGTGAAAACAAGCTTTATGCCAAGTTGAAGAAATGTGAGTTATGGCTTGAGGAAGTGACATTCCTTGGGCACGTGATATCAAATCATGGAATATCTATTGACCCGACAAAGATTGAAGCTATTCAAAGTTGGGAGCAACCTAAATCGATGACCAAGCATGCGTAGCTTTACAGGCTTAGTGGTTATTATCGAAGATTCAGTGAAGGGTTTTCTCGAATCGCTACTCCATTAACTTAATGACTCGAAAAGATACAAAATTCAGTTGGAGCGAGGAATGTGAGAAGAGTTTTCAAGAACTCAAGAGAGACTCATTTCAAAGACTGCTACGACAATACCATCCGCCTCGGAGGATTTGTCATCTCAAGTGATGCTTCGTGCAAAGGTTAGGATGTGTTCTCATGGAACATGGGAAAGTCATAGCCTATGCCTCTCGACAACTCAAAGAATATGAGAGGAATTATCCTACTTATGATCTAGAGTTGGCAGCTGTTGTCTTCGCACTTTAAAATTTGGAGGCATTACTTGTATGGGGAGAAAGTGGAGATCTTTACGGATCATAAAAGCCTCAAATATTTCTTTACCCAAAAGGAACTCAACATGCGGCAACGACGTTGACTTGAACTATTGAAAGATTATGGTCATCCCATTCAATACCATCTTGGAAAAGTGAACGTAGTAGCTGACACATTGAGTAGAAGATCATATGCGGGTATGAGTGCGATATTGTCAACACAAAGGCCCATTTTATATGACTTGAAAGGATGGAAATAGAGTTAAAGACTCCATGGACCCATGTGATGATGGCAAAAGTACGAGTAGAACTGACTTTAATCGATAAAGTTAAAGCTGCTCAAGCTACAGACCTGGAGCTGATGCGTATGAGAAAATACAAGAAGTTACTATTACAGAAGCAAGAATCGATGAAGAAGGAATACTTCAAGTTAACTCTAGACTTTATGTTCCTAACGATTCTGACTTGAAGTATAAAATCATGAGGGAGGCGCACAACACACCGTTTGCAATCCATCCTGGGAGTACAAAAATGTATCGTGATCTTAGACATAAATTTTGGTGGAGCAATATGAAGAGAGAGATAGCAGGATTTATCTCAAGGTGTATAACTTGTCAACGAGTCAAGGCGGAGCATCAAGTGCCAAAAGGTCCATTGCAACCACTTGAAATTCTAGAATGGAAGTGGGAGCATATTACCATGGATTTCGTTACTGGTCTTCCCAAGGTTTCTCAAGGCATAAATGCTATTTAGGTCATTGTTGATAGATTAACCAAGTCTTCTCATTTCTTACCTATACAAGAAACTTATACACTTGAACGTCTTGCTCGTATGTACATAAATGAGATTGTAAGACTGCATGGTATGCCATTATCCATAGTTTCTGATCGAGACCCAAGATTCACTTCATGGTTTTGGGTTAGTTTGCAGAAAGCTATGGTCACAGATTTGCGATTTAGTTCGACATATCATCCTCAGACGGACGGGCAGTCAGAAAGGACTATTCAAACTCTTGAAGATTTATTAAGACTCTATGTCCTTAACTTCAAGGGAAGTTGGGACAAGTTCTTACCATTAGTGGAGTTTTCCTACAACAACAGTTATCAAACAAGTATTGGCATGGCTCCATTTGAGCCGTTGTATGGAAGAAAGGGTCGTTCTCGAAAGATCTTTGGGATGAGGTGGGTGAAGCAATGTTGTTGGGACCGGGAGTTGATGCATGTATGACTACGGAAAAGATTCAAATGATTCGACAACGTATAAAAACCTCACAAGATCGACAAAAGAGTTATGCTGATCTTCATCGAAAGGACGTGGAATTCGATATTGGAGATCATGTGTTGTTACGTGTTGCTCCATGGAAAGGAGTTACGAAATTTGGAAAGAGAGGAAAGCTCAATCCTCGATTCATTGGCCCATTTTTAATCCTCGAACGAGTAGGAACTGTGGCCTATAGACTCGCCTTACCGCCAAGTATATCTCGTGTTCATAACGTTTTTCACATATCTATGTTACGTAAATATGTGAAAGACCCGAACCACATTATTGAGTTAGAACCGGACGAAATAGCGGAAGATTTAACGTATGAAGAGGTACCTGTTAAAATCTTGGATAAGAAGGAACATGTTCTACGCTGCAAAGTTATACCTCAAGTCAAAGTTTTGTAGAGAAACCACGATGTTGAGGAAATGACATGGGAGTTAGAATCTAAAATGAAATCAAGGTATCCTCACCTCTTCGTCATACCAGGTATGTACCCTAATTTTGAGGGCGAAATTTCATAAGAATGGGAGGTTGTAAGACCCCAACTTTTATGAATAAAAATGAATTTTTCTATAAATATCATTTTGAATAATTATGGTGTTGATTTGTTATAATATTAAAGTTGTGGATAATATTTATAAATTTTGCAAAGTACGCAAGTTGTTATATTATATTCAATTGGTCGGGGATTATTCCTTTTAACAGGGAATATTCGTACGATGACACAATCATTGGTGAACCCCACAACGAAATTATTATCGGATTGAGAAAACGACAAAAATATCTTTTTATGAAAATAACGGTAGAAGTTTTACCGTTAACTGTTGAAATACCCGATGTTAAAAGTACAATAATACGTGTGGTTGCATAGTAGCACACGGTATTGATTATTGATGCTTATGTGAGAAGACACTCAGTTTTGTTCAATTATTGCTACAGTAATTGTTGTATAGTATCTCACGTTATTTGATTCAATTATTGTCGATATTTTATATATTATTAAATCAATAATTGAGACAACAAAGTTATTAATATTATTATTTGCAATATGGACGTTGTCTAGCAGTTCTGTCAAGGAGAGGTTTGGTCACCTAATTGCGCGCCAATAGGGAGAAATCTTTATTGGAAAGCCCCCTCTTTCCTGGGAACGACCTGGTCGTTAAATATTGCGAATTATAATAATGATGATAAATGTTGTTAAAAATATTGAGGTGATTTTTATGAAGTAATTGATGTAAATTTTAGTTTATTTTATGGACCCCCATTTACCTATTTTTTAAATAATCGATAGAAAGTTATATATATATATATATATATATATATATATATATATATACCCACATGATTATGACATTTTGGTGGGGAAGGAAATGGATGAAATGGTCGAGGAGGAAGAAAAAAAAAAGGGGGGGAGATGATTACGTAAATGGGAGGAGGAGTATTAGTATTATATATATATATATATATATATATATATATATATATATATATATATATCCTTCCTGTGTAAGAATTTCCACCCCATGTGTCATCACATGCATATTATATATATATATATATACTATATTTTATTTAATGTTTTTGTTTTATTAGAATATTTTATTGCATAGTAAAAAACAGTAAAATCATGTGAAATTTTCGATTCGGCGCCCATGAATTGAATTCGTCCGAATTCTTATGCAGTCCATGAGAATTTCAAATAGTATCCTTTCCATTCTCCTATAAATAGGATGCTTAGTCAGAATTGAAAATACACCAGAATCAGAAAATTCTTCTTCTATAATATTGAGCGTATTTCTTTCGAGTTTTAGAAAGCTTTGAGCATAGAAAATAGTTAAAGTTTTCTTCAAGAATATCCCCGCTATACTAGTTGGAATACTATTCTTTTTAAGGTAAGAGATGTTATTTTTGTTCAATATTCGCTTGAAATAATATTTTATTTCATACTCTGTAGTATGTAAGTAATATTATTTTGTTTCAGATTTCGAATCCTATACTCGTTTGTTAGAGTTTTGGCTTCTATACTCCATAAAATTAGTAAAATATCCTTGATATTTGTGCTTCATCCAGTATCTTTTCATGAAAATATTATTCTGAGCATTTTTAATAAGTTTTAACTTTTTCATGCCGGAGTACTATTCACGTGGTACTATTCATTGAGTACTATTCACCCGAGGTACTATTCAAGATAAAAATTGATTCGTTTTCGGTCCAAATTATTTTTGGTACAATATTATTCTTGAATTTTACTCCACAAAGCAGTATCATGTTGACAATTTGGACGTTATCCATTTTTGGATAAATTAAATTATAAATATTTAAAAATTTATCCTTGAACTTGTTTTATTGAATATCATTGTCATCATCCTCATGTTTATATTATGTTGAAAGTCATCTGTGGCCTGTAGAGCATAGATGGACTTGGTATGATTATGATCAGTGATTATTCGGTATAATCATGACCGTAATATTACAAATGATGTGGTAAAAGTCCTCATTGGCCCGTAGTGCATTGATGGACAGTTGTTGGCATGATCATGACCATTGATGAAAATATGAATATCCTTGGCCCGTAGTGCATGGATAATTTGCGGTCGTGATACTAATGAATATCCTTGGCCGTAGTGCAGGGATGATGTGGATTATTTATTAAGCTGAGTCTCAGCGATAAAAGTGATGAAAAACCTTTTAAATCATAGAAGATAGTAGATTTTATTCTCTACTTGACTCTTCTAATGGATTTCTTGTTCCGCTGCAGTTAAACTTGATGCTTGTTATATTTTATTAGTTTAACACTGTTGAAGGCTAACGATAATTTATTCTGTATTATCTTAGTCATAATATTTCTTACTGGGCTAGTTGAGCTCACCCTTTTGCTTTCATTATTCTCTTCAGGAAATGAGAACGTAGCCAGGACTAGTCAGGGAACGGAGTGACGGTCCAGATGATAGTATTAGTAGTTCTCACTATTCTATGAAATAGTGTGATAATAAATGTATCGACTTCCTTTGAGTTTGAATACTGTCTAGAAGACAATATTCGTATTAAAACTTTTAGTTTATGTTTTGTCATATTATACACGACAGTTGTATTATTAAGTTGTATTTAAATTTTGTACCATGTATTTGGCGACCCAAGATGGGTGATGTATACCTATTTTGGGGGCGCCACATTTATAGACACCTAAAATTTTATTTTCCTATTACTAACCCTAGTAAGAAGGTAAAAGCGTAATTTCACCCCGACGATAACATGTCTAAGTAAGGATAACGGAGTTGAGGATGAGGTCATAAGAACCACCATAGCGATCCTCAAGCCGCAGACTACCAAAGGCAAGCTAGTTGACTATCCTAAAGATTTAGGAAGATACTTTTCTGTTTTTTCCTTCATTTTTATGGATATGAAATATCATTGTGTATCCCTCTGAAAGAGCTTCTAGAATGGTACGGAATGTCTCCTAACACTTCTCAAATTAAAATATACGAATGTTTCAATGAACCACGAAATGACTGATGACACGAGAATCGAGACTGTGGGACCCACAAGGGCCAGTCGTAGGTGTATATGTGGCTGGTCCCCGTGCCCTATAAATGGGCATTAACATCTCATTTGTGAAGGGAGAGCTCATTTTTAAAGAGAGAAATAGATTTCTAGAGAGTAGCTCGGATTCAAACATATAAAATCATTAGATTCAATATAGATCTAACATTAGATAGGTAGATCTCTTAGATATTGAGTGTTATATTCTAGATTCAAGACAAAGAATCTTGTTTCATCATTTCCCAAAGTGAAAAATCTAATCTTTTTGTACACTCATTATAGATCTATTAGATCTCTAAGATAATGTTAATTATTTTGCTTAGATCTAATTAAAGTTTCAATCTTTATACATATATTCATCGTTTATATATAGATCTACTTATTTTACCAATTATTTTGCTTATAGATAGTTAAAAGTCGAATCTTTTTACCAGATATATACTAGATCTAGCCAGATTTAGCCCTTACCCAATTCTAAAGCTTTAAAGCTTGAATCTTTATGCTATATTAAATTAGATATAATTTAGATCTAGTCATTTTCAATGTTTTCGATCAATTTCGGTCACTCCGTAAAACCCTAGATCTATATCTAGTTGGGAGGGGGTCCTAACTACTCGTACTAGGGAGTTTAAGAAGTGAATCACCTGATAGTGGGTTTAGGATACATTTTTTATATTCATTTGCATTTAAATCCCGATTATGACATTGTACGGATCTAAGGCATCTTAGATCTACGGATTTATATCCCAGATTTTAAGTCCATTTCTATAGACCTCAGTAATACACATAGTCCATCAGAATGTTGGTTTCAATGTTGCAATTTAAAAGATAGGTTTATGGGAGCCCGCTTTTAGATCTCTTCTTGCTTGGGTTTGTGATATTATGATGTGAGCCTTAGAATCTAGGAGTTGAGATCCATGAACCGGATCTTGACTCGATTCCCATGATGGACGTATTTCGATTGTAATAATAAACGTTTAAGTCGTTGTACATGTAATTTTGGGCCTTAAAACGACTTCAAGGGCCTCATCCCGAGAGAATGGATTTAAGGCCTCATAATAGTGAAAATTTATGATAGTGGTTGCTCGGGTCGACCGAGATAACTTTCTTGCCCACAGGTGGCCTGACCCTTTTCGATGTTTTATTTTATGTATTATCACCAAAACAATTTTCAAACAAAATAATAAAGATCTTATAAAAATGTAAATCGCTTCGGGTAGACAAACTTAAGGCTAAGAATCAAAACGACAAATAATAGGATATGAATATCGAGTTTTTCCAAATTGTCACCTCAAAGGTACTTTTTATCAAAGTCCAAGCTAAAACTAAACACTCCGATTATAGGTTAAAAAGAGACCTAGAATTACTTTCAAAACCAATGCACTTAAACACGATTTCAAGATATTAGAGGCTTCGTCGAATCACACACACACACACACACACTTCACACTTAAGAAAACAACAAGATGCGGTAATCGTGTTTTAACGAAAGTCGTCCTTTCCCTTGCTTAAGCAATCCCCCGAACTCTATGAATCTCAGTTTCAAGTCCAATTTTACGGATACCAACTGGCGACTCTGTTTAAAAACTGCTCAATCCTAAAAATTAATGTTTTCAAATTTGTCGGTATTTATGTCGATCTTTTCCTAAAATTCACCCTCTAAATAAAATATCGATATAAAAATCCTAAAAAGGGTAGAAAAACAAACATTTAGGAAAAAAATTCCCCGGCGTTGACAACCAATTTTCTAACATTCAAGTCATTAGTCAATGGCAAAAAGACTCATAGAGAAGTAGTTATTTCTTCTCTTTAATCGCTTAACCAGATCAGCTAAATGGTTGGCCAATCATTTAAAGGACAAGTGTTAACTAAATATGACTTTACTAGTTAGACAAACATTTCTCACATTGAGTTCAGTAAACTTTGGCACATCCGCACATAAAAATTATTCAACCACAACAAATCTTAAAAAAATTTTGAAGATCTATTCAACCTCTTCCCTTCTAGATCTACTTTGTCATTCCACGCTCTAACATGATCCACTATTAATGTGGATAGTTTCTTAATGGATCGAAGGTGCACAATGGGGTGGTGGCTCATGATAAGCTAAGCATGCCTCATGTTCTTGATTGACAAAAAGTTGTTGATATGGAGGACTGTTACTGTGTGGATTATTGAGTCGAGAAGTGCGGGTATTCACCATATGGAATTTTTGGATTGTGAGAAAGATGTGACTTTTTGTTCCCTCTTATAAAAGACACCAATTTGATGCGTAAATCAAATACCTGAAAATTAGAGTTTCAATCAACCCTAGATTCGTTGACACGCGAGTTGACTTTAACCAATGTTGACAGCCTAGAACCTGTAAAAAATCCACCAAAGATTGGAGGCTTCAAGAAGACTTTTCATACTTAAGTTAATAAGCGAGAGATATATTTTATGCCCAATGTATAAGTAGAATTGTATAAATATGATTGTATGTCTGACCCCCTTATATAGTATGAGAGTCCTATTGGACCTTGAATTGTTGTGAATTTCTCAATCCATGTTTGTGGACAAATGACACCCTCTACTTCTACTTCTAATTAAAGGCGAAGAGTCAAAATTTCAAGCAAAGAAAGGGTCACTTTGCTTAAGCCGAATCTATTGGATCTTAGATTGTTGTGAAATTCTCAATTTTAATTAGTCTTATAGTCTCTTTGATGGTTATAACCGCCAACTATTATATTAATTGATATATATATATATATATATATATATATATATATATATATATATATATATATCCTTAGATAAATATTAGATTATTCATTATTCTTTTCAAAGTGAAATTATTATAATGTCCTTGCCAAAATACGGCTTGAAAATAAAGACACGTGGCAAGCTGTCATTAGTGGGAATTGGACCCACATCATACTGAAATGCCTCTTTGAACTAATAAACATTTGATAATTATTAATTAAATTATTCCTCTCAAAACCACACTATATAAGACAAGAAGGAAATTAAATGACAATTAACAAATGACATTACTAAGCGACAGAGCTAAAAATCCTATTTTTTCCCTTTGTCCCTTGCTTATTTCAACAATACATTTTAACAAAGACCTACCATAATCTAGAAATTTCATAACCAATATCGATGTAGGGACGGAACCTAGCTTATTTCAGTAACACATTTTTAAGAAACACCTACAAAAATTTAGAAATTTCGTAACCAATTTTATGTAGAGACGGAGTTAGAATTGTAATTGCCGTAACCCGGGTCAATTTCTTAGTCTGAAACAAATCTAGAGTCGAATTCATTCAAACAAGATCTTAAACCACCAACTGTATAGTATCTTCTTCGGTTATTTTATCCCAACACAGGCTCACTCAAAATGTCATAATTGAAGGTATTGTTGGTTAGTTACTTAATTCCTTAAGTACATATATATTTCTCCCACATATTTCAATGAGATTGGGGTGTTACAAACTTCACCACTTAAATAATTGACGTCCCCTCAAAATCGACAACACATACAGCCCATAAATCTTTGCTTCTCTTGTTAGGTTTGTATATAGTGTGATTACATAAACAAATCACATAAACGTAGCGGAAGCGCGATAAAATGGAGTTTTAAAATTTTATACAAACCATCACCATGATCATGTTTTGTGCTTAATTATCAATCTAAAAGAAGAAGAATGAGAATAGGATTCATACCCTTGTAGAACTGTGCTTCTTCATGTATGAGTTCAACTCCTAGTCCTTCGTGCTTTCCTTGAATTCACCAGGTTTGATTTCTTCCTTTGATAAGCATTAGCTACACAAGCGTTTGGCCTCTAGAGGTTATCCACCAAGAAAGAATAGTTATTCAAGATGATGGGTTTGTGGCCAAACCCTAATTTATGTACTCTTCCAACTCTTAGAATTGTTAGTGTAACCCTAATCCATAATAAGACCTTCTTATTTATAGATGTAAACAACCCTCCTAAACCATTTAGAAATAGGATTTTGATTTAATTAATTAAACACTTTTACTTAATTAGGCTCCTAATCCAATTAGGAATAATTGAGAGTACCATTATTAATTAATTCCCAAGCTCCTTTAGAAATTAAATAATAATAATAATAGTAATAATATAAATAAGACTCCTCTTATTAATTTATATTTAATATTTTCAAAATATTAAATAATAAATATTAGGCTATTTAATTTATTCTATCACTATAGATTAAATTAAATACGCTTAACTTATTATTATGATTATGTCATTTACTTCTTAAAAAAATATTTTTCTTTTATGGTGTGACCATTTAGGTTCTCCATATTAAACTGGTTGTGAATAAATCAATTAGAAAAATTCTAATCTTATTTAAATAAATAAATTAAACTATTAATTCAGTTAAATAAATAACATTTATTCTACAATAAGGATAAGCATCCTTAACGATCAACGACTTTCCATATAATATAGATTTCAACATTAATCATAAAAGAATATTTGAGTAAATAGTTATCGTACAATTCAATCCTTCCACCATACAATATCTCAAATAAATATAAGACATGAAATTACTGTCAAGTTTTATTTTATTTAATTATATGTATTTCTATTCTCAAATGCACAACTCTTAATAATGTGAATTAGAAACTCCTTTCTAATTTCTTTCCACCTTGGCAAAGGATTCCTAGGTTGTCATTTATCAAATCACATAGGACATTCACTCCTTTTTACTAGAAGCGATAGATTATTTATTGGTTATTCATGATCTCCATGTACAACTTATTATACCTAATTATACCCTTTGATATACCCTACGGGTCTTAAGGGACATGTCAAAGTATAACTGTGACGCCCCCAAAATAGGTATACATCACCCATCTTGAGTCGCCAAATACATGGTACAAAATTCAAATACAACTTAATTATACAACAGTCGTGTAAAATACGACAAAAAATAATCTAAGAGTTTCAATAAGAATATTGTCATCTAGACAATATCCACACTCAATGGAGTCCTCATTACATTTATTGTCACACTATTTTATAGAATAGTGAGGACTACTAAAACAACCATCTGGACCGTCAATCCGTTCCCCGACTCGTCCCAGCTATATTTTCATTTCCTGAAGAAAACAGTGAAAGAAATGGTGAGCTCAACTAGCCCAGTAAGAAATATTATGACTAAGATAATGCGTAATAAATTATCCTTAGCCTTCAACAAAGATAACAACCGATAGAATATAATAGACAACAAGTTTTAGATCAACAATCTGCAATGAATAAGCAATCCATTAGAAGAGTCAAGTAGAGCATAAAATCTACTATCTTCTATGATTTAAAAAGTTTTTCATCAACTTTATCGCTGAGACTCAACTTAATAAATAAAATCGAATCATCCCTGCATCACGACCAAGGATATTCATGTAATCATCAATGGTCATGATTATACCAAATAATCCCTGGTCATAATCATACCAACAACTGTCCATCAATGAACTACATGCCAATGAGGACTTTCACCACATCATTCATCACATTGCGGTCATGATTATACCGAATAATTCCTGATCATAATCATACCAAGTCCATATATGTACGTAAGCCAAAGATGACTTTCATCGCAATATAAGCATGAGGATGATGACAATGACATAATAATTCAATAAAACAAGTTCAAGGATAAATTTTAAAAATTTATAATTTAATATATTCAGAAATCCATAACATCCAAATTGTCAACATGATACTGCTTTGTGGAGTAAAATTTAAGAATGCTCAGAAGAATATTTCCATGAAAAGATATTGGATAAAGCGCAAATATCCAGGATATTCTACTAATTTCATGGAGTATAAAAGCCAAAACTTTAACCAACTGAGTATAATATAATATATGAAACTACAAATGGATTTTCGCCCGCCATGCGGTAATCCACGTAGATAGATCATTTCCATAATTTAATAAGGAATGAATACGAAGGATCATTCACCATGCATGCGGTAATACACATAGACAGGTTATTCCAACAAAATAATAAAGAATGAAATAACAGAAGAATTCACCAGGCATGTGATAGACCACACGGACAGACGAAAGTTATTTCAACAGAATAATAAAGAATGGAATAATGAAAGAATTCACTGTGCATGCGATAGATCGCATGCATGGCAGTATTCAAATGTAATAATAAAGAATGGAATAATTGAAGAATTCACCAGGCATGCGATAGAATGCACAGACAGGTTATTCCAATAGAATAATAAAGAATGGAATAACAGAAGAATTCACCAGGCATGCGATAGACCGCACAGACGGGTTATTCCCATAGAATAATAAAGAATGGTATAACAATCCTTAAGAATATTGAAAAAAATAACTCTCTTCATGAATACGAAAGAAATAATACCCCTTACCTTAGAAGAAAACTGGATACTGGAATAGTGAGGTAACAGACTTCTCTTTTTTTTTCTCTCTATAATAATTGCTCTATAGCTTTAGTGAATTGGTGAAAAATAATGAATGAATGAACTTCTATTTATAGGAAAATATAGTTTCAATAATTGCACATTTTGGGGCTCAAAATATTGCAGTATAATACCTTCCTCTTTTTCTTCATTTTTAATTTAGTCCTACAAGTATTATCAAACTTGCACCACCTCCCCTAATAATAAATCATGTGAATCAATAGTAAATCATGCGACTCAATAGTTCTAAATATGTGAAAAAATTAATTATAGTATAGTACCTTCATCTATACCTCCATTTTTAATTTAGTTATGCAAGTATTATCAATCTTGCACCAACTCCCCTAATAGTAAATCATGTGAATCAATAGTACACACATGTAAACACATAGTTATAAGCATGTGAATTAATAGCAATTAATTGCTCATTTATCCGGTGAATTACCCGATTGGTCAATATAAGTTCTAGACATCAATTATTATCGAAATAAATGTCTATTTCCACTAACACTAATAATTCTCACACAATGGAACTATCAATTTCATCTTTAATCAGCACGAACTTATTCATCATTAATATTATAACTCACAATATTTAACAACCAGGTCGTTCCCAGGAAAGAGGGGGCTTTTCGATAAGGATTTCTCTTTATTGGCGCGTAATTAGGTGACCAAACCTCTCATTGACAGAACTTCTAGACATTGTCAATATTACAAAAAATAATATGAATAACTTTGTAATCTCAATTATTGATTTAATAATATAACATATTATGCAGATGATACTGTGACAAATTGAATCAATAATATGAGAGATATGATGTAATAATTACTGTAGCAATAATTGAGTATAAATGAGTGACTTCTTACGTAAACATCAATAATCAATACCGTGTGCTACTATGCAACCACGCGTATTACTGTACTTTTACTACCGAGTAGTTCAATAGTTTTAACGGTAACACTCGCCATTATTTTTAATAAAAGATAATTCTGTCATTTTCTAACTACGACAATACTTCCGTTGTGGGGTCCACCAATGATTGTGTCGTCGTACGAATATTCCCTGTTAAAACGATTATTCCTCGACCAATCGAAAATTATATAACAACTTGCTTACTTTTCAAAAGTTATAAATATTAACCACAACTATAACATTATATCAAATCCACACCATAATATTAAAAAAAAAATATTTCGAGAAATATAAATCTTTATTCATAAAATTTGGGGTCTCACAATCTCCCCTTCTTATGAAATTTTTCCCTCAAAATTTACGTACATACCTGGTATGTCGAAGAGATGAGGATACCTTGACTTCATTTTTAGATTCTAACTCTTGAGGTATAACCTTTGAATGTTGAATACGATCCTTCTTATCCAAGATTTTAATACGTATCTCCTCACATGTTAAATCTTCTGCTATCTCGTCTAGTTTTAATTCAATAATGTGGTTCGGGTCATCCACATATTTATGTAACATCGATACGTAAAAAAAAACATTATGAACACGTGACATATTTAGCGGTAAGGTGAGTCTATAGGCCACAGTTCGTACTCGATCGAGGATTTCAAATGGGCCAATTAAATCGAGGGTTGAGATAATGCCTTCTTGGACCTTCTTCACATTCATCAGCTCCAGGTGTGTAGTTTGAGCGGCTTTAACTTTATCAATTAAAGTCAATTCTACTCGTATATTCGTTATCTTCACGTGGGTCCCTAGAGTCTTTAACTCTATCTTCATCATTTGTAAGTTATACAAAATGGGTTTTTGAGTTAACAACATCACACTCGTAACTGCATACGATCTTCTACTCAACGTGTCAGCTACCACGTTCACTCTTCCACGATGATATTAAATGGTATGTTCGTAATCTTCAACAGCTCGAGCCAACGTCTTTGGCACATGATACGTTCGTTTTAGTTGAAGAAATATTTAAGGGTTTTAGAAATGGGTTTTGTACTGGGGTCAATACAAAATTCAATTTTACGCTCTAGGGTTAGGCTAAGAAGTCTTCATAGAATACGTCAGGAAATTTATTAACAATAGAAAAAAAAACTGTGACTCTCATCCAAGACTTGGATAGCACGTCACATTGATACCTATCAACTTGCCACCGTTATTCACGACTTCCCCTATAGATATTCTGGCTTCGGTGTATTCCAGGACTTAGAAGTCACCAGCGAAAGGCTCAGGGCTCTTTACTTATGGCTTGATATGACAGTGATTGACTTTAGTGGTTTGGTTGCTTGAATTCGCATAACAGGTTGGTTAGGAATATGAAAGCTAACAACCTTACGAAAAAGCATGATGAGTAGTTAACTAATCGATTCCTAAAATCACATCAAAGGCAAGTATTTTCAAAGAGATAAGATCGACGGGTAACGTGAAAGTGTCGATTTGAATCAAACAAGATTTATAAACAGTGGAGGTAACAAAGGTTTCTACTAACGAAGTTTCAACCAATAAGTCAAAGTCTAACTTCTCTGAGGTCAAATTTAAACGTTGAGTGCAAGCAAGAGAGATAAAAGAATGGGTAGAACCGGTATCTAATAAGGTATAGACTTCGCAAGAATTTATAATTAACTAACCCATGCTAACTTCGTTCGGGTTACTCACTTTTTGAGAAGTCACGAAAAATGCTCTTCCTGAAACCACCGACTTTGTTTTGTTTGTATCCGCCTTTGGTGCACGATAAAATCGGGCTAGGTGACCTTTTCCATAATTATAACATGCTTTGGACTGCATCACGCAGTTTGGACTGATATGTCCCTCCCCTCCACATTTGAAGCATACAATTGGTGGTCGTTCTCCTTCCTTGAAAATGGGTGTTGGTGTTGCTGTGTTTCCATCGTTGTTGAACCTTCTCTTCTTGAAATTTTCACTCCTATTATCTTGGCCATGATTACCATCGAAGTGGTTACCATTCTTGGCATGATAATTTCCCCCGCGATGGTATTTGTTCTGATGGCCATTGCCACTGGTACGATTATTATCGTGTTGTTACTCGTTATCCTTTCGTTGGGCTGGCGCATTATCTCGTTCCAATAACTGAGCCCTATTCACTACATCTGAATATTAACAAAGTTTGTGAGAAATGAGGTATTGACGTATATCAGGTTTCAAACCTCTTAGAAACATTCCCGTCATTCGCTCCTCATTATCGACCAAATGTGATGCAAATCGGGATAACTCTGCAAATTTAGCCTCGTATTGCGACATGGTCATATTGTTTTGCTCCAACTTGATAAACTCCACCTCCTTCATGTGACGAATACTTTCGGGAAAGTACTTGTCGTTGAACAGCTCTTAGAACTTCTCCCAAGACATCTTGAGTCGGCCAGTCAAGTAATGCGTTTACGATTCCCACCAATGAATCCTCTTTCACGCAACATAAAGGTGGCAAAGAGAACCTTTTGCTCCTCGGAGCATCCCAAGACATCAAATATCTTGGTGATCTGCTTTAACCACGTCTCCGCCTTAACTGGTTCTGGCTTTCCCAAAAAGTCCAGCGGTCCCAGCTCTTTGAACTGCTTAGCAGTGACCATCCGAGAGTTGCCAGTGTTTCCACCTGCATTTTGAACAGGAGTCTCTCTCGCCTGATGTTGCATGAATTGTATAAACCCTCTGAACATCTCATCGTTCATCATCTGATCGGTGTTGTTATTTACCTGAGGATTATTGTCTTCCTGTTGCACATTATCATGGGTATTGATCGTTGGTGACTGAATGGTCCCATGTGCTTCATTGCTGATCTCAACATTTTCAGATGCCATTTTCAAACACTGTCACAAAACAAGGGTTAATTGACATGCCACGTATTATCCCTATACTCTGACCGACCAATTAAATAACAAATAAACTTAAGTAGGTCATATTAGCAAAGGAATTCTCCGTATCTCCCCTCCTAGTTCTTGTCTCACATCTCAGCCAGTGATCGTATCCCTAAGCTTTGAGACCAACTGTGACGCCCCCAAAATAGGTATACATCACCCATCTTGAGTCGCCAAATACATGGTATAAAATTCAAATACAACTTAATTATACAACGATTAAATGTAAAATACGACAAAACATAATGTAAGAGTTTTAATAAGAATATTGTCATCTAGACAATATCCACACTCAATGGAGTCCTCATTACATTTATTGTCACATTATTTTATAGAATAGTGAGGACTACTAAAACAACCATCTGGACCGTCAATCCGTTCACCGACTCGTCCTAGCTATATTCTCATTTCCTGAAGAGAACAGTGAAAGAAAGGGTGAGCTCAACTAGCCCAGTAAGAAATATTATGACTAAGATAATGCAGAATAAATTATGTGACACCCCCAAATCCGGTACTTCCATTTCCATAGGATTTGGTGTTCACTATACAAATATCATCTATCTATCTACCCATAAATAAATGCAAACCATGCAATAGATAGAAATAATAAATAAATCTCCCCTTATGGGGTTACATCAATTGCATAAAAAAAACAATCCTAGGTCACTCTAGCCTTAAACATCTGTGCGGAATTATAAACAATAACAAGTCTTAATAACACCAATTCTGAACATAAATACATAATAACAACAAGTCTTCTTCATTTGTTAACCTTGCCCTTGCCTTTACTAGTGGAAGGTTCGTCTGATCTTTTGTTCTTAACTGCAATGTTATTATTGCGCAAGAGTGAGCACGATTGCCCCACAAGTATAACAATATAACAAATGAATAATAATATGCGAATAAATCAAAGACTTCTAAAATAGGAAACTCAGCTTTTGAATCAAGAATGAATAGCAAGAGACAGAAGAACTTCTGAGGGTCATAAGACCTTGAACTATGTCCTAGGTTGTCAAGTGTTTATACTTGAAACCTTTAACAGTCATAAGACTATGGACTCTTTTTCTCGTACTTAGGGGGATCAACCCTTAGTACCATACTGTGCACAATATCTTAACGCTAATGTATAAGTAATCCCCTATACAGGGTTGTTCATCTCAGTTTGACATTAGAGTCCGCACCAAAGGAAGTTTGGTTTGGATAATTCATCAAGGGTTCTAAAATTTAGAACCCTCATCAACTATGGACTAGTCGAATCATTAAGGGTTCACTAGTCTAACAAAGTTCAACAGTAACTGATAATTTAAAATTGAATAGAAATCT
This sequence comes from Panax ginseng, assembly GCA_020205605.1. NCBI lineage: Eukaryota > Viridiplantae > Streptophyta > Magnoliopsida > Apiales > Araliaceae > Panax > Panax ginseng. Next base: position 105,776,167 of record CM035128.1, on the reverse strand, counting down.
CAAAAGGTATACAATAAAATAATTATTGTATAGAAGAATCATACTTTGAAAGATTAATACATTCTAATATAATAAAATGGACTTGATCAATAATAATAAGAAATTACTCGATGTAAAGATACAACTTATAAGCTCATATAAAGATAACGAGTAGGGTTAGGAAACTTGCCTCGTGCGTAGATTACACGTTAATTATACTCGTTCCTTGATTTAAATCCTACATATCATTTACGTTCACAATACCAATCAATTATAACGTACTAATCATCATCTTTTTGTCTAACTCGAGTTCATGACTATACTTAGTCAAATTACTACACTCATAATTAACACATCATGAACAATAAGCTAACTATGCATTTAATCATTCAATTCATACATAAATGTGTTATTGACATGTTAAGAATTTATTTTAACACCTCATTATATGTCTAACATGTTTTTATGATCATTAGATTAAGTTACTAACACATTGCTAGACTTGAGCATTTAAAAATCTCATTTCTAGACCATTCTAATAAGTATACTTGCAGACCACCAACGTTAGGCACATTCTTGGCTACTGCTGACTTTGAGACTTAATGGTGCGGTAGCAGTGGCTGCTGGCCATGGGACTTAGGCTTGGAGTTGGCACCGCGGCACGAAACTCCAGTTTTTGAATTTCCAGTTCGCGAAGAACACAAAATCAGGCGAATTTATAATTACATGTTCATTAAATTCATCAAATTAACATACCCATATACTAGAATTCGTACATAATCATTACCCAACCTTTATAGAGTAATTTTAACCAATTAAAACACATTATCACAGAATTAAAACATGTAATTTCACTATTCTTGATGTTCTTGAAGGTTTTGAACATAAAACATAAAATTTAACACTATGGATTCGTTATAACACCAAATCCATCCATTCAAGTTTTGTTTCCTTCGTTTTAACATGCATAATTATATACGTGTGTGAATTTTACAAAACAATTTATGTTTGACATATTAAATTCACGTATAAGGGCCATATGGCCATATTCTATACTTTGTAATTTTTGAAACAACAACATACGTTATAATATTATGAAATTGATGATATGGAACCATCTAATACATAAAAAAACACATTAAAACAATATCTTAACACATATATGCACATAATCTTTACTCTTTCCAATTTATAGAGACTTTATAGAAAACTTGAAAGTCATATTTATAAAAAATTTAATAACATAAATAAACTGGGTTGAAGAATTTACCCAAAGCGTAGATTAGTAGGGAATTCCTTCTCAACTCTTCTTCAATCACACACACTCACAATCTCCTCAAGAACTATCAATTTTCTCTCTGAATTCTCAAACTCTCTTTCTCTGCTTTTCCAAACTTAGCAGATAATAAGAAAAAGAGAAGACGTATAATAATAAAGGAAAAGAACTGACGCGTTGTGGTCAGTTACCCGATCATGGGTAACTGCTAATAACTCCCACTAAGGCCATGTTTGGCTAGCCTTAAAAGGCTTATACCCATTTAATTTAATTAAAATTTTATAATATAGTTTAAATCATGTCACATCCAATTAGATAATTAATCAAACATCTAGTTTAATTTAACTTAAATAAAATAAAATAATTCCTCATTAATTCACATAGTCACATAATTAAATTTCTCATTTGTTAATAATGTCAAATTATTAAATCTCTAATTAATTATTAAATTAATTAAAATAATATTAGGCTTATCAAATATTTCTTTTTAATACAATAAGCTCACATAATTACATACTTGAAATAATAAAATTCTCCACATTAATTTAATAAATATAAAACATATAATAAAATTAATCTACCATTAATTTCATCAATTAATTATTTAATCCAATAATTAATTCATCAAAAAAAATATTTATTAAATCTAATAAATTTTAAATTAAATTACAAAGTCTCGGTTGTCACTTCTTTGCCCCCCTTAAAAGGATTCTGTCCTCAGAATCACAACTCAAACAATTCATCCCATTACATTCTCTCCCCTTACAAAGATTCTGTCCTCAGAATTGCTTATAATAATCTAAGTAAATAAATGAAGATAATTCTTCTTCATATTCTCTCTGAGTTCCCACGTGGCTTCTTCAGCGTTGTGGTTCCTCCAGATTACCTTAACAGAAGGTATTGCTCTTTTTGGTCGACAATCTGAACAGGAATTTCTTCATAAGATAAGTCTTTGTCAAAATATAGGGGTTCATATTCAATCACGTGCTTGTAATCGGGTTTGTAGGGTCGTAGAACTGAAACATGGAAAATGTTGTGGACATTCTCTAGAGCTGGAGGTAAGGCTACCTCATAAGCAACTTCTCCGACCCTTCGTAGAACTTTAAAGGGTCCAATGAATCTTGGGCTTAATTTTCCTTTCTTTTCGAACCTGATCTTTCCCTTCTAGGGAGAGACATTTAAGAACACATAACTACCCGAGTCAAACTCAACATTTTTACGGTGTGGGTCGACGTATTTCTTCGGTCTATCTTGAGTTGCTATCAATCTTGTTCGGATCACTTTGACTATTTCTGCTGTTTGTTGTACCAATTCTGGGCCTAGTAATTGTCTTTCTCTAACTTCATCCTAGTATAACGAAGTTCTGCACTTTCTGCCGTATAATGCTTCATAAGGCACAATGCCAATACTAGGCTGGTAACTGTTGTTGTAGCCGAACTCTACGAGTGGTAGATGATCATCCCAATTTCCTTTAAAGTCCATTATGCAAGCTCTTAACATGTCTTCTAATGTCTGAATTGTTCTTTCACTCTGTCCATCTGTCTGAGGGTGATATGCCATACTCATTCGCAACTGTGTACCCATGCATTCCTGTAGATGTTTCCAGAAGTTTGATGTAAATTGCGGATCCCTATCAGAAATAATTGACACCGGAACTCCGTGCCTCGAAACAATCTCTTCCACATATAACCTTGCCAAATGATCTAAGTTAAATCTGATTTTGATCGGAAGGAAGTGTGTAGATTTCGTCAATTGGTCAACAATAACCCATACTGTGTCGTAGCCTTTCTGAGTTGTCGGTAGGCCAACCACGAAATCCATCGTAATATGTTCCCATTTCCATTATGGAATTTCTAAAGGTTGTAGTAACCCACTCGGCCTCTGATGTTCTGCTTTCACTTTCTGACATGTCAGACAGTTGGCAACACACTCTGCAACCTCTCGTTTCAAATTCGGCCACCAAAAGTGTTGTCGAAGATCTTGGTACATCTTAGTACTACCAGGGTGAATTGAATATTGTGAGCTATGAGCCTCATTCAAAATCTCTTCCTTAATCTCTCCGCATCAAGCAGTGCCCAAATTTTGCTCTCAAATCTTAGTAGTCCCTCACTCGCCTATTTTGAATCTCGGTTCACCCCTTCAGATATTTTCTTTTTCACTTTCTCACATTCTTCGTCCTGAAGTTGAGCTTCCTTAATTTTATCCAGTAAAGTTGTACCAGCTTGTATTTGGAATAGCTTCTCATCGATCTCCATGGGATACCTCACTTCTAATTCCATCTTTTCCATTGCAAAAATTAGCTCCTCCTGAGCAGTCAACATCATCAATTTCTCCCGACCCTGCCTACTTAAGGCATCGGCAACCACATTTGATTTACCCGGATGGTATGAAATCTTGCAATCATAGTCCTTAATTAACTCCAACCACCTTCTCTGGCGCATATTTAGATCCTTCCGTGTAAAAATATATTTCAGACTCTTGTGGTCTGTATATATTTCACACTTCTCCCCATAAAGATAGTGTCTCTAAATCTTCAAAGAGAATACCACCACGGCTAATTCTAAGTCATTGGTCGAATACCCTTTCTCATAGTCCTTCAATTGTCGTGACGCATACGCAATGACCCTACCGTTTTGTATAAGCACACAACCTAGTCCTTTATGCGATGCATCACTGTATACCACATAATTTCTTGTATCATCTGGAAGAGATAACACAGGTGCCGAACTCAACCTCTTCTTAAGTTCTTGGAAACTTTCCTCACACTTCTCCGTCCAAACGAATTTCACCGATTTCCTAGTCAAATTCATCAACGGAGTCGCGATCTTGGAAAAGTTCTGAATGAATCTTCTATAATAACCTGCCAATCCGAGATAACTTCTTACTTCCGACAGCATCTTCGGCTGATCCCAGTTAATCACAGCTTCGACTTTGGAGGGATCCACCGAAATTCCATCCCTATCGATCACATGTCCAAGAAATTGTACTCTTTTAATCCAGAATTCACATTTCAAAAACTTGGCATACAACTTCTCCCTTCTCAATGTCTCTAATGTCACCCTCAAATGCTCTTCATGTTCTTCCTTGGTTTTCAAATATACCAAAATGTCATCTATAAATACCACTACGAATTTGTCCAAAAATGGCTTTAACACTCCATTCATTAAGCCCATAAATGCTGCAGGAGCATTTGTTAGACCAAATAACATTACCAAAAATTTGTAGTGACCGTATCGTGTTCTGAATGCTGTCTTCGGTACATCCTCTGGTCCTACCTTCAATTGATGATAACCACTCAAATCTATCTTTGAAAAGTACCTTGCTCCCTTTAATTGGTCGAACAAGTCGTCGATTCGCGGTAATGGATATCTATTCTTAATCGTAACCTTATTCAGTTCTTTATAGTCGATGTAGAGCCGCATTTTCCTATCCTTTTTCTTCATGAATAAAATCGGCGCTCCCCACAGTGATACGCTTGGTTGGATATACTTCTTGTCCAGTAATTCTTGTAGTTGGACCATTAGTTCTTTCATTTCTACCGGCGCCATTCGGTACGGTGCCTTCTATATTAGAGCCGTTCTTAGAGCCAAATCGATCACGAATTCAACTGCTCTATCTGGAGGAAGTCCTGGCAAATCATCCGGAAATACGTCTGCGAAATCTCTCACTACTGGTATCTCATCTATTTTTGAATTCTCTTTACGACTATCGACTATGTAAGCTAGATATCCTACACAGCCTTGCCTTAACAACCTCCTGGCCTGCATCATCGTCAGATAACTCGCTTGTCTAGGGGACTTGCTACCATAAAACACAATCTTTGACGGAGTCATAAGGTTAATATGCTTCTTCTGGCAGTCAATTACCGCCCCATAATTGGATAACCAGTCCATACCCAAAATAACGTCGAATTCTCCAAGTCGAATAGGGATAAGATCTACATTCATGATATTACCCTTAATATCCACTCTCTGAGCTTCTTATGCACGCATTTCACTTGGTATGATTTCTCTATTCGCAATTTCTATGTTCATGGGGTATTCTAACTCGTCCTTAAGCAATTCTAAGTTCTTAGCAAAGTCATAGGATATAAATGAACAAGTAGCACCCGAATCAAATAATACATAAGCATTAACTTTATTGATCGGAATGATACCTGACACCACATCGCGAGACTGCACTGCATCCTGTACTGTCATGTTGAATGTTTTAGCAGTCGGTCGATTGGTTACAGTTGGTCCTGCGATAGTCAGAGTGCTTCAACCATTGTTTCCTCTATTCCCTCCTGATCCCGTCCCTCCAGATCCCTTCTTAGGACAATCCCTTGCAAGATGATCCTTTGAGCCACAAGTGAAGCAGGCACCCTTCTTTGGGTTAGGACAGTTAGGTGCTATGTGGCCTTCCTGACCACAATTGTAGCACACTAGTTTTCCCTTCATGCAAACTCCCAGATGAGTTTTTCTGCAGGTTTGGCACGGTTCGATCTTCTTTTTCTGCCCTCCTCGTTGACTTCCAGCTGATGAGTTATCAGACCACTTCCTCTTCTGATTATGGCTACCCCCCGTGCTACTCCCACCAGTCTTGTTAATTCCTTCATTCTCACTCTTTTTCTTCTTGATCCCGATTATATTTAGTTACCGCATCGCTCCACTTCCACCAAATGGTAGTATGGCTTTCTCTAACACTCCAGCAAAAGTGTTCAATTGGAACATCGACACCTTGCTATACAACCAGGGCTTCAATCCCTGCTCGAAATGTCTTGTCTTCCTCTCATCAGTATGTACTTGGTATGTGGCGAACCTTGCCAACTCGTTGAATCTTGCCGCATAGTCTGCTACGGACATATTCCCCTATTTCAACTCCAGAAACTGAACCTCCATTTGGTTCTGCGATCTGGTCAGAAAATACATCTCGAAGAACATCTCCTTGAATCTCTCCCAGGTTATCACACCTTCTCCTCCCCGTACTTTGTTTATCAACCACCAATAACTGGCTTTGAATTTCAGCATGAATGTTGCGTATGCGATTTTCTGGTCTTCTCTTACTCTGGCGACATCAAACACCTTCTCCATCTCCATAACCCAGGTTTGAGCTTCTATCGGGTTCATGGAGCCTTTAAACTCTGGCGGTCCCACCACCTTGAAATCCTTGAACGAGTTGTTTGGTGGAGCTTGTGGTTGATTGTTAATTGCTCCTGCTAATAGGTTCACCAACTGCTGAACAGGATTAGCATTGGCGTCGTTGATGTTATTCATTGGTTCTTCTTGAGCTTGTTGACGGTTTTGTCTTCTTCTAGGCGGCATATTTCTGTTAAGAATATACGCTTATTTGGTCTTTATTCAATCTCTTAAACATTTAAGGCTTAACTAAAACATTTAATCATAATTCACTTAACACATCAATTCAAATAAACTCTGACATTTTCATTCAAATTCAAAAGTTTTAACATCATACGATAGCATCACTACTATTTACATCCACTATCCCGAGATAAAGAATCTACAGGATTTAAAACATTAAAATATTCCTTTGTTCATAAACAAATCGGAATTTACATCTTTAACTACCAGATAGGTTTTCGCATAATTAAACTAATCCTATCACTACCTGTTAAGGCGCTGAATAACCTTTCTACGTTCCTCTACCATGATGCGGGACATCGTCCTGCGATCTAGCATATATGATGGTAGTCCTTCGAAATGGATTGGGTATCTCATAACTCGATCCCGGGCCTCATCCATTGCAATTTGAAGTGTAGAGTACGTCTCCCCAAGTTTAGCCTTCTTCGCACGACAATCATCTTCTACAAGATCAGCACGACGTGACTCTCTTACCGAGCCCTCCTCTGCGATGGTCAGCCTTTCTGAGCTCTCTTTCAGTTCCTTCTTCAACTTCTCTATTTCTTCGGACTTTTCCTCGGTTTGACCCTTCTCGTGAACCAAATCCCACTCCATGTTTCCTAAACGTGTGTGAAGAGTCACAATTTCCATATCCTTTTGCTCGATGGTAATCTGCTGAATAACAACCCTCTCCTTCAGCTCCTGAACAGTATCCTATAACTCTATGTTATGATCATAAAGTGCATCATACATCTCAGCATCGATGGAGTTCGGTGGGAACTCCTCTTCCTCCTCTTCTTCATCAGAATCCTCCTCCGGATCAGTCTCAGGCTCATGCTCCCGACCAACAACAGTGATCAAAGGAGATGGCTCTCTCTGTACCAACTGTTCCCTGATGACATGAATGTCTCGGGGCTCCTCCTCTATAGGTACTCGGGGTCCTCCTCCCCTGCTTGATTAGCTCCTCCAACATCGGACATCCTGACAACAGAATTTTTAAGTTTTAGTTACTAATCCGTACTAGCAAGCACATAATTTAACACATAAGCACATAAAGTCTTTTATTATCTTCACTGAATTAAGAAATTAATTTCTTAGAACTCAATAAGAGTTTACCACCACTATGTTCTCGATCTCCTACAAGGCTACTACCTAAGGTTGTTCCCCCACCTAAGGTTCATAACCTACAGCTTTGATACGAACCTGTGACACCCCCAAATCCGGTACTTCCATTTTAGCGATGGCAAGGCTGGACTTGGAAATCAAATTTCCAAAAGAATCCGATGAAAATTATAGCAGATGGAAGCTAGTCCAACTTTGGTGGACAAAGTGAAGAACGCTCAACTACAGGATGAAGAATGCAAGAAAATAAAGGAAAGTGTGGTCGAGGGTAAATAAGTGAAGTACAAGGTTGATACGGAAGGAATGCTAAGATTCGAGGGACGAATTTGGGTTCCGGCAGTACAAGATATTAAAGAGGAAATCTTGGCAGAAGCTCATAGCTCAAGATACTTGATTCATCCAGGAAGTACGAATATATATCAAGATTTACGGCGTCATTTCTGGTGGCCGAACATGATAAGAGACGTTGCAGAATGCGTGGCACAGTGCTTGACATGTCAGAAAGAGAAAGCTGAACATCAAAGACCAAGTGGATTACTTCAACCGTTAGAAATACCGGAAGGAAGTGGGAGCACATCACAATGGATTTTGTGGTAGGTCTTCCAACGACTCAAAAAGGATACGATGCGATATGGGTGATAGTGGAAAGACTGACGAAATCTGCACACTTTTTGCCAATAAAGATTAGATTTAATCTTTATTAGCTGGCTAAATCTGAATTTGTACTTCATTTTCCAAGTTCATACAAATTAATACGGTAGATGGTGATCAAACATCTAAACAATTAAAACAACCATATTAGGTAATCCATGCATAATCAATCACATCCAACAAAGAGTTAGAAATATGAACTAAGCAAAAATCCATTAGAATCCCATAATGGAGATTAGTTCATCATTGAAGCAAAAGCCATTATGGGAATCTGTTCAAGCATGAGATTATAATATGAAAACAAAGAGAACCAAGAGATTAAGAAAGCACAAATTTGAGATTTCTTTGTCCAATAAAAACCTTCAAAGTTGAATCAATATTCCCAAATCAACCAAATCAAAACCCTAATTATGAAAATCTAATAAAGAGAAAAGAGAGAAGCCCAAAAAGTAGAAGTAAAAGATATGAACTCTCTATGTCCCTGAAAAACCCTAGAATAGTAAAAATAACGATAAAAGCGCTCGTTTATAACATCCAATTACACCCTTTAAAGGAAAAACACGTAAACAGAATTTTTAATAAAAAGTCAACACTAGTCAAGATTTCTCTGGCGCAGCCGCGACACCCCATAAGAAAAATGGGGCGTAGGTGCGCTGCTCCTAGCTGAGATTTCCTCCTGGCGTGGGCACGTCGTGTCCAATCTCTATAAGGGTGCGGTCGCGCTGCTGTCTATTTCTGCAGGATGTTTGCTAGTCCTTTCCTGGTGGACTTTTGGTACTTTAGCTGTTGCTACTAGCTTCAAGCTTCTTCTTCTTTTAACTTTTATGTCACTTCCACTTGCCATCCTCACTTTCATATGCCAGTTCCGTTTTCACTCGACCACAAGCTCGTCAACACACCATTTCCATGCCATTTTCCATCCACTATGATAACCAAAGAGTTTCTGCCATGCAAACTGTGATGCCCCCAAATTCGGACCTCCACTTGGTTGCTCGAATTCGGTTCATCACGTGCTCATGGCATACAAAAATAATTAAAATATCACTTTCACAACGGAAGATCTAATTTAGAATAATATACAATGATTTATTATAATTATTCCTCCAAGTCTCGCAACCTACAGTACTTAATAGATAACATAATAATATCGACTAAAGACTTATTACATAATCCTACTTAAGCTTAAACATAGTCTGAAAACAGTCTTAATATAACACAAAAATTTTAATATAAAGGAACAAGCTAGTCGGTAGCCTTGCCCTTGACCTTGTCTGTTCTAGAGATACCTCCCTATTCCGCTTTAACTGAAAGGTTTTAAATAAGTAAGGATGAGCACAAATTGCACAACAAGTAATATACAACAAGGGTGAAGAATATAATATCACAAGTTTGAATTATCGAACTATCATCTCTAAGATAGTTCAGAGTTTCAGAATAATATCATGAATAGTGAATATCAACAATTCTTGGAATAGAATGATAATTCAATATAAATCAACAAATATATAGGAATCAAAGACTATCAATGTATCCAACTGGATAAACAATTTATACTGAGTAGTCACTATGGACTATTGAACATCTACTAGAGTTACCAATATTAAACTGATAACCCAAAAGAATCATGTACTATAGATGACCAGTCTACAATACTCTAAGTTATGCATAACACCATAATAATATCCATTCACGTGTTGAGGTTTCCAACAACATACACTCCCCTTACTATAAGGGTTGTTCAACTCAGTTTTCAAGGTTTTCCTTACAAATCAATTTGTTTGGACAGTTTTATAAACATGCATATAGTCTAGCTGAATCAAATGGCATCGACTCTTTCATAATATTTAAGAACAATACCAAGTTCAACATGAATAATAGTTTTTACAAGAGTCTAAACATACTTGTTTAATTGAACGAATAAGTAGAATAACTTGCATTCAAAGAGATAAGGCTTAGATACTCTACTTACGGTATTCGTTGAATAAAGTAATGCAAAGATACTTGCACAATAAGGGTAGCGTTCAGATACTTGCTCAATATAGATTTGAGTAAGGTTAGATAACTTGCCTTAAGCGTAGTTTATCCACATTAAGAAATCAACACTATCGAATCCTATTAATAATAGTGTATTATATGTATAGGATGTCCATTAGTTAACACATTCATAAATTAAGTTTAACACGATTCGAGTATGCACATAGGGTACAAATCAGATTATAAATTCATCATGAATCAAATACCTAGTCATTTCATAAGTAAATTAAGAATACTCAAGGTTAAGTCCTTTTTACCCATGGACCTTCCTATTACGAGACAAACACCATCATATTGTCTAAGCATCACTTATATACATGTATCAATAGATTTTAAACCACTTCTAGCAATATAGGCATCATACAAATTAACTGTCCAAAGATCAAATTTCAAACTACCCAAATTCTGATTTCAGATCAAGGCAATTGCAAGCCATGTCTAAGCTTTAGGACCCAAGCCTTGAATGTGTCGTCCTCTAGCTAAGCCAAGACACAGCTACTGCCTTATGGTTTCTATCCGGTTTGAACACACAATCATACATAATATGTTTTGTCATGTTAAAGGCCTTCTCATGCTTCTCAAGCCAATCTAGGTTCTTCTTTCATAATAAAATTTTAAATTGATCATTTCAACAATTTAAGGCCATTCAAGGTCATGAAACCACAAAGTCTATCATGCTTTCTCTCTAAACATACAAGATAGTTATAACACTCATATTAGGCATGTGTGCGATTATTCATAACACATATGTGAAATTAGCATCGCTTTGGTTGTAAATATGCTTCGTTCATGCTTTTCTTGAACTATGATATATAAGCATGGTGTATATACATTTGTGCTACATGAGTGAGTCTAAGAGTATCATCAAACATGATCACAATTATCAGATTCTAACCCTCAAGATATCTTAACAATATTCACATTCAAAGCTAACTAACATGTTCATGCCTCCTTACTAATCACATAAACACAAGCAAATGGTTTATTCATGCATTTCTAAGCTATACCTACATGCTAGCAAGGTCATCATGTAAACATGTTATTCATACTCATCAAGTTTGTTTCTAAAGTCATAAAGTCACTCTAAACTCCACACTTTCGTTATTCATGCTAATCTAGTCTAAACATGCTCACATTAGGTTAATATATCTATGTATACACATTATACATGCTTGCATACTAGTATATGTCATAATAGTTGATCAACACTTAGCAGATTTTAAACCAGAAGATCCAACTGAACTCAGGGGCCGGCGCAGCTACGCCATGTCTGGTTCGAGCCAGGAACAGTCCGCGTCGATAGAAAACTAGCCCAAACACAAAAATTACTCCTGAATTCAATTCTAAACAGTTCTATATTAGTTTAAACATACTTATATGGTTATATAACAACTATATAACCAATATCCAACCTCATTAACATCCAATTCCATAAATCAAGAATTTGAAATTCAAGAACTCAAAACTTATTTTTGACAGAGACTGAAATGGAAAGCGAGGAATGGGGTTATACCTATGCAATATGAAGGAACTTGCTCCTAATGAACTCCCAATGTCTTAGAATGCACTCAATTTCCTACTTAGCAACTTATCAAAAACTCAAGCAACACAAAGAATGAAGGGGTGTGTTCATTTTATAGGAAATTCATTGACCATGCCAAGACATTAATGTCTAAGAAATCAAACCAAAGGATGGAAGAATTGCATGAAGGTTAACAAGGATTTGATAATTGGTTGTTGATTTGCATCATGAACACCACTCCCCCATAATCATCATCTAGGAAGCTTGGAAGAAGAAGAAGAGAGGAATAGGCCTTAGCCTTTTTACTACACACGTGACTGAGAAATGAAGCAATTGGACACTCATTTTGGGACAATTTCCAAATACTCAACATTCTTGAAGCATTAGATCATATACTTATACACAACTCTTATTCTTATGCTATATTGTATACACATATCAATCATACATTATAACTTAATGTCACAATATGATTTAACATTTCAAGGTAGTAGATGTTATACAACATACATATAACGTATGTACATTTTATCATATTGGTACACTTTATTAAAAAAATAGTTTACAATATGCTCATGGTATATTATTTTAATATATACCCACATATATATTGTCACATGATGTATTCATATCATATATTTTCAATAAATCTTAATACATAGTTACTATATATAGTATAGTCACATAAGTGTCACACTACTCTATATGATATAGTTGCATTTTATATTTTAAATTATTGCTTATGTGCGCATAACAGTTAATATAATCTTTTTATATTAATAACTTACTTATTTGTTTTATGTCAAATAAATAAATTATCCACTTCCTTAATTAATGTATTTATGGATCTCCATAACCAATAATTATCTATATAATTCTTATTATATTTATAGACATATTGCAATCAATAATAATCACATATTATTAATTAATTACCATTATCAATTAATCAATATTCTACCACCATCATTAACAATTAATATTAATTAATGGCCCAATTAATAATTCCTTCGTTGAACATAACGCATTCTGTTCCATGGTTTATTAATGTCACACATATCACATAATTGTTTCATTTAATTCCTAAATTAGAAAGTTAATTTTCTCCATCGACCACTTGGCGCAATTGCGCGGTTTACTATCTTCTTTGGGATGGCGCATGCGTGAAATTTATCTAGGCACACTTAGAAGGGGGGGTTGAATGAGTGTGGGAGCAATCTATGACCAACTTTTAAATTTTAAGTTAAATTATTAACTTCAGGCTACTATAATGATTGAAATCAGTTTACTGAATTAATATAGCCTATTAAATAAAATATCCTGCTGAATTTGTATCTTAAGTAAAATACTTGATGTTAAAGAATTATCTTAATATAATATAAGTATTCAAATTTTAATTATTAAGATAATTAAACTAGTTTATGTGATTTTAAAGTAAAGCAAATAATAAAATCAACACCAAGATTTTTTATGTGTTTTAGCTATTACCCTCTATAATAATAGCCTAGTCCACGTCCAATACCAACTAGTATTGGAGACTCACTTTATTTATTTCTTTATAAATAAATACAGATTACAAAATAGATTCTAACAAAAAATTAATTAACAATTAATTTCCCTTGAGCTCTCTTGCTCCTTGTGCACCTATGCACTCTTCAAGCACCTTTGCTTCCTTGAACCTGTTTGTAACCCTTTTCTCTAATCCACAAGGATTAAAACCTTTAGACTACACTTAGTCTAAAACAGAAAATTCAATACAATTATAGATGTCTACGATCAATGCAAGAATAATAAATTTAACAATTAAAGGCTCAATTAAATGCAATGATCAATTAGCACACAATAGATAAACAATTAATTTCTTACCGAATACCAGCTCAAATAATACCAGAAAATTAATTGCTTAGCTCTCAAAAGTTTGCACTTGACAAAATCAGATTGCTTGATAACAGTAATAAGTGCAAGTAGTAATTTCGTGAGTTGTGTAATTTTTTTTTTCAAACATTCAAACACTGATTTATAGCCCAAATTATGTTACCGTTGAAAAATAAGTTCTAATTTAATCTAATGGCAGGATAATAACCAACGTTATATGAGTCCACAAAATCTAGTTTGCTTAGAAACTTTCTGCAACGGAAATATATTAAAACAGTCCACAATTATCAAGTTTTATCCAAAAACAAATCCCTGTTAGTTGTATAAAGTTTGAATAAAACCAAAAGACCATACAAAAAGATAACCACTTAAACAACAGACTTTCTCTCTCCAGGCATTAAGTACGTGGCGTATAGAAGTGGAATGCTCAACAGTCAATTATCTTTCCAAGACACAAAATCTTTAAAAGTCCAAGATAATCATAATAGCTTTTCCTTGAAAAATGTAGATATCAAATTTCCAAGAGAAAAGTTATAACTCATATCCGCGTGTAACTAGTATGTAGGTAGAATGATTACTAAGGAAACCACTCATGCAACAACTCATAAACCACTTAGCTACTATTATGTATTTCCACGTGTACCAGTAACTAAAATGTCCAAGATATATCAATAAGTTTCTAGGCATATGAGATACATAATTAATATAAATATTATATCAAATCTCTTTTTAGAAAATCCTTTTATTTTAAAAACATTTTTCATTTAAGACATATAACAAGATATAATGCAATAATATGTCCTAGAGCCTTTAAATGAAAAATCAATTAATATACAATTGACCTTACATTTGTTTTCCTAGAAAGAAAAACTCCTTCAATTTCATGACTATCCAATCAAAGCTCCTTATCACCAAAATACCTGAAATATCATAAAACAATTTAGTACTTGAACATTTCATCATCAAAACATAAGGATGAAATATGACAAAGTCAACATTCTCCCCATTTTTGATGATGACAACCCAAAAAATTTTTAACTCCCATAAACTCCCCCTTAATATATGCATAACAAAAGTAACTCCCCCTGAATCCATGCAAAATAAATTCAGGTTACCGAAATTCAATTTTACGAAATCCTGAATTTTGTAAACAATTCAAAACAATTCTGTTACCTGCAGTATTTGTTAGTTCATCAAATATAAAAAATTACTGCTAACAAATATATCAAATATTAAAAACCAATTCCCAAATTAATAATATAAGTCTTTTGGTGATGCACAACAAACCAAAAAAAAAACAACAACAATTTTTAAAAATCCGTCCATAATCAAAAATAATCATAAACATTCATAAAAACTCTCCCCCTTTGTCATCAAACAAAAAGGAAGCAGTTCATTCATCGAGCTCTACCACGGTTGCACACTGAGCTGCACGCTGAGTGAAATAGGGATGATGGTTTGCACGATGGACCTTCTCAGCAACGCTCAAATCAGCAGCAAATTGGGGAGGCCTAGGAATGACAGTAGTAGGTGGTAGAGGTACATTTAGAAATTCTCCTTGATACTCAGCCAACCAGTTGCAATGCACCCACTCCGAAATAGTAGAGTGTTTACGGTGCATATGGAGTTTAGAACCAACATCATTAAACCTCGGAGCCATAAACTCAGCTAACTCCCCAACCTGATTACTAACGAACTTAATTTCCTGACTCAACTGACCAAAGATGCGATTAAGTCGTCGTTGCATCAACTCAGCCAAGGCAGTTGTTTGCACCTCAAAACCGGCTTGTAAATCGATAAACTCATCTTCAATGTTATAATAGAGTTTATTGATTTCAGGTGCACCCAATGGCAACTTACCTTTTTCCAACAAAGACATACGGTTATGAAGGGCAAACATCTCAACTTGCATTTTCTCTTGATTACAAAGAATTACTTTCAACAGGTCGACAACTTCAGGAGAGGATTGAGTGGGCGGCTGAACAAGAGAAGATGGAATAGAGACTGGAGGAGCAGGATTTTCAGAAGTGATACGAACAAACATACCATCAAGTAAACTGATACGCGACAATTTCAGGGAACCAACACTGATAGAATCAGTAACCAAAACAGAATTTTCATTTTCAAAAGAGATTTTAAAATGATTAAACAAGGTATTAAGAGTAGCACTGTAAGGCAAACACGTCTTGGTTTTTTGCAAACATGTGGTCATATGATGAAGCATCAGTTGAGACAAATTAAAAGACACACCTCTTAAAATTAGAGCAACAATAATCAAATCCTGATAGGTAAAATCTGCTCCTCCACCTAAACGAGGCAAAAGATTGTATCTAACAAGATGATGGAGGACACAAGAGATAGGAGAGACATGAACAGTTTTAGGAGTGAAAACATCAATCAACAAATTGTTGTTCATCACAATTTGTAGCTGTTCCAGTGGGGTAAATGGGAAATGAACAACACCTTTCTTTGTAAAAGAATACACACCAGAAGAAGGAAGATTTAAAATACTACCAAAGTCCCCGACAGTAAAATATAACAATTTTCCCTTGACAAAAGTGGTATAAAAATCACCATGACATTCTAGATTTGTGTAAAATTGTTGAACAAGTCTAGGATATGCCACAGAGGGAGGAAAAAGCATGGAAGATATACCACAAGGTTCAAATAATAGTTTGAGAGGATATTGCTGAAAATAGATCTGATCAACAGATTTTTCATAGACAAATTGTTTAGGAAAAATGACTGTTTTAAAGCGTACCTCGTATGCATTACTACAAAAATAGTTTTCAGGCAGATCAGAGGAAAAGTTAGGGTTTACCAAAATAGGTGGGGGTGTAACCTCCAGCTTGAAAGATTGAGTAGTTATCTGACGTTGCCGAGAGGGTCCAGTGGATTTAGGCAGAGAGGGACTGAAAGTAGACTCGTCAGAAGACGAAGAGTCCACGTACTCTGTCTCTGAAGACACAACCTTCTTCAGTTTCTTTTTCTGGCGAGATGGTTCGGCAGTAGAGTGGGGAGGAACTGTGGTCTGTTCGTCATCGGAATCCCTCATTGAGCGTTTATGCGTTCGAGTTCTCATGATCTTTGAAGGTAAGAGAGAATAGATAAAAATATACGAAAAGAGAGAGACTGGAATAATAAACCAGGGTTAGAGAGTTTGAGAGGATGAAGAGAGAAGTATACAGAAGAATATTTAAAATAAAACTACTGCGTACACTCCCAGTTGCTTACGTCTTTACATCTCTCAAGAACCATAGTCGACTCGTCTTTTCAAATTTCAAAAATCATGATGAGATGCATGTACACATACGTCTTCAATTAAATCCTTCAGCCGTCCGGTCTTTTCGATTTTCAAAACTAATTATGATATACTCCTTGATTCTCATGTCCATGAATTAAGTAACCAGCCGAAAAACATAATTATCCTAATTAATAACAGTTAATACGATATACATGCAATACTAGGATAACACTAATACAGATATTTAGAAATCATGCAGTACACATCCCAAGTTCTCTTAGCAGCATGCAAAATCTATCTTCACTTAATGGTTTAGTAAAAATATCTGCAATTTGATTTTCAGTTGGAATAAAAATCAATTTAATTAAACCTTTTGAAACATTGTCTCTTAAAAAATGATGCCTAACTTCTATATGCTTTGTACGTGAATGTAACACAGGATTTTTAGATATATCTATAGCACTAGAATTATCACAATAAATAGGCACACAATCACATAATATATTAAAATAACAAAGAGTTTATCGCATCCATAATATCTGAGAGCAACAACTTCCCGCAGCTAGGTATTCACCCTCAGTAGTTGAAAGAGCCACTGAGGTTTGTTTTTTACTATGCCATGATACGAGACTTTGTCCCAAGAAAGTACAAGCACCACTCGTACTTTTTTTTATCAATTTGACATCATGTATAGTCAGCATCTGAATAACCTATTAGTTCAAAGTGATTGGAAATTGGATAGAATAACCCTAAATTAATAGTACCACTTAAATATTTCAAAATTCTTTTAACAACATTTAAGTGTGATTCTTTGGGTTTTGCCTGAAATCTTGCACATAGACAAACACTATACATTATGTCAGGTCTAGAAGCAGTTAAGTATAACAAACATCCAATCATACCTCGATAGTTTGTTATATCAACATCAATACCTTTGTCATCAGTGGTGAGCTTTATTGACGTGCTCATAAGTGTACCTTTTGAGTTAGATCCTTCAAAACCAAATCTCTTGGGTAATTCTTTTGTGTATTTGGTTTGATGGATGTAAATTACGTCCTTCGTTTGCTTGATTTGAAGTCCCAAAAAGTAGTTGAGTTCACCCATTAAGCTCATATCAAATTCTTTATGCATGCACTTAGAAAACCACTCACAAAGATGATCATTAGTAGCACCAAAAATTATATCATCTACATATATTTGAACAATAATGATATCTATATTTTTATGCTCAATAAATAATGTAGAATCTATTTTACCTCTAATAAATCCATTTGATAAGAGATACTTACTTAACCTGTCGTACCACGCTCTTGGAGCTTGTTTAAAACCATAAAGAACTTTCTTTAATTTGTAGACATGATTAGGATACTTTTTATGCTCGAATCCAGGAGGTTGCTTTACATACACCTCTTCATTAATGTACCCATTGAGGAAAGCACTCTTTACGTCCATTTGATACAGTTTAAACTTTTTGTAGCATGCAAATGCCAACAAAATTCGGATTGATTCTAACCTAGCCACTGGTGCATAGATTTCTTCATAGTCGATTCCCTCTTGTTGGTTATACCCTTGGGCTACTAGCCTTTCTTTATTACGATTGATTGTTTTGTGCTCATCAAGTTTGTTTTTGAATACCCATTTCGTACCAATGACGGAAGCATCTTTTGGAGGTGGCATGAGTTCCCATACTTGGCATCTCTCAAATTGTTGAAGTTCTTCTTGCATTGTCAATAACCAGTTTTCGTCAAGTACTGCATCTTTTGCATTCTTTGGCTCAACCTGTGACAAAAATGCAGAGAATGCACAATGATTTTGTAAACCTCTTCGTGTGGTTACACCTTTGTTGATGTCTCCAATGATATTCTCCGGAGGATGATTCTTCACATATCTAGCTGTTTTTGGCATTTGAATATCATGTAAAACTTCCTCTTGATCATGAGATTCATCTTCAACATCTTGCAAATTTTCGAGTTCACGTTCTGCTTTTTGGTTGTCCATTTCGGTTTCTGGCCCGCTCATTTAGTTTCCCGTTTTGTTCTTTTTGGTTTGCTGGAATTCTGATTGTCTCTAAATTTCCTGCATCATCTTCACTTTCTTTTGGCAGATCATTGCTAGTTTCATTGAAAGTGATATGAACAGATTCTTCTACACATGACTTTCTAATATTAAAGATACGATAAGCATTACTGTTTTGAGAATAACCAATGAAAATTCCTTCGTATGACTTAGCATCAAATTTTCCCAAATTATCACTTGTATTCAAGATGAAACATTTCGAACCAAAAACTTTGAAATAACTTATATTTGGAATTTTATTGTTTAGAAGCTCATAAGGTGTTTTTAAAATAATAGGACGAATAAGAACTCTATTTAAAACATAACATGATGTACTTACGGCTTCGGTCCAAAATTTCTTTGGAAGCTTACTTTCTTGCAGTAGAGTTCTCGTCGTTTCTTGTAGAGTCCTATTCTTTCTTTCCACCACCCCATTTTGTTGAGAAGTCCTTGGGGCTAAAAATTCATGGCTAATACCCCTTTGATCACAAAAGGTTATAAAATCTTTTTGAAACTCTATACCATGATCACTACTAATTCTAATAAGTTTATAACTATACTTTGTTTCAAGATTTCTTATTAATTTTTCAAATTCTTTAAATGCTTCATCCTTAGTTCTCAAAAATAATACCCATGTGTATCTTGAAAAATCATCAACTATTACAAAAGCATAGAATTTACCATTAATGCTTGAATGCCTTTCCGACCAAATAAATCAAGAATAAGTAGTTGCAAAGGAGAAGAGGTTGATACCATATTCTTTTGCTGAAAAAGAAGTTCTTACTTGTTTTCCCAGTTGACAAGGAATACATATTCCTTTCTTTTCAAACCTGATTCTTTGCAATCCTTTGACGAGATTCTTTGAGGATAATTTCTTGATTAAGTCCATGTGAACATGTCCCATCCTTTTATGCCATAAATAAGCTTTATATTGTACAGATGTAAGACATAGTTCTTCACCCTGTTGCTCAAAATCAAGAGTGTATATATTTCCTTCTCTTTGTGCAACTAGAGTAATATTGTTAGTACCATGAAATATTGTACATTTATCTTTTTCAAAATTAACTCGATGGCCATTATCCATTAATTGGCTAATACTAATTAAATTGAATTCAAGACCATTAATAAGATGCACATTATTTATACTTACCTTCCCATTACCAATTTTACCTTTTCCAATTATATCGCAGGTTTTGTTGTCTCCAAAAGTGACTGCTCCATTCCTCTTCTTGATATTTAGTTGTATGAATTTTGACTTATCACCTGTCATGTGCCAAGAACATCTGCTATCAAGAATCCATTTTTGAGATGGAACTCTTGCTTTTAAGCATACCTGTCAAGAAAGAATAATTTATCCTTTTGGTACCAATATCTTTTTGGGTCCACTTATGTTAGTAGCAAGCAAGTTATTCTTTTTAATCCATACCTTTTTAACCTTATTTCGTTTCTTAAAACAATTTATATCTAAATGACCTTTAATACCACAATGCTTACAAGTCGTGAAAGGAGAGCAATAATTTAAACTAAATCGTGACTTTGATTTTAACATTTTTATATTACTCTTTTTATGCATAGGGTCGTAACCAATTCCTTGTCTTTCAAAACTAGGTCTTTGTTTACCTAATATGACATTCAAATTTTCTTCACCTTGGACAAATTTAGCAAGAGATAATTTTAATGAAGCTATTTCTTTTTGAAGCTCATTTTCAGGAAAGGTTTTATCAGGAGATTTATCACTAAATGCATCAATACACACATCTCTCATTTTTAACTCATTAGTCAATTTTGGGACTTCATTATTCAAGAAATTTACCTTATTGAAAAGTATTTTGTTATAATTGTCTAAATAATCAATCTTAGCAATCAAAACCTTTTTTTCTTTACAAGTAGATTCCTTTTCAATTTCTTTCTTTTTATCTATTAGTGAATCCACCTCACTCATTAAAGTATTAACTAAACCTTTTAAGCATGCATTCTTTTCTTTTTACTTCTTATTTTCTTGTTCTAATGCGTTCAAATCATTAAATGATAC
Organism: Panax ginseng; assembly: GCA_020205605.1. NCBI lineage: Eukaryota > Viridiplantae > Streptophyta > Magnoliopsida > Apiales > Araliaceae > Panax > Panax ginseng. The sequence goes on along the minus strand of CM035128.1, from coordinate 105,755,038 downwards.
TTGATTAGATTCACCTTCAATTCCTACGAAGCATACTTGTGTTATCTCATCTTTGGCATCGATCTCCACTTCGGATTCCTCATCACTCCAAGTCACAAGAGCGTTGTTCTTCTTGTTGTCTTTGTAGTTTGTCTTCCCTTTGTTCTTCAATTGAAAACAATCTTTCTTGAAATGACCATGACGTCCACATTCAAAGCATGTCTCTTCAATTTTCTTTCCTTTGGACTTATTTGAGTTGAAAGTATTTCTTCTCTTGTTCTTCCTTTGTAGTAGTCCTTTGAGTCTTCTTGACATCATGGCTATTTCTTCGTCTGAGTGATCTTCTAGCTCCTCTTCATTATCTGCAGTAAGAGCTAAGACCTTTCTTCGAGGAGTTTCCTCCTCATCATCATATCTCTTTAACTGATATTCATATTCTTCTAATTCACCAAACAGAGTTAAAGTATCCATGGAAGAAATAGTTGCAGAATCTTGAAGAGTAGTGATTTTAGAATCAAACCTTTTGGGCATAGCCCGAAGCAACTTACGGTTAATCTCACTTTGAGGAATAGTCTTGTCCAGTAATTTCAAGGAGTTTATGAGGACTAGGAATCTTTCTTGAGCTAGCTTGATGGTTTCATCTTTTCGAGCTTTAACATTTCATAATCATGCATGAGCATACTCAGTTTGACTTCTCGTACTTTGGAAGTACCTTCATGACTTACCACTAGAGTATCCCAAATTTCCTTAGCTGTGTTGCATGAGGAAACTTTGTCTATCTCGGATTGTACCATGCCGCTGAGAAGTGTGTTCATTGCCTTTGAATCATATGAGACCATGTAGATTTCGGTTGAATCCATTTCTAGTAGAATCTTTGATGTCCCATCATCTCTTCGTGGAATAACTGGTCCGTTCTCCACAATCCACCATTCCCAAGGATCTCTTTTCAGATAGATCCTCATCCAGAACTTCAAGAAGTTGTAATTTTCGGTTCCGAACAGCAAAGGAGGTCTATTGGTTGATTGTCCTTCTTGATTGTTGTTCCCGAACTATGCCATGTCAGAATCTTTCCCTACAAGTCACCTTTAAGACCAAGATAAGTAGAGCCAAGCTCTGATACCGAATGAAATTTATCTAGGCACACTTAAAAGGGGGGGTTGAATAAGTGTGAGAGCAATCTATGACCAACTTTTAAATTTTAAGTTAAATTATTAACTTCAGGCTACTATAATGATTGAAATCAGTTTACTGAATTAATATAGCCTATTAAAGAAAATATCCTGCTGAATTTGTATCTTAAGTAAAATACTTGATGTTAAAGAATTATCTTAATATAATATAAGTATTCAAATTTTAATTATTAAGATAATTAAACTAGCTTATGTGATTTTAAAGTAAAGCAAATAATAAAATCAACACCAAGATTTTTTACGTGGTTCAGCTATTACCCTCTATAATAATAGCCTAGTCCACGTCCAATACCAACTAGTATTGGAGACTCACTTTATTTATTTCTTTATAAATAAATACAGATTACAAAATAGATTCTAACAAAAAATTAATTAACAATTAATTTCCCTTGAGCTCTCTTGCTCCTTGTGCACCTTGCACTCTTTAAGCACCTTTGCTTCCTTGAACCTGTTTGTAACCCTTTTCTCTAATCCACTAGGATTAAAACCTTTAGACTACACTTAGTCTAAAACAGAAAATTCAATACAATTATAGAGGTCTATGATCAATGCAAGAATACTCAATTTAACAATTAAAGGCTCAACTAAATGCACTGATCAATTAGCACACAATAGATAAACAATTAATTTCTTACTGAATACCAGCTCAAATAATACCAGAAAATTAATTGCTTAGCTTCACAAAAGTTTGCACTTGACAAAATCAGATTGCTTGATAACAGTAATAAGTGTAAGTAGTAATTTCGTGAGTTGTGTAATTTTTTTTTCAAACATGCAAACACTGATTTATAGCCCAAATTATGTTACCGTTGAAAAGATAAGTTCTAATTTAATCTAGCGACAGGATAATAACCAACGTTATATGAGTCCACAAAATCTGGTTTGCTTAGAAACTTTCTTCAATGAAAATATATTAAAACAATCCACAATTATCAAGTTTTGTCCAAAAACAAATCCCTGTTAGTTGTATAAAGTTTGAATAAAACCAAAAGATCATACAAAAAGATAACCACTTAAACAACAGACTTTCTCTCTCCAGGCATTAAGTACGTGGCATATAGAAGTGGAATGCTCAACAGTCAATTATCTTTCCAAGACACAAAATCTTTAAAAGTCCAAGATAATCATAATAGCTTTTCCTTGAAAAATGTAGATATCAAATCACCAAGAGAAAACTTATAACTCATATCCACGTGTAACTCGTATATAGGTAGAATGATTACTTAGGATACCCCTCATGCAACAACTCATAAACCACTTAGCTACTGTTATGTATATCCACGTGTACCAGTAACTAAAATGTCCAAGATATATCAATAAGTTTCTAGGCATATGAGATACATAATTAATATAAATATTATATCAAATCTCTTTTTAGAAAAGCCTTTTATTTTAAAAACATTTTTCATTTAACACATATAACAAGATATAATGCAATAATATGCCTTAGAGCCTTTAAATGAAAAATCAATTAATATACAATTGACCTTACATTTGTTTTCCTAGAAATAAAAACTCCTTCAATTTCTTGACTATCCAATCAAAGCTCCTTATCACCAAAATACCTGAAATATCATAAAATAATTTAGTACTTGAACATTTCATCATCAAAACATAATGATGGAATATGACAAAGTTAACAATGTGATACCCCCAAAATAGGTATACATCACCCATCTTGAGTCGCCAAATATATGGTACATAAATCAAATACAAACTTAATTATACAACATGAGCTGAGAGTTTTTACACGAATATTGTCTTCTAGAAAATATCCAAACTCAAATGGAGTCCTCATTACAATTATTTTCACACTTTTTCATAGAATAGTGAGGACTACTATGACACCATCTCAGACCATCACTCCGTTCCCCGACTAGTTCCAGCTACGTTCTAATTTCCTGAAGAGAACACTGTGACGCCCACAAAATAGGTATACATCACCCATCTTGAGTCGCCAATTACATGGTACAGAATTCAAAAAAAAACTTAATTATACAATTTCATGTAAAATACGACAAAACATGGTTAAGAGCTTTAACAGGAATATTGTCTTCTAGACATTATTCAAACTCAAAATAAGTCCTCATTTATTATCATACTATTTCGGAGAATAGTGAGGACTACTAATGCAAACATCTAGACCGTCACTCCATTCCCCGACTAGTCCCGGCTACGTTCTCATTTCCTGAAGAGAACAATGAAAGCAAAGGGTGAGCTCAACTAGCCCAGTAAGAAATAGTATGACTAAGATAATGCAGAATAAATTATCGTTAGCCTTCAACCGTGTTAAACTGATCAAATACAATAGACATCAAGTTTAACTGCAGCGGAACAAGCAATCCATTAGAAGAGTCAAGTAGAGCATGATATCTACTATCTTCTATGATTTAAAAAGTTTTTCATCAACTTTATCGTTGAGACTCAGCTTATTAAATAAACAACATCATCGAATCATCCCTGCACCACGACCAAGGATATTCATGTAATCATCAATGGTAATGATTATACCGAATAATCCCTGGTCATAATCATACCAACAACTGTCCATCAATGAACTATAGGCCAATGAGGACTTTTATCACATAATTTATAACATTACAGGTCATGATTATACCGAATGATCCCTGGTCATAATTATACCAATCAACAGTCCATCTATGCACGTAAGCCAAAGATATCTTTCTTAACAATATAAGCATGAGGATGATGACAATGATATAAGCATTAATCAAATGAAATCAAGGATAAATATTAAAGACTTTAAATTTATCTAGAGTTTAAAAATATCCAAATTGTCAACATGATACTGCTTTGTGGAGTAAAATTTAAGAATAATATTCATGTATCAAAAATAATTTGGACAGAAAAGAAATATATTTTTCGAGTGAATAGTACCCTGTGAATAGTACCCTATGAAAAGTATTCCAGGAATAGTACATCGTGAATAGTACCCTGGCATAAAAAGTGTCCTAAATACCCGAGTGAATAATACTATAGTGAATAGTAATTAAGTGAATAGTAACTCGTGAATAGTATCTGGCACGAAAAGTGCCCCGAATACCCGAGTAAATAATACTAGAGTGAATAGTAACTGGGTGAATAATAACCCGTGAATAGTAACTCATAAAAGAAAAATACTAAAGAAAACGTTATTCCATGACGAGTACAAAAGAAATGATATCTCATACGAGTATAATAGAATATACGAAATTGCAAATGGATTTTCATCCGCCATGCGGTAATCCACGTAGACAGATCATTTCCATAATTTAATAAAGAATGAATACGAAGGGTTTTTCACCATGCATGCGGTAGTCCGTGTAGACAGGTTATTCCAACAGAATAATAAAGAATGGAATAACAACCTTTACGAGTATTGAAAGAAAATAACTCTCTTCATGAATACGAAAGAAATAATACCCCTTACCTCATAAAAAGACTGGCTACTGGAATAGTGAAGTAGCAGACTACTCTTCTTCTTTCTCTCTATAGCTTCTCTTTCTATAGTTTCTCTCTCTATAAATGCTCTTGTGAGTCTTAGTGAATTGGCGAGAATGAAAGAAGAATGAGCTTCTGTTTATAGGAAAATATAGTTTCGATAATTGCACGTTTTGGGGCTCGAAATATTATAGTATAATACCTTCATCTTTTCCTTTATTTTTAATTTAGTCCTGCAATTATTATCAAACTTGCACCACCTCCCCTAATAATATATCATGTGAATTAATAGTTCATTCATGTGAATCAATAGTTCTATACATGTGAAAAAAATAATTATAGTATAGTACCTTCATCTATATCTCTATTTTTAATGTAGTCGTGCAAGTATTATCAATCTTGCACTACCTCCCCGAATTGTACATACATGTGGATCAATAGTACACACATGTGAACACATAGTTATAAGCATGTGAATTAATAGCAATTAATTGCTCATTTATCCGATTGGTCAATATAACCTCCAGACATCAATTATTATCAAAAAAAATGTCGATTTCCACTAACACTAATAATTCCAACATAATGGAACTATCAATTTCATCTTTAATCAACACGAACTTATTCATCATTAATATTATAACTTACAGTATTTAACAACCAGATCATTCCCAGGAAAGAGGGGGCTTTTCGATAAGGATTTCTCCCTATTGGCGCGCAATTAGGTGACCAAACCCCTTTCCTTGATAGAACTTTCTAGACATCGTCAATAATGCAAATAATAATATGAATAACTTTGTCATATCAATTATTGATTTAAAAATAAAAAATATTATGCAGATGATACTATGACAATAATTGAATCAATAATATGAGAGATATGATGCAGTAATTAATGTAGCAATAATTGAGTATAACTGAGTGACTTCTTACATAAACATCAATAATCTATACCGTGTGCTACTATTCCACCACGCGTATTGCTGTACTTTTATTACCGGGCAGTTCAACAGTTTAACGGTAAAACTTTCGTTGTTATTTTTATAAAAATATTATTCTTTCATTTTCTAAATACGACAATACTTCCGTTGTGGGGTCCACCAATGATTGTGATGTCGTACGAATATTCCCTATTAAAACAAATATTCCCCGACACAACAAATATTTTATATCAACTTGCTTTCTTTGCAAAATTTTAAAGTATCACCCTTAACTTTAACCTTTTATCAATTTAACCATTTACTAAATAGAATAATAATTATAAGAAAATTGAATACTTTTATTTCATAAAATTTGGGATCTCACAATCTCCCCTCCTTATGAAATTTTGCTCTCAAGATTTACGTACGTACCTGATATTCGAAGAGATGAGAATACCTTGCGTTCTTTTCGGATTGTACCTTCTCGCTTATTTCTTCTCTATCATGATTTTCCCATTTATCATCTCCTGTATTTCAGATATCATTCTAGAATATAATTTCAAAATAAGTGTTAATTGACATGACACATATTATTCCTATACTCTGACCGACCAATTAAATAACAAATAAACTTAGGTAAGTCTTACTAGAGAAGGAATTACCCGTCTCTCCCCTCCTAGTTCTAGTCTCACATCTCAGTCAAGGATCATATCCCTAAGCTTTGAAAAAAACTGTAACACACATCCAAGACTTGGATTGCAACTCACAATGATCCCTATCAACTTGCCACCGTTCCTCACGGCGTCCCCTACGGAAAGTCTGGCTTTGGTGCATCCCAAGACTTGGAAGTCACCATATAAAGGCTCGGGGCTCTTTTCTATGGCTTTGATACCAACTGTGATGCCCCCAAAATAAGTATACATCACCCATCTTTAGTCGCGAAATACATGGTACATAAATCAAATACAAACTTAATTATACAACATGAGCTGAGAGTTTTTACACGAATATTATCTTCTAGACAATATCCAAACTCAAATGGAGTCCTCATTATAATTATTATCACACTATTTCATAGACTAGTGAGAACTACTATGACACCATCTCAGACCATCACTCCGTTCCCCGACTAGTCCCAGCTACGTTCTCATTTCCTGAAGAGTACACTGTGACGCCCCCAAAATAGGTATATATCACCCATCTTGAGTCGCCAATTACATGGTACAGAATAAAAATACAAACTTAATTATACAACTGTCATGTAAAATACGACAAAACATAGTTAAGAGCTTTAACATGAATATTGTCTTCTAGAGAGTATTCAAACTCAAAATAAGTCCTCATTTATTATCACACTATTTCCCAGAATAGCGAGGACTACTAATGCAAACATCTGGACCCTCGCTCCATTCCCCGACTAGTCCCAGCTACGTTCTCATTTCCTGAAGAGAACAATGAAAGCAAAGGGTGAGCTCAACTAACCTAGTAAGAAATATTATGACTAAGATAATGCAGAATAAATTATCGTTAGCCTTCAATAGTGTTAAACATATAAAATACAATAGACATCAAGTTTAACTGCAGCAGAACAAGTAATCCATTAGAAGAGTCAAGTAGAGCATGATATCTACTATCTTCTATGATTTAAAAAGTTTTTCATCAACTTTATCGTTGAGACTCGACTTATTAAATAAACCACATCATCGAATCATCCCTGCACCACGACCAAGGATATTCATGTAATCATCAATGGTAATGATTATACCGAATAATCCCTGGTCATAATCATACCAACAACTGTCCATCAATGAACTACAGGCCAATGAGGACTTTTACCACGTAATTTGTAACATTACAGGTCATGATTATACCGAATGATCCCTGATCATAATTATACCAATCAACAGTCCATCTATGCACGTAAGCCAAAGATGTCTTTCATAACAATATAAGCATGATGATGATGACAATGATATAAGCATTAATCAAATGAAATCAATGATAAATATTAAAGACTTTAAATTTATCTAGAGTTTAAAAATATCCAAATTGTCAACATGATACTGCTTTGTGGAGTAAAATTCAAGAATAATATTCATGTATCAAAAATAATTTGGACAGAAAAGAAATATATTTTTCGGGTGAATAGTACCCCATGAATAGTACCCTATGAATAGTACTTCAGGAATAGTAACTCGTGAATAGTACCCTGGCATGAAAAGTGCCGCAAATACCCGAGTGAATAATACTATAGTGAATAGTAATCGGGTGAATAATAACCCGTGAATAGTAACTCATGAATAGTACTCTGACACGAAAAGTGCCCCGAATACCCGAGTGAATAATACTAGAGTGAATAGTAATTGGGTGAATTATAACTCGTGAATAGTAACTTATAAAAGAAAAATACCAAAGAAAATGATATTCCATGACGATTACAAAAGAAATGGTATCTTATACGAGTATAATAAAATATATGAAACTGCAAATTGATTCTCATCCGCCATGCGGTAATCCACGTAGACAGATCATTTCCACAATTTAATAAAGAATGAATATGAAGGGTCATTCACCATGCATGCGGTAGTCCGCGTAGACAAGTTGTTCCAACAGAATAATAAAGAATGGAATAACAACCCTTACGAGTATTGAAAGAAAATAACTCTCTTCATGAATACAAAAGAAATAATACCCCTTACCTCATAAAAAGACTGGATACTGGAATAGTGAAGTAGCAGACTACTCTTCTTCTTTCTCTCTATAGCTTCTCTTTCTATAGTTTCTCTCTCTATAAATGCTCTTGTGAGTCTTAGTGAATTAGTGAAAATGAAAGAAGAATGAGCTTCTATTTATAGGAAAATATATCTTCGATAATTGCACGTTTTGGGGCTCGAAATATTACAGTATAATACCTTCATCTTTTCCTTTATTTTTAATTTAGTCGTACAATTATTATCAAACTTGCACCACCTCCCCTAATAGTATATCATGTGAATTAATAGTACATTCATGTGAATCAATAGTTCTATACATGTGAAAAAATAATTACTGTATAGTACCTTCATCTATATCTCTATTTTTAATTTAGTCATGCAAGTATTATCAATCTTGCACCACCTCCCCGAATAGTACATATATGTGGATCAATAGTACACACATGTGAACACATAGTTATAAGCATGTGAATTAATAGCAATTAATTGCTCATTTATCCGATTAATTACCCGATTGGTCAATATAACCTCCAAACATCAATTATTATCGAAAAAAATGTCAATTTCTACTAACACTAATAATTCCAACACAATGGAACTATTAATTTCATCTTTAATCAACACGAACTTATTCATCATTAATATTATAGCTCATAGTATTTAACAACTAGATCATTCCCAGGAAAGAGGAGGCTTTTCAATAAGAATTTCTCCCTATTGGCGCGCAATTAGGTGACCAAACCCCTTTCCTTGACAGAACATTCTAGACATCATCAATAATGCAAATAATAATATGAATAACTTTGTCATCTCAATTATTGATTTAAAAATAAAAAATATTATGCAGATGATACTATGACAATAATTGAATCAATAATATGAGAGATATGATGCAACAATTACTGTAGCAATAATTGAGCATAACTAAGTGACTTCTTACGTAAGCATCAATAATCAATACCGTGTGCTACTATGCAACCACGTGTATTACTGTACTTTTACTACCGGTAGTTCAACAGTTTAACGGTAAAACTTTTGCCATTATTTTTATAAAAAGATAATTCTATCATTTTCTAAATATGACAATACTTCCGTCGTAGGGTCCGCCAATGATTGTGTCGTCGTACAAATATTCCCTGTTAAAATGAATATTCCCCGACACAACGAATATTTTATATCAACTTGCTTTATTTGCAAAATTTTCAAGTATCACCCTTAACTTTAACCTTTTATCAATTTAACCATTTACTAAATAGAATAATAATTATAAGAAAATTGAATACTTTTATTTCATAAAATTCGGGATCTCACAAATACAATTGCCTTGCCAGACTCTACAAAGATTGCCAAGACCGGGTTTAGATTCAAGCCAGTGTCAACCTTTATCGCCATATTTGTTTTTCATGACATGTATTACTGACCACATGAGTGATATTTCTAATCTAAGAGTGTGTTCATTACTTATATGAAATCACATGCTCAACCACAATTACTCTTCCTAATTCCCTTTTAAACTTGCTTAGTGAATTTCCTCATTTCACATTATGCCACACAAGGCATTTCACAATTCTTATTGTCAATTCACATTTCTTAATACGCATTGATCTAATACAAATCAATTGAATTAATCGACTCATAAAACAATAACACTTATATTCACATAAATATTATTTCCATTAATATATTCATTTAATAATACGTGGAAATTCTCGGGTATTACACAAACTACAAAATGAAGATAAAATGCATAAAAAGTAATAACTAAAACGCTTGAGATTAAGATAAAGTTCTAACAAGTAGATAGCCAATGAATAGGTTTAAAACCTACTTATCAAATACCCCCAAACATGAACTATTACTTGTCCTCAAGCAGCAAATACAAATGCAATCGACATGTTATGGAAACTACTCTGCTATGACAATGAATCCCAAATTCTCAGCCAAGTATGAATTCCAATTGGAGTTGCCTCAGAGAAATTACAAGATCTATGAACAAAGCATCAAACCAAGCTAAAGTCATAAAGACATACAATCTAAAAATCCAAACCTGTTTACAATGATATAGTGTGTGTGTGTGCGCTAATATCCACAAACAAGCTTGATAAAGGTAAACATTCTATATGTTATGCTTCTAAGAAGGAAATATAAGGCTTTTAAGTCTAGAAAACTCAGACATATGAAATAACAACAAATCCAATACATCAATCTAAACTAAGGGTCAACAAAGGGCTTATTCTACTTTTATTCACTCCCAAGGGCGATATTCGCACTTTCCCGCTTTTACACCTGACTGTGCAATGTCTAGTCCTCTTAGGCTTTTTAGTGATACCCCTTAGCGAGCTTTCAACCAATGACTCCCAAACTATAATACCCAGAAAAAAAAATGATAACATTTAAATCTGTGTTTTAAATATTTTAATTGGGCTTTTCTTTTATTTGGGTCAAACTAAATTTTTTAATTTATGTGGATTGAAATAAGTAAGGGATTATAAAATTGGGCCTTAAAACTAGTTGGGTGTAATTTATATTTGTATTATTTTAAATCCTATTAAAATTAATAAAAACATATTAATTAATAAATAAATAACAAAAACTTAATCTTTCTAATATGTCTTTGTTGCGAACTGATCGAAGGGAGGCGACATATACAAATTTTGTGGTTCCTTCGTAGGAGAATAAGATAGGGTTGAAAAATCAAGATACCTTTAATAATATATGTGTCTTTTTAAGATTTATTATTATGTTGTTAAAGAATTATGCATTCATCCTTCTGAGGAGTAACAGTAAGACTTATGGTAATTGATTGACATGACAACATATATATATGTATGTATATATATATATATATATATATATATATATATATATATATTAATGCATATATAGTATAAAGTTTATTTATTTAATTGTTAAAAGTTACAAAAGCTCCTATTTGGATTCCATTCCAGGAAGACTAATTTATCTAATATATATGTATGGTATATATTAATTAGAAATAGGAGAGGTGAAACTAAATTATTTATATGGATAGAACATGATTTTAATTATATATAAAAAACATTCAGATTGAATTATGATGCATGGATCATAATTGATGTAATCTATAGGTATTAAATGAGTAAAATTATACAAACTATCTAACATACTTTATTAGAACAATAATTCACTGATTGTATTTATTAATATTTTGTGACGCCCCCAAAATATGTATACACAACCCATCTTAGGTCGCCAAATACATGGTATAGAATTCAAATACAAACTTAATTTATACAATACGAAAAATGTGTAGCTGAGAGTTTTAACACGAATATTGTCCCATAGACAATATCTAAACTCAAATAGAGTCCTCATTACATTTATTATCACACTATTTCATAGAATAGTGAGGACTGATGTATCAAGTGTCCAATGTCAATATAGTTGCCCGTGATGATCCCCCAAAAGATAATGGCTCTATTAGCCATAACATCATGTTGGTGGGTGGAGGGCATTAGATTTGTGCATATAAAGTGATTCCAGGCCTCGACATATCGATATAGTGCTGCATGTGGGAAATGGGTCTTTGTATCTCTGTCGGGCTTGATAGCCCACTGGGTGCCTGGCACGCATAAATCTGTGATAACCTAGTCCAAGTTGGTCTTAAACCGCTCAGCAACAACCCAATTTTCTTGGCCAGTCGGGAGAGTAGGCAAATTGAACACTTCACGGATCGCTAGCAGAAGATAATTAACTTGTATGCCCCGAACGAATGAAATTTTTCTTTGTGTCTCCCTAGCATTAGCATAGAATTCCCGCACTATAGTCGATGGTGTAGCTGTAGGTGTTGCCGTAACCCCAAACCAAGCCCTTTCTCTGATCATGTCTAGCATCTGCACATCCTCTTTGGTCAGTTTCAGCCCCCTTTCCTGTACAAATAACTTTATCACCAGCTTATAATATTGAGTCTGCGCTGAGAGTTTGATAAACCTAAACGTGTCTAGAATATTCTAGTCCTGGCTGCTATTAGAAGACGAGGAAGGAGTGACTGATTGTGCCCTATTTGAACCCATAATATTTTACAGAAAATTTCACTTGCAACCCTTAACTTGTGAATCCAAAAGATAAACCCCGAAACTTTCCCCTGAAATATGTTGTGCAACCCCTAGTGATGAAATCAATAGCCCTCAATCTTCTCTATTCCTCGGACTCCTCTTTCAACAAACCCTACTCTATTGTTGTAATTAGAAATGGACTGATTGTATGGTGGAGTATAGGTTTTTGAGGTGGGTCGATTTGTAGAAGGAGAGTAGGTTTTGAGAGGTTATGGTAGATTAGGAGAGGGAGTTTGTATATAAGATTTCAACCATATGAAGTATGTTATAAGGGATGGGTCAAATTTTGAAGACTTTAAAAACCCAGTTTTTGGGTATTGGCGCTGGCGCGCCATGATGTAGTCTTTAACTAGTGCGGCCGCACTTGGTAGGGTAGTTATCTAGATATTGGTGTGGTCGCGCTGAGTTTTGCCTTGAGGAGGGCGCGACCGCTATGCCCTAGTTCCTGCGCTAAACTTTCTGCAGCAATATACAACTTGACAACCAACTAGCATATGAACTTTATTTCCTGCACAAAAAGTACTCACAAATGAGACATTTATTCCTTAAAATTGGACTATGCAAGTTAAATGCAACTATTATCAAAAATTCTATATGCGACATCTTTCTATACTATATGTAATATGCTCTTAACTCAAAAAAAATCAGAATTAAATATGGGGGAAAAATAGAGATATATAATAAGAATTAAACAAGAGGTAGAAAAGAATGGATGGGTTGCCTCCCATCGAGCGCTTGTTTATAGTCAATTAGCTTGACTTTCTTAAATATGCTCATATATTGGAAAGGGTCATGGAGGACTTCTACCGATCGCGACTTGAGTTTACCCGGGAAAAGTTGTAGACGTGATTTGAACAACAACACCACTTGCCCTGGGTGAAACTTCATATCCATAATTTTATGCTCGTGCCACTTTTTCACCTTTTCCTTATACAGTTTTGAATTCTCATAAGCCAACAATCTGAATTCATCCAGCTCATTGAATTAAAGAAGTCGCTTCTTCCTTGCGGCTTTGAGGTCAAAGTTCATTTTTTTAATGGCCCAGTATGCCTTGTGCTCATGTTCCATGGGAAGATGGCAGGCTTTTCCATATACTAGCTGATATGGTGACATCCCCAATGGTGTCTTGTACGTAGTTCTGTATGCCCACATTGCATCATCGAGTTTAAGTGACCAATCTTTTCTCGTAGGATTGACAATTTTCTCCAAGATCCTCTTTACTTCACGATTGGAAACCTCGGCTTGGCCGTTAGTTTAGGGATGGTTCACCCCATACTTATCCAATAACGCTGTAAACTTTCTGTTATAGAAGTGAGTGCCTTCGTCACTGATGATAGCCCTAGGTGTCCCGAATCTTGTGAATATACTCTTTTTGTTGAAATTGTAAGACTACCTTAGAATCATTCGTTGGCAAAGCCGCCACTTCAACCCACTTGGAAATATAATCCACCGCCAGTAGAATGTATAGATTTCCGCATGACGAAGCAAACAGCCCCATGAGGTCTATACCCCAAATATCAAATATCTCAACCTCTAAGATCAAGTTCAAGGGCATCTCAGTCCTCTTGGAGATGTTGCCTACCTGCTGGCATTTATCACAGTTCTACACAAAATTATAGGCATATTTAAAGAGTGTCGACCAATAAAATCTTGCTTGAAGCACCTTGGCTAATGTCCTCTCTCCCCCATAGTGTCCCCCGTAGACTAATGCATGGAAACCCTGGAGTATGCTCTCTGTCTCACTATGTGGGATACACCTCCTGATCATTCTTTTTACGCACTGCTTAAACAGATATAGCTCATCCCACATGTACCATTTGACATCATATAGAAAATTTTTCTTTTGGGGTTGTGTCAAATCATGAGGGAGAATGTTGCTCACCAAGAAGTTCGCAAAATTAGAAAACCATGGGATTTCTCCTTACACCTCAAACAACTATTCATCCGGGAAAGACTCGTTGATCAAAACTCCATCATTCGTGTCTTTCCCCAGGTTTTCTAGTTGGGACAAGTGGTCTGCCGCTTGGTTTTCAGTACCCTTTCTGTAGCGTCCCCAAATTTGGGTACTAATCACCACGAACCTGGTACACCAATTCCATAACTATTGCGAAAGATATAAACATAAATTGTTTATACAATACCTTTACAACATAATCCCCAAGGTCGATAACCTTAACTTAATACACAAATTCATATCCTAAAGGACTTACAATGTTATTACAATTTTAACTATACACTAATCAAATCCTGGAACTTGTCTGAGCCTTTGCTTGTATCCGACCTTTCTTCTTAATCTGAAATGTTAATCATGATATAGAAAGGGTGAGCAACAAGTTTGTCCAATAAGTTTAAGATACAATTGAAGATATATCATGAATGAAAAGAATAATATGCTAGCTGACAAACTTTCAACAATATAATAATTGTGAAAGAACATGAATCAATTTTCATAACTGAATGACCGAGTCAATAATAATGAATGACCAACAATGAACACGAACAATTTAATTGGACCAAATTGTAATGAAGGTGATCAGCCTTTTATACGTGATGAACATATACAACCTGCACAACGTTTGAATCGATAAATCATAAACGTGATGCAATCAACAATGATTAACCACTAGCATGCTTTAAAATTCATAACTCAGGTTTGAGTTAGAGAACTTGCTTAATTAAAAGTATAGTTCGAGAAACTTACCTGATCAGTAGATTACTGTTACGCAAAGCTATTTTAGCTTCAGTTGAAAAACCTATTATTGATAATATCGATCTCTCAATTAGAATAACATCATCACATACACTACTGTTAATTACAGACATTATATAACTTAAACACTTATAACATATTTAAATATTAGATTACTCCTTAAAACATCATTATTATTATCATCCTTTGATAATTCTTTAATCACTATATCATATACATTATGATTTAAAACTTTAATCATATATATTATAAGTTCTTCTTTAAAATCTAATAAGTCAAATATTAATCCAACAACCTGGATTATCAAACCATACTAATCCAGCAACCCATATTACAATCCAGCAAACTAGATTGCAATCCAACAAACTGGATTCCAAATCCAGCAACTAGATGGCCAATCCAGTAAACTGGATTCCAATTCCAGCAACCAAATTGCAATTCAGCAAGCTGGATTCAACAGATTTTCAATTCAAGAATCGCTTTCCAATCCAAAGAAAACGGATTCAATGATTTTCAATCCAAAGAAGTCAATTCATTAATCCTTTTCACGGAAATACAAAATCAATTTATTATTTTTCTATCCTTTGTCCAAACATATATTCATATATTTCATACACAAAAAGAATTTTTCTATAATTTTACAACTCCCTTTGGTATTTTTTAAAAATTATTTTTAGTTCGTAGCTTAAGAAATTAGCCCTATCATGCTCAACTCTAGAAATTCCCATGTCTTGGAATAATCTTACACGTGTTAACGTGACCCTCCAGTTTAAATTTTGTGGTCATCGGAGTTATAGAACTCTGGTTATAGCCATAACTTGGTCAATTTAAGTCGGAAAATCCCAAAAATTGAAATGGCCATAACTTGGTCAATTTAAGTTGGAATGAGCTCATTTTTGGACAGAAGCTAATTTATATCATATATTTTCATTTTCCAAAAGGCAAGAATTTATTTCATCAACTAAGTGGCCAAAAATGCCCTTGAAAAGTTCTTGGCAGTAGGTTTTTCTAAATTTTCACTTTTTCATGCTTTGCTAAAAATAGTCCATACGGAAATCTACAACTTCTTTTTTAGTTATTCCACTTGGAAATTTTAGAAAAATTATCATATTATCATTCCAAATTTTTCAAGAATTTTTGAATGTCAAAAAAATGACGAAACTACCCCTAGCAGTGACTGTCCAAAAATAGTGTGTTTCTCTTTATTGAAAACAAAATTATTTTTGCTAAAACCGTCACTACGGACTGAGAACTTTGAATTTTTTAGTGCTAACACTTGGGTTTAGTATTTAGCTTACATATCTAACACCCCTCTTTAACGGATCGTAAAAAGAAGGTGTAGATCAAAAACGGTAGAAATCCAAAGTACATAAAAATTATGGTTTTCAAAACTCAAAAAATTACTTTTCTTTTCTTTTGATTTCCAACGCAATCAACACCCAATATTGGTATATCAAAACATAAAACACTCATCAACAAGTAGATACAAAGTTTTTTATTTTAGAAACATGGATTCAAGTTTTAATTTACAATAATCAAATATACATAAACAAAAGGTATTTATACCTTTGATTCCCACGGTCTCCTTCTTCTTCTTCCTAGTTTGATTATGAAACTTGGTAGCTTTGCAACAACTCTCTCCTCTTCCTCCCTTTAATGACAGCCCTCTCTTATCTCTAAGTGACGTTCTTCTCCTCTCTCTCTCTCTTTAGTTCTTTAAGTTAGAAACATAAGAGATGAAAGAAAGAAATAAGATATAGATATAATATAATTATCTACTATCCTTCCTTTTCTCTTCCACAAGAACCACCGTCCATGTGGCCTTCCCATTCTCCACCAATTCTCTCACTCTCCTTAATCATCACATAGATATATGGGTGATTAGCAAACAAAGTGGCTCCTTAATAATTTGACACCTAACTTAATTTGGTAAATATCTTTTGACAAATGTGAAGCTTAAAATGATGACATGCATCCTTCTTTTCCCTTCTTCAATAGCCGACCAAGTGGCCCATTTCTTACCAAGTTTTATTTTCTTTTTATTTATTATTTAGTACACTAAAGGTCCAAAATGCCCCCTTTCAATTGGGCTAAGCTTAGGTCATTTTGTTTTAATGTTTTGGGCTTTTAAACTAGCACTTTGGGCCATTGAAAAATTAAAATATTCCAAAGCCTTTTATTTTATCTTACCCTAATTATTTAATTAGGGTTTCCATTCCATACATTTAGAATTTAAATCATTACTCTTGTACATTAAATTTCTTAAGCCAATTAGACTTGCTATAATTAGGTTATAACATTAATTAATTGAGACGTATGAAATAAATATCTTAGAATTAGTATATATTTTAAATACTATTATTCTCCCATACCATAACCCTTAACCACATGTGATACACACATAATCACAATACACAAAACCATATAAGTCCTTCACAAAAATTTTTAAATCCATACCATGATTTTAGTCAAGGTCTTATTATTCAACCTTTATTTAATCATTAAATATTTTATTAATCTTATAAATTATCGGGTTGTCACACTTTCTGTCTTTGATTTCCAAATCAAACTTCTACAGCGGAAGAATCCATCAAATGAGACGGGGCTTGGCATCTTTCTTAGATATCAAATACCGGATGTAAGACCCCAATTTTTTATAAATAAAATTGAATTTCCTCTATTCATTATTTCAAAATAGTAAGGGGCGGATTTGATTAATGTGGTTAGTTATGGGTAAAATGTGCAAATTTTGCAAAATAAGCAAGTGGTAATAAAATATTCATTGTTGTCGGGGAATATTTATTTAGTTGTAGAATATTCTTGTTGTCGGGGAATATTCGTATGACGGAGCACCCATTTGTGGGCTCTATAACGGAAAATTGTAGGATGAAGAAAACGACAAGTATGAGTTTTTATAAATAGCGGCGTAGTTATTACCGTTAACACTGTTGGAATACCTGGTGCTTAAAGTACAGTAATACGCGTGGTTGCACAGTAGCACACAGAATTGCATAATATTTTTGGATTATTGATTCTTACGTAAGAAGGCACTACTCAATAATTGTTACAGTAATTAATGTTCAATATTTTATTTTATTGATTCAATAATTGCTACATTGATATTTTATATTAATTTTGTTTCAATAATTATCACTGCATATTATTTCTCATTATCAGATCAATAATTCATATTATTTGAATAATATTATTAGATAGCATTATTGGCAATGTCTAAGTAAGTTTTGTCTAGAAAAGGGGTTTGGTCACCTTATTGCGCGCTAGTAAGGAGAAATCCTTATCGAAAGCTCCCCTCTTTCCTAGGAACGACCTGGTTGTCATTATTGTGATTCTGTAATATTATTTGTGAATAATTAATTATTAATTTATATGATAAGAAAATATATTTTTTTATGTGGTTATAAATGAAGGAATTAATGCTAAGGTGTTTTATCAGTATTTTATCGGAATGGAGATTTCGGTCATTTTATGTTTGGATTTCAGAAAAACTTTCTTCTATAAAGTTGTAGAGAATTAAATTTCCTATGGAATAGACATAAGATTTGTATTTTTCTTATAAAAGAGCTATTTATTGTGAATTATTGAAGTTTCAAAAATAAATATTTTTTTATTAAAAATATGGGTGGGCCCCAGTTTTGTTTTTGGTGGAAAATTGCTAAAGTTTCAACTGTGGTGTGCGTGAATGGCAGAGGTTAGAGCCAACAGTAGCAGGTTAGTCTTCTTTGACATTCTGGCATTTTCCTATAAATGGGGTACTTAGTTAGAATTGAAAATGACGCCAGAGTCAGAAGTTTTCTCTCTATATAATATCGAGCGTATTTTTGTGAGTATTTAGATTCTTTGAGAGTTGATAAGCAGTGCAAGTTTTTTTTAGCATTATATCCGATATTTTAGTCAAAAGTACAATTCTTTTGAGGTAAGGAATGTTATTTTCTTCGTAAATGATGTTATTTCTTTCAATATCATTATACTGAAATATTGGTATGAATTTTATTGTGAAAATTTTACTTTTTTGTGTCAGGGTTACTATTCACGTATACGACACTATTCACATATACGACACTATTCACGAATACGACACTATTCACAGAAAAATTAAATTTTCTTTTTTTTGTCTGAGGTTTCTATTATGGTTACTATGTTTGATTGTATCCATGTTTTGATCTTCATTCTTGAATTTTGCTCCATAATTGATTATTATGGAGTATTTTTGAACTTGGATAAACCAAAGTACGAATTCCTAATCTTGTCCTTTTATCTCATTGGATTCGTTTCTTTAAAATATGTTTCATCATCCTCAGTCCTAAATGATGATATAATTGAATATCTTTGGCCTGTAGTGCAAAGATAAATGATTGCCTGATGAATATCTTTGGCCCGTGGTGCAAAGATGGACAGGTGTTGAGATGAACATGACCAACTGGTGATACAAATGAATATCTTTGGATCGTAAAACAAAGATTAATATTTGGTTCAAGATGTATATTGATTGATGTTAAAGGGATAATATATTGATGATAGACTTTTAAATCATAGAAGATAGTAGATTTCATTCTCTACTTAACTCTTCTAATGAATTGTAATTTCTGCTTCGAATATTGATCTCAAACTTGTTGTCCATTATATTTTATACGATTTATTGAAGGCTAACGATAATTTGTTATACATTATCGTAGTCATAATATTCTTTACTGGGCTAGTTGAGCTCACCATTTTCCTTTTTGTTCCATTTTTCTTCTCAGGAGGCGAGAATATAGCAGGAACTAGTCGGGGTGTGGAGTGATGTTTCAAGTCAATTGTTTTAGCAGTCCTCACTATTTTGTAAAATAGTGTATCAATAATTGTAATGCAGACTTATTTGAGTTTGGATATTATCTAGAAGACAATATTTGTATTTAAACTCACAACATATGTGTTGTCGTATTTTGCACAACAATTGTAATAATGAAGTTGTAGTTGTTTTCTGTACCATATATTTGGAAACTCAGAATGGGTTCTATGGACCTATTTTAGAGGCCTCACACCGGATGGCAGACAGATCTGTATACACTACTACTCTCGTGCCAATGAGGTATAAACAGAATTTATCGAATAAAGAAACCACTTCTAATAACTACTTCAATCTTTTCTTTAGTGTAATTGAAATATTCGATAAATCTTTTTCCACTTCTAATACATTGTACTCTCGTACAACAAGGTTCTATCTGTGGTCTTAATTGAGTTGATTAGCCGGTCTTACCTGATATAGTAGATGACATGAAAAATCTTTTCCTTACATTACCCCAAAATAACTCCCACATCGAATTCACTCGCATCACACATCAATTCAAAAGGTAGAGATCAGTCGGGCGCTGTGATAATCGGTGTTGTAGTCAATCTTTTCTTTAAGTGCTCAAACGCTATCAAACACTCCTCGTCAAACTTAAACAGGGCATCCTTCTCAAGCAAACTGCATAATGGCTTTGTGATGGTTAGGAATAAGTTTAAAACTCATTGGTTCCATCGTTTGATCCAATATTTTTAAAGAAAAATAGAATTGCAGACATCAGCATGAAGTCAATAAATTTTGAAATTTTGGCAAAGCTAGAAGATTTGGAATATCTAATTTTCTCCATCAATTTCAATGTTTACTCCATTACCTCATTACTAACTAATTCTTTTTATTTCTAGCACCACCAATGCTCTTATACTAAATATTCTTGTATGTCAACTTAAAATCTTCCTATACCCCCAGTATAGTTCATCAAACTTACTACACATTGGAAGTTCAGGAACTTGCCACAATAATATGAGTTTAAGAACTTATCCTACACAGACCATACTGAGGGGTTCAAAATATACCATATTATTATAACTCACAAACATACCATTTGCATTAGTTTTAAGAACTCACACCTAACCCTAATAATATCTCGACTAATTATTATAACTCACATAGATAGCTCTAACTATATAAACCATTTGCAAAATAATTTTTTAACTCACACCTTACCCTTTCATAATATCTTAATTCATATAATAGTTTAACTATTAAATATCATATTAAATAAACATAATCAAAATAATCACCTTTTCGCCACATATACATTGATAGCTTGACACCAACATTCTAATGATTATCAAAGTGATAAACTGAGTGCAAGCACAAAATCCTCGCCCATACAAAGGTTTGTATAACTCAACCATCACATGAGTCCTCAATTGAAATCCCACCTAACTCTATCTTGCTCTTAACTTATTCTTAAATTGCCCTTAACTTGCTCAATACGAATTCATCGTAACACATTATTTATAACTCCTCGTGAGTTTATCTCGTACAATATCATAGTATATTGTCTTCATACCATCAAGCTATAATTATTCAAACATTACAGGCCATCTTTCTTTTATAACTTAAACAGATCACGTCGTGATCTTATTCTATGATCATCTCCCTTATAATTCTTTTCTTAACTCGTGATTGTTTTGTTTTATGATCCTCTTTCTTTCATTTTTCATCATTTATGATTTCATTTATGCTTTTAATCTTACAAAATTTGTCTATTCATCATTATTCGTTATCTTGGCTATTGGAGTTAGGTAACTCCCATTTCTTATCTTTATATCTCTTCAAGATTCTTCTTTAAATTTTCTTATTTATATAACAGTTCTCCCTTTAAGAATTTCTAACTTCATTTACATTGCTCAACATTTCATTCGAGTTCCACATTTTCATCATACGCATCCTTTTTCTATACTTGGTACACATCGAGTCTCTAATAGTTTCAATATGGTACGCTGAGTTATTTCCCACAAACAACCAACAAACTAGGTTCCGAGTTGCTAGTTTATATATACCTCCGCTCTATGAAGGAATTGTTTAGCCTAGATACCACACATCAACTATTAAAGAGTACAATTGTACCATACTTAAATATAACTCTTTATTCTTAACTTATTTATCATTCTCTTCTTATAGACATTGTCTATTTATTAACACCTTACGTCATTATTATTAGAGTTGGGTAACCCAACATTCCTGTTCCTTATAACTCTGCGAGATTCTTCTTTGAATCCTCTCATGCATGTTTTAATCCCTTCTTTATAAATTTCTCAAATTACTTCTTATTGTTCAAACTCTATTTGAGCTTATTCTTTCATTATCTTAACCTTCCTTCTCTAAGGTTATAGCCTAAGGTACTCCTACCTAAGGTTTATAACCTACATCTTTGATACCAACTATAACGACCCCAAAATTCATACAATTCAATTATCAACTTCGATCGTTAATAACACGTCTAATTTCTGATTTTACATCATTATTAGATGCTAAACTTAATAAAAATGCGGAATAATTTAAACTTTTCTATCTTATTACTTTAATTCCTTGAATTAAAACCTTTATCATCTACATGTTTTTGAATCAAGTTATTTTATGATTCGCTTCATCAAAGTTATTATATAGAATCTTACATTTTAATCCAATAACCTTTATATATCAGATAACTCAAACTTGACAGTTTATCATTATATAATCATTGTAACTTATCAAGTACATTTCTCAAAACCTTTATCTTTACCTACCTTTAAACCATACTTAGCTTATTTCTCACCTTATCAGAGTTAATAAATAAAACTTACATCCCAGTTCAATACCCTTTCATACAACAAAAAAACTTAATCTTTATAACTCAACAGCTATTAAACATTATACATTATTCGGAACCCTAAACATGGTTCAAATAATAATAATTCAGCCAAAATGTATAAATCTTCAAGTATCACATCTAATTCATGTCTTTCAAGTAGCACATAACTTTACCTTAAATCTTTAACTTGCAAAAGTGGTTATTTGCAAGGTTGAGCTCGACAGCCCAGCAAAATCTAACAGTTTTCATGCAGCACATAGCACATAATAACATGTTCAACATATATCTCATAAAAATTAGACTAACATAAGATACATGCTACAGTTCATATAACAAGTATAAAGATTGAGTTCCTTACTCAATCAGCATTCTCTACTCAATCAACGTAGTCATAAATTAACATTAACATTTTATACTTTCAACATATATATAACACATCATGCTCTTTGCAATAAAGATTTAAAACAGTTAATCATCAAGTTCACATAGCAAATAGGAATTGAAAGACTTGCCTTGATTGTTGTTTACCAATAACAGTTTAACAACTTACAGCTATCTGCACTTCACGTGCCCTACACAATTATATAATCATTCACATTAACTGTTAGTCACATAGCAACGCATAGTAGTTGTAATGTAAACTTTACTCTATATCCGATAACCCTTCTTATTAATCAATACACAATGTTTAATTTAATTGTGTTAACTTTCGAATTATATCTCACTATATTTCATACTCGAAGTTTATTCAAGTGTTTAAGTCTTGCTAGGAATCATTACTGGTTTTATATTAAACTCATTTCATATATCTTATAATATTCATTTCATTTGACTTAAAACACTTTTTACATTCATTAACACTTGTTATGGTGTTTCGACGTTCATTCATCACACGCCCGATTTGTCTCTCTTGTGTATGCTTAGTATGCTTATAGAACTTATCTAATACATCCTTTATTAATGTTAAGCATCATTATGTTTACTAACATTTATGTTTTATAACTTAGAACAACATCTTTTATCATCAGAAGCACTACACTTGCTTATGTGCATGCACGACGCCCTCTGATTTTCCCCAAAAATACAACAGTCCTAAAGATGTCCATTGTGACCCCTTTTCCCGACCTCAAATGGAAATAATTAAAGCTTTAAAGTTGTAGGTCTACTAAAGTGTTTATTCATACTCGAAGTTTATTCAAGTGTTTAAGTCTTGCTAGGAATCATTATTGGTTTTATATTAAACCCATTTCATAAATCTTATAATATTCATTTCATTTGACGTAAAACACTTTTTACGTTCATTAACATTTGTTACGGCGTTTCGACGTTCAATCGTCACACGTTCGATTTGTCTCTCTTGTGTATGCTTAGTATGCTTATACAACTTATCTAATACGTCATTTATTAATGTTAAGCATCATTATGTTTACTAACATTCATGTTTTATAACTTAGAACAACATATTTTATCGTCAGAAGCACTACACTTGCATACGTGCATTCCCGACGCCCTCTGTTGTCCCCAAAAACACAACGGTCTTAAAGATGACCATTGTGACCCCTTTTCCCGACCTCAAATGGAAATAATTAAAGCATTAAAGTTGTAGGTCTATTCTTCCTCGTTCTGGATCATCTTGAATCGCCTCAATCGGAGTTCATTTGAAAACGTTATGCCTATTTTACTAAAATAGGTCAAAATAGTCACTCCCGACACACTTTGGGCGCAGCTGTGCCTTATTAAGCCTTGGGCACAGCGCAGCTGCGCCCGTTAGCAGAAACAGGACTCTAAGTTCACTATTCTTGCGATTTTTAACCCTTTTCTCCTACTAATCTTCATAACTTGAGTTATACACATCCAAATTAGTTCGTTTTTGATTCAATGGATTCATAATTCATAGAAATACAACATACTAGAATTCTAACAATTTATAGAAACATAAACTAGCCTAAATCTTGACCCAAAACTCATGTTCATACTAAACTTTTACGTTTTAATATATTTAGCGAATTCATTCACTACGAATTCGTTTCTTAACCAAATTGATTCATTCAACTTGCGTTCTTTTCGTTTTTCAACATACTAATCACATCTATTATTAATTTGAAATTATAAATATGATCTAACCATCAATTTTAGCCTTAAAATAGACCCAAAATACATATACTAAGCCATAAACCAAATTTCTTCTTCTAACACTTGTTTCCACGAATTTGATTACATGAAAACCTGTCATAGATTACATATAACAAATTATACACATCTATTAATAGTATATCATCAATTCTTAGCAAATCCTCTACCAAAATCAATTTACAAAGAAGTATATATAAGAGCACAAAATAGATTTTACAACAAAGTTGTTACCTTTGATTTCTTCTTTAGATTGGTTAGAAGATGATTAGGAAACCTTGATTACACCTCTTCTTCCCTCTTGATTCTCAAGATTTCTCTTCTTAATCCATAGAAAATTTCTTTATCTCTCAAACCCTCTATAAGGCTCCTCTTTCTCTCAGTTATTTAGACTTATCAAAATAATACGTAACATAAAAACTGACAAATGGTTTACGTTCAAATAAATTAAGGGTCTCAGTAGTTATAATATTCCAAAGGTCATAAGACCTTGTTTGGTTGACACACTTTAAAACCCTTTCTATTTTATTTTTATAATTCTCTTATCTTATAGTACTCATGTCACACATTACCCAATTTAATTATAATCTTTATTTAGCCAACACAATATTTAATTAGCTAATATAGTTATAATTTGTTTAACAAATCATTAATCCTCTAATTTAATTATTTAATTAAATTAGAATATTTCCATTCCATTAGCGTAATAAAGTACGCACTGATTATAAAATCATTTAATCAATATTATCGTACTTAAATAAATTATTCTCTTATAATTTTCATCGGATATCCATTTTATTCCATAAATAGTTCAACTAAAATATTTATTCCATTTAATAAATATTTTACTATTTACGAAATTCACCATCGTAATACATTAACATAGTACATTTTCATGCAATATATTACCTTCTCATTTTATTAAAACAATTATATTAATTCACTATTTAAATTAAGTGTGTTAGTTCCTAGTAGGCACAATATAGATCTAGAAGGGGGGGGGGGGGGTTGAATAGATCCTTTTTCGTTTTAAATACTTTTCTCATTTTTTTTGTATTGCTGATGACTTAGCATATGACAATCATAAGAACCTTTTTCAAGTAGAGCGGAATAAGTAAATTATCCCCTTTATTGATATAAACATGAATATACATACATTTTTCGTAGAGTTAGTTCAGTTGTAAGCAGTTGATACACACATAGAAATTATAGAAGTTAGGTACATAATGTAAATGACAGTAAGTAAATGACACAAGGGATTTTAAGTGATTCAGAGACTCAAGCTCCTAATCCATTCTTCTGCTTTCAACTAGCAGGATTTCAACTAAGGAAGGGCAGCACCCTAAATCACTAAGAATCCTTCAAGGTCAGCAGCCTTAGAACTTCAGTTCACTTAGAACTTCAGTTCACTAAGAACTTTTCAAGTCCAGCAGGCTTGGAACTCTTATAGTTCCCTAGGAACTCTTCAATCCTAGCATGCTTGGAAATTTATTTAGTCCCTCCGAACAAGGACCCCTCGGGCCCTAGCTACTTGTTAGAATTGTTGTTGTTGGTGCTGAGCTGCTAAGATGTCATTAAGGTTGAACATCTTTAGTACTTAGCAGCTTGGCGTGGTCCTCTTTGCATTCTGCTTTGATTATGGATCACATCTTCTCTGGTGCAGCTGATCTTCACTCTTTTTAGCTAATCTTCATCTAATGTCAACTGTGCACCATCACTATTTGGATTTACTAAGTCTTTAAGCTTTTGGTAGACTTCGTCTGGCACTTAGCAATCCCTGAACCCTTCTTGAATGTTTTGCAGACATGATTCTGCATCTGTTCTTTTTTAGCTTTTGGTTCACGGTGAACTGTAGAGTGGCTCTCTTGATCTTCTTTGTCCTCTGCCACTTTTCTGAATGATATCTTCTTGTCCTTCTTTGTAACGACCCCAAAATTCATACAATTTAATTCTCGACTTTGGTCGTTAATAATACAATCAACCTCTAATTTTGCATCATTAAACGATAATACAAACATTGAAATTTGCGGAATAATTAAAATTTTCTATTACAAACTATCCTCGTTCCCAAAACCTTCAACCTTTATATCAAAATATATCAGAATCATTTTAATACTACAATAGTTTACATTGCAAAAAGATATTACAATTTAACATTAATACATTATTCGGAACCTTAAACATGGTTCAAATAATAATAACATAACCAAAGTGTGTAAATCTTCAAGTATCACATCTGATTCATGTCTTTCAAGTAACACATAACTTTACCTTGAATCTTGAACCTGCAAAAGTGGTTATTTGCAAGGTTGAGCTCGATAGCCCAGCAAAATCTAACAGTTTTCATGCATCACATAGCACCTAATAACATGCTCAATATATATCTCATAAACATCGGACTAACATAACATACATGCTACAATTCATATAACAAGTATAAAGATTGAGTTCCTTACTCAATCAGCATGCTTTTAGTCAAACAACGTAGTCATAAATTGACTTTAACATTTCATACATTCAACATATATATAACATATCATGCTCTTTACAATAAAGATTTAAAACAATCAAATTCACATAGCAAATAGGAACTGAAAGACTTGCCTTGATCGTTGTTTACCAATTGTTGTTAAACAGCTTACAGTTATCTGCACTTCACGTGCCCTATACAATTATATAATCATGCACATCAACTATTAGTCACATAGCAATGCATAGTATTTTTATTGTAAACTTTACTATATATCCTATTATTAATACACAATTGTTCAATTTGATTGTGTTAACTTTAGACTTATAACTCACTATATTTCTTCTTAATCAAACTCGAAGTTTATTCAAGTGTTTAAGTCTTTCTAGGACCACTTATTGGTTTTATATTAACCTATTCAATATCTTATTATATTCATTTCATTTGATTTAAAACACTCTTTACGTTCATTAACACTTATGACGGCGTTTCGACGTTTATTGGTCACACGCCAAAATTGTCTCTCTTGTGTGTGCTTAATATGTGTATTCAACTTATCTAATATATCATTTATTAATGCTAAACATCATTATACTTCATAATATTCATGTTCTATAACTTAGAACAACATCTATTATCGTCAAGAGCATTACATTTGCATATGTGCATGCCCGACACCCTCCGATTGCCTCCGAAAACACAATAGTCACACAAATTACCATTTTGACTACTGTTCCCAACCTCAATTTGAAACACTTAAAGAATAAAAGTTGTAGGTCTATTCGTCCTCGTTCCGGATCATCTTGAATCACCCCAATCGGAGTTCGTATGAAAAGGTTATGCTTAATTTACTACAGCAGGTCAGAATAGTGCACCAGACACTGATGCCCGGCGCAGCTGTGCCCTAAATGGCCTCGGGGGCAGTGCAGCTGCGCCCCAAGTTGTAGAACAACCCCTCACGCTCTTCTCTTCGCGATTTTGCAGACCCATACTCCTTCCAATGATCATAACATGAGTTATACTCATCCAAATTATTCCATTTTTTATTCTATGGATTAGTAACTCATAAACCTACAACATACCAATTACCCATCAACTAACATAAACATTAACTAACCCAAATATGGATTTATAACTAATTTTCATACTAATTGTTCTTGTTTGACAAATTTAGCAAATTCATTCACTACGAATTCGTTTCTCAAGCAAATTGGTTCGTTCAACTTGCGTTCTTTTTGTTTTTCGACGTACTAAACACATCTATTATCAATTTCAGATTATATACATGATCTAACCATCAATTTAAGCCTTAAAATTGACCCAAAATACATATATTAAGCCATAAACCAAATTTCTTCTTCTAACACTTGTTTCCACGAAGTTGATTACATGAAAACCTGTTATAGATTACATATAACAAATTATACACATCTATTAACATTATATCATCAATCTCTTAACAATCTAACCATAGAAATCCAACTTTTCAAAGAAAACTCAAGAAGTATAATACTAAAAACTCAAAATTAGATTATTAGCTTTGATTAGCTATAAAATTTCGAACAATCTTCTTATTTCTTCCTTCCATAACCCTCACAAATTCCTTCTCTCAATTTATAGAGAACTTCTTCTCTTCCTCTCTTCTTTCTTCCTTATGTTATTTCTTAGGCTTAAGACAACGTAAAACTAAAACAGACGCTAACATAAAAAAAATAAACTGACGTATAATAATAAGGCTACTAAATACCTATCAGTTATTATTATTTTTTTTAAACTTAAAAGCCATAAGGCCTTGTTTGGCAAAAACTATTAAAATAATGACTTAATCATTCCTTAAGCCTTGTTTGGCAAAACAAGATTAAAATTAAGATTTCAAAAGCTTTAAGGCTTTGTTTGGTAAAACCAAATTAAAACTCTTTTAATCTATTTCCATAAGTCATCTATAATATAGTTTATTGTCACACTTTATTTAAATAAATTTTTATATTCAAATTAAATTAAATATAATAACAATTTATTAATTCCATTTACCACATAAACAAATACAATAAAATTATAATTTTCATTATAATTATAATTTTATTTAATAAAATAACACATCACTTTGATTAAAAACAATCAAATTAAAATAACATTATAATAATCCATATAATCCTTAATAACTCTCTAATTTAGTTATTGAGTTAAATTAGAGTATTATTTCATAAATTTAATTCATCACTCTTTTATCTTAATTAAGTTAATTTTTATAACTCACGAATTATTTACTTACTAATAAATAATCCAACAAATATTTACTAAACAATAAACACATCAATTAAAATATTTATTTAATTCAATAAATATTTGAAATTATAAAAAAAAAATCTGGATTGTTACATTCTTCCCACCTTATAAGGATTCCGTCCTCGGAATCACCGAAACCCTACCTTCCTCAAGTTTTTTACCAAATCTCTTCGTTGAATAACTTCAACACATTACCTTAATATATGTTTTATATTTCCTACTCCCACCATTCTTCATAATAAATTTTTGTAAGTTTTATTTCATAACCTTTACTCAGACTCAATTATATTTGAGTATTACATATTCTTTGACCCGCTCATTTCGTTCTTTAAGGATCGTTATCATGAACACTCGGGATATTACATTCACCCATTCTTCTAAGAATTTCGCCCTCGAAATTTTATTTATTACTCTTCATTCATTCAATCTATCAAAATAGTTAATACTTTATTCATTCAATTGGGTTCTATAACCACTTCTTTCCACAAAGATCTTTCTACAATTATTAAACTTTTCTATTAAAATTTATTACATTATTATTTGATAACTCATACATCATCACAATCAAAAGTTATTAAGCCTTGAACTATCTGTCAGAACGTGTTCATCATATTCTAGGCTGCCCAGGAAATCTGGTCATGGCCGGTCAACGGTATTGATGGCCTTATAGAATTACTTCTGTTCATGTTATGGGTGTTCTACATGTTGGGCCTTGAAGAAAAACTACCAGGGTACATGATGGAAACAATTTAAAGTCTAAACATCAGTAATAAGAAAGATCTGAAGCTCAGAAAATCATGTCAGAGCATGTTCTTCATTTCTGGGTTTTTCCAGAATGAAGAACAGAACGAGTATGCTACTTTGGATCCTTATATCTCTCGTTCTGTGCTTGATCTATGTGATCTATTGATCCCAGGTTGTAGCTAACATGTAATACTATATATCAATTATATAAAAACACATATAACAACAATAGAGCAAGAAGATTGAAGTCGGTCAAAGGCTGTCAGAAATCATGTTCTTGATTTTTTGGAAATTCCAAAAAACCAAATCCGTGATCATCTTAGCTGGTTTTACCATTCATAGAGTTCCATATGTTGAATATTTCAAGGATCTAAAGACATGGAATCATAAAACATATAACAGGCTACAGGTTTAATACAACAAATCATTATAACAACATCAGGACTGACAGATCAAAGCCATAGAAAAACTTGTCAAACTTATGTTCTTGGCTTTCTGGGTTGCCCAGAAAAGGCCCAGTCAATGCCGATCAACGGCTTTTGACCGTTAATAACTTCCAATCTAGATATCAAATGACTCTGATTCTTTTTGCAGATTAAAGACCACATTACTGGCTCCACATAACATCTTAAAAACAACACAAATCGTAAACGACCAAAGATCTGTGGCCACTGGCATTCGTTGTCAGGCCACAGTTTGATATTTTTTCCAGATTTTACAAATCTTCGAATTCGAGCTTCTAAATGTTATGGATCCAACATTTAGCAACCCAGATCATCATTATATACTACATACTACCTGTTTAACACAAAAAAAACTAACATCTAACATCAAATCACAGAATTTCTAAGTTAGGGTTTTTGAACCTTTTCCAAGCTTTGATTTTGAATCTGCTCTTCGGATCTACTACTGGTAATTGTGGGGCTTGCTTAGGGGACTGCTATGCCTTGTATTTTTAGAGGTTTGGGAGAGAGAAAAGTTGCATGAGAGTTAGATGGCCAAATGAGCAATTTTGGGTAGCTTTCTCTCTCTTAAATTTAGCAATTCATGTATGCAATGAATTTGTAATGGCTGATCATGTGCTGGTAATGCTATAGCTCATAGGTAGGTCTAGGGTAGGGTGGCTGGCCGGATTTTACAAGGATTGGGCTAGCAAATAATTCAACTAATGGGACAAAAGGGCATTTTGGTAATTTCACTTATAATTTCAAGGGCATTCTTGTCCAAGGTGCTTAAATCTAGGGTTTAATCACTAGATTTTAAGTCTTAATGTGTCCCAAATAATTTTTAGGGTTTGAAAAATTAAAATAAAAGTGTA
The DNA here is from genome assembly GCA_020205605.1 of Panax ginseng. Taxonomy (NCBI): domain Eukaryota; kingdom Viridiplantae; phylum Streptophyta; class Magnoliopsida; order Apiales; family Araliaceae; genus Panax; species Panax ginseng. The sequence continues at coordinate 105,723,396 of CM035128.1, read as the reverse complement.
ATAAAATTTTAATTAAACACATTAATTTAAAATTAAGGTTTTTAATAGAAAATTAGGGTTTTTAAATTATGGTTCCTTAGTATTATTAGGGTTCCCAAATTAACAAGTATGGTTGCCTAATTAACATTATAATTTACTAAAACAGTAATTACGATTTCTAATTTCAACAAATTAGGGTTTTCAATCAATAATTAGGGTTTCTCCTAATTACATAAATTATATAATACATAGTAAAATTCATGTAACACAATTACTACATAGTCTTGAACTCACAACTGAGTTTAAAAAATAGGGTTTAATAACATGATATAAGGGTTATGACATAATTTACCACAATTGACCAACATTAACAGTCTACAAATTTACAGTACATATTTATAACACTGAAAAATCAAAATATAATTAATATTATATTATTATTCTCATCCCTTAAACAAAATCCCAATTTAGGGTTTGGATTCCATATCTGGTTTATCTTTCATATACAACATCAATAATTAAGCTAAAATAATTAACTTAAATATTCTGAACAAATTCATATAATAGAATATTTATTATCATAATTCTAATAGTTATTTCATATATTATTTAAATAATATAAAATTCATGTTTTCATGGAAAATAATTAATAAAACATTTCTGCTACAAAAATTAATTACAATAAGAATATAATTTGTAATGATCAATAATTATTTATAATTTTTCAAGTACTGAATATATTTGCATTTATCATACACATTACTTGACACATAATCTCATCATTAAAATAAATAATAAATAAATAAAATTATATGCAAAATTTCTTATTTATTTATATAGAAAATATCGGGTTATTACATTCACCCTCCTTTATAAGGATTTCGTCCCCGGAATCACTATTTTAAAACTCATACGTACAAGGGTATATAGCATACACATTCATTGCAAGTAGACCTCGATCATAATTGATCGAACTAATATTTAACTATTCAGCACAAAGCTTGTCTATCTGATTAAACATAAATTTGATTTCTAAAAGAACTCAAATTCCTCCTTCAAAATTTATTTGTAAAATAATTACTATATATAGGAAAATCATATACATCAGAATATACAAGTTATTCGAATAATACTTGGAGTTCCATTGCCCGCTGCCACAGTATCCTGGACCGTCATGTTGAAGACTCTCGCGGTTGCTTTTGTTGGGTTGTCGGTTGAGGTCAGTCCTATGATCGCCAGAGTCCCGCTGCCTTTCCCCGTAGTTACACTCTCTGCCTCCATTCTCCTCTTTGGATAATCCTTCACCTTATGTTCAGTCGATCCACATAGAAACCACAAATTGTTCATCCTTGGGTTGGGGCAGTTGGGAGAGATATGGCCCTCCTGCCCGCACTTGTAACACACGAACTTACCCTTCAGGGATTCACCCGAGTGGTTCTTCCCATAATTCTTACATTGCACAGTCTTTTCTTCACACCTTCCTGCTTCACTTGAACATTCCCAAAATAATTCCCCTTTCTCTTTTCACCCTTATTCCCACTAATTGTTTCCACCTTTACAGCTCCTCCTTCCTTGCTTTTGTTCTTCTTCTCCTTGTTGTAGAGGCTCATGGCCTCACTCCCTTCCTCGGCTATGATAGCCTTTTCCATGAGTGCTGCAAAAGTATTGATCTGCAACACTGCCACCTTGTTGTAGAGCCAGGGTTTTAAGCCCAGCTCAAACCTTCTTGCCTTTTTAGCCTCCGTATCAACTTGATGCGGAGCAAACCTAGCCAACTCATTAAACTTTGTGGCATACTCCGCAACATTCATGTTATCCTGCTTCAAATCCAGAAATTTTACCTCCATCCTAACCTGCATACTAGCTGAGAGATAGTTTTCAAAAAACAAAGTCTTAAACCTATCCCAAGTCACTACTCCTTCTCCTGCCCTAGTTTGATTTGCCTCCCACCAAAAGCTAGCTTCCCCTTTCATCATATAAGTGGCAAAAGCGGTATTTTTCCCCTCATCTACCCTAGCAATTACGAACGCCTTTTTATCTCGTTAACCCATGTCTGGGCTTCTATAGGGTCTGCTGATCCCCTGAATTTTGGTGGTCCTATTGCCTTGAAGTCTTTAAATTTTGCCAAGCGATTATCAGTCGATTCCTGCAATTTGGTATTCCCTGTTTGCATAGCTTTGAGCTACCATGTTTGCAAAGTTTTGCATCGGGTCTTGCTGTTGTCCCCCAGCGTTGTTGACAGATTCTTCTGCGCTTTGGTTTCGAGTTTGACGTCTTAGCGGCATTATCTGGTTAAGTAAAACCATAATTTATACTTTATTAACTTACATTCTTAACCTTATTGCATAAGTTTAATATATTAAACTGGTTCCATTTCTCAAACTTAAATTCATATTCACTCATCGAATATTTTAGATAACATAGTACATACCAGCTTTAAACATCAACTATCCCTTTGTGACTACAAATGTCTAGATTTACAGCCTTGACCAACACAAAAGTTGGGAATATTACATTACACAAACATACTTAGATATTACATTAAACATGCCTACTCAACAGAACCTATACTACCTATTTACTACACCTTTTCCTTGGACAACCTTTCTTCTGATGATCTTCTATCCCACAGATAAAACATGCTCCTGGTTTATAGTCAGGACAATACAGAGTGGTATGTCCCTCATAACCGCAAAGATAACATATTCTTTTCCCTTTCTTCTTATCGGGTTTTTCCTAAGTCACAGTCTTCTATCTTTCTTTTTCCCTTCTTACTCAGAGCTGCACATGATGTGTTACTTGAGGCTCCCATCTGATCAATTTGGATTTTAAGCTTATCTTGTTCTACCATTGTTTCTATTAATGCCTGACGCAATTGACTATTTAGCAACTTTTCTATTTCCCACAACTTTTCTAGAGAAGAAACCTTGTTCCTCAGATCCTGCACCTCCGTTGATGCTTGATCAGCTTCAAATTTAGTGTCTGAATCACTATCTGTCAGCTCCACCATCTCTAGATTTGGTACTACATTTTCTATAATAACCACCTCCTCAGAGATGGTTTCATTGAGAGCCTCTAATTTAGCTATTGGCTTCGATATTAGCTCGGGTGTATGGATTCGATCCTCCTTCAAGCTATAAGCATATAACAAGCCTTTTCCACCAGACATCTACACACATAATTTATCCTGATTAGCATATAGTATATACACATAACAAACAATAGTTTTATAAAAGTTATCTTTTATTTTGTTTAACGATGAATTTATCCAATTCATCTCCTTTTAAACTCTATATGAGTTATTTGTATTTTCAACGTTTTCCTCTGTTCTAAGGTTATAGCCTAAGGTCATTCCCACCTAAGGTTTCTAACCCTAAAGTTTTGATACCAACCTGTGACGCCCCCAAATTCAGGTACTTGAAACCCGAACTCGGTGTTTCACGATACCATTTCTATAAGCTAAATAATACTAATAATAATAACAATAATATAAAATTCAAACTTAATTTACATATGCATCAAATTTTACTCCCAGGTACGAGACCTTTAAACATTCATTACATCATAGATAATAAGTATCATTGATTTAATAAACTATAAATATTACACAACATATTATAAATCTCATTCGAACAACTTTTCTTTCCCCTTGTTCTTACCTGAGCCTTCGGGTTGATCATACTTAACTGAAAACATTTAATTTAAGCAAGAGTGAGCATTTGAGTGCCCAACAAGTAATAAAAATAATAAATATTAGCCGAAAGGGTTAAATGTTTTCTTTGTACTACCCTTCTACAACAAGTCAATAGTTGTGAAGTAATATGAACCGATAATAATAACATAACAACTCTCTTTCAAATTTTTGAAACTATGTAGAGACTATATATAGGGTTAAGGTGACATACTATGAACATTGTTTTCAATTTTTGAATAGGTTTAGCAGAACTTCATCCGCCAACCGTCATAACTTACGGGCATGGAGGGTGATCATCCCGTTGTACCCTGTATTGATCAATACTACATTGCAAGAACGATATTATTGTTCACTCTTTCCACCTTGGGTCCATAAAACGTTGTCCCATGTAAGGGATGTTCATACTTGTCAGGGTTCCAAACCAAAGGTTTTATCTTATTCAACAATAATCTATAATTCAACATATATATACGCTAATTGACAAAGGTGTATCAACGTGTGATTAAATACCATGATTATCCAAGTGGGGACACTTGTATAACCATTTACAGAAAATAACGAATAGAATATATAACTGAATTACCATATACTAACATGTTGATAATCAAATGAGCGTATATAATATAGGTTTAATAATATGTACAGTAATAATATAATTCTAAAACATTCTTACTCATGTCCATTGCATAAAGAAAATGCAAAGGTAGGATACTACTTCGATCTTGCTACCGCTTACACAATTCATGACTTAGTTTTATCTTTTATGTAATCACCTATCGAAGAATAAGATCATTTTACTAATTAGAATAACATATCATAACACATAATACGCCATGTGCGAAAGACATAACCTAATCACCTTGTTACACATATCCCACGATCATTGAATCACAAACAATCATTAATACAATTAAAATATCTAAGTCCGGATCAATTTACGAATATATTTGATTATTATTAAGCAGTCTTATCGAGGTAATAATCGAGTCTAAGACTCTATCTAGTTAGTTCAATAATCAGAATTATCACCATATTATTTTTAAATGACTTAAAATAATTTGTAAACACTTAGAATAATTTATCATGAATTTTCAAATATCTAATCATTATTAAATGATTTAAATATTAAACTATTCTATTATCATTAATATTTAATCAATATTAAACCATTAATGAAACTATTATCAAAATATTAAAGTTATTTATAATAACTCAAAATATTTTAAAGTATTAATATTACCCTTAAATGATTTTTAAAACATTTAAAATCATTTTTAAAATAATTACCATTAATGTTTAAATATTAATGTACCATTTATCCAAATATTAAAAGTCATTAATTATAACTTAAAATATTTTTAATTCTGAATATCCTTTTTAAATGATTTTTAAATTATTAAAACCATTTTAAAACTATTTATTTAATATAATTATTAAATAAATAAAATATCCTTAATATTACATTATTATCATTAATATTCAATTATTAATGAAATTAACCTTAATATTAAAAGTTATGTTTTATAACTCAAAATATCTTTAAACACTTTATTTTCATTTAAAATGATTTTTCTAATATTAAAATCATTTTAAAACTAATTTATTTAATATAATTATTAAATAACTTTAATATCATTAATAATAATTAATTAATAAAATTTACCTTTAAATATTGAAAGTTAGATTTTATAACTTAAAATATTATTAAATACCTTATTAACATTTAAAATGATTTTTAATACAAAAAAATTATTTTTAATTAATTTATTTAATGCATTTATTAAATAGATTAAATATCAATAATATTCAAATAAATACTAATATTTATGAAAAATATGTCAAATTATTAAAAGTTAATTTTATAACTTAAAATAATTTTTGTAATTTTCGTAATTTATTTACTATTTTAATCGATTTTTAGAAATTAAATTAATTAAATTATAAAGAAGTCTGTCAAGAAAGCCCTTTGGCGACAATAAGTGTCGCCTTGGGTGTTCTTAAGAAACCCAGACATTCATAGTCGATGTTCGAAGTTTAGCTTTGTTTGTCCGGCAATAATTTGTCGATCTTGATGTTTCGGCAAATAATACATAGATCTTGTAGTACTAGTGTAACACTACATGTAACAACCAATAATCATGTCATACATCATCACAATCAAAAGTTATTAAGCCTTGAACTATCTGTCACAACGTGTTCATCATATTCTGGGCTGCCCAGGAAATCTGGTCATGGCCGGTCAACGGTATTGATGGCCTTATAGAATTACTTTTGTTCATGTTATGGATGTTCTACACGTCGGGCCTTGACTCTGATTCTTTTTGCAGATTAAAGACCACATTACTGGCTCCACATAACATCTTAAAAACAACACAAATCGTAAACGACCAAAGATCTGTGGCCACTGACATTCGTTGTCAGGCCACAGTTTGATATTTTTCCAGATTTTGCAAATCTTCGAATCCGAGCTTCTAAATGTTATGGATCCAATATTTAGCAACCCAGATCATCATTATATACTACATACTACCTGTTTAACACAAAAAAAACTAACATCTAACATCAAATCACAGAATTTCTAAGTTAGGGTTTTTGAACCTTTTCCAAGCTTTGATTTTGAATCGCTTCTTGGATCTACTACCGTAATTGTGGGGCTTGCTTAGGGGACTGCTATGCCTTGTATTTTCAGAGGTTTGGGAGAGAGAAAAGTTGCATGAGAGTTAGATGGCCAAATGAGCAATTTTGGGTAGCTTTCTCTCTCTTAAATCTAGCAAATCACGTATGCAATGAATTTGTAATGGCTGATCATGTGCTGGTAATGCTATAGCTCATAGGTAGGTCTAGGGTAGGGTGGCTGGCCAAATTTTACAAGGATTGGGCTAGCAAATAATTCAACTAATGGGACAAAAGGGCATTTTGGTAATTTCACTTATAATTTCAAGGGCATTCTTGTCCAAGGTGCTTAAATCTAGGGTTTAATCACTAGATTTTAAGTCTTAAAGTGTTCCAAATAATTTCTAGGGTTTTACAAATTAAAATAAAAGTGTAATAAAATTTTAATTAAACACAATAATTTAAAATTAGGATTTTTAATAGAAAATTAAGGTTCCTTAATATTATTAGGGTTCCCAAATTAAAAAGTAAGGTTGCCTAATTAACATTATAATTTACTAAAATAGTAATTACGGTTTCTAATTTCAACAAATTAGGGTTTTCAAATAATAATTAGGGTTTCTCCTAATTACAAAAATTATATAATACACAGTAAAATTCATAGAACACAATTATTACACAGTCTTGAACTCACAACTGAGTTTAAAAATTATGGTTTAATAACATGATATAAGGGTTGTGACATAATTTACCACAATTGACCAACATTAACGGTCTACACATTTACAGTACATATTTATAGCACTGAAAAATCAAAATATAATTAATATTATATTATTATTCTCAGCCCTTGAATAAAATCCCAATTTAGGGTTTGGATTCCATATCTGGTTTATCTTTCATATACAACATCAATAATTAAGCTAAAATAATTAACTTAAATATTCTGAATAAATTCATATAATAGAATATTTATTATCATAATTCTAATAGTCATTTCATATATTATTTAAATAATATAAAAATCATGTTTTCATGGAAAATAAATTAATAAAACATTTCGCTACAAAAATTAATTACAATAAGAATATAATTTGTAATGATAAATAAATATTTATAATTTTTCAAGTACTAAATATATTTGCATTTATCATACACATTACTTGACACATATTCTCATCATTAAAATAAATAAAAAATAAAAAAAATTTATATGAAAAATTTCTTATTTATTTATATAGAAAATATCGGGTTATTACAATCTCAGCTTTTCAACATCTGAATCCGCACCAAAACAATTTGGTTTGGCATAACTTTTCAAGAAACGCTTGAATTTCATGAACATCTTTCAATATTCGTCTAGCTGAATCAAATAGCATAGACTTCTACAACAATTCAGACATCAATCGAAATATACATATACATATAATTCTCATATCTTAAAGAAATCTCAAAAATATTTTTTGACGTCATGATACCGCACTGTATTTACAGTCCGTTGAGGATTCCATCATTTAGTGATTTTATCATACTACATCATACCATAGTGGGCTGACGATCCTTAGATCACCTCCAACACTAAGTAATACTGCATTGATGATTCCATCATTTTTTTAATCATATCTGCACCAGGTTCCATGATGCATTGATGATATAAAAAAAATACATTTTGATATATTTCAAATCATTTTATGTAGCCAAAGCAATTAGAAATAAACATACGAATAATAACACTGTTTTTTAAAAATTCTTTGGTTCACTAATGTGACCCAACATTTTTTTTCTTCCAAAAATCAAAAGTATAACCATCCGCACGAAGTCAATAAATTTCGAAAATCTAGCAAAGCTAGAAGATTTGGAATACCTAATTTTCTCCATCAACTCCACTTTCTATAACGATCCATTGCTTAATAGGTCTATCTATTCCTATCATCTTCAATACTCCATTCACACTTAAAATATACCCCAGTTCATCAGACTTACCGCACATTAGATGATCAGGAACTTGCCACAATAATATAAGTTTAAGAACTTGTCCTAGTTAGACCATAGGCATCCATTCGCTGAGGGGTTCAAAACATACCATATTATTATGAGTCACGAACTTACCATATGCATTAGTTTTAAGAACCGCACCTAATCCTAATAATATCTGACTAATCTTAATAGTTTCTAACTATCAAATATACATATGAGAAAAGAATCACCTTTTCGCCACATATACATTGATAGCGCAACACCAACATTCCAATGATTAGCAATGTGATAAACTGAGAGCAAGCACAAAACCATCGCCTATACAAAGATTTGTACAACTCAGCCACTACATGAGTCCTCAATTGAAATCCCATCTAACTCTATATTACTTTTAACTTGCTCTTTGCTCGATACGAATTCCTCGTACAACATCATCTATAAGTCCTCGTGAGTTATCCCGTACTATTTCATAGTACATCAACTTCATAGCATCAAGCTATAATTATTCAAACATTACAGACCATCTTTCTTTTATAACTTAAACTGATCACGTCGTGATCGTATTCTATAATCATCTCCCTTAAAAGTTTTTTCTTAACTCGTGATCGTTTTGTTTTACGATCCTCTTTCTTTCCTTTTTCATCATTACAACATTCTTTGTTATCTTAAGTATTGGAGTTAGGCAACTCCCAATTTTTTTTATCACTTCAAGATTCTTCTTTGAATTTTCTTGTTTATAAAACAATTCTTCCTTTAAGAACTTCTAACTTCATTTATATTGCTCCACCTTTCATTCAAGTTCTATATTTTCATCATACGTATCCATTTTCTATACTTGGTACACATCGAGTCTCTAACATTTTTAATATGGTACGCTGAGTGGTTTCCCACAAACAACCAACAAACTAGGATCCGAGTTGCTAGTTCGTATATACCTCCGCTCTATGAAGGAATCGTTTAGCCCAGATACGATACATCAACTACTAAAGAGTACAATTGTACCATAGTTAAATATAACTTTTTGATTCTTAACTTCTTTATCATTCTCTTCTAATAGACATTGTCTATTTATTATCACCTCACATTCTTATTATTGAAGTTGGGTAACCCCACATTCATATTCCTTATAACTCAGCGAGATTCTTCTTTGAATCCTCTCACGCATGTTTTAATCCCTTCTTTATAAATTTCTTAAATTATTTCTTATTGTTCAAACTCTATTTGGGCTTATTTTTTCATTATCTTCACCTTCCTTCTCTAAGGTTATAGCCTACGGTACTCCTACCTAAGGTTTATAACCTACGACTTTGATACCAACTGTAATGACCCCGAAATTCATATAATTTAATTCTCGACTTTGGTCGTTAATAATACAATCAACCTCTAATTTTGCATCATTAAACGATAATACAAACATTAAAATTTGCGGAATAATTAAAATTTTCTATTACAAACTATCCTCGTTCCCAAAACCTTCAACCTTTACATCAAAATATATCAGAATCATTTTAATATTATAATATTTTACATTGCAAAACGATATTACAATTTAACATTAATACATTATTTGGAACCTTAAACATGGTTCAAATAATAATAACACAACCAAAGTGTGTAAATCTTCAAGTATCACATCTGATTCATGTCTTTCAAGTAACACATAACTTTACCTTGAATCTTGAACCTACAAAAGTTATTATTTGCAAGGATGAGCTCGACAGCCCAGCAAAATCTAACAGTTTTCATGCATCACGTAACACATAATAGCATGCTCAACATATATATCATAAACATCGGACTAACATAACATACATGCTACAATTCATATAACAAGTATAAAGATTGAGTTCCTTACTCAATCAGCATGCTTTTAGTCAAACAACGTAGTCATAAATTGACTTTAACATTTCATACATTCAACATATATATAACACATCATGCTCTTTACAGTAAAGATTTAAAACAATCAAATTCACATAGCAAATAGGAACTGAAAGACTTGCATTGATCGTTGTTTGCCAATAACAGTTTAACAACTTACAGTTATCTGCACTTCACGTGCCCTACACAATTATATAATCATGCACATCAACTATTAGTCACATAGCAATGCATAGTAGTTTTAATGTAAACTTTACTCTATATCTCATAACCCTTTCTATTATTAATACACAATTGTTCAATTTGATTGTGTTAACTTTAGACTTATAACTCACTATATTTCTTCTTAGTCAAAGTCGAAGTTCATTCAAGTGTTTAAGTCTTGCTAGGACCACTTATTGGTTTTATATTAACCTATTAAATATCTTATTATATTCATTTCATTTGATTTAAAACACTCTTTACGTTCATTAACACTTATCACGGCGCTTTAAGACGCTTATTAAATCACGCCCAAATTATCTCTCTTGTGTGTGCTTAATATACGTATTCAACTTATCTAACATATCATTTATTAATGTTAAGCATCATTATACTTCATAATATTCATGTTCTATAACTTAGATCAACATCTATTATTGTCAAGAGCATTACACTTGCATACGTGCATGCCCGACGCCCTCCGATTGCCTCTGAAAACACAACAGTCACAAAGATTACCATTTTAACTACTGTTCCCGACCTAAATTTGAAAAACTTAAAGAATAAAAGTTGTAGGTCTATTCGTCCTCGTTCCGGATCATCTTAATTTACTACAAGAGTCGTAATAGTGCACCGGACAATCGATATCCCGCATAGTCATACGCCTAAATGGCCTTGGGGCTGCAGTTAATGCACAATCGCAAAAAAAATGCCCCTCGTGCTCTTCTCTTCGCGATTTTGCAGACCCATACTCCTTCTAATGATCATAACATGAGTTATACTCATCCAAATTAGTCCGTTTTTGACTCTATGGATTCGTAACTCATAAAGCTACAACATACCAATTACCCATCAACTAACACAAACATTAACTGACCCAAATATGGATTTATAACTCATGTTCATACTAATTGTTCATGTTTGACAAATTTAGCGAATTCATTCACTACGAATTCGTTTCTCAACCAAATTGGTTCGTTCAACTTGCGATCTTTTCCTTTTTCGACGTACTAAACACATCTATTATCAATTTCATATTATATACATGATCTAACCATAAATTTAAGCCTTAAAATAGACCCAAAATACATATATTAAGCCATAAACCAAATTTCTTCTTCTAACACTTGTTTCCACGAATTTGATTACATGAAAACCTGTTATAGATTACATATAACAAATTATACACATCTATTCACATTATATCATCAATCTCTTAACAATCTAACCATAGAAATCTAACTTTTCAAAGAAAACTCAAGAAGTATAATACTAAAAACTCAAAATTAGATTATTACCTTTGATTAGCTTTAAAATTTCGAACAATCTTCTTGTTTCTTCCTTCCATAACCCTCACAAATTCCTTCTCTCAATTTATAGAGAACTTCTTCTCTTCCTCTCTTCTTTCTTCCTTCTTTTCTTTCTCAGGCTTAAGACAACGTAAAACTAAAACAGACGCTAACATAAAAAAAAATAAACTGACGTATAATAATAAGGCTACTAAATACCTATCAGTTATTTTTTTTTATTTTAAACTTAAAAGCCATAAGGCCTTGTTTGGCAAAACCTATTAAAATAATGACTTAATCATTCCTTAAGCCTTATTTGGCAAAACAAGATTAAAATTAAAATTTCAAAAGCTTTAAGGCTTTGTTTGGTAAAACCAAATTAAAACTCTTTTAATCTATTTCCATAAGTGATTTATAATATAGTTTATTGTCATACTTTATTTAAATAAATTTCCATATTCAAATTAAATTAAATCTAATAACAATTTATTAAATCCATATACCGCATAAACAAATACAATAAAATTATAATTTTCATTATAATTATAATTTTATTTAATAAATTAACACATCACTTTGATTACAAAAAATTAAATTAAAATAACATTATAATAATCCATATAATCCTTAATAACTCTCTAATTTAGTTATTGAGTTAAATTAGAGTATTATCTCATAAATTTAATTCATCACTCTTTTATCTTAATTAAGTTAATTTCTATAACTCACGAATTATTTACTTACTAATAAATAATCCAACAAATATCTAGTAAACAACAAATACGTAATTTAAAATATTTATTTAATTCAATAAATATTTGAAATTATAAAAAAAATTCTAGATTGTTACATTCTCGGCTCTCAACTTAGATGACATCTTCAGTGGCATTCTCATCTTTATTGAGTGAAGCTTTAGTCTATTCGAGTCTTTTCTTCAAGGTTGCTTCACTTCCACCTTTGTAGCCTCGCTGTCTCTGAGACTTGTTCTGTTTAGTTCTGGTGGAACTCATAGAGTCAACAATAGCATTCCAACAACTCAACGATTCTACAACTTCAGCAACTCTTGATCCTTGAAGCTCTGGCTTATTTATACTCCTTCCCAATCTTCCCGTTGGGATATAACCATTGAAAGTTATTTGAATTACTTCGCAGATCTCGAGTTATTTGGTGCAGACTGCAGATGTGACATGACATCCCCTTTTTCATCTTTCTGACACTACAGTCTATAGTTTCACCTACCCCGTCAGAGATGTCACTTTGATACCTCGGGTAGGTAATTTTCTTTATTTCTTATTTCTGACTTCTCAATTAGAACATTAGAGATTATCCTTTTGCATCGATGCTCTCAACTAGCAATGTTTAAATATCAGTCTTCAGTTTGAACCGTTGCCAATGCTTCAATCTTCAGATGACAGAACTCTACGATTCTAATGCCTATGTTCTTGGACATGATCATAGTGTCATGTTGAATGTTGCTCATCTACTGATTGAGACAACACTACGATCCTGAAGAGTGTTCATTGGATCTTCAATGTAGAACACTTCTTTCTTCATTTGGGCAGTGCTTCATTACTTCTATTTGCCTTGACTGATGTAAGGAACTAATAGCTTGACTCCTAGTTCTGGTCTCTTCTGAATAGCAAGACACCTCAGATTTGTGGCATGCCCAACTTCCTTCCTCCTTGTGATCTCCCGTTCACTTATCATCAATGGACTGACCCAATGCTTAATCACTTTAGCCTTATTCTTCATTGTAACGCCCCGAAATCCGGTCTATTTTCACATCCAGATTCCGTATGTCACGATCCCATCTTCTTCCAAACATACATCATTATATAGCTAAATATAACAACATACATCCTCAAATCCCAGGTTCTAAAACCTTAAAACCTCTTTCATTACAAATAATGATAATTACATTATTCTTTACATCTTGCACGAGTGACTTTTATCCGCCACCAAGGATATATAATCGTTCATTAAACTATTCAATATTTTAATTATATCATTATATATTACAAGTCTTCGCTTGATCTTCACGCTCATTATATAATGAATGACACTTCTTCTGGATACCGATCATGAGAGTAAGTATGTGAATAAATAAATTATAAATCCCTTATTTTGAGATAAATAAAGGGGTAGTATGAGTACGTAATCCTGAAACTTGTTAGTTCAGAAAAGTGGATGTTGATGGCAGAGATGTTATCCTTATGATGTTTTGGAGAATTATGAATGAATAAAAATATTAAAGTATATTGAAATGTTATGTGTTATAGCTTTAACCTTAGAATGTTTAAGTTAAACTTCAAATACTCAAGAAGTTGAGTAATGAACTAATAAGCATAAATTTTAACAGAAAATGCCTCATAGAAAAAGACAACCACGCTAATAACCACCTCTTGAGGGGGCTACTAACAATAATAACGAGGCCAACGCTAACCCGGTTCAGCAGTTGGTGACTTTGTTAATGAGAGCACTTGCGAATCAACCGCAAGCTCAAGTCATGACCTTCAAGGACTTCAAAGCGGTTGGACCGCCAGAGTTTCAAGGGTCTATGAATCCAGTTGAAGACCAGACCTAGATCATGGAAATGGAGAAGGTGTTCAAAGTTGCTAGAGTCAACGAGGATCAAAAGGCCGCTTTCGCAACATTCATGTTGAAGTCTGAAGCTAGCTATTAGTGGCAGGCGAATAAGGTTCGTGGGAGATAGGGAATAATAGCATAGGATAGGTTTAAAGAAATGTTTTTCGAGATGTATTTCCCAACGAGTTCTCAGAATCAGATGGAAGTTCAATTCTTAGAATTGAAGCAAGGAACCATGACTGTGTCAGAATATGCTGCAAAGTTTAATAAGCTGGCAAGGTTTGCTCCATACCAAGTCAATACCGATGAGCGTAAGGCGAGAAGGTTCGAACAAGGATTGAAGCCTTGGCTATATAGCAAGGTTTTGATGATTCAACTAAACACGTTTGCGGCAGTGTTGGAAAAGGAAATTATCGCGGAAGGTGAAAGCGATGCCAAGTGAAAGGAATAACTAGGAATATAAATATTCCTTTAAAACATTTCATGCTTTTGCTGAGGGGTCAAATTGACCGTGAACTCTTTCTAGGTTTAACAGTATTTCACCGTAAACCATTCTTACGCAGTCAGTTTACAATCACAAAGAAGGTAAACCACCTCTTCCATACGTAGGTGATCAACCTATCGTATAACCCAATTTCAGGGTAAGTTCATCTCTGACTTAATCATTAGAATCCACACCAAACAATTTGGTTCAGCATAGCTCTTCATAGAAAGCTTGATTTTCATTTAATCATGACATACCATTCGTCTTAGCCAAATCAAGTAGCTTAGACCATACCAATAAATTGGACATCAACCTGAAGCATTCGTCTAGTCAACTCACTTGACATCGACCAATTCTTTAAATTCTTTTGCAATACATCAAAATGTTTCATGACGTCATGATATCGCACTCTTCACAGTACGTTGAGGACTTCGTCAGTTTATGACTTCATCGTTATACATCATACCATAGAGGGTTGTTGATCCTAAGATCACTTCCAACACTAGGTTCAGTTGCATTAATAACTCCATCGTTTTACCATCTTTGCATCAAATGCACTGATGATATAAAATTCATTTTGGTATTTTAAATCAATTTTTGTCTAGTCGAATCAACTAGCATAGACATATCAAGAATAGTTCTTTTAAAATCCATTGGTTCCAAAAATTAAACCAATTCTTTCATTTTTCAAAACGCGCACTTCAGCACGAATTCAAGAAACTTCGAAATCTAGCATAGCTAGATGACTTGGAATATCTTATCCTCCATCTACCTTTATTGTCTTACTTGTGACAATACTTAATCTTCTCTATCACCTTCAATGCTAAGTCTATTGAAAATAACTCATTTTCAGTCTAAACATTCCTATACCTTAGTACAGTCCATCAACTTACCACACATTATGAGTTTAGGAACTTTCCACAATAATATGAGTTTAAGAACTATCCCAAACAGACCATAGGCATCCTTTTGCTGAGAAGTTCAAAAACATACCATATAATTATGAGTCACGAACTTGCCATAAGTATGAGTTTCAAGAACTCGCACCTAATCTTATCGTTCTCTACCTACCAAGTATATACATGAGAAAAGATTCACCTTCTCGTCATATACATCTTGATAGTGCGACCAAATTTCAATGATTATCACTATAATAAACTGAGTGGTTGTTACACCAAGCACAAACCTCTGCCCATACAAAGATTCATACAACTCAGCTATCACATGAGTCCTCAATTGAAATCTTACAACTTCTAACTTTCTCTTTACTTAATACGAATTTTCTTTAATTCGTATGCTATCCCTTATAATTCAATCTGAGTTATTCTTCCCGTACTACTTCGTAGTACCATTCATTCATATCATTAGCTATAAATCATTCATCGTTTAACAGCTCGCCTGTTACTACGATTTACTATGATCATGTGGTGATCTTCTTATCCTTCTCTCTACGATTATAGTCTTAGGTACTCATACCTAAGATTTATAACCTATCAGCTTTGATACCAACCTGTAACGCCCCGAAATACAGTCTATTTTCACATTCGGATTCCGTACGTCACGATCCCATCTTCTTCCAAACATACATCATTATATAGCTAAATATAACAAAATAAATCCTCAATTCCCAAGTTCTAAAACCTTAAAACCTCTTTCATTCCAAATAATGATAATTACATTATTCTTTCCATCTTGTACAAGTGACTTTTATCTGCCACCAAGGATACATAATTGTTCATTAAACTATTCTATAGTTTAATTCTATCATTCTATATTATAAGTCTCCGCTTGATCTTCACGCTCATTCATATAATGAATGGTACTTCTTCTGGATACCGATCAGCTTGATCTTTATGGGATCCTTAAGTTCTTTCTAATATCGTTCGCTGAAAATGTTTTTATTTAAAGCAAGTATGAGCATTCAATTGCTCAGCAAGTCAAAGTAGTTGAACAAACAACTTCAAGAATTGAAACATTTTTTTAAGACTTCAATAACCGAACAAAGGTTATGAAGCAGCTTGAAAAATAGGTATAATCTCGATTCCTATCATTTTAAAACAGTAGTCACATTCACTTTGAAATACTTTCATTCTCTACTTTCTTTCATACACATTCTGTCTGGCTAGAATCAATAGCACAGACTTAACAATAACGGTTCATGTATAAATAGAACATGCTCATATTGATCAGTTCAATCACAGAACAGTTCATATCATAGAAAAACCGAAGTGTTCAAATTGTGGCACAAGGCCTCATATATTCTAACACCATGTACAAATATCACACATTTTCACATAGACAAAACTTCTCAAATTCAACATCTGAGAAGTTTAGAAACTAGCATTCATTTAAAATTTGAATGAAGTTAGGAAACTTGCCTTACGCATAGCTACAACTTATAGTTTATGTTGAACTGCTCATTCTAATTCCTATGTAACACATAAGGAAATAACATATGTACCAATTAGTCATATACTTGAATTACGCATTGGTTTACTTAACTTTACTTCCTAGGGTTCACGTTCTTACAAAATAAGTTTACGCGATCAACTTCCATTACCGGTTAACGACTTCATAACATACGGAGATGTCTTACTTAATACGTTCATCATCTTTGATGATTTACATTCTTATCTTCTTCTTATAACTCTCCTAGGACTCAGTACACATCGTGTCTCTGCTAGTAGTCCATATGGTACTCTGAGTGGTTTCCCACAAACAACCAACAAAGAAGTTCCCGTCTCATCTACACTGCCCACACAGTGAGTTAGATCGGTTGCCAGTTTTGTATATACCTTCGCTCTCTGAAGGAATTGTTTAGCCCAGCTCCCATATGTCAACCATCAAAAGTTACGATTGTACCACAACCTAAACTTATCTTAACTTATCCGAACTATTAAACTATAATATTCGTTAAGTCAAATTCTTATTCCTTATGGCTTTCTGACAACTAAATGACATACCTCAGGATTTATTCATCATCATCTAAGACAAACAGTCTTTTGTATACTCAGAACGATCATTCCATATTCATTCTATGCTTTAATAGCAATAAACATTTTACGTTACCTTATTCTTAACTTACAACGTCCGATTAATTCGACTCGGAACGTTATCCAAGTTATAAACATTAACTCGGCTTCTTTTACGTTATACGCACTTGTCTTTAATTTAGCTTCTTCACCATTCACAGGTTTAATCATTGGTCTTGATTATCCTACAGTCAAACCATACACGGAGTGTAGGTTTTATCCGTTTAATATTTGCGTACACTCAACCTTCACGTCAGTTAAAGTGTTCAACGCTTACATTTCATTCTAACATTCTCATCCGACCCACATTCGGCTTTCATTAATCTTATTACCGTTCGTTACGGCTTTCTTGATAATTCATATCTTACTTACTACTCCCGCCAACATCTAAGTTATACTACCAATGTATACTTAGAACGTTCGCTCAACGTGAATACGATTCATGAGGATCGTTTACGTATTCAACATTTATGTTACTCGCCTCTTAATTCTATTCAACCTTCATCCAATGTTTTAATTACTTTCATTCATTACTCGTCACCTGAACCCCATGTTCTTTATTCTTTCCTAATGTCAAGGCCATACGGTTCATTGTATGCTAAGACCAATTGTTCATCACAACAACGTTGCGTTCATAGCATCTAAACGCTTTACATTCATCTCTCATGACCATGACATAACATCGAAATGTTATTCATTACCCTAGTCAATCAATGTTTAAGGAATCACAATTATAGCAATCCCTTACGTTCGTTTCATTGTGACTACGGTTCCCGGACATTGGTTCCGTAACCCGCGTCTACATTCTTTATCTTTTAATCTCATTTAATCTTTTCGTTCCACCTTCATTAAAGGTTAATACACTTGATTATGTGTTAAATTAGTTGAACTATATGTTCATATTTCTTTCTTGCACATCCCCCGAGAAATCGAGCAGTTAAAATCTCATTTCTGGGCATTGTCCTACACCGGTGCTGCGGCGCCGTTCCCTAACCTTTCTTTCATGTTGCGGTGCCACTTAGCAGTAGCTAATGGCCCGAGCTCGCGCTGTCGTTCCAACCCCCAAGTCACGACTCGCACTACAGCGCCAAGCATGAAACCTAGAAAAATTTTCTAAGTCTTTTACAAACTTGAGATGCTGACTTCGAAATCTCATATCTTATTCGTTATAACTCGGAATAAGATCATTCCAAAGCCATTTTCTTCCTTATCTTACATACTTCGATTACCCTTGAACAGAACTTCATTCTTATTCCGTTAACATGCCATTCAATTGGCTTAATCTTCGCTCTTCGTTCGTTTTACGTTATTAACGTTCTTCGTTCGTTCGTCCGTAATTCGGTCATTCGAACTTAGAATTCGTTCATTATTGAGTCCACTTCACACATTTTCTATGTTCTCTTACATTCTTATGAAACCCTACATGTTCGGGTTCATTTACAAACTTTTTAATTCTCGTTCTTCTTTTATGAATTTTCGCCATAACTTCGTTATAGCTCAGTTTTAATCCGTTCTTCATGAATGTTTCTAACGTTCCTAACCAAGCAATAAGCAACTAACTTATACGCGATGGTTTTAAACTTATACATCAACATCAATTATCCTACGATGGTTTTAAATTTGTCCATCAACAACGTTCTTTGCGTTCTTTGCGTTCTTCGCGTGTTCTTCGCGTGTTCTTCGTTTTTAATCAATATTTTGGATTACGATTTTACTTTTTCTTGGAATTTGATGTTATAGAACATCATTCCTTACTTATTTGACCTACTCATTCATAAGATTCATTCGGATCACTCAAAATCCTTACGAATCTTACACTTCTTTAAGAAATTTATTTCTAATTCTTATTTCTTTATTTTCTCATGATTTCAACCATATGAATTCATTCTTAACTTCATATACTTTTTATCTTCATTAAGTTATGTTTTTGAACATATTAAACTTAAAGAAAATTAGAAGAAACTAGGGTTCAGATTACTGTTCTTCTTTAATCTCCTTCCGTCGGACAAAGCGTGCACTCGGGCAGGGCAAAGGGTGCATCCGAACTCTCTCTCTATCTCTCATAGAGTAGGATTTTTAAAAGCTCAAAATAATGAACTTAATCTTTCTATTTATAGAAAACCAAGGCTTAGGGCAAGTTGGTCATTTCACCCCACCTCCTTACTATTCCTATGCTTAGCCACCAAGTTTACTTGGCCACCACCCTTACTTGGTGGCCAAGTGGCTGCCCCTTATGCCCATGGGTCTTCCCCATGGGTTGCTCCATGGGTTTTATGTGACAACCCGAAAATTTGGAATATTTTTAAAATTTTTATTAATTGATTTATGGTTCAAAATTAGAACCTAGACAGAAAATAAGTGTATGCGTTTGATATTTTTAAGATGGAATTTTGAGGATTTCAAAATTCATGAAGAAGATTTAGGTGAATTATTCAGATTAAGTGTATACATGTTTATGTTCTGTGTATATGGTCATTTATGTGTACAGTATGTGGTTAAGGGTCAAGGGTTGGCCAGATAATGACAAACCTAAATATTATATTAAGAACGTAAACGTTCAGTTAGAAAATTCTTACAATTTATATGAAACCTTAATTTTGTAACCCTAATGCTAAGTATAAAATCCTAAGGGTTAAAAGTTATGTGAGTAATGAGTATGAATATTATGTGATGATTTATACTTGTTTATTAAATAAACAAATAAAAGAAACTAGTGTAATCCTAACTATATATTAGGAATGAAGAAATGAAATGACTTAAGAGTTATGGGATGAGAGAATTATGGTATTTATAATATGTATACTAATTCTAAGAGATTTATTTTATACATCTCAACTAATTAATTTTATAACCTAATTATAGCAAGTCTAATTGGGTAAAGGAAATAAATGTGCATGAGTAAGGATTTAAGTTATAATTGAGGAAATGAAAACCCTAATTAAATAATTAGGGAATTGTAATATTAAGGGTATTGGAATATGTTATTTATTTTGGACCAAGAAGTTAAATTAGAAAGCCCAAACATTTTAATTTTAGAAGCCTAAGAGAATTAATTGGATGGCCCAATTTTTAGCCCTAGTGGGAGAGGACTTTTTGGACATTTAGTAAATCAAATAAGGCATAAAAAGGAAAGCAAAAATTGGTAGATAATATGGCCACTTGGCTGAAATTAGTGAGGAGAGAAAGGGGAGGAGAATGTAATGATTTCACCACTTTGGTAGGTGAACAACTTCTAACAAGTGTCCAATTTTCATTTGACCAACACATTAAGCATTAAGTGTAAGAAACTTCTAGGAGATGAGTAAGAGAGAGAAGGGGAGAAGTATTGGGCAAATAATATTTACATACATATCTTATATCTATACAATATCCTCCAACAAAAATCTAATTTCATTCTCTTTCATCTTTTATGTTACTTCCTCTTACTTTCTCTTAGGCTAGCAAAACAAAAGCATAAGAGAGAGAGAGGGAGAGAAATTCGGTGGAGAGGAGTAGAGAGAGAGGAAGGAGCTACACCATTGATGCTCCATAAATTCATCTTCTACTTTGGAAGAGAAAGAAGAGTAACCCAAAAATCAAGGTGAAAACTTAAACTAGCTTAAACCTTTTTATTTTGTTTGATTTGATTTTTTTATATTATGAAGTTATGATCTTGAGGTTTAAAACCTTAGATCTATGTGTTTAAGAGTGTTTCATGTGTAGATTTACCCATATTGGGTGTTGATTTAGTTGGAAATCGAAAATAAAGAAAAGTGATTTTTTCTTGTTTATAAGCCCTAAAATTTCTATGTACTTTGGATTTCCACCGTTTTTTATCTACACCTTCTTTTTGCGATCCGTCAAAGAGAGGTGCTAGATATGTTAGTTAACTACTTAACCCAAGTGGTAGAACTCAAAAATGTTGAGTACACATTTTGTAGTAACTGATTTACCAAAAACAGTTTTGTGTCTTTTAAGAAAAACTGGACTGTTTTGGACAGTCAAAGGGTAGGGGCAGTTTAGTCATTTTTTGAACATCTAAAAATTCTGGAAATATTTGGGAGGATACTATGATAAGTTATCTAGCATCTCCAAGTAGAATCACTGAAAAAGGAGTTGTAGATTTTCGTATGGAAAATGTTTAACAAAGCACGAAAAAACTGCAAAACGACATTTCGCTGCTGTGAAAGACTTTCCAGGGGATGTTTCGGCAACTTAGTTTGTGAGAAAATTTCTGGCCTTTTGGGACATGAAAATATATGGTATTAAGTACCTACTGTCCAAAAATGAGCTCATTCCGACTTAAAATGACCAAGTTATGACCATTTCAATTTCTGTGATTTTTCGACGAAAATCGCTATAACCGGAGTTCTATAACTCCGATGGCCACGAAATTTAAACTGGAGTGTCACGTTAACACGTATAAGATTGTGTCAAGATATGGGAAATTTTGGAGTTAAGCATGAGGTAGCTAATTTCTTAAGGAATTTACTAAAACCGATTTTTGAAAAATACTAAACGAAGTTTGAAAATTATGAAAAAAATACTTTTTTTGTATGAAATATATGTATATGTGTTTGGGCAAAGGATGGAAAAATAATAAACTAATTTGGAATTTTTCGTAAAAAGGATATGGAATCCAGCTTGCTGGATTGAAAAATCTGATGAATCCAGTTTGCTGGATTGAAAAGAAGTTCTTGAATTGAAAATATATTGAATCCAGGTTTATTTGGATTGCAATCTAATCATTTGGATGTGATATCCGGTTTGTTTGGATTCTGATTTGGTTTCTTTGGATTGGCCATCTAGATACTGGATATGGAATCCATCTTACTGGATTCCAAATCTAGGTTGCTGGATTGGTATTTGACTTTTATGTTCAAGAAAAACTTATAATATACATGATTAGAATATTTAAATCATATAACTATGATAGTAATGATTGAAAAATTATGATTAATGATATTAATTATTTGAAAATTATTACAAGTTATTGAAAATTGTTTTGACTGCTAAGAAAATTATATGTGATAATTGTTAAGTGTTTAGGCAGAGTTTAATTGAACTTAAACTCGATATTTGTCCAACTAGACCGTCAGGATGATAGAATTGTGTTTGTTTCAAGTCAGACTGAAATAGTTTGACCTGATACTAAGTCTTATGTGTATTATAGACTGATAGGGTTATATGTTATGTGTTTAGGTTATTCTGTGTATATATATATATTATAGTATTATATTGTGATGATATTATTCTAATATTGGAGATCTATATTACTAATATTAGGTCTTCGGATAAAGCGATATAAATTGCGTAGCGGTAATCAACGGTTCAGGCAAGTTTGTTTTACTTAACTCTATTAAGAGTGTTTCATTCGGATAAGCTTATGGTTAATCATTGCTGATTGCCATGTATAATTGTACTCTGTACATATTGCATGTATAAGTCAGGTATGAAAGGCTGTTCACCTTCATTACCAGTTGGTTTCAGATATATTTTGTTCATGAATAATACTTGCTCATCATAAATTTGTTCTGCTTAGTTCACAATTATATTGTTGAATTATAGCCAGCCAATTATTCAAATCATTTCAATCATGATATATTGTTATATTGTTGAATTTAAACTTGCTGGGCAATTTTATGCTCACCCTTGCTATATCATGATAAAACATTGCAGATTAAGGCGAATACGTCGGATACAAGGAAAGGTCCAAGACAGTTCCAGCTTTAGTAGACGCGTGCAGTTAGATTTGTATTGTATGATATTAATGTTGCTATATGTTAGAAAATCTATGAATTGTGTATTAAGTTAAGGTTACTCGACCTTGGGGAAAAGTATGTAAGTTTAATATATAAACAATTTATGTTTATATCTTCCGCAAATAGTAATAGTTGTATAGAATGATTGAACCGGATCCGAGGTGATTTAGGACCTGGATTCGGGGCCCTCACATTTTACCCATCCGGTGACCCATCGATTTGATCCGCAGTTTATTTTCTTGGATCGGGCTTAATTAAATCTAACATTGGGCCTTACATTAATTCTTACTGGGCCTACTCTGGGCTTGATTACACATCCCCTTGGGCTTGATATAATCCAAGTCTAATTGGATTCTTCAAAGTTCATGAACTCAAAGTCCATTTAGACTAATCGTATTCTACGCATTCCATTCTCGTATTCTCTTCGTATATCGTTCGTACAATATTCGTATTATATGTCGTACTAATCTTCGTACTATACTCATATAATAACTAATATTATACTCGTATTTCTCCCGCATAATAACTCTAATTATTATGCGAAATCATAAAATTCTCAGAACTCACTTGTCCTCACCCTTAGGTTTTAAGTCCACAGGCGAAAAACTTCGTTTTTGCCATAACTGAAATATTATTGAATATTTTATCTCGTCTCAGAATTCTATCATTACGCGTTTCTCAGAAATTCAAAATAAATCTCCGAGCAAAAATGAATGAATAGTGCCTATTTCGTCTTTTTCCTCGAAAAATATTTTGTTCCCGAAAAACTTTCATTTTCGTCTTGAAAATTCTTACTCGTTCAGTCTAGCTCGTAGCCAGAATCCTCCCGATTAAAAAAATCATTCTAGGTTATAAAATGATTAATAAACACATAGCACATAATAGTATTAATAAAAATTCATTTTATTAATAACTAATTCTTTAAACTTAAATTCTGGACAATCCGATTTTCCGGGTTGTCATAGTGAACGTCAGCTACTGGGTCTAGAATTGGTACAAAAAACTGTCGAGATCATCAAGGCAATTCAAATGAGATTGATAGTTACACAAAATATACAAATGAAATATACCGATCAACACCGACAAAATCGGGAATTCGATGTCGGTAGTTTTGTTTTCTTGAAAGTGTCTCCTTGGAAAGGAAAATTTTGGTTTGGTAAAAAGGGAAAATTAATCCCTAGGTTAAAGAACCTTTAGAAATGTTGTGACAAGTTGGTGAAGTGGTGTACGAGGTAGCTTTGCCTCCGGAATTAGGACATATTCATAACATTTTTCATATTTTGGTGTTAAGGCCATATAAGCCTGATTATAAGCATGTTATAGAATATGAGCCATTATAGTTTGAGAAAGACTTGTCATATGATGAAGTCCCTGTTCAAATTATCGACAAGAAAGAGCAGGTACTGAGGAATAAAGTGATACCTTCTGTTAAGGTAATCTGGAGAAACCACAATGCTAAGGAAGCAACATGGAAACTTGAAGATGTTATGATGAAAAATTATCCTCAGTTATTTGCTTAATCTTGTATAGCGATTCTGGGGACAGAATCCTGTTAAGGAGGGATGAAT
This sequence comes from Panax ginseng, assembly GCA_020205605.1. Taxonomy (NCBI): domain Eukaryota; kingdom Viridiplantae; phylum Streptophyta; class Magnoliopsida; order Apiales; family Araliaceae; genus Panax; species Panax ginseng. The sequence continues at coordinate 105,698,351 of CM035128.1, read as the reverse complement.
GTAACGAATAAATTTATCTACTCGAGATTCTAGGGACATAATCCGTTTAAGGAGGGAAGGATGTAACGATCGAGAAATTTTGTAATTAAATTGAAATATTTATTGAATTAAATAAATATTTTAATTAATTTATCTATGGAGATAAATAAATAATTGATGAAATTATGGTGCAATAAATTAGTTAAGTATGTATGTTAACTAAATTAGTGAATGGTAATTTTATTATTTGAAGATTTAATTTAATGAAATAATTAAATTAAATGAATTGTGTAATATTTAAAGAAATAGTTAAATTAAATAAAATGATGTTCTAGTCTAATTTAATAAATAAATTAGATATATAATAATTTATTATTCATATGTAAAATTATAATAATTATAATTATAATTGTAAGTTATTTAAATTAGTTACATGTGTGACAAGTAAAGCTACATAATATAAATATTATTAAAATAAACTAGAATTGGGAGTTTGGGTAGTCAAACAAGGCCTTGTGGCCTTTGGCTTAATCTAACTGACGTAAACTTTTTGGGTTCTTACTTGAAGAGTACGTAGGAGAGAGGGAGGCTAGTATATGTTAAGCGTATTTTCCTAATGGCTAACTAAAAAGAACAAATAGGTAGAGAGAAAGAACACAGAGAAATTGAGGGAAAAGAAGAACAGGAGAGAATCAGAGGAAGGAATTGAAGCAATTCTCTATTATTTTTCTCCAATAATCAAGAAGATTAAAGGTATAATGTATCTTAATTCTTCTTTTCAATACCTATTTTTTGTAAATTAGACTTTTGTTAGAATAGGGTTAAGGTGTTGATTATATTCATGAAAAATCTGGTAAACATTATATAGAAGTAATTTTATTGATTAAATTTATGAAAGTTGTGTGTTATGTTCTTGAGTTTTCTTTGGAAAAAGGGAGAATTGGGTGGATGATTTGCTAGAGTAATTGATAATTGTGTTGTAGAAGGTTCATAATCTGTTATATGTTGTTTTCAAACAATTTTAGAGTATCAAATTCATGGAAAAATTGCTTGAGGAAGAAGATTTCAATAACAGTGTTATATATATATGATAATGGCTTGATTGAGTCAAAAAAGCTTATGTTCAATCCTTGATACAATCAGTAAATTGATTCTAGATTGTGTTAGTATATCAAGAAACGAAAACAATGCATGTATAATGGCTTAATTTGGTTAAGAAACGAGGATTTGGTGAATCAGTTCGCTAAATGCTTTGAAAATAGAGAAACTATTAAAAATATGGTTTTTAATCCTCTAAATTTGGTTGATATGATGTTTTAGGTGTTGAAAAGGTTGATGGTATATATTATGTGGTTTTGGGTTTGTCTATGTTGTTCTAGAATTGGGAAAATTGGAATTTTGGCCTGAAATGAGTGCATATTAAATGTTACGCAAAAGCTGATTACGGTGTCGGCCTTGGTCTTGGCCGCCTCTGGCCTTGAACCATTACCACGCCACGCCTAAAACATGTAGTTTGAGAAATGTTAAGTTAACTTATTTTGATGATTGTAGAGGAACCTAAAACATGTTATAAGACATAATAACATATTGTAATCACAACTTTGAAACCAAAAGTTACGAGTTAATAAGTTATGAGAGTTTGGAATGTGATGTCATTAGAATTGGTATTGTTCTATAACCACCATGTTGGATACTATAATATAATTGAGAATTTAGTTTCGTGTTAAATGAATAATTAAAATAATCAAGTTTTAATTTAGAGACTATAGACTTGACTAAAATGAGAAGTAAGCCCATGAAGTTAGTTTTAATATAACTAATTGGTATTGTGATCTTAATGGTATATATAGGGTATTTGGCGAACGTTTGTAGTAATTGTATAGCTTACGCATGAGGCAAGTTCCCTAACTTCATTCTCTTTATAATGAATGCGAGTTTCCTAAACTCTAGTCTTATATTGAGCAAATTCCTAACTTTATTGCTTTTACTCTTCAAAGCCTAAACTTTTCAAGTTCATTGTTTCAAATGAGATTTTCAAATTCCTTTGGATGTAGCACTTTGTGTATACCATGTCTAATCAATCGTAAGTTGTTGATATTTGATCTTGACTTAGTTATTGTTGTTCAAACTTATGTTGTTAAGCTAAACCTTTAAATAGAAAGCAAACTTTTATTGATTGGGTTAATCTATATGATGAATGTTCTAAAATTCTAGAACCATTGATAAGCTAGTTCCAAACTAAACCTTCTTTAGTACGGAAATCCTAAAGTCAAACTGAGATGAACAACCCTAATACAGGGGATTGTGTACGCGTTAACATTTAGATGTTTGTGCACAATATATGGTACGAAGGGTCGATCCCCCTAAGTACAAAAGTTAAGGTCTGTATAGTCTAATGACTGTTAAAGGTTGTAGTAGAAATACTTAATAACCTCGGGACATAGTTCATGGTCTTAAAACTCTCAGTTATAAATCCTAAGCTTGTTTTCCATTCTTACTTCGTAGAACAAGTTCTCTATTATTCAGTATTCAATGTATAACCTTATGTTGTTGCTATTATCATTCTTTATATTAGTGAGCAATTATTTGCTCACTCTTGCATTTAACAATATAGCTAAAGTTGAGAAATTTGATGAGCCATCTTCCAGCAAAGGCAAAATATCCAAATGATGAAGACTTGTTTAGTTTATTTACTGAACTCATGTTATAAGACTTAATTTATTTTGTGATGTATTCTGCAGACTTATGTAATAATTAAATGTTAGATTACCTAGGAATGTTTTACGTTGATGTAACCCTTTAATGGGGAAGATATTTATTTTAAGTTATTTATGTCTTTATCCTTGTTTATGGGTAGTTAGATGTAAATATTTTGGATAGTGAGCACCAAATCTTGTGGAAATGAAGTATCTGAATTTGGGGGTGTCTCAAAAGTTGTACGTAAAATTCTCTAAACGTTAATTTTGGCTAGAACATGTGCAATGGGACTTCAGTGGATCCATCAAAAGTCGAAGCTATAATAAATTGGGAACAACCAAGGACTCCATCAGAGGTTAGAAGTTTCTTGGGACTGGCAAGCTATTATAGACGGTTTATTCAGGACTTTTCCAAGATTGCCACTCCACTTACAAATTTGACAAGGAAAGCTGTAAAATTTGTCTGGACGGAGAAGTGTGAAGAGAGTTTTCAAGACTTGAAATAGAAGTTAAGTGTCGCCTCTGTGTTGTCATTACCGGATAATACATGAAACTTTTTGGTGTATAGTGATGCATCACATAAAGGACTTGGCTGTGTGCTTATGCAAAATGACAAAGTCATTGCATATGTATCAAGATAACTGAAGGATTATGAGAAAGGATGCCCAACTCATGACTTAGAGTTGGCTGTGGTAGTATTTTCTCTGAAAATATGGAGACACTATCTCTATGGAGAGAAAAATGAGATATATACAGACCATAAATGTCTGAAATATATTTTCTCACAGAAAGATCTGAACATGCGTCAGAGGCGATGGCTAGAATTGATAAAAGGTTATGATTGTGAGATCTTTTATCATCCGGGTAAAGCAAATGTGGTTGATGATGCCTTGAGTAGAAAGGGTCATAAGAAGTTAATGTTATTAACGGCTCAGGAGGAACTCATTTCAGCAATGGCAAGATTAGAGCTAGAACTAAAATTTCCAAAAGAATCCAATGAAAGATTGTTCTAGATGGAAGCTAGTCCAACTTTGGAGGACAAGGTAAAGAATGCTCAACTACAAGATGAAGAATGCAGAAAAATCAAAGAAATAATAGTCAAGGGTAGTGAGGTGAAGTACAAGGTTGATACCGAGGGAGTACAAAGATTTGAGGAACAATTTGGGTTCCAGTAGTACCGAATATTAAAGAAGAAATCTTGACTGAAGCTCGTAACTCAAGATACTTAATTCATCCGGGAAGTAAAAAAATGTATCAAGATTTGCGGTGACATTTTTGGTGGCCAAATATGAAAAGAGATGTTGTAGAATGTGTTGTGAAATGCTTAACATGTTAGAGAGTAAAAGCCGAGCATCAGAGACCAAGTGGATTACTTCAACAGTTAGAAATATAAGAATGGAAGTGGGAGCATATCACAATAGATTTTGTGGTAGGTCTTCCAACTACTCAAAAAGGATACGATGCGATTTGGGTGATAGTGGATAGATTAACGAAATCAGCACACTTTTTACCAATAAAGATTAGATTTAATCTTGATCAGCTGGCAAAATTATATGTCAAGGAGATCGTTTCAAGACTTTGAGTTCCAGTGTCAATTGTATCAGACAGAGATCCAAGATTCACATCAAACTTCTGGAAGAGACTACAAGAATGCATGGGAACACAGATGAGAATGAATACAGCATACCATCCGCAAACCGATGGTCAAAGCAAATAAACAATCTAGACATTAAAAGATATTCTTAGAGCATGCATCATAGATTTCAAAGGGAGTCGGGATGATCATCTACTGTTGGCATAATTCACCAATAACAATAGTTACCACGCAAGCATTGGCATGACGCCATATGAAGCATTATCTGGCGGAAATCACGAAACTCCACTGTCTTTGGGATGAAGTTAGTGAACATCAACCTATTAAGACCAAAAGCGCATGCAATGAGACCGCCAAAGTTATCACACTCATCAGAGCAAGACTGGTAGCTACTCAAGACAGACAGAAGAAGTATGCAGATCAACACAGACAAGATCGTGAATTTGACGTAGGAAAATTCATTTTCCTAAAAGTTTCTCCTTGGAAGGGAAAGATTCATTTCGACAAGAAAGGAAAGCTAAGCCCAAGGTTTATTGGACCCTTTAAGATACTGCGAAGAGTGGGAGAAGTGGCTTACGAGGTAGCTTTACCTCCAGAATTAGAACATGTCTATAACATTTTTTATGTGTTAGTGCTACGACCGTATAAACCCAATTACAAGCATGTGATCGAGTATGAACCGTTATAGTTCAATAAAGATTTGTCTTATAAGGAGGTTCCTATCCAGATAGTTGACAGGAAAGAACAAGTGCTCAGGAATAAGGTGATACCTTCTTTGAAGGTGATATGGAGGAACCACAATGTCGAAGAGGCTACGTGGAAACTCGAAGATGAAATGATGAAGAACTACCATGAGTTATTTGTTTAATCTATGTCTTCGATTATAGGGACAAAATTCTTGTAAGGAGGAAAGAATGTGACGAATGAATTATTTGAGTTGTGATTCTGGGGACAGAATCCTTGTACGGAGGGAAGGATGTAACAATCCCGAATTTTATTTGTAGTTTTAAAATATTTATTTGTAATGTAAATAAATATTTTTAATTGATGTATTCGTTGTTTAGTATATATTTGTTGGATTGTTTATTAGTTAGTAAATAATTCATGAGTCGTAAATAATTCATGGGTTTTATGAATATACTAATATACATAATTGGTATATTTATTATTATGACAGTTTTTTACGTTTTAGTTCTTGCGTCTGTTTTATGTTTTACGTAAGAGTTTGGCCTAAGTTTGAGAAGTGAAGAAAGGGATAAAATTTAGACTAAGAAATAGAGAGAGTTTGAGAGAGGAGAAAAAATTTATATGCATTCCAAAGCAATTCTACGTGTTCTATCAAGGATTATTCAAGCAATTGAAGGTATAATTTCTAAAACCTTAATGTTACATATATGAAAGCTTTATGTTCTTGAGTTTCAAATTCTCTTGAACTGCAAATTTGATGAATTATTGTTATATAAAGTGTTGATTGTCTGTACATGTAATTGTGATGTTATAACTAGCATCTAGACAAGAATTTGGTATACTAATTATGTTCAAAAACAAGAAAGCTTATTACAATGCATGTGTGTATGTATATGGCTTGTGAAAGTCCAAAAATTGATAGTTGGTTGGTGAGCTAGACTGTAAATTGAGTCTTGAATATGTCAATTCATTAAGAAACAAAAATAACACAATTTGAATGAGTTAATTTGGTGTAGTAATGAGACTTCAGTGTTAGTTTTTACTAAGGATATCAAAAATAAAGTTTTTTGTAAAAGTATGGAATTCAAATTAAAAAAATTGTTTGTAGTTGTTGTTTAATTGTTCCAAATCAGTATGCATAATTCTTTTTAATTGATAAAATTCATGATAGTTGGACTAAATAGAGCAAATAAACTGACTGCGTAGTTGCTGTTTGAGCACCAGCGCAGCACTACACCAAAAATGGCCTCTAGTGAAGGACAAATCCTTCACTAGAGGCCCTATATCACTCACAAGTAATTTATTGCGAAGAAATATTTCCTTCACACGAGTGCTCGCATTAGACCTCCTCGCAATTGGGTATCCTTCGCTAAGTAGTAACTAAATGTTTTTTGTGAAGGATATATTGTGAATAACTTTTTTATTCACAAATTGTATTTAGTAATGGAATATTGTTATTTAGTGAAAAGATTGATTTCCTTCACAAATAATATTTTAAGAAGGACTATTTGAAATTAGTGAATAACTTGATTCCCTCACAAATAATATATTGTGAGGAACATATTTATTTAACGAGAGAATATTTTCCTTCACTAATTATAAATTGAGAATGTATCTTCAAACTAGTGAGGGAAATAATCCTTCATTAATGTCAATTTCTCAAGTAAAATCATTCACAAATTATAAATTTATAAATAAAAAATTAATTGACAAATAATCAAAATTCATGCAACTTATAATTAATTTTCAAATCAGTGATTTCATATTTATTATTATTACTATTATTTTTATTAATTGCTATAATAAATATTAAATTTAATATTTCAAGTTAATATAAATGTTATACTTGTTTCAAACTAATTGATAAACTACATAAATAGCCAAAAATTAAAACTAATACTCCATATATAAATAGATAATGCTCAAGTCACGATAAATATAGAATATGTTATTGTATATTGATCTCCCAAGGATCATAGTACTTACAATATTTAATAACTAACATAAGAAAACTGAAAAAATAACAACGAGCTAGAAGGAATGAGGTGTACATCATGTTAGGTCCACTGGATCATCATTTTCTTCAAGGAATCAAGGTTGGGCCTGTAAAGTTCCTCCTGCAAAAGAAACACCAAAATTCAATTTCAACAAGATGAGGAATAAAAATAAATAAACCTAGTGAACTTAAATTAATAGGTAGAGAGAGATTAATGAAGGACAAAGACAAAAATATAGTTGTTAGTAAATACCTCAATACAATAATTGCAACATTAGAACGCAGGAGTCAATTGCGACATGTACTGGAGAAGGTTCGAGCAAGGAAAAATGGAACACCAACAGAACACTCAATATGCAGGATGATGCACATAACCAATCAGCAATCCGCAGAAGAGGGCTTGCTTTCTTATACTTCTTCACTACCACTTCAATATATTAAACTTGCAGAGGGGGCAGGTGGCATTGATGTGCAACCACTTGTCTATGCAAGTGCAATAAAAATGATGATGGCAAGGACCACCAACTATAATCTTGTCCTTAGATGTTCTAATTTTTAAATGAAGATTGAAGCTTGTCCATTCAGATTTTTGGATAGAATACCTAAACTTGAAAGATAAAAAATTGGCGTTATTCCATCCCATCTTTCCCTTTATTATGGGTTGTTTATATAGTTCACAACCATGGGCTCACACCCAAAACATGAACCAACACACGAGGGTCTTAGTATGGAGTTACTCAAAGCTTTGTCGATAAAATTGCACTTTTCATATTTATAAATCTTTGAAACATAAATTTTATTCGGTATTAGGGTGACACCTTTGGAAGACATGTCACGTATTCGATAAAGTATATTTTTTATCATGAAAATTGTTGCAAACTTAAAAACTCAATTATAAGTTACCAAATGAATGTTGAACAGTAACAACACTTGACAGGATGGATGGCTAAAGAAGCAAGATATTTACAAGTTACATGAACTAAATTATTCTGCTTGGAAATATTGTTGTAAGTTAGAATACCAACATATATTTATGACAGTAAAGAAGGAAAGTTCCATACCTTCAAAGAAGCGACACAAAATAGCATCTTGATGATGCGGAGATTTTTAACAATGAATCACCACCAACCAATCGAGGCCGAGTAAATCTGTCCCCAAATAGTAGCTGAGAAAAAGTAATGGCCAAAATTTGTGTGAGAAAGAAGAAGAAATTCAATTAGAGCTGAAACAAGCTAATTCTTTTAAGATGATGAGAAAAAAACTTCAGCAAGAATTAACTGGAGTACAATATAACAACCGTCTAACAGGTCTGGAGGGCCTAGAAAACTGGTCTTTCTTGATTTCAAGAAGTATCAAAGAGCGTAGAGAAGTCTATTTTAATAGGTTATTGAGAAAGCAACATGAACCATTTTCCTTATTTTTGTCGGTGCTTAATTTGTATTACAGAGCTGGTATATTGGTTGGTGGAATAGTACGGGGTATAAAGGAATTGTTAAGAGAATACATCTAATTAAGTATAGACAGTTACAACATCCTCTAGGGGAAGAACCATTTCGGTGGGCGTATCAATGTTACATTCTGTCATTATTCCACTAAAAGATTCTTGAATCTCCCCATTTTGTTTCTCAAAATCACCGATTCTCCTGAACTTGTATTTGGGCAAGCGATCAATATCATCTTTAGTTGCTCCTTCCTGTTGATAACAAGAAAAATATCAGCATACCATTCAAATGCATGTCCAAAAAATAAATATTAGCATACCATACAACTCCAAATCTCCTTAAAGATAACCAGCTACAACAGATGTCCAGTAATTCATTTCCCTCGAGGATATTAGTCCTTGTATGTAATCCTACCTTTATATCTATCAAATAGATGTAGCCAACAGAATTAAAGTTTCTATATTGCATGCAAGATATTTATGCCCCCAAAGAATAGTATGCTCATACATTTTTGCAATTTCTATTTTACGCTAGCATTGCAATAATACAGGGTAGACAGCAGCAAACAGCAATACCAATGACACATGCCACAGCAATACCAATGACACGTCTGGAAACAAAAGCATGCTAATGTAATCCAAAACAAAAATCAAAATATTTAACTTATCACCACATTAGATAGAGATGTGTGAACAAACCAGTAAAGCTGAGGTGAATCATGAGTCAACATTCCATAATTTACAGTGGCTTATCTGGACTCAAAGGGTTGTACAAGTGTATCGATGATCTTTTCAATCTTCCGCTTACCCAACAAGCGCTTTTTCGTCCACCCTTGGTGTGCTGCAATTTGATCACAAAAATGGATTATTTAGATGATGAAACAAAATCAATCAACCAAAACATTTGCCAAACTTGTTAGCTTATGTACTCCGCGCGGACACTTAACATTGGCTCATAAATTAGATAACAAATGGCAGCAGGTCTACTGAACTCGGTAGCAGAATTTGTCTACTGATCTGAAATTACAAAATGATGACTACTGAGAATCACAAATGACTTGGTAAATTTTAAATAGCTGCTATTACAATGTCAAAATCTTCTGGTCAATTAATCAGTCAAGTAACAAAAAATTGTAGTTTAAGATATATCCAACAAATTTTAGCCTTTGGCATTCTTATATCCATAATTGGTGCTGAGTCAATTCTCTTCAAGTAGCTTCCTCGACATCCTTCACAATTATCCTGAGAATGTGGCTTTTTCTCAGTTATCAGATGCACTTGCAACTCTCACAATCACCAACTCTCATTTGAATCTGTCTCATAGGGGTTAGGAGAAAAGAGCCACTTCTCTCAGCAATCTTGTTCCATCCCCATGACCCCACCCCACCCCACCCTACCCTACCCTGATTTTCATTGTTCTCAAACCTTACTAGTTTTAAGACCACATTGTAAAGTTAAATAATCGCTTGATGTTATACATGCTCCATTTACATACTCAATTCCTCATCTTATGTCACCAATATATACATATTAAATAAATGTCTGAGACACCTATCTAGCTACTGCCTGCTTAATCACCTAGAGGTTGGACTAGAAGTCTAGAAATAAATAAAATATTCCACCGTCATTCATTAGTTTGAAAGTTTTTAACAGACCAATACTAGTCGTAATAGAGGTGAGAATGAGAACAAGAGTGACACCTGATATCAAGCAAAATAGGGGATATGGCTCGTCCATTAACCAAAAATAATTATCAAAGCAAACCCACAGCTAAACTCCCAAAGTGACCCAAAATCATCTTCCCTTATTATTGCCTTTTGCAAGTTCGATTTGATTATTTGTTTATGTGCAGACATACCTCATGTTCAGGTATTTACACGATGATCGGCTGGTGACACAACTTTTACAACACCTAGTAGACAATATACAAACCACAATCAGCATGTAAAATCAAACAAGGGAAATCAGATACAAGTATTATGAATTTGATATTATAGGCACTGTCACAACTCACAAGCAATAAATAGAGATTATGCAAGCATTATACAAAATCTTTATGAAACCGGAGGAGTTAGAGCTACATCTGATAGTTTATTTCTGCCAATAACATATATTCAAAGAAAGAAAACATGCCCATTTGTTTCTTAGAGATATAGTAGTTAAAAGTACCATTGCCAAATAAACAACCTTGAAGAAGAAACTTTGACATATACCACCATAGCTACAATCGATATTCTATGGGGCATTAATTAAAGGAGGAGAAAAAGAAGACCAAATTACATAAATGCAACCTTAGAGCTGGTATTCAATAAAGGCACCATTAGAAGAACAAGACATATACTTTGACAGTTACTTCTTCTTTTTTTTAAAACGACTACATAAAAAAGTGAGATCACGTACCATACATATTTACAATACAGATTAAATGTCAAATTCATTGCAAAATAAAAATTTTGATGACTCGTCTTTTATTCCATCTCACATAAGGGGAGTAGCCCTATTCTTAACACTTCAGAAAATGATTCACGCAAATTGCATGAAAGCCTCAAGCTTGTGGGGCTTTAATTAAAATTGGGAAAAAGCACCTTTACCCCATTTTGGTCGTCGTGTTTTAAACAATTAGCCACTGTACTTTTAAAAAAATTCAATTGGCTCACTGTTTTAAAAATTCTTAATCATATCCATAAATATCCATTCTGTTCATCATATCCATAAATGTAGCGGTGCATTTGTCAACCCAAACGACATCACCAGAAACTCGTAATGACCATAACGAGTTCTAAATGCTGTCTTTGGCACATCCCCCTTCCTAACCTTCAACTGATGATACCCCGTTCTTAAATCTATTTTAGAAAAATACTTAGCCCCTTTCAACTGATCAAAGAGATCATCGATCTTGGGCAATGGGTATTTATTCTTTATCGTTAACTTGTTCAACTCTCGATAGTCGATACATAGTCTTAACGATCTGTCCTTCTTATGGACAAACAGTACCGGTGCCCCCCACGGTGAAACACTCGGTTGAATGTACTTCCGGTCCAACAGTTCTTGTAACTGCACCATCAACTCCTTCATCTCCACTGACGCCATATAATATGGTGCCCTGGAAAATTGTGTCACTCCTGGCACAATGTCTATCACAAACTCTGTCTCCCTATCCGGTGGAAGACCCAACAATTCGCTCAAAAATACATCGGCGAATTCCCTCATTATAGGTATTTGTTCCATGGTTGCTACCACTCTTTGGGTATCAACAACATGACACAAATAGCATACACATTCCTTCCTTAACAATGTCCTAGTTTGTTTCATGGTTAGACAACACGAACGTCCCGACGATCTATTCCCGTAAAATACTACCCGAGGTTGTTCTAACGTCTTAATGTTCACACATTTCTTTTGACAATCTATAATTGCCCCATGGTTCACTAACCAATCCATCCCGAGAATTACGTTGAATTCTCCTAACTTTATCGGTAACAAATCTGCCGATAATTTATAACCCCGTATATCTACGCAACAACTCTTATGAACATTTTCAACAGGAATTATTTCTTCGTTTGCTACCTTAATATTTAAAGGCATAGGCAACTTTTCGGGAAGTAATCCTAATCGTCTAGCAAAATCGCATGTTATAAACGAACAAGTAGCACCAGAATCAAACAGCACGTACGCATTGATATCGTTAATCAAAATAATACCTGCAACGACGTCCCCTGATGCAACTGCATCTTGGACTGTCATGTTAAAGGTACGGCCCATCAGCCTACTAGGTTGTGCTAGCCCACTAATAGATAGCTTACCGCTATTAGCGCCCCGATTTCCGTCCATCCCCTTCTTCGGGTAGTTCTTTGCCATGTGGTCAGTTGATCCACACACAAAGCATCCATGGTTCTTCTTCAGATTTGGACAATTAGGCGCAATGTGCCCCTCCTGTCCACAATTGTAACAGACGACCTTCCCCTTGAGACAGACTCCTAAATGAGTCTTCCCACAGGTCTTGCAGGCCTCCATTCTTTTCTTTGGGTCTCCTTGCTTCACTCCGGTATTCCCAGAGCTAAATACCTTTCTCTTCTGACCCTGGCCACTACCACTGGCTCCCTCAATCTTGACTCTCCCGTCAACCTTTCTCTTATTCTTCTTTTCTTTGTGGTATTAGCTCAATGCCTCACTACCACCTTCGGCGATTATCACCTTCTCTAAAATGGTCCCAAACGAAGTACTTTGGAATATCGATATACGGTTATAGAGCCAGGGTTTCAAGCCATGCTCGAACCGTTGCGCCTTCCTCACCTCGGTATCCACTTGGTGTGGAGCGAACCTCGCAAGTTCATTGAACTTGGCAGCATATTGAGGAACTGTCATGTCCCCTTGTTTCAACTCGAGAAACCTCATCTCCATCCTTCCCTGCATGCTCGTGGGAAAGTAGTTCTTGAAGAATATCTCCTTGAACCTATCCCACGTTAGAGTCGTTATCCCAACCCTAGCCTAATTAGCTTCCCACCAAAAGTTGGCCTCTCCCTTCATCATATAGGTTACAAAGGCAACCTTCTGGGCCTTGTCGACATTTGCTATTATAAATGCCTTCTCTATCTCTTTAACCCATGTTTGGGCTTTGATAGGGTCCGTAGTTCCCTTGAACTCCGACGGACCTACACTCTTTAAATTCTTAAAGGTAGTAGCTCGTGCTACTCCTGGATTTACGGGGATATTAGCCCCTTTCTATTCAATGCAGCTGTTAATAAGTTAACAAACTCCTGCATCGGATTAACCAGACCTCCCTCCATTTGATTCACGTTCGTATCTTGATTACGTTGCACTCTTCTTGGCGGCATTTTGCTGATACAATAAACACATTGCGTTATTATTCCTTTCTTTATTAGTTATCATTTAATATTAAACAATAACTCCAACATCCATAACTCATTTATTTCCATAAAAAGGTCTTTATATTCATTCTCGTAGTATAATACTACATCAGTTACATACACAGCCTAACCTGATTACATTACTTTCCCGCTATCACTTTCTAAAAATTGGGATTTACAAAAGACTACCCTTTACTATACAAAAAGGGTTTTACGTCACTACTTCTTAAAAAAAATATTTACATACTAGTCTGACTACCCCTAATCTACATCTGCCTCAAGGCATTATCGAAATCTGCCTTGGTAAGACCGGTAAAAATATCACGGATAATAGTATGCCGTGTTTGCCCCACCTTCACCGGATATCCAGCTACCTGCTGCTGAAAATTCGTGTGAGAACTCCTATAGATATAGGACATTCTCCCTATCTTCTGCACCTTTGTCTTTAGCTCCTCCTTGAGCTCAAAGACCTCGTGCTTTAAATCCTGGACTTTATCCTTAGCTAGAATTCTCTCATCGTGTTCCTGCTCCCACATGGACTCGACAGTAGTCTTGTCCTCTATAACCATTTGGAGCTCTTCCTTCAGCTCTTTAACCTCCTGACAGTAATGGATATTTCTATCCAACACTGACATGAATAGAGACATCATCGACCCCCCAGGAGCTATCTCCGCTGCTCTAGCCACTAGGTTAAAGGAGACTGTCTCTACCTCTTCCTCTATCATCCCATCAAACACTGACATTTAGTCAGCTTCCTCTGAGTCTCCAGACTCAATGATCACTACATCTGGCTCTGCTGCTATAGGGTTCGGTATAACCTCTACTTGGTTCACCAATTCTTCACTAACGGTTTGCTCATTAACAAACATCCCATTTACTCCTGACATCTACACAAAACAATTAAGTTGATTAGTACACGTCAGTAGAATAATAAAAACACATAACATAATCATAATGCATTTTTAAAAGGTTATTTTCTTCTTGTACTTCTTTGACTCCTTCTAAGGTTATGACTTAAGATTTTTAAATCCCCCCTTAAGTTTTATAACCTCTTGCTTTGATACCAACCTGTGACGCCCCCAAATTCGGGTATCTTCCAACCCGACAGATGGTGCTACATGGTACTACCATTCATTCATTCATTCCATGAAATAGTCTCAAAAGGACCAATATAACTTCTATATATTCAAAATAATATTATATTTTTCACGTTCTCTGTAACCAATTCGTTTGTTCTTATCATAATATTCAATATATTACAATCATTGAACTATTCTATTACATACTAAGCTAAGGGTTCGTCTTCGCCTTGCCCTTACCTTTGCCCGAGCCTTCAGTCCGCTCGATCTTGGCTGTGTTCATATGGTTCAAGCAAGAGTGAGCATAACTAGCTCAGCAAGTACTACAATTCTAATAAACAACATGCTTGAAACATAGAACTCATATATCTTCTATAACTGAACAATAGTTACGAAGTACTATCAATAAATAAAAATAGCACTTCTTTTCCTTCAAAACATTTTACAACAACCATACTTAGTGGAATATCAATTATGGCTCAAGACTAAGAGCATTCATAAGTTCTTTTGAAAAGGACAACCTGGCACTAAGTCCGTAAGTCCGACATATCTTACGAGCACGTCTGAGTGATCAGCTCATAGTACTCTATGTTGATCAACACTACATTCATTAAACGTGTATACGTTTAAGTTGTGGCAACCTCACGTTCCTGTCGTTAAACGACAAAAACATTTTAGCATACTTGGTCTTCGATTGAAAACCATACCAATATAACTCAGTAAATATAAATCATGCTTGACAGAATCATAATATAAGTCTAGCCGAAAGAATTGGCTTAAGATTTCATCATTCAAGACTTCATGCGAAAGAATACATGAATTGCAAAACTTATTCAGACTAAAATGAAACAAGGGTTAGAATACTTGCCTTTAGCATCTGCTTACTGATTAACACTTGTACACTTTAAGTTTCTATGTTTCTACAACACATGATCATATAACGTACCACATTAGGTCATACATAATCAAGTATGTATACTATTATATCTTACCCTTCATCTCAATGTAAATCATGACTCAGATCTACTATTATGGGTTTCTGGCTTTCATTACGACATTCATAATTCATTCATCTTTGCTTGATTATTAACTCTTAATCATCATTCATTAGTGTCTTACAATGTCTTAACAACGTTATGCATATACCTTAATTCACTACTATCAAGTCCCCTTTCATTCTATACTTGAAGTCATTCTTTTATAGCAATTTCTTGTGATCAGCCACAGCCACCTATAACTCTTCATCTTGTGCAGTGGCCTTGAAGTTAGCGATGAGCCTTGACAACATTACGGACTGCAAATACCACCTTTTGGCCTTGGGTTGGTATGCGCTAACTCTCAGGCTCTTAGAAAAATTTTGCAGATTTTGAATTTTGTGAACTTCCCGGACGCATAACTTCTTCGTTATAAGTCCGAATTGGCTCGTTCAAAAGCCTACGGTTCACAAATTACGTATTCTATGCGTTCATGCAAGAATTTTATCTATTTGACTTTGTTTGCTAAAATTTGACCTATTAGTTCATTTTTAACGAAAACGATAAACGTCCGTGGACGTTCAATGCTCGTTTCTTCGTTCTAAGTCGGAATCCGATCATTTTCGAGTCCGCAACTCTATAATGCCAAATACGACTTGTCTCCATCGAAAACCAATGTTTCTGACTTCAAACCCAAAATACGACTTCTATTCCGAGAATTTCACCGATTCAACGATTATCGTCCAATTGTGTGAATTCCGGTAAAACTACATTCTTAATGAATCTAAATGGATTTTAATCAACATAAGATCATTACAAGTTACTTATGAAACCAACTTATAAACAAAGTAGGTTTCGACTTATTCACATAAGTCATTGACTTAGTCAACTTATGAACTATAAATCTTCATGCTCATGACTTATTAATAACTTAAGTCCACTAATCAATGTTCTTATGCTATATTCAACATACTAATCATCATATGACAACAAATGATAAGTTCTTCATGGTTCTAGTAACTTATTAATGTTCAGCTTAAGTTCATTCCTTATTAACCTATTACATGATCTTAGCATACATGTTCATTAATAACACTTCCCTTATCATCCTATCATAATAGAGATGAAAGAACATTGGACACAAGATCATTACCTTTGAAGTCTAACTTCTTCTTCTTGGAAAATCTAACTTTGACTTAAAAGTGCTTATTTGATCTACCAAATAAGTAGCTTATATTTGAGAGGAGTTGGATGAAATTAAAACACCCCACAAAATTGAAATGAGCTTGGTATTTATAGGCCAACAAAGTTTAGGGCAAAATGGACTTTAAACCATCCCATCTCCTCATTTCCACCTCCTCATTCCACCTCCTCATCCTCCACCTCCTTACTATTCATAACCTAGCCATTAAGTAACTTTCTAGCCACAATACTTGCTCATCACATCACTTGGTCACCACACATAAACCTTGCCCATCAAGCTTACCCATTTCCTACTTGGTTTGACCCATGGATCAAGGCTTTTCATTGGGCTTTGATAATTAATCTAACTACTTTCTTAATGGGCTTGCCCATCAAACACTTGGGCTTGATTGTCACATTATATTGGACTTCTATATTAGGCTATTAATCCTACAAGTCCATTACCTTAATTTACATAACTTAACATTTATACCTCACGTATAATCTTCATATATAACTCGTATATTAATTCATAATATACATTATTTCATTCTTCATACATAATAGTACAATACGTCGTATTATACTTACATCCATTACTTCATATAATGTATACACATTATATGATCACAAATTTATTTCCTTAATGCTTAATAAACCTAACGTTCCCAAATTAGGCACATGCGAAATATTACGTTTTCCATACTTAGATTATTATTACATAATCAGTATCGCCTTGATATTATAATGTTACGTATTTCTCGGAAATTCAAAAATAATTCCCGAGCAGAAATCGATGAATAGTGTTTTTCGAAAAATTTATCGGAAAAGCTTTTATTTTTGTCTTAGAAATTAAAACACCTTAATTCATTCACGTAGTTAAAATACTACGATATTCCGACGTTTCTAGGTTATACAATGACATTCATCTTCTCAACACGTAATAATAATAAATAATGTTATTTTATTCATTATTAAAAGTAATTACAAAATATTCGATTTTCCGGGGCGTTACAAAGATTCTTTACATTAATTTAATAAATATAACACATATAATTAAATTAATCTACCATAACTTCATCAATTAATTATTTAATCCAATAATTAAATCATCAAAAATATTTATTTAATCTAATAAATATTAAAATTAAATTACAAAATCTCTCTTGGTTGTCACATCTTTTCCCCTTAAAAGGATTACATCCTCGAATCACGACTCAATTAATTCAACCTGTTACTCCCCCCCTTACAAAGATTCTGTCCCCAGAATTGCTTACACATAATTTAAGTAAATAAATGAGAATAATTCTTCATCATATTCTCTTCGAGTTCCCACGTTGCTTCTTCAGTGGTGTGGTTCCTCCAAATTACTTTAACAGAAGGTATTACTTTATTTCTTAGAACTTGCTCTTTTCGGTCGACAATCTGAACAGGAATTTTTTCGTAAGATAAGTCTTTGTCAAAATGTAGGGGTTCATATTCAATCACGTGCTTGTAATCGGGTTTGTAGGGTCGTAGAACTGAGACATGGAAAACGTTGTGGACATTCTCGAGAGATGGAGATAAGGCTACCTCATATGCAACCTCTCCGACCCTTCGCAGTACTTCAAAGGGTCCAATGAATCTTGGGCTTAATTTCCCTTTCTTTTCGAACCTAATCTTTCCCTTCCAGGGAGAGACATTTAAGAACACATAACTACCCGATTCAAACTCAATATTTTTACGGTGTGGATCGGCGTATTTCTTCTGTCTATCTTGAGCTGCTATCAATCTTATCCGGATCACTTTGACTATTTCTGCTGTCTATTGTACCAATTACGGGCCTAGTAATTGTCTTTCGCCAAATTCATCCAGTATAGCGGAGTTCTGCACTTTCTACCGTATAATGCTTTATAAGGCGACATGCCAATACTAGCGTGATAACTGTTGTTGTATCCGAACTCTACGAGCGGTAGATGATCATCCCAATTTCCTTTCAAGTCCATTATACAAGCTCTTAACACGTCTTCTATTGTCTGAATTGTTCTTTCACTCTGTTTATCTGTTTGAGGGTGATATGTCGTGCTCATCTGCAACTGTGTACCCATGCATTCCTGTAGACGTTTCCAGAAGTTTGACGTAAAATACAGATCTCTATCTGAGACAATTGACACTGGGACTCCGTGCCTCGAAATAATCTCTTTCACATATAACCTTGCCAACTAATCTAAGTTGAATCTGATTTTGATCGGAAGGAAGTGTGCGGATTTCGTCAATTGGTCAATAATAACCCATACTGCGCCGTAGCCTTTCTGAGCTCTCTTTCAGATCCTTCTTCAACTTTTCTATTTCTTCAGACTTCTCCTCGGTTTGACCCTTCTCGTGAACCAAATCCCACTCCACATTTCCTAAACGTGTGTGAAGAGTCACAATTTCCCCATCCTTCTACTCGATGGTAATCTACTGGATAATAGTCCGCTCCTTCAGCTCTTGAACAGTGTCTTGTAACTCTATGTTACGATCATAAAGTGCATCATACATCTCAACATCGATGGAGTTCGGTGGGAACTCCTCTTCCTCCTCTTCTTCATCAGAATCTTCCTCTGGATCAGTCTCAGGCTCATGCTCCTGACCAACAATAGTGATCAAAGGAGATGGCTCTCTCTGTACCAACTGCTCCCTGACAATATGAATGTCTCGGGGCTCCTCCTCCGTAGGTACTCGGGGTTCCTCCTCCCAGCTCGACTAGCTCCTCCAACATCCGACATCTTGACAACAAAATTTTAAGTTTTATTTACTAATCTGTACTAGCGAGCACATAATTCAACAAATAAGCACATAAAGTCTATTATTATCTTCAATGAATTAAGAAATTCATTTCTTAGAACTTGATAAATGTTTACCACCACTATGTTCTTTATCTTCTACAAGGCTACTACCTAAGGTTGTTCCCCCACCTAAGGTTCATAACCTACAACTTTGATACCAACCTGTGACACCCCCAAATCCAGGTACTTCCATTTCCGTAGGATTTGGTGTTCACTGTACAAATATCATCTATCTATCTACCCATAATAAATTCAAACCATGCCATAGATAGAAATAAATAAATAAATAAATCTTCCCCTTATGGGGTTACATCATCTGCATAATAAATACAATCCCAGGTCACTCTAACCTTAAACATCTGTGCGGAATCATAAACAACTAACAAGTCTTAGACAACATCATGTCTGAAATTTAAATACATATTAACAAAAAGTCTTCTTCATTTGTTAACCTTGACCTTGCCTTTACTAGTGGAAGGTTCGTCAGATCTTTCGTTATTAACTGCAATGTTATTATTACGCAAGATTGAGCACGATTGCCCACAAGTATAACAATATAACAATGAAATAATAACATGCGAATAAATCAAAGACTTCTGAAATAGGAAAACTCCGCTTTTGAATCAAGAATGAATAATAAGAAACAAAAGAACTTCCGAGGGTCATAAGACCTTGAACTATGTCCTAGGTTGTCAAGTATTTATACTTGAAACCTTTAACAGTCATAAGACTATGGACTCTTCTTCTCGTACTTATGGGGATCAACCTTTAGTATCATACTGTGCACAATATCTTAACGCTAATGCATAAGTAATCCCCTATACAGGGTTGTTCATCTCAGTTTGACATTAGAGTCCGCACCAAAGGAAGTTTGGTTTGGATAATTCAACAAGGGTTCTGAAATTTAGAACGCTCATCAACTATGGACTAGTCGAATCATTAAGGGTTCGCTAATCTAACAAGGTTCAATAGTAACTGATAATTTAAATTGAATAGCAATCTCAAAAGGTATACAATAGAATAAATATTGTATAACAGAATCATACTTTGAAAGATTAATACACTTTAATATAATGAAATGGACTTGATCAATAATAACGAGAATTTGCTCGATGTAAAGAGACAACTTATAAGCTCATATAAAGATAACGAGTAAGGTTAGGAAACTTGCCTCGTGCGTAGATTACACATTAATTATACTTGTTCCTTGATTTAAATCCTACATATCATTTACGTTCATAATATCAGTCAATTATAACGTACTAGTCATCACAAGTTCATTGATTTTGTCTAACTCGAATTATGACTATACTTAGTCAAACTACTACACTCATTGTCACATAATTTACACTTCATGAACAATAAGCTAAATATACATTCAATAATTCAATTCACACATAATTGTGTTATTAATATGTTAAGGATTTATTTTAACATCTCAATATACGTCTAATGTGTTTTTATGTTCATTAGATTAAGTTACTAACACATTGCTAGACTTGAGCATTTAAAAAAATTCTTTTTTGGACATTCTGCTAAGTTAAATTTGCTTGGCTCACTATTATACTTGTTCTTGGCGGCTGCGACTTAAAGGCTCTGGCAGCGGTGGCCTTTCATGGCACATGGTCTTAGGCATGGAGTTGGCGTCGCGGCGCGAGACTCAAGTTTCAGTTCTGCAATTCATGAAAATTGCAGAACATGGCCAAAAACCTCCAATTAACTTATTTTTACACGAATTTAGACATACCCAAACATTATAATACACAAATAACTAATACTCAACCCCTCTAGCATGATTTTAACAAGTTAAAACACATAATTTACAAAATCAAAACATGAAATTTCACTGTTCTTGATGTTCTTGAAAGTTTTGAACACAAAACATAAAAATTAACACCACAAATTCGTTATAACACCAAATCCATCCATTCAAAGTTTGATTTCTTCATTTTAACATGCATAATTATATACGAGTGTGAATTTTACGGAACAATATATGTTTGACATATTAAATTTACGTATAAGGGTCATATGGCCATATTTCTATACTCTGTAAATAACATACGTTATAATATTATGAAACTCATGATATGGGAATCTATAATATATAGTAAAACATGTTATGCTAACATATCATCACATGTATCCACATAACAATACAATTTCCAATTTATAGAGACTTTACAGAAAACTTCAAAGCCAATTATTTTATAAAAACTTAAACAACGTAATTTAAAATTTGGGGAAGAAGAGATTACCCTTGATTACTCTGCTTGGATTATACAAGGTGATAACAAGTTAACAACTCCCAAATTCCCACACTTCTTCTCCTTTAATCTCACTGATTCTCAAAACTCTCTCTCTCCCTCTCTATTTTGCTTTTCCAAACTTAGCAAATAATAAAACAAAAGGAAGACGTATATAATAAAGAACTAACGCGTTGTGGTCAGTTACCCAGTCATGGGTTAACTGCTCTCAACTCCCACTAAGGTCATGTTTGGCTAGCTTTAAAAAAACTTATACCCATTTAATTTAATTAACTTTTATAATATAGTTTAAATCATGTCACATCCAATTAGATAATAAATCAAACATCTAATTTAATTCAAATAACATGTAATAATTTCTCATTAATTCACATAGTCACATAATTAAATTTCTCAATTATTAATTATGTCAAATTCATTAATTCTCTAATTAATTATTAAATTAATTAAAATAACATTAAGCTTATTAAATATTTCTTTTAATTCAATAAGCTCATATAATTACATACTTCGAATAATAAAAATTCTTCACATTAATTTAATAAATATAACACATATAATTAAATTAATCTATCACAACTTCATCAATTAATTATTTAATCCAATAATTAATTCATCGAAAAATATTTATTTAATCCAATAAATATTAAAATTAAATTACAAAATCTCGGTTGTCACACACGGCGTAGCTGCGCCATACCCAGAATAGAGGCAATGAAGTCTGTTGATGGTGCAGACTTTAAAAACCCATTGTAACCTAGTCTAATGAAGATGTTAATGTGATGAACATGTAATAAAGTTACTATAACATATTTGTATCATGTGTGTGATGATTCCAAAGTTATAAAAGTTAGTAAGTCGTGAAAACATAAGTTGTTATTTATTAAAATCTAGAGGTGGTGACTAAGTGTTGTAATTCTAAGACTTATGATTCTGAAGTGTATATGGTTATTTGAAACTTGTACTAAAGTAAAAAGTTCAACTAAAAATGAGATTTAATTTGGAAAGTGGATGTTAATATAATAACTAGATGTTGTGATTCTAATAATATGTGTAGTTAAACGTGAGTTGTAATTTATTGCTTACGCACAAGGCAAGTTCTTTAACCCTAAACTTTATTTAAGCAATTTGTGAACTCTAATCCTTGTTTGATTTATCCTAACTTATTAAGCAAGTTTTCCTAGTTTTATTCTCTTTATAACGAATTAAAGTTCTTGAACTCAAATCTCTAATGGAGTTGTCCTATCTCATTTACTTTACATGGTTTCTAACCTTTATTGTTATATTGAGCAAGTTTCATTCTCAGCTTATTATTCATTAATGCATGTTTAATAATTCAATTCTCTTATTCGACAAGATTATAGCCTTAGCTTAATATTGTTCAAGCAAGGTTTAATGTATTATTCAATGCTTATGTTTTTTAGTTTATTTCTAAGCATGAGTTCGTATAACATTGATTCACCTATGATTCATAATTATTTCACATTTTGTTTTTATCGATCATTTGAGATGGTAATGAACTTTGTTTATTCAACTAATCCTTTAGTTAATGATTATTAAACCCTAAATTACCTTTGAATCTTATCCAAACCAAACTTTCTTTGGTGTGGACTTGTACTCTAAAACTGAGAAGAACAACCCTATTATAGGGGAATTATTTACGCGATGCGTTTAGATGTTTATGCATAATACAAGCTACGAACGGGCTGATCACCCTAAGTACGGGGAGTCCCTATAATCTTATGACTGTTTAGGTTTAAGTTGAAAGATTACTTATAACCTTGGACATAGTTCGTGGTCTTGTGACCCTCAGATATATTTCATATTTTGATCTCAGTTCTTGATTATCATTGATAGAGTATTATTCAGTTATGTTGAGCCTATTCATTGGCAATTATTATACTGTTATTATTCATTATTATTTCAAGTGAGCATTTTTTTTCTCACTCTTGCATATATATAACCGTTGCAGATAAGGTTGAGAAGGTCGATAAACCTACCACTAGAAAAGGGAAAGGAAAAATGAACAAGTGTTGAAGACTTGTAATTTATTAACTTTCATGATGATAGACTTTATTCTAAATGATGTGATGTAACTATTCTAATTTTCTGCACTTGATGTATGTTAAAGGTTAGAAAACCTGGGAGACGTGTTGATTTAATTATGTAACCCTTTTAATGGGATGATTTATTGTTTAAATTTTATTATATTTGGGTAGTTATATATGAATGAATGGAAAGTGAACACCAAGTCTTATGGGAATGAAGTACCCCAATTTAGGGGGTCACAAGGGGGAAGCAACAAACTGATGATTGGTGGACCGACGCCATCCAATTGTCCATTTTCCAGAACGCTTAACATGACTATCTAGGACGCAATAGCTGCGAAGGACGTGGTGTCAAGTAATCAATAATATAAATTCATATGTATTATTCGATTCGGGTGCCACATTTTCTTTTGTATCTCAGGAATTTGCTAGTCGACTTAATTTACCCCGAGACAATTAAGAAATCCTTTGAGCATTGAAGTTGCGAATAAGAAAGTAATCCTCGTAGAATACGTTTACCGAAATTATCACGTAAACATTAGAGATCATGAACTAAGCGTAGACTTGATCCCAATAAGATTGGGAGGGTTTGACTTAATATTGGGAATGGATTGGTTGTATAACCATGCTGCGTTAATTGATTGTCATAATAAAAGTGTAAACCTTCAGACTCTAAATAAGTCTAAGGTAGTGTTTTATGGTAGCTGATCGCTGAAGTAATCTTGTTGCCTTACGATGATGCAGGCCAAGAAATTGTTAAGGAAATGTTGTGTAGGTTATTTAGCTTACATTGTTGATACTCGAAAAAAGGGAATATAAATTAAGGATATATCCGTAGTGAGAGAACTCCAAGATGTATTTCTGGATGATCTGCCTGGTTTTCCACCAGACAAAGAAATCGAATTCTTAATAGACTTAGCACCGAGAACGACACCAATTTCGAAAGCTCCATATCGTATGGCGCCAGTAGAAATAAAGGAATTGATGATACAATTGCAAGAGTTACTAGATAAGGGTTACATTCGGCCGAGTATGTCTCCTTGGGGGAGCACCCATGTTGTTTGTAAAGAATAATGGATTGATGAGACTCTGTATCGATTATCGAGAATTAAACAGAGTAACGATTAAGAATAGATATCCATTACCAAGGATAGACGACCTTTTCGATCAACTGAAGGGAGCAAAGTGTTTCTTCAAGATAGATCTACGGATGGGCTATCACCAGTTGAAGGTACGGGAGGAGGACATATCAAAGATGGTGGTCCGAATTTTTTATGGACATTTCAAATTTCTAGTGATGTCATTCGGGTTGACAAATGCTCTGGCATCACTTATAGACTTGATAAATCGAGTCTTCAAGCCATTCTTGGATAAATTCGTAGTAGTTATCATCGAAGATATCTTAATTGACTAAAAGACGGAAGAAGAACACGCTAAACATATGAAGATTGTTTTGGAGGCGCTAAGGAAGGAGAAGTTGTATGCAAAGTTTTCCAAGTGTGAATTTTGGATGAAGAAAGTTCAATTCTTAGGACACGTGATGAATAAGGATGGAATTTCAGTAGACCCTGCAAAGGTAGAAGCAATAAGTAATTGGGATAAGCCAAAGCTGGGTACTATCGAAGATTTATCCATGATTTTTCTAAGATAGCAACCTTGTTGACCAATTTAACAAGGAAGAAAGTGAAGTTCATGTGGACGAACAAGTGCGAAAAAAGTTTTCAAGAGTTGAAGAAGAGACTAAGCGAAGCGCCTGTATTATCACTACCATATGATATAGGGGGATTTGTGGTATATAGTGACGCGTCACACAAGGGACTTGGTTATGTGCTAATGCAACATGGCAAGGTCATTGCGTATGCATCACGACAGTTGAAGGATTACAAGAAATGATACTCTACTCACAACTTGGATTTAGCGACATTAGTTTTTGCGTTAAAGATTTGGAGATATTATTTGTACTGAGAGAAATGTGAGATATACACGGACCACAAGAGTCTAATATATCTTCACACAGAAAGAGTTGAACATGCGTCAAAGAATGTGGTTATAATTAATCAAGGAAAGGCATACGTAGTAGCCGACATGCTAAGTAGGAAACGAAGGGAGATGTTGTTTCAACTAACAACTCAAGAGGAGTTAATAAGAGAAATGAAGAAATTAGAGATACAAGTGAAGGGGCCAGAGAGGTCTGAAGAAAAATTGTTTGTAGTGGAAGCTCGTCTAACCTTGTTGGACAGAGTAAAGGAATCACAAGAGAAAGATGAAGAATGTAAGAATATAAGGGAGAGAATAGTAGAAAATGAGGAAGAAAAGTTTAAGGTGGATAAAGACGGTATTTTGAGATTCGAAGGGAGAGTGTGGGTGTCAGCAGTAACTGAGTTGAGGGAAGAAATTTTGCATGAGGCACATAATACGATGTATTCCGTTCATCCAGGAGGCACAAAGATGTACCAAGATTTGAGGTAACATTTTTGGTGGCCAAATCTGAAATAAGAAATCGCAGAGTGCGTTAGTAGATGTCTTACTTGCCAACGGGTCAAAGTAGAGCACCAGAGGTCAAGTGGTCTACTTCAACCATTGGAAATACCAGAGTAGAAATGGGAGCACATTACAATGGACTTCGTGGTGGGACTTTCAGTCATGCAAAAAGGTTTTGATGCCATTTGGGTTATCGTAAATCAACTAACGAAGATGGCTCACTTTCTACCGATCAAAATCTAATATAATTTGAATCAAATAGCAAGCTTGTATGTAAAGGAAATTGTTTCACGACATGGAGTGTCGGTATCAATAGTCTCTGATAAAGATCTGCGTTTCATGTCGAAATTCTAGAAAAGCTTGCAAGAGAGGATGGGAACACAGCTAAGGTTGAGTACTGCTTATCATCCACAGATAGGTGAACATAGTGAGCGAACAATACAAACGCTGGAGGACATGCTTGGAACTTGCGTGATGGACTTCAAGGGAAATTGGGACGACCACCTACCCCTAGTGGAATTTGTATATAACAATAGTTATCATGCAAGCATAGGTATGCCACCGTATGAAGCTATTTACTGGAGAAAGTGTACAACACCGTTGTGTTGGGATGAAGTTGGAGAACAAAAAATGTTAGGATTGGAAATAGTTCCCCAAACAGTCGACGTGGTGACAGTAATAAGAGCCAGCCTAGTAGTTACACAAGATCGCCAGAAGAAATACGCCGATTTGTGATAAGTAGGTTTTATACCTATTTATTGGTTACCAACTCACGAGAATTATGCTCAACTTAAGTAGTTTTATTATATTTTATATTCTTTTTGTGTTTATTTTGTAGTATGCATTGATGGAACTCCTATAGCAACATAAGGCATGGAATAGCATGGATGGCATGAAGCAAGCAAAAGCATGGCAAGGTGGATGTGAGCAAATGAGAAGGAGATCAATGAATTGGTGAAGTACAGAAGTGAGGAAATGAAGAAGCAAGCTAGTTGCAACAACAAGAAAAAAGACAGCAAAAGACAGATTGCAACAGTAGCGTGGCCGCGCTACTATTCAAGCTCTCCCTAGCACGCCCGCGCTTAACGCAAGACAGAAGCAGATCAGGCATCGCACATCTGCACTCCAACAACAAAGGGCTTTGGCTCGCCCGCGCCATACACTCGGCAGATAACTCCATAGCGCGCCCGATAAACTAGAAATAGTGATTAAGTTGTGGCATGATAAATTAGATTTAATACTTTTCTCCGTGGATCGATAATTTTCTTACTATGTACTACTTGTTGGCCCATGTATACTTGCATGAGTTAGAGTCCTTTTTGTTAGACTAAAAAGGAGTCAACAATTTGCATCGTCAAGATCGCTACCTTGAAGTCGGAAGTTACGTGTTTTTGAAAGTATCTCCCTGGAAAGGGAAAATACGTTTCGATAAGAAAGGGAAATTGAGTTCGAGGTACATAGAACCATTCGAGATACTAAAGCGAGTGGGCGTATAAGCTGAGGCATACGTTTTGGACACAGTTGCATTACCACCTGAGTTGAGTCTGAGGCATACAAAGTTGATACTAAAGGAAAATATGTTTCGGTAAGAAAGGAAAATTGAGTCTGAGGCATACAAAGTTGCATTACCACCTAAGTTGGAACACATCCACAACGTGTTTCACATATCCGTGTTGCGTCCGTATAAGCCTGACTACAAACACGTGATTACCTACAAGCCCATTCAAGTGGAGAAGAATCTGGGGTATAAAGAAATTCCTATCCAGATATTAGATAGGAAAGAACAGACATTAAGAAATAAAGTTATATCTTCTGTAAATGTACTTTTGCGAACCTACGATGCCGAGGAGGCCACGTGGGAATTAAAAGATAAGATGCAAAGGGATTATCCCCTTCTATTTGTGTAACCTTGTACCAATTCCGAGGACGGAATTTTTATAAGGGGGGAGGATGTAATACCCAGTAATTTTCAAATATTATTAATAAATTAATTAATGAAAGTCGAGTATTTATTTGAGTAGAAATAAATATTATTGTGGTGTGGTTTATAGAAATCCTATTCAATTAAGTTAACCGTTGAACGCTACGATAGTAAAGTAATGTGATGAGATTGTTGAAGAGCTTGATAAAAAGCTTAGGAGAATTTGTCTAATGTGGCATAATGAAACTTACTAAGTAAATTAAGAAAGAAACAATTTAATAAGAGGAAGATTAATTAAGTGTGATTCTATAATTCCATGTATGGAATAAATATACTCTTTAACTAGTAGTATTACCAATATAGAAGTTAATTCATGTTATATGAAACTAGTATGGTGATAGAGTTTGGAACTGGCATAGAGCTAAACCAGTTTGACACTATCAGGGACCGACGCATTTGCGCCCTCTCTGCAGTACAAACTGGCGCATCTGCGCTAGTGGCCAGAACTTGAAGAGTTAATTATTACAGTGACTGTTCAATAGAACATTATTGTAATGTGCGACATCATTAAATTCATATGATAAGAGTACATTTAAATGGTATGAGGTACCCAGTAGCACAATAAAATCATGTGTGACATTTTAATATAAAGTTAATTAATTAACTGTATATTCTAGAAATTTGGAAGGGGTTTAAATGTTTAAAATGGACATTTAATATTGGATAGTGTCATAATTTGGTTATGTGATTACTAATAATATCTACGGGAATACCCGTTCAATAATACCTAACTACATTATTTTATCTGCATTAAATATTAAATTATGTGGACCTAATGTACATGGATTATATAATAGGCGTATATATATTAAATCCTTAGCTTTTCATATTGTGGTAACAATTGTACATTAAAATCACATGAGAGAACTAAAAAGGAATTAATCCAAACACAATTAAATTAAATGCTAAGTATTAGAAGCTTGTCCCAAACTAAGTTGCACAAACAGTGTCCAATTCCCTTTACGTGATCAGCAGAGTAATGAACAGTACCTATGAATAGGTGATGATTGGCTAGGCAAATGGCTGGGAATGGTGGTTGAGCAACCCTCTATGATCCATTGTTTTCTTCTTCTACTAGATGGATTCCAACCTTAGTATAAACCCAATACCCACTCCACCATTTCTCTATATAAAGGAAGCTACATTTTCATTTTACGTTACTGAGAATTGCCTGTTAGAATTCCAAGATTTAGAGTGTTAGTGCTTGTTGTTTAAGGAGGAGTCTAGCATTTGCAGAAGGTAAAAATATAGCTAACTGAGCTTCTTAGAAGGTATATTCTTGTCTTAAGTTCTTCATTTCAAACTTTGGTAAATCATAGAAATTCTAATCAATTGTTGTGAAATTGGATTTGGAGTTGTGCTATCAAGTGTTTATGAAGCTTGTATACATGTGTGGAAACTCTAAGAATGAGTTTATGTATGCTTGGTTGAAAGAAATTCAAAGTTGGTTTGATACTCTGCAGAACAAATCACCTTTCTTGTTTTAGTCCAGGAAGGGCGCAGCTGCACCCAGTTTGTGTGCCGCACCGTTCCCCAAAACCAGATTCTAGTTTTTGGTTGTTGTAATAACGCAATATTTTTGATATAATTAAATAAGAAATTATGTGTATAAATTTTTTAAAAAAATAAAAGGTGGGAATATGTTCAAGGTAAAGTATATGTATATATGTGATAAATAATTTTTTTTTAGAATTATTGATCATTATAAATTATACTATTATAATAAATCAATTTGGTAGTAAAAATATTTTTATTATTTATTTTCCATGAAAATATGATTATTATATTATTTAAATAAAGTATGATATGATTATTATAATTATTATAATAACTATTTTATTATATAGATTTATTTCAGATTAATTAAGTTAATTATTTTAATTTAATTAATAATGGTATATATGAAAATTAAGTCGGATATGGATTCAAAACCCTAATTCTGGATTTTGAATAAGGACTAAGAATAATAATATTATATTAATTATATTTCAGTGCTATAAATATGTACAGTATGTGTGTAATGTTAATTTGTGGAACAATTTTGGTGTAACAGTAGAAAACCCTATCAATACTTTTATAAACCCTAGTTCAAAAGTTTAATATGAGTTCAAGACTGTGTAGTGATTGTGATATTTGATTTATGTTGTGTATTATAGGATTTAATGTTAATTAGGAAAACTTTAATTAATATTTAGAAACCTTAATTAACTAGAAACCCTAATTTCTAAATTAAAAACCCTAATTATCAAATTGGAAGCCCTAAGTACTAAATTAGCAATCTTAATTATAATTTGTGAATCTTAAACCTAATTTCCATGCTCTATGTAATTAGGAAACTAAGTATGATTGTGAAACCCTAATTTTCCATTTTTAGAAACTAAATTTGCTATTTTAAACCCTAAATAGAAATCCTAAGAAACTAAATTTTTTAAAAACCTTAGGGTTAAAGCATAAGGATCAAACCCTGAGGGTTTGTTAAGATTACAATTGAGCCATTAAAATCATGATCAAAAAGACCAAACTACCCTTCTTGCATTATTTATTAGGAAACTTGCAAAATTTGCCAACACTATAGTTTGTAACCAACCCTTGACTCTCCCATGTGACTAAAACTCCAGCAATCAACCACATTATATCAGCTAATACATTGCCTCCATTGTATATAGAGAATTAAAGAGAGAAAAGTCGCTTTACTAGTCTCATTTGTTCACTTATACCCAACCAAGTCTCCCTCTTTTCAACCCTACGAAATTGATAAGAATTTTAGTCCCTTAGTAAGTCCCCACCACCTACACAAACATTAAAAGCCTAGAATCAAGTATTGATCAAGTAAGGTACAAACCCTAACCAAGAAATCTTATCTTTAATCCTATGTTAGATGTTAGATTTTTATGTTTAAACATGTTGTATATAGTGTATAAAGTTGATCTGGGTTGGTATCTTGAAGATTTATAACATCTAAATGCAAGAATTTGAAGTTTTACAAAATCTGGAAAATTTTTAAAATGTTGTCTGACAACGAATGTCAGACCCCATAGATCTCAGTATGTTTATGTTTTTTGGTGGTTTAAAGGTTTGAACATGTAATATGCTATGAGATCTGTGTTCTGAAACTTGAATCACGCCCAGATCATGTATATATTAAAATTTGTGGATGGTCAAACTACGTTGACCGACCATGACTTAACCATTATGGATAATCCAGATTCTTGCCTAGAACCGTCTGACAAGAAGTTTATGGCTCTAGATCCTTCTGTTGTTTGTTTCTTTGTTCTTATTTTTCTATCTAAGTTGTAGTATGTTGTTTGGATTACAAGTTTAAGCCTTTAGATCACTAAAACATCAATCAGGATTAAGATAGTGGACGGTAAAACCAAGTCGGATGATCATGAAATACGTTTTCTGGGTAACCCAGAAAATGTATGAACATGTCTTCTGACATGGTTTGACCGGCATGGATCTAGAGATTTTGTTGTTGTTAGGCTAGTTTTATGTAATAGATTTGTACCCTTACATGTTGTCTACATACTGGAAACCTTAAATCACTAAAACATCACAAGGATCACAAGTTATGGAAGCCCAAAGTAGGCCAGTCGAACTGTTTTTCATTTCTAGGTAACCCAGAAAATGAAGATCAACTCTGACAGCTACTTTGCAAGACTTGATCTCTCTGATGTTATGCAATTGGACCATGATTGTTGTTGATACTTGTAGTGTTACATCAACACTACAAGATCAAAGTTATAGTTAGCCTAGAAATGTCAAGATCTGACAATTATGCTTGGTCAAACATGGCTACTCGATCACTGACATTGAATGTTCTTGGTGCTCAAGAACACCTAAGGCTACACTTTCTGTCGATAAAGGCTTTAGCGATAGACTTATTAATTTTAATTAATTTAATTTATAAAAATCATTTAAAAATAGAATTTTTTTTTTGAAAATTACAAAAATCATTTTAAAAATTATTTTAATAAATGCATTAAATAAATTTATTAAAAATGATTTTATTATATTAAAATTATTTTAAATGATAATAAAGTATTTTAAAATATTTTAAGTTTCAAGACATAACTTTTAATATTTTAAGATAAATTTTATTAATTATTTAATATTAATGATATTAGATTTATTTAATAATTATATTAAATAAATTATTTGAAAAATGATTTTAATATTATAAAAATCATTTTTAATAAAAATAAAGTTTTTAAAAATATTTTAATTTATAAAATATAACTTTTAATATTTAAAGGTAAATTTTATTAATAATTTGATATTAATGATATTAAATTTATTTAATACTTATATTAAATAAATAGTTTAAAATGGTGTTATTAACTTAAAAAGGATATAAATGAATTAAAAATAATTTAAGTTATAATAAATGACTTTTAATATTTTGATAAATAATATGTTAATATTTAATATTAATGGTAATTATTTAAAAATAATTTTAAATATTTTAAAAATCATTTTAGGATAATATTAATACTTTAAAATATTTTAAGTTATTATAAATAACTTTAATATTTTGGCAATGGTTTCATTAATATTTAATATTAATTAAATATTAATGATAATAGAATTATTTAATATTTAAATCGTTTAATAATGATTCCAGTGTTTAAAAATCATGATAAATTATTATAATTGTTTAAAAATTATTATAAGTCATTTAAAAATAATATGACTAATATTTACATTTATTGAACTACAGATTAGAGTTTGATAATTACTAGATAAAGCCATAAGTACACCGAAATATTTCAGAAATTGATCTGGACTTAGATAGTTTGACTAGATAAGTGTTTGTTTAAGATTTAATGATGGCTAAACATATTTGACAATGTGATTAGGTTATGTGTTGACTGTAAATAGCAGTATTATGTGTTATGATATGTTATTCTAATCGATAGAATGATCTTATTAATGATAGGTGTGACTCCCCCAAAACAGGTATACATCACCCATCTTGAGTCGCCAAATACATGGTACAAAATTCAAATACAACTTAATAATACAGCTGTCGTGTAAAATATGACAAAACATAAACTAAGAGTTTTAATACGAATATTGTCTTTTAGACAGTATTCAACTCAAATGGAGTCCTCAATACATTTATTATCACACTATTTCATAGAGTAGTGAGAACTACTAATGCTATTATCTGGACCGTCACTCCGTTCCCTGACTAGTCCCAGCTACGTTCTCATTTCCTGAAGAGAACAATGAAAGAAAAAGGGTGAGCTCAACTAGCCCAGTAAGAAATATTATGACTAAGATAATGCAGAATAATTTATCGTTAGCCTTCAACAGTGTTAAACTGATAAAATATAACAAACATCAAGTTTAACTGCAGCGGAATAAACAATCCATTAGAAGAGTCAAGTAAAGCATAAAATCTACTATCTTCTATGATTTAAAAGGTTTTTCATCACTTTTATCACTGAGACTCAGCTTAATAAATAATCCACATCATCAAATCACCCACTACGACCAAAGATATTCTTTAGTTTCACGACCACAAATTATCCATGCACTACGGGCCAAGGATATTCGTGTATTCATCAATGGTCATGATCATGCCAACAACTGTCCATCAATGCACTACGGGCCAATGAGGACTTTTACCACATCATTTGTAATATTACGGTCATGATTATACCAAATAATCCCTGGTCATAATCATACCAAGTCCATCTATGCACTACAGGCCACATATAACTTTCAACATAATATAAACATGAGAATGATGACAATGATATAAGAATTCAATAAAAACAAGTTCAAGGATAAATTTTTAAAGATTTATAATTTAATTTATCCAGAAATCAATAGCATCCAAATCGTCAACATGATACTGCTTTGTGGAGTAAAATTCAAAAATAATATTGTACCAAAAATAATTTGGACCTAAAACGAATCAATTTTTATCATAAATAGTACCCCGGGTGAATAGTACTCGAGTGATAGTACCCCGTGAATAGTACTTTGGGAATAGTAATCCCGTGAATAGTACTCTAGCATGAAAAAGTTAAAACTTATCAAGAATGCTCATAATAATATTTCCATGAAAAGATACTAGATAAAGCGCAAATATCAAGGATAATCTACTAATTTCATGGAGTTTAGAAGCCAAAACTTTAACAAAACGAGTATAGAATTTGAAATCTGAAACAAAATAATATTACTTACATACTACAGAGTATGAAAGAAAATATTATTTTAAGCGAATATTGAACAAAAATAACATCCCTTACCTTGAAAAGAAGAGTATTCTAACAGGTACAGCGGGGATATTCTTGAAAAAAACTTTCACTATTTTCTAAACTCTAAGCTTTCTAAAACTCGAAAGAAATACGCTCAATATTATAGAAGAAGAATTCTCTAATTCTGGTGTGATTTTCAATTCTAACTAAGTATCCTATTTATAGGGGAATAGAAGGATACTATTTAGAAATATTTCACGGACCAACAGTGATAAAACTTTCACGGGCTGAGTTTGCAACTTTCATGCATGTGCCAGATTTTTCAATGATCAATATAAAACAAAATTTTATACTTTATATATATATATATATATATATATATATCCATCACTTTCAATTTTATCTTCCACCATCCACCCGTTACTCCATTCTTCCCACATTCAATTTTCTTCTGTGGCCCCCACATGTGGCCCCACCTTTATTATATAAAAATAATTTTCTACCGATTATTTTGAAAAATGGATAAATGGGAGTCCATAAAATAAGCAAAATTTACATTAAACACTTCATAAAAAGTCTCTCAATATTTTTAACATTTATCATTATTATTATTATTCGCAATATTTAACAACCAGGTCGTTCCCAGGAAAGAGGGGGCTTTCCAATAAGGATTTCTCCATATTGGCGTGCAATTAGGTGACCAAACCTCTTCTCGACAGAACTTCTAGACATCGTCAATAGTGCAAATAATAATATTAATAACTTTGTCATCTAAATTATTGATTTAATAATATAAAATATGATGCAGATGATACTGTGAAAATAATTGAATCAAGATGATGCAACAATTATTGTAGCAATAATTGAGTATAACTGAGAGACTTCTTACATAAGCATCAATAATCAATACTGTGTGCTAATATGCAACCACGCGTTTTACTGTACTTTTAACACCAAGTGTTTCAACAGTTAACGGTAAAACTTTTGCCGTTATTTTTATAAAAGATATTTTTGTCGTTTTCTCAATCCGACAATAATTCCGTTGTGGGGTCCACCAATGATTGTGCCATCATACGATTATTCCCTGTTAAAACGAATATTCCCTGACCAATCGAATATAATATAACAACTTGCGTACTTTGCAAAATTTATAAATATTACCCACAACTATAACATTATATTAAATTCACTCCATAATATTAAAAAAATGATATTTATAGAAAATTCATATTTATTCATAAAAGTTGGGGTCTTACAATAGGTCTCAATATAAAAGATAAAACTAAGTTGCGTAACTGTAAGTAGCAGACCAGGCAAATATCGTACCTTTGCATTTACTTTATGTAATAGACATGTGTAAGAAAGTTTCAGAATTATATTATTGTTATGCCAGATTATTAACTCTATTGTTATTGATTATGTATCCAAACATTCGTATTCATACAAGTTCTTAAATTATCCGATCATTGTTTATCAATGCAATATTGTTGTACGATCCTGATATTTATTCTGTTCGTTAATTTCTAAGCATGGTTATACAAGTGTCCTCACTTGGATAATTATTGTATTTAATCACATGTTGATACATACTTATTGGTTTCCATTATGTATGGTTAATTAAAAAGCTGCCTAAGCTATTTGACACAACTAGACATAGATTTAAAAATATCGTTGAACATGATAGAACCTTATTGATATCCAACCGAATTATTTTGGTTCAGATTCAGACTAAGTATAAGCATCCCGAATTTGGGAAACTTTTGTGCGCCTAAGGCAGATATGATGAACAAAAATATCATTTTGGCATGTAGTATTGAGCAATACAGGGCATAACGACATGATCACCCCCCCGTGCCTGTAAGTTATGACGGTTTACAGAAGAAGTTCTATTTAACCTTTGCGAAAATTAAAAACAATGTTCATAGTCTGTCGACTGCTCTTCATTAATAGTCAGTACATAGTTTCAAAATTTTGAAATAAAATGGATATGTTGTTTATTGTTGCTTCAGCTTACTTCACAACTGTTGATTCGTTGTAGAAGTGTCATTCACAAAAAAACATTTACTTCTTTCAGCTAACGTTTATTGTTTGTTATTACTTGCTGGAAATCAAATGCTCATTCTTGCTTACTTTAAATGTTTTCAGTTAAGTATGATCAACCAGAAGGCTCTGCAAAGAACAAAGGGAATGGAAAGCTGACAGAGTTTGTCTTATCTTATGTAATAGCTAGACTTAATTAAGATGACAATATTTATTAACTATCATGAAATAAATGTTTTAAAGGTCACGTACCTGAGATTTAGGCAACTCTGATATGTAAATTAAGTTTGATATTTATGTTAATATTATTATTATTCCGCTCATAGAAATGATATCGTGAAGCACCGAGTTCGGGTTTCAAGTACCTGAATTTGGGGGCGTCACATGTTAGTATCAAAGCTATAGGTTAGAAATCTTAGGTGGGGGTAGACCTTAGGCTATAACCTTAGGACAAAGGGAAACATTGAAAATACAAATAACTCATATAGAGTTTAAAAAGAGATGAATTGAATAAATTCATCGTCAAACAAAATAAAAGTAACTTATACAAAACTATTATTTGTTGTGTGTATATATTATATTCTAATCAAGATAATTTATGTATAGATGTCAGGTGGAAATGGATTAGGATACCCTAAGATCGTAAAGAAGGAGCCAATCTCTATAACCAAGCTAATATCAAAGCCAATAGCTAAATTAGAGTCTCGCATTGAAAGAAACCCTGATGAGGTGGTTATTGTGGAAAATGTAGTACCATATCCAGAAATGATAGTCTTGACAGATAGTGATTTGGACACTGAAGTTGGAGCTGATCAAGCATCAACAGAAGTGCAAAATCTGAAGAATAAGGTTTTTTCTCTGGAAAAGCTGTAGGAAATAAAAAATCTACTAAATAGTCAATTACGAAAGGCATTAATAGAAATAATGGAAGAACAAGATAAGCTTAAAATCCAAATTGATCAGATGGGAGCCAAAAGCAACAAATCGTGTGCAGCTCCGAGTAAGAAGGAGAAACAAAAGATGAAAGACCGTGATATAGAAAACTCCGAAAACAACCAAGGGAACCTTAACAGAATAGAAAAATATACAAACTATAATAAGAAACATGAAGGCTTGTGCCGAAAAAGGGAAAATGTTTGCTATAATTGCGGACATGAGGGACATTTCTCCTCATTTTCCCAATCTTAAGCAAGGTGTATGTTTTATTTGTGGGATAGAAGGTCATCAGGCAAAAGGTTCTCCAAGATCAAGAAAAAGGCATAGCGAATAGATAGTATAAGTACTATTTGAATATATGTGTGTTCGATGTTGTCACTACAAAAAAATGGGGCTTCAGCAACAATCGATTTTCGTTGCTAAAGGTGTCAAATTTCGTTGCTAAAGGGTTTTGGAAATGACTTTACTGTCGTTGCGTCTTTCGTTGCGCAATGAGCGTTGCTAATTGTTCCGCAAAGAAAATATTTTTTTCGTTGCCAAAAGTAATACATTTTGCAACGAAATTTGACTTTCGTACAGAGACATCGATCCTTTAGCAACAAAATGTATTGTTGCAGAATAATTAAAATGTCGTTGCTAAAAACCCCATTTCGTTGCAAAAGCATGCTAATTGGCAACGAAATGAACTCTTTTTTTTTGCAACGACCATGCATTTTCTTTGCAATTGACACCATTTTGCAATGACATTTCTCGTTGCAGTAAATTATGAAAATTGTTGCCTAAGCTTGCTTTCATTGCGGAATGTAAACTTTTTAGCAACGATTTTTGTTGCTGATTATATTATTTGGCAATGACATTATGCTGAATTAGCAACGAAAAATGTTTGTTGCTGGTTATTTTTCAATAGCTACTAAAGTCGTCGATTAGCAACAACATTATATGTTGTCGTTTCTTTATATGTGCAACAAAAGTTGATATAATTTGTAACGATAAAAAATGTTGCCTTTTATTTTTATTTTAACAACAAAAATCTTTTCTGTTGTTATTAGGTTAATTTTTCGTTGCCAAATATTATATTTTTTAATACCGTTAGCAACAAAAATTTGTTGCTAAATGTATAAAAAATTGTTGCTATATTAAAACTTGTTCAATGCTTTGGTAACGAATTATATTGTTGCCAAATCAAAAAAACCAAAATATTATTAATTAAATAAAATCATCCGATACAGGAGCATTCATCATCTTTACAATCAAACTTTGTACGACTGAAAACTACAATCTAGTCGTAGAAAACATACAAAAATATTAGAAAGAATAAAAGTTTGCATACAACATTTATATGTCATAAGGCTCCTCTAAATTTGACTAGTCATTCTATACAATTATGAAAGAAAACAAATAGATTGTATGCCATCATCATGCATACGTAATCAGATCTTCGAAACTGTCAAAGACACGAGTTGCAGAAGAATCTAAATACCTCAAGAATAAAATGCTGGAAATCTGTATCTGGTGGCAAAACACAGCTTTAACCCCCAAGTGAATAGAAAGAAATAATGGGGCCTTCACATAGAGCTTCTAAAATCTTTCTTCTGTAGGTAATTTTTCCTATTTTAAAAATTTCCCTGTGATGTAAATAGGCAATCAAATTTTATTAATAGGCAATCACTAAGAGAGGTGGAGAATCCACTATTTTGAAACATCAAAATAAGACATTGAGCACAATTATTCATATATTTCATTGTGCTTTCAGTGATGACTAACCAAAGGTATCCAATCAAGTAGCATTGGAAATTATGTTCTTAGCAAAGAACTCTCTTCCATTTGACAGTCGCACTCCTACCTAAAATACACATGTTAAATAACATAAAGGGGAGATTTATCTTTCTGCATATAATGAGGACAAAAATATTAACTCACATAATGAGGACGAAAATAATAACAAAAAGGGAAGATTTAACTCATAATTTTGGTTTTCCATTTCTGCTGGGAGAATCCATTGATCCTCTAATAGAAGCTTTGGCAGATTCTGGGACCATGTCTAATGGAAATAACTCTATAAAGCATGTTGTGTTAATTCGTGTCCTCTCAAGCTCTGCTTGAAGTAGTTCAGTAGTCATTCCTTCTAGGTAAGAGCCTAAGCAAAATAGGAAAAAATGCAGGGAAAGTATATTAGAGGAAGAACCATCATGTAACAACAGGAAAGATTAAATTATGAAGATGGTCACTGCCAAATGATTCATATAAAAGCTAACTTGAGGTCCAATTCTCAGGCAATTTACCAACTGGTCTAGAAAATCCAACTAAGCACATTTAATAATCACTAATAGCCACATGATTAGTGAGGACTGTGATAAGCATTTGTTAGGAGGAGATGACCATAAGCCGACACCAAGTGAGGGTGTAGGGTAAGAGTAAAATGTGGCTTAGAAAAACTGATTTCATATAGAGAAAAATGTTAAAACATCACGAAGTGTAGACTAAGAACATCGTCACTTCCACATGTGAGCCTACGTTGATGGCTTCGAGTCTCAACAGACTCAGTCACACTCTTTGTGGCTTTCTCCAATAAGACCCCTTGTAAAGACTTTAGTGACTCTCTTGCCTCATGTGTAAAGTAAAGATTCAATATGGTCTCAAAATATTCAAGCTGCAAGAAATGCATGGCAAACAATAAATTAGCTGAGCAAGTGAATCAGGCATCTCAATAATAGTAATCACTTGAATCACCACACACATATTTAAAGATCAGATTGCTAATTTTTAATGTTTTTAACTAGAAACTTCATAGAATAAGAATCTTCGTCATCTTAGTTTTATTCTATTATATAGGAACCACACAAATAACATGGTATCTAAAGCAGATTGGAAAGGAGGCTAATAACGAATCTCATCTTCAAGTTCCCAACAATATAAAATTTGTATCAAGTTGCTATAACACTTATATATCTGGCAGGCAAAAATAGCTCTACTTTAAGCATCAATGGTTTTCAGAAACATCAGAAGTTCGATTAGATACAATTATAACAAAAGAAAAAAAAGAAGAGAAAAGAAAAAAGAAACAACATATTCACCTCAAGCATGAAATGATGTAAACCATTTATAGTCCCAATGATCTAATTGTCTTCACATAGTGTACGAGGGTGGATGTGGGAGAAAACTCCAATCCCGGATGACCCACTACTCCTTGACTGACCCTCCAAGAAATACAACCCTCATACCCGGGATCGACTTGTAATAATTCACTCGAAAAACCCGCCTACCATCTGCTGCTGCTTCCCATTACACGCACATACTCTTTGTTTTGCACTTGCCTATATTCATGTTTTGGCTGTAATATATATTAATAACCAGTCAAAAATCAAGTGTAGTAGTAGTAGTAGTAGTAATTAATTTGATTAAGGAAGTTAAATAAATGGATTCAGTTATTTAATTCTTACTTACTTGAGATTGGTTGGGGTAAATTTGAGTTGTAGGATTGAGAAGGACTGAAGTGGGTGTTTGAGATTTTGTGGTACTCATATGTCCCTGACCATGGCAGTAGTACTTTGAGCTCCTGTTAGACTCTGACTTCACCAACACAAACAAGCATGTATACCACAAATTACAATCATAAATTACATATTCATACTTTACTCATCGTATTCAAAGGTACCAACAAGAGGCAATTTTTTTGACAAATATATGAGTTCATTATTTTTTTTGTATTATAAGATCAGACTTTTTAAAAATCAATTTAATATATTTTCAAACTTAAAATTGACGTGATTCATTTAATTTTTCAAAACAATAAATTTTATGACTAGTAATACTTTTTAAATATTTTATAACATTTATAATTGTATTTTAAATTCATGCCAATTATGAGTTTAAAAATATTTAAAATTAATTTTTCAAATATTAATATTGATCATTTAAAACGGAGACTATGTTACATCCACGATGACTCACAAAAAGGGTAATAGATTGCAAAATGGCGAATGCATCAAGTAAAAGATTATTAGCTTTAGCTAATAAAAATATATAGGAAAATATGGTGCACATTCATATAACTTTAAAATTTCTTATCATATATATATATATATATATATATATATATATATATATATATATAAAGGTATATTCAAGTTCCTTGGGTATGTTCTCATCTCAAATGAGTTTATTGATAATTTGTATCATTTGAAACAATTCATATCTTTTAAGTTTATGGCTTACATATGCCGATATTTTCACATGTTTAGGATTTCATATTTTAACAATTTTAAAAGTTGACACAATTTAAAACAGAAAGATCTGTGAAGGAAAAAAGAGTTGGTTTTAATTTGACGCATCATTATACTTTCAAATTACCTATATGAGGACCAAGACATCCAATGGATCATTATCTTCACATAGTGTACGAGGTATGAAACCATAGTTATGAGGATACACCACTGACGAATATAGGACCCGATCAACCTGAATGCGAGTTTATATATAGAACATGAATTAACAATCGGATATTGAAATTACATAATACTTCAAATCTCTGCCCTACCCTAAAGATGGAAGTTGTATTAAGTTCAACCAAGAAATGGTTCTGTAATACTGAAGACTAGGTAATTAAAAACAACTGTGATATTTTTCATACCTTAATCAGCTCCGTCTTTTTATCAAGTTCATATTTTACCTTACTTCCTTTGGTTATCTCAACAACCTGCAGCATAAGCACATATCATTACGAGGACCAAAATTTTTATGCGTTGCATTTATTCGTTGTTTCTTAGAAACAGTTTGTGGAGAGAAGGGAGGAGAAGAGACTGAAACAAGGAGGAAAAAACAAAGGAAAGAGGTTAAATAATAATCTCAACTAATGATTTTAACTTGAGTTTGGTCATCGAACCATAGAGTAAAGCTGTATGATTGCTTATCTTTATGCACTATTAACTAAAGTTGATTTAAAGCGCCTATAAAGGCGTATTCACTAAAAGTAGTTGTTCAAGACTTACATATTGAAAACTGCCTGCGGTGCTTCCGGTCCTGCGAGAATAAGATCATCTTTGAGTAGTTATTGTATGCCTCTCTACCGGAGATATAAGTAATAAGTACTCCTTTCACATTCTCTCAAGCAATTTCACAAATAGTTAGTAGCTAACATAAACTCACACTCAAGCAATTCATAAACACTTAATCTGCCTTACTATGCCCATTGACAAACTACATCATTTTGAAATGTATTACATACAATAATTGAACTAATTAACCAATTAACAATACAATCATTCCAATTGCAACCCAAATTAGCTCTAAATAGCACAAAATTTATAATTAAAACCTAATTTTTAGGAAAAATTAACGAAGGAGGAAATTAAAATCTCTAATTGGGCAATAACGGAGCAGAAGTTGAAGGAGAGGCCACCACTATGCCACCACTATTAACAAAATGAAGAAAACTCACCGTACATCCATATCGATCTTAGTCATGTGTCGATTTCTTGGGTTCCTTTATTCTCAACCAAGACCATATCGAACTTAGTTGATTCCTAAGGAGAGAGGAGAAACCCAAATACGTAGGAGAAACCCAAATACGTAGAGAAAAAACCTAGCTAACCCATCTCCTCTCTAATTGAAACATCGAATTTTGGCTAAGGAAGAGAGGTGAAACCCAATTGATCTCAGATTCCATGCTTTCCTGCACCACTTAACTCAATTTTCTGGTCCCAAAAAAAAAGAGTTTGATAACATTTTATATATAAAATTATTATTTCAAAAATTAAAGATAAATCTAAATTTAAATTTTTGGATATTATAAATTAATTATAACAAATTGAAATATAACTCGTTTGTAGAACCAAAAGGTAATATTTTAACATTTATAATTTGTTCCATAAAAAGAGTCATAATTTTATAATTTTGTTTACTGTCAATTTATAACATTTTAAAATTTAAATTATTGTAACTTAATATTTTTAAATTACTTAAAAATTATTATTAAGAATAAATTTCTATTAAAATATTAATTACATTACAATTTTAATTGTAGTATATTATAAATTAAAGAACAAACTCAAACTTGACTCTTTGTGTATAACATATGAGTATTTATTTTGGCATTTGTGCTCTATTCTACAAAAGTGCACGACTATTTTTTTGTCATGATCAATGTATAAAATTTTAAAATTTAATGTAGTGTAAAGTTATTTACTTTATAGTTTGTTAAAAGAAATAGTCAATATTGTAAGCTAATTAAAAAATGTTATTAAAAGTAAATTTACTACAATAAAAAAATTAATGTATTTATATTACAATTTATATTCACCAAAATTAATTCTAAAAAAATTATTTAGAACAAATAGTGACCAATTTTATCTCTCACAAAAACCTTTTAACAATAATATATAGTGAGTAATAATTCCTTCATTAATAGTTTTTTTCTCATAAATTTTCATCATAAATTGGCTCCAAATATTCTTCTACCACTTCAATTTAGCGAAAGAAAAATATAAATTGTGAAGGATGTTTCTATAACTAATAACTATATTGTCACTAAGTTTTTTTTTTTAAAACGAATATTTTTTAAAAAATAAAAACTTTAACGACTGCCATTGGGAGTAGAGGCTCTCACATCTAAATTGGGAAAAACTATTGAACGCCATTTGAAATGGCGTTGATATTTTGGATATTTTGTTTGGCTAAAAATCTGAAAGGCAACCAACGCCACTTTAAAAAACATTTTTCTTAAAAACGAATAATTTGTACGTTATTATTATTATTATCATCATTATTATTATTACTATTATTATTATTATTATTATATTATTATTATTATTATTATTATTATTACTACTACTGTTATTGTTATTGTTATTATTATTATTATTATTATTATTATTATTATTATTATTATTATTATTATTATTATTATTATTATTATTATTATTATTATTATTATTATTATTACTATTATTATTATTATTATTGTTATTATTATTATTATTATTAGTATTATTATTATTATTATTATTATTTATTATTATTATTATTATTATTATTATTATTATTATTATTATTATTATTATTATTATTGTTGTTGTTGTTGTTGTTATTATTATTATTATTATTATTATTATTATTATTATTATTATTATTATTATTATTATTATTATTATTATTATTTAAGGCAACATTTTAATAGTCGTTGCAAAAAGTTGTATAAATTTTGGTCCATATTAGGCAACGAAATATAGCAACA
The DNA here is from genome assembly GCA_020205605.1 of Panax ginseng. Lineage (NCBI taxonomy): Eukaryota > Viridiplantae > Streptophyta > Magnoliopsida > Apiales > Araliaceae > Panax > Panax ginseng. The sequence continues at coordinate 105,653,852 of CM035128.1, read as the reverse complement.
AAAAAACTTTCGTTGCCCACGATGAGGAGAAATCAAGTGGTTATAAATTTTGTAACGAATTTCTAACAAATTTTGTTTCCAAATTTTGCAACTACTTATGAATTTCGTTGCTAAAAGTGAAAGGCTGACACAATCTGCAACGAAGGACAATTTTCGTTGCTAAACATACATTTTTAGCAACGACTTTATAAGTCGTTGCCTGGAAAATCGTTGCTAAAGCCCCATTTTTAGCAACAAAAAAACTTTCGTTGCCCACGATGACGGGAAAGCAAGTGGCCGAAAATTTTGCAACGAATTTCTAACGAAATTTTTTCCCGCCAATGAATTAGCAACGAAATTTTGCAACGACTTATGAATTTCGTTGCAAAAAGTGAAAGCTTGACACAATCTGCAACGAAGGACACATTTCATTGCTAAACATATACTTTTAGCAACGACTTATAAAGTCGTTGCCCGAAAAATCGTTGCTAAAGGTCCATTTTTTCGTAGTGTGTATATGTGATAAATATGTTTGTGAAGTGTAATATTCCCATTTTTTTTATAAGTTATAGCAGGGAATCCTGACTTTTGTGGTCATAAAGGGATATCGGATGCTTAAAGCAGTATGTGATATGCTATGTAAAGTACTATGAATTAGTTGAATGAATATGAATCTATGTTTCATTAATGAAATAAGTTTGATATATTAAACTTATATGACAAGGTTTAGAATGTAAGTTAATAAAGTATAATTTATGTTTTATTTAATCAGATAATTCCGCCAAGACGTTAAACTCGAAACCAAAGGGCAGAAGAATCTATCAACAACGCTGGAGGACAACAACCAGACCTGATGCAAAACTTTGCAAACATGGTAGCTCAAGCTATGCAACAGGGAATGCCAGCCACAGGGAACCAGCTGGATAATAGATTGGCGAACATTAAAGATTTTAAGGTTGTAGGACCTCTAGAATTTAGAGGGATAACTGACCCGATAGAAGCCCAAACTTGGGTAAAAGAAATAGAAAAGGCGTTTGTGATAGCTAGAGTAGCTGAGGGGCAAAAGACAGCTTTTTCCACCTATATGTTGAAGGGAGGGGCTAATTTTTGGTGGGAGGCAAATCAAGCTAGGGCAGGAGAAGGTGTGGTAACTTGGGATAGGTTTAAGATATTGTTTTACGAAAACTGTTTCTCGTCTAGTATGCAGGCTAGGATGGAGGTCAAGTTTTTGGAGTTGAAGCAGGAGAACATGATAGTTGCGGAGTATGCCGCAAAGTTCAATGAATTAGCTAGGTTCGCTCTACACCAAGTGGACACGGTGGCAAGGAAAGCAAGAAGGTTCGAGCTAAGCTTCAAACCCTGACTCTACAATAAGGTGGAAGTGTTGTAGATAATCACTTTTGCATCACTCTTGCAAAAGGCTATCATATATGAAGGGGGAAGTGAGGCCATGAGCCTCTATAATAAGGAAAAGAAAAACAAGGGTGAGGTTGAAGGAGTAGGGAAGGTGGAAACAAATAGTGGAAATAGGAGTGAGAAAAGAAAAGGAAATAATTTTGGAAATTTTCAGATCAAACAGGAAGGTGTTAAGAAGCAGGCTGTGCAGTGTAAGAATTGCAGAAAGAATCACGCAGGTGAGTGTTTGAAAGGTAAGTTTGTGTTTTACAAGTGTGGGCAGGAGGGACATATCTCTCCTAACTGCCCCAATCCTAGAATGAATAGTGGGTGTTTTCTGTGCGGATCAACGGAGCAAAAGGTGAAAGATTGTCTAACAAGGAGAATGGAGGCAGGAAGCGTGAATACGGGGAAAGGTAGCGGGACTCTGACGATAACATGACCGACTTCAACAAGCAAACCAACAAAATCAACCGCAAAAGTCTTTAACATGACCATTCAGGATACTGTAGCAGCAGGTGATGGAACTCCAGGTATTATTCGATAAATTTTATTTTCTTATATATGATTTTCCTTTATATACTAAATTATTTTATAAAGAAATTTTAAAGGAGGAATTTGAGTTCTATTAGAAATCAAATTCCTGTTTAATCAGATAGATAGCAGTTCGATCAAATCTGATCGAGATCTACTTGAAATGAATGTGTAGCTTATTTACCCTAGTATGTATAAGTTTTGAAATGGTGATTCTGGGGACGGAATCCTTATAAGGGAGGGTGAATGTAAAAACCCGATATTTTTGATATAATTAAATAAGAAATTTTGCATATAATTTTAAAAAAAAAATAAAAGGTGGGAATATGTACAAGATAAAGTATATGTATATATGTGATAAATAAAATTTATTTATTACATGAATAATTTTAAATAATTTTTTAATAGAATTATTGATCATTATAAATTATACTATTATAATAAATCAATTTGGTAGTAAATATGATTATTATATTATTTAAATAAAGTATGATATGATTATTAGAATTATTACAATAGCCATTTTATTATATTGATTTATTTTAGATTAATTAAGTTAATTATTTTAACTTAATTAATAATGGTACATATGAAAATTAAGTCGGATAAGGATTCAAAACCCTAATTCTGGATTTTGAATAAGGACTGAGAATAATAATATTATATTAATTATATTTCAGCGCTATAAATTTGTACAGTATATATATAATGTTAATTGGCAAAAAGCACTTTTTCACCACTATGGTTATAGTGTTTTAAGCAATTAGCCATTGTGCTTTTAAAATATTCAATTAGCCCATTGTAATTTTTAAAAATGTTCAATCAGGCCATTCCGTCCATTTTTTGTAACTACCATTAACAAATCAGCAAGAGTTTCTTACGTGGATTTTTTGAAAAATAAATAAATTACGTGGCATATGCTTAATTACATAGTATATCCTTATGTGGAAACAAAATAATTTTTTAATTGATTTTCTTTATAATTTTTTCTTCTTAAACCAAAAAAATAAAATAATAAAATCATTATGTAGTAAAAAAAATAATTAAAATAATAATAAAATTAAAATAAATATTTTAATTCATTTTTTTATAATTTTTTCTTTTTCTTTCTTTTAATAATTATTTTATTTTAAAATTAATTCCAAATAATATATCAAAATTTTTGTATCTTGTTAAATCTTCTCCACAAATCCCAACAAGAAGCTCGTTTATTCTACTGTAAACCACCGGCAATGACCACCGGACAAATCCCAACAAATATGCAAAAAACACAATCCAAACCACCAGACAAATCCCAACAAATATGCAGAAAACACATAATATCTAGATCGAAAAGTTATGAGACCACCGGACAAAATCCAAACCAGAGCCACCGCCCAATTCAACCTCACCACCACCGCCGACGACTCCACTGGACAAAATCCAAATCTGTAAGGATTTTCCAAAAAAAATTTACAAGCTCGATCCGATTTTATCGAACTAAGATCGTAGCCTCTTTTAATTTGCTTCTTCGTCTTCAAAATATCTGCAGCATTAATCGATTAGCTATGGAGGCAGTTTTCCTCGGTTCATGTCACAACCTACAGAGAATTTTGTTCCATCTTCTTCAAGCTTTCATGGCGGTGGTGGTTTACTGTATATATATGCCTCCATTTTAATTCCCAAATTCTTCCTGTTCCGATCCCAAATTCTTACCCAAATTGATTATTTGTTTTATTTCTATTTTATGTTAATTATATACTTACCTTTTTTATATCATTAAAATATATATTAGTATTAATTTTTAAAATAAAATAATTATTAAAAGAAAGGAAAGAGATAAGGAAAAGAATACAAATAAAGAAAATTTTATAAGTATTTTAAAACAAAAAAGTATTTTTATTTTATTTTTAAAATAAAACATACATATTATAAATATTATAATATTAATTTTATTAATATTATACATATTATAAATATTTAGGTAAAGAAAAGAAAGAAAATAAAACATAAAAATATTTCTATTTTTAAAAATTTTATAAGTATTTTAAAACATAAAAGTATTTTTATTTTTATTTTAAAATGAAAACATACATATTATAAATATTATAATATTTTTTTATTAATATTATACATATTATAAATATTTAGGTAAGGAAAAAGAAAGAGAATAAAACATAAAAATATTTCTATTTTTAAAAATTTTATAAGTATTTTAAAACATAAAAGTATTTTTATTTTTATTTTAAAATAAAACATAATATTATAAATATTATAATATTAATTTTTATTAATATTATACATATTATAAATTTTTAGGTAAAGAAAAAGAAAGAAAATAAAACATAAAAATATTTTTAAAGCCATAGTGGGCCAATTATACTTTTTTTAAAAGTGCAGTGGCTCAATAGTATTAGGAATTTGGTTGACTGACTTGCCACGTAGGAAATAACTTGTTTTTCTTTCTTTTTTTCAAAAGCCACGTAGGAAAATCAACCAAATTTTTTAACGTCCGTCTACAAAAATGGACGGAATGGCGTGATTGAACATTTTTAAAAGGTACAGTGGGCTAATTGAATATTTTAAAAGCACAGTGGCTAATTGCTTAAAACACTATAACCACAGTGGTGAAAAAGTACTTTTTGCCAATGTTAATTCGTGGAATAGTTTGGTGTAACAGTAGAAAACCCTAGCAATACTTTGATAAACCCTAGTTCAAAAGTTTAATAGGAGTTCAAGACTGTGTAGTGATTGTGATATATGATTTATGTTGTGTATTATAGGATTTAATGTTAATTAGAAAAACTCTAATTAATATTTAGAAACCCTAATTAACTAGATACCCTAATTATAAGTTAGTAACCCTAATTATCAAATTGGAAGCCCTAAGTACTAAATTATCAATCTCAATTATAATTTGTGAATCTTAAACCTAATTTTCATGTTCTATGTAATTAGGAAACTAAGTATGATTACGAAACCCTAATTTTCCATTTTTAGAAAGTAAATTTGCTATTTTAAACCCTAAATAAAAATCCTAAGAAACTAAAACTTTTGAAAACCTTAGGGTTAAATCCTAGGGGTTAACCCTAAGGGTTTTTCAAGATTACAATTGAGCCATTAAAATCAAGATCAAAAATATCAAACTACCCTTCTTGCCATATTTATTAGGAAACTTGTAAAATTTGCCAACACTTTAGTTGGTAACCAACCCTTGACTTTCCCATGTGACTAAAACTCCAACAATCAGCCACATTATATCATCCAATGCATTGTATCCATTATATATAGAGAATTTGAGTGAGAAAATTCACTTTAATAGTCTCATTTGTTCACTTATACCCAACCAAGTCTCCCTCTCTTCAACCCAACGAAATTGATAAGCATTTTAGTCCCCACCACCTCCACAAACAGATTAGAAGCCTAGAATCAAGTATTGATCAAGTGAGGTATAAACCCTAACCAACAAATCTAATCTTTAATCCTATGTTAGATGTTAGATTTTTATTTTTAAACATGTTGTATGTAGTGTATAAAGTTGATCTGGGTTGGTATCTTGTAGATTTATAACATCTAAATGCAAGAATTTGAAGTTTTACAAAATTTGGAAATTTTTTAAAATGTTGTCTGACAACGAATGTCAGACCCCATAGATCTTAGTATATTTATGTTTTTGGTGGTTTAAAGGTTTTAACATGTAGTATGCTATGCGATTTGTGTTCTGAAACTTGAATCCATCCCAGATCATTTATATATTAAAAGTTATGGATGGTCAAACTACGTTGACCGACCATGAATTAACCATTCTGGGTAACCCAAATTCTTGCCCAGAACCGTCTGACAAGAAGTTTATGGCTCTAGATCCTTCTATTGTTTGTTTCTTTGTTCTTATTTTTCCATCTAAGTTGTAGTATGTTGTTTGGATTACAAGTTTAAGCCTTTAGATCACTAAAACATCAATCAGGATTAAGATAGTTGTACTTTGCAAGCCTTGATCGCTCTGATGTTGTGCAATTGGACCATGATTGTTGCTGATACTTGTAGTGTTACATCAACACTGCAAGATCAAAGTTATAGTTAGCCCAGAAATGTCAAGATCTAACAATTATGATAGAGATTTTGTTGTTGTTAGGCTAGTTTTATGTAATAGATTTGTACACTTACATGTTGTCTACATACTGGAAACCTTAAATCACCAAAACATCACAAGGATCACAAGTTATGGAAGCCCAAAGTAGGCCAGTCGAACTGTTCTTCATTTCTGGGTAACCCAGAAAATGAAGATCAGCTCTGACAGCTACTTTGCAAGACTTGATCTCTCTGATGTTATGCAATTGGCCATGATTGTTGTTGATACTTGTAGTGTTACATCAACACTACAAGATAAAAGTTATAGTTAGCCTAGAAATGTCAAGATCTGACAATTATGCTTGGTCAAACATGGCTACTCGATCACTGACATTGAATGTTCTTGGTGCTCAAGAACACCTAAGGCTACACTTTCTGTCGATAAAGGCTTTAGCGACAGACTTATTAATTTTAATTAATTTAATTTCTAAAAATCATTTAAAAATAGAAAATAATTTTTGAAAATTAAAAAAATTATTTTAAAAATTATTTTAAGTTATAAAAATTAACTTTTAATAATTTGACATATTTTTCATAAATATTAGTATTTATTTGAATATTATTGATAATTAATTTATTTAATAAATGCATTAAATACATTTATTAAAAATCATTTTATTATATTAAAAATTATTTTAAATGATAACAAAGTATTTAAAAATATTTTAAGTTTCAAAACATAACATTTAATATTTTAAGATAAATTTCATTAATTATTTAATATTAATGATATTAGATTTATTTAATAATTATATTAAATAAATTATTTGAAAAATGATTTTAATATTATAAAAATCATTTTTAATAAAAATAAAGTGTTTAAAAATATTTTAATTTATAAAATATAACTTTTAATATTTAAAGGTAAATTTCATTAATAATTTGATATTAATGATATTAAATTTATTTAATACTTATATTAAATAAATAGTTTAAAAATAGTTTTATTAATTTAAAAGGATATAAATTAATTAAAAATATTTTAAGTTATAATAAATGACTTTTAATATTTTGATAAATAATACTTTAATATTTAATATTAATGGTAATTATTTAAAAATGATTTTAAATTTTTTAAAATTATTTAAGGATAATATTAATACTTTAAAAATATGTGAAGTTATTATAAATAACTTTAATATTTTGGCAATGGTTTCATTAATATTTTAATATTAATTAAATATTAATGATAATAGAATTATTTAATATTTAAATCTTTTAATCATGATTCCAGTGTTCACTACAAAAAAATGGGGCTTCAGCAACAACTGTTTTTCATTGCTAAAGGTGCCAAATTTAATTGCAAAAGGGTTTTGGCAACGACTTTACTGTCGTTGCATCTTTCTTTGCACAATGAGCTTTGCTAATTGTTCCGCAACGAACGTATTATTATCATAATATAAAGCAACATGTTAATAGTCTTTGCAAAAAGTTGTATAAAATATGCAACAAAAATAAAAATTGTTGCCAATGAATGTGGTCCATATTAGGTAACGAAATATAGCAACAAAAAAACTTTCGTGCCCACGATGAGGAGAAATCAAGTGGTTAGAAATTTTGCAACGAATTTCTAACAAATTTTGTTTCCAAACTACTTATGAATTTTGTTGCAAAAAGTGAAAGCCTGACAAACGAAAGACAAGTTTCGTTGCTAAACATATACTTTTAGCCTGAAAAATCGTTGCTAAAGACCCATTTTTAGCAACAAAAAAAAAATTTCGTTGCCCACGATGAGGGGAAATCAAGTGGCCGAAAATTTTGCAATGAATTTCTAACGAAATTTTTTCCCGCCAATGAATTAGCAACGAAATTTTGCAATGACTTATTAATTTCGTTGCAATAAATGAAAGCCTAACACAATCAGTAACGTAGGACAAATTTCGTTGCTAAACAAATACTTTTAGCAACGACTTATAAAGTCGTTGCCCGAAAAATCGTTGCTAAAGGCCCATTTTTTTGTAATCGTTTAAAAAATAATGATAAATTATTATAATTGTTTTAAAATTATTATAATTCATTTAAAAATAATATAATTGATATTTACATTTATTGAACTACAGAATAGAGTTTTAGACTCGATAATTACCCGATAAAGCCATCGGTACACCGAAATATTTTAGAAATTGATCTGGACTTAGATAGTTTGACTAGATAAGTGTTTGTTTAAGATTCAATGACTGCTAAACATATGTGACAATGTGATTAGGTTATGTGATGACTGCAAATAGTTGTACTATGTATTATGATATGTTATTCTAATCGATAGAATGATCTTATTAATGATAGGTCTCGATATTAAAGATAAAACTAAGTTGCGTAACTGTAAGCAGCAGACCGGGCAAGTATCCTACCTTTGCATTTGCTTTATGCAATGGACATGAGTAAGAATGTTTCAGAAGTATATTATCGTTATGCCAAATTAGTAGCTCTATTGTTATTGATTATGTATACAAACATTCATATTCATACAAGTTCTTAAATTATCTGATCATTGTTTATCAATGCAGTATTATTGTATAATCCTGATATTTATTCTGTTAGTTAATTTTTAAGCATGGTTATACAAGTGTCCTCACTTGGATAATTATTATATTTAATCACATGTTGATACATACTTATTGGTTTCCAATATGTATAGGTTACTTAAAAAGCTGTCTAAGCTATTTGACTTAGCTAGACACATATTTAAAAATATTATTGAATATGATAGAACCTTATTGATATACAACCAAATTATTTTAGTTCAGATTCAGACTAAGTATGAGCATCCCGAATTTGGTAAACTTTTGTGCGCCTAAGGCGGATATGATGAACGAAAATATCATTCTGGCATGTAGTATTAATCAATACAGGGCATAACGGGATGATCACCTCCTGTGCCTATAAGTTATGATGGTTTACAGATGAAGTTCTGTTTAACCTTTGCAAAAATTAAAAACAATGTTCATAGTTTGTCGAATGCTCTTCATTAATAGTCAGTACGTAGTTTCAAAAATTTGAAATAAAATTGATATGTTGTTTATTATTGCTTCAGTTTATTTCATAACTGTTGATTCATTGTAGAAGTGTCATTCACAGAAAACATTTACTTCTTTCAGCTAACGTTTATTATTTGTTATTACTTGCTGGACAGTCAAATGCTCATTCTTGCTTAATTTAAATGTTTTCAGTTAAGTGTGATCAACAAGAAGGCTCTACCAAGAACAAAGGGAAAGGAAAGCTGACAGGATAAGTTTGTGTTATCTTATGTAATAGCTAGACTTAATTAAGATGATAATATTTACTAACTATGATGAAATGAATGTTTTAAAGGTCATGTACCTGGGATTTATACAACTCTGATATGTTAATTAAGTTTGATATTTATGTTAATATTATTATTATTCCGCTCATAGAAATGATATCGTGAAGCACCGAGTTTGGGTTTCAAGTACCCAAATTTGGGGGCGTCACAGTTGTACTGTGTTGTTTCTAACCTGGTATTATGACCTATAAATGCATGAAAAGAAGTATAACATATGGTATAAAACATTCTTATGAGATATAAATTGTCCAACAAACATGGTTTAGTAAGAGTTATATAACAAAAACTTAAAGTTTCAAAAATGAGTTTTGATAGAACTCGTACTCTGCAAATTCTGAGCATGATAGTATACATATATGACTGATTTTTGAACATAAATTAGCATGAGCGGTGATTTATAGTTCTTTTGTTCACGACCAACTAGTTTAGACTTTGAGTTAAATGACTTTTTCAAAGAAAACTTGACATATTGAGACTAATATCCATGAATACCACATGGAGTATGTTCTGACCTTGTGAGTATGCAAACATGACTTAACTATACATGAAAAGAGATTTAAAGATGTTTTTTATGTGTTAGATGGCATTGTTCAAAGTTTAAAACGATTTTAAAAGCAAAATCGGATATATTTACAAACTAAGTTGCATTAGTGTAAGTAGTTAAGTACTGAATATTGAAGATGTTACGTTTATGTTCATTGTGTCTCTAAACATGATTCTTATGTGTTAAACGTATTGAAAGTTAACCAAGCATGAGTTTAAACATGTTTTAAAGTGATAAACAATGCTAGCTATGAATAAATTATGTGAACAATAAGCATGCATAGTACAGATTATGTGATCTATTTATGTGGACATATGGTTAACCTACTAGGCATTGTGATTCCATGACCTTATTCAGCCTAAATTCCTTAGAAATTACAAACTGAGACCATGACATGTTAAAGTGAACTTAAAATGGTCATACGCATATGTAAAGTCCTCTAGCATATATGCATGATAAGTGTAATTATCTTGGTATGTTAAGCATGGGGTAGAAAAAGGAAATGTAAAGCTCAACTCTGGTCAGGATAGAGGACAATGCAACTGCGTCATCCCTAAGCCTAACTAGGGCGTAGCTGTGCCACCCTACAGTGTTGTCTGTCTAATCTGTTTGTGATCTGAGATGTGATGAATGTTTGTATTGTTGTCTTAATCTATAACACATATCTAAATATAGTATTCAAAGTATCAATAAGCATGGTAATGATAAAAATCATAGATTGGATATGTGTTTATAAACTTTTGAACATTAAGTTAAAAGAGGATTACGAACTTTGTTATTTGATTTCATAGTGTCTTATAATCTGATTTTGTGCTATGAGTATGTAAGCTACGTGATGACATACGTATGGAACTATAAGACTAAGTTTGACTCTTATGTATACATTTGAACTTACATATCAAGTATAGGTATTGAATATATGTAACTAATGAATATCCTATACGTAATTATGTTATAATAGGGTTCAAAAAGTGTTGATTAGATATACTTTGTTAAACTACGCTTGAGGCAAGTTTTCTAACTTACACGACTTGAATATTGTGCAAGTATCTAAACCCTATTTATTTGATGAAAGTTTCTTTTCTTACACAACTTTGAATTTTTGCAAATACTCGAACCTTAATCTTTATTGAGCATTACTTGAGCTTGTACTATTATTGGTTGTATAAGTAAACAATTGAAAGTACGATTCTTATCTTATGACATAAATGCTTCATAGTTAGAATAGAGTTGTTTATACTCTTTGATGTAACGATCAAGAAATTTGTAATTTAATTTAAATATTTATGGAATTAAATAAATATTTTAAATAATTTATTTATTAAGAAAAATAAATAATTGATGAATTGTGGTGAATTAATTTAGTAACTCAATTGGTTAATGTTAATTAAATTGAGTGTTGATAATTTTATCTCAAGGATTTAATTTAAGGAAATAATTAAATTAAATTAATTGCTTAATATTTAAGAAGATAATTAAATTATATGCATTGTTTAATTTAAAGGAAATAAATAAATTAAATAAAGTGATGTTTCTAATTTATTAATTAAATTAGATATATAATTATTTATTATTCATAAATGTAATTATAAGAGAAATTATTTTAATTACCATTACAAGTTATTTAAATTAATTATGCTAAAGTTATTTAATTAACTAGAGTGTGACACATGAAACTATATAATATAATAATATAAAAATAAATTAGTATGGGAATTACATGTTTAGCCAAATAAGGCCTTGTGGCCTTTGGCTTATTCAACTGACGCAAACTTTTTATTTTTATAACTGAATTATGCGTGGGTTAGTGGAAGCCAATTTGTTTTCTACATGTCTATTTTTCTAAGGCTAAGTTCAGAGAGAGTTTAGTGAGAAGGAGAAATAACAGAGTGTGGAGAGAGCTTGGTAGGAGAGAACACTCTGTAAATTTTGCTAAGAAAGTTGGAGTATCAAGGGGGAAAGCAATTCCTTGTCATTCTTCTTCTCATCAGTCAAGGATTTAGGTAAAATTCACCCTTAATTCTAAAATTTTGTTTTTGTAATTTTAGTTCTCGGTAAATGATTTTGTTGATTTGTTGTTTCAAACGTGATTATATGATGTGGGTTATATTGTAGAATCTGTTGTCATTATATGTGAGCATTATTTGATTTCCAAATGCATGAAATTTGGGTTTGAGGAAGAATTGAATATTAGTGTATATTCACGTGATATGGCCTTAGAAAGTACCAAATTTTGTACCTTATATGTGTTGTACTCTGTAAATTGAAGTTGGATTGTGTTAATATGTGAAGAAATGAAAGCGGCGTAGTTCGAATCGTGTCAAATGATTAAGAAACGAATTCGTGGCGATCAAATTCGTTAAAAGTCTAAAAATGAAGAAATTTGGAAAAACTATGGTTTTGATTCTTCAAATTTGTGTATATGTGATGTTTGTGTAGTTAGAATGATGAATACCATGCTTAACTATGATATTACAAAGTTTTAGATGTTGACACTACTACAAAATAATAAATAGATAACGCAGAAAAAACGTTGTGGTTTCAATCAGAAAAACGTCGTGGTTAAGGGTGTCATCTATTTGACACCCTTACACAACGTTTTTAAAATGTTGTAGTTAGACACATTCTACAACATTTTTTAAGAAGAAAACATTGTAGATTTGTTTTCCATAAATTAGTAGATGCTTAAAAACGTTGTAGAAGGTATGATTCCACAACGTTTTCTGGCTAAAATTGTTTTAGAAGGTATGATTCCACAACGTTTTTAAAATGTTGTAGATAAAATGAAAAAAGAAAAAAAAATGTTGTGGTTCACCTATATTACCAATGCACCTGCAATATGCTAATGCCATGATATATAGCTAAAAGGTCTAAATTCTCATTTAAATTTAAAGCCAAAATGTATCAACCATTCAAAATACATCCCAGTAATACCATTCGTTTATAGTTTAAAATTAATATATCCACAAAATATATACCAAACTATCCATATATACATCTCAAATTCACTTTTTAATCCATAAAATAAACCATAAAATAAACCAAACTATCCATAAAATTAAGCTACTACCTAAGCATTACAATATGTCATTATCAAGAACGAGAAAAGACAATGAATGCCAATCTATTTGAATATCAATAGTTCCATTTCTATTCAACTGGGTTTTGAGCTTGGTTCATATAGGTCTGCACAAGCTTGAGATTGCACATGATGCTATTTGAGCTTTATTATTGATCTAATCCACCATCAACACCTTTGAATGTAACACAGAACAAAATGGATACACAAAGGGACAAAATCCTAAGAGAAGTAGGACACAAACGAGGCTAGATAAAATTGAAGAGCTGCAAGAACAATCCAATATAAAAAAGGAACAAGTTGCAAAATTTTTTTACTAGGTAGAAATTATAGTGTTATATACTTTTTGACAAGTTGTAGGACTGCATAAGCCCCAAGTGTATCATTATGTAGTTCATATGCATCAATGTACGTTTATGCACACTCGCTAGAATGGACTGACATATGCATTCGAGAAAGGTCAAGTAAACATTCTCAGTAAAAATGGATCTACTACCACATATATTTAAGATGAGACACAATACAAACTGAAAGAATAATAACAAAGAACAATACCTGAAAGCATAGATGATATAGAAAGAGTTTCATTTGAACAGTTGAATTCAACGCTGACTACGAGCATCTTCCCCATAGAAATTGTCAATGGACTGCTTTTGTGTGCTAAACTAGTGTACCAAAACTTCAACACTTTTTGCTGCAACGGAGAATCGATAAAGGTCAGAATTCATTCACTCATAAGATCAATCCGAACTGCAAGACAAATGGTTAGAAGAGTTATTCAATCCTAAAATGGCCCTGAACTTCTCGCCATTTACGAAATGTAGAGCATGTAGCATATACGGTCTAATGTTTGCTACAAATCTGCACCCAACAAAATTCTAAGGTTAGCACAATACACATTCAACTATGATTTAAAAATGTAAAAAATGCCACATTAGCACATGTCCATACAATATTAACTCAAAATGGGTGAAAACAAAGATAATACTATCCAATCTGCAGATAATTTTCCCACGTAGTAGGAAAAAAAGTGTGGGTGGGGGGGGGTAAAATTTTGACTTCTTAAGGCCTAACATAAACCAATTGCAATAAGAAGAAATAGAAGAACAAGAAGAAGACAAAGCTAAGACAATTGTAGTAAGCAGAAACAGAAGAACAAGAACAAGAACAAGACTCATCTGACATCTCATAATAAAGAGAGATTCCGGTAGACTTGATGGTAATACCACGCTCAGCTTCATTAGCACGCGTATCAGTCATTCGGACATCACCTGCAGTTTCTCTTTGTTTTCTTTGTAATAAATAATTTATTTTTAAGTGCAGGGATCACATCCAAGCCACAAGAGAAACATATGTTATTAGTAATAATCAGTTGAATATCATTCTCTTTAGATCAGAGATAGAAGCAGTAAAGTAAAAAGAAGACAGAAAAAGAATATACACTAAATAATGGCATACCATTCCCTCTTGAATGAGATCTAATGTTAAGCCCTTATGCAGCAAAGCAAGGCGTAGGGAAAGCCAGAGCTTCCTCTTCCCTTTCTCTTTCTTATCATCGTCCAATTGTAACACAATGCATGAAACCAGTTGTCCAGTATGATATATGCTAGATAAAAAATTACCTTCTACATCCTATTTTAAAAGGAAACACAAATAGAAAGAAAAAAAAATTAGACTAAAGAACAAAACCAATAATTTTTAAACTTTTACCACCTATATTTGGAAAGAAAAAATGAAGCAATTATCTAAGGACAAATAGAGAAACATAAAAACAAAAACAAATACATCCATGAGAATAACAAAAAAATAAGAGTGTTAGTAAGTAGGGCATACCCCTTTCCATTCACTATTTGATAAAGGATCAAGTGCTTCACATGCACGAACTAACCCACGTAGTCCCCCTGGAAGACTAACCACAATATCTTTCTTGTTCACTTCAGTAATTACGCCCCAAAGCTTCATTCAAGGAGAAACATTCTACAAAAAAGAAATGCACTGAGAAGACAACTTTACTTTCAAAGTATAACCCAAGGCAAAAAGTTCATATAATATAGATTATTAACAAAGTTGAGGATAGTTTTAAGATAAATGTAAATATAGCTGATATTCTCTCCAGATTCCTCAATGGTACAGATAACCATGGGATCAGATTTGGCCAATTGTTTCAGTCCTTCAACAAGTTTGGGAAGGTCAGAGGCAACCTTGCACTGCACCGTAACACGCACAATAGGTGACACAAATAAAACTAGTTGATACCAAAAACAAAGAGACGACATAAGATACCAAAATAAACAAAAGTTGATACCAAAAACCAAGTTGCTATCTTGAACATAACCACTGAAAAGAGAGGCAAATAAACAATGAGGGACAGAGAGAAAGAGCATATATGTTGAGTAATTGATACACACTAAATCCACAAAAATCTCGATTAATCAAACAACCAAACAAGAGCATAACAACTGAATTAACCCAATATTGTTAGATACAAGAGTAGTTAAATCATTTGCCAGACAATAGTTCATTAACCCACATTGTTAGATACAAGAATAGTTAAAACTTCAGCCTCAGATAGCAGAACATAATAAACACACAATAAATTCAGAAATGTGTACATATATGAATAAGTTATATATCTATCATTGACTTTCAAATTTTGTCAACCATAATAGTTGAATCTAAAAAATCAAGATTAAAATTTAAAAAATTAATTTTAAAGGCTAACTATAGTCCATTAAACCACGTTCAAGCAAATAGCACAATTTCAAACCCTAGATAGATTATCAGAACAAACACAAATACACATATATAGAGATATAGGGAATGAGAAATTGGTGCCGCAAGAAGAGAGAAATGCCATAGAAGGTTGTGATTAGCCACCAATCATATAGAAGCAGAACGAGATTCTTCCACTTCGTGTACCTAACCATAATATAAGACACCACTTGACTCCTCATCAACCTCGACATCTTCCTCCCTATGAACCTCTTCACCGAAAAAAAAGAAGTATTTTCCTGGATTCACCACACACACCTCTTACAATCCCGACCCACCAATCTATCCCCATTCTCCGTGTAAGCCACCACCGATGGAGTTGTTCTATGCCCCTCCCCCAACTTTTATAAATAAAGATTAATTTCTCTCAAAATATATTTTTGAATATTATGGTGTGGATATAATATAATGTTATAGTTGTGGGTAATATTTACAAATTTTGCAAAGTAAGCAAGTGGTTATATAATATTCGATTGGTCGGGGAATATTCGTTTTAACAGGGAATATTCGTACGATGTCACAATCATTGGTGGACCCCACAACAAAAGTATTGTCGTAGTTAGAAAATGACATAATTATCTTTTTATAAAAATAACGGCGGAAGTTTTACCGTTAAACTGTTGAATTACCCGGTAGTAAAAGTACAGTAATATGTGTGGTTGCATAGTAGCACACGATATTGATTATTAATGCTTACGTGAGAAGTCACTCAGTTATATTCAGTTATTGCTACAGTAATTGATGCATAATATCTCTCATATTATTGATTCAAATATTGTCACAGTATCATCTGCATAATATTTTATATTATTAAATCAATAATTGAGACGACAAAGTTATTCATATTATTAAATTGCAATATTTACAATGTCTAGAAGTTCTATCAAGGAGAGGTTTGGTCATCTAATTGTGTGCCAATAAGGTGAAATCCTTATCGAAAAGCCCCCTCTTTCCTGGGAATGACCTGGTTGTTAAATATTGTGAGTTATAATATTAATGATGAATAAGTCCGTGTTAATTAAAGATGAAATTGATAGTTCCATTGTGTTGGAATTATTAGTGTTAGTGGAAATCGACATTTATTTCGATATTAATTGATATCTGAAAGTTTTACTGCCCAGTCGGGTAATTAATCGGATAAATGAGCAATTAATTGCTATTAATTCACATGATTATAACTATTTGTTCACATGTGTGTACTATTGATTCACATTCTTGTACTATTAGGAGAGTTGGTGCAAGATTGATAATACTTGCATGACTAAGTTAAAAAATGGAGGTATGGATGGTTACTATACTGTAATTCGTATTTTCACATGATTATAACTATTGATTCACATGATTGAACTATTGATTCACATTATTTACTATTAGGGGAGGTGGTGCAAGTTTGATAATACTTGCAGGACTAAATTAAAAATGAAAGAAAAGTTGAAGGTATTGTACTGTAATATTTCGAGCCCCAAAATGAGCAATTATCGAAACTATATTTTCCTATATATAGAAGCTCATTCTTCCTTCATTTCTCACCAATTCACTAAAGCTATAGAGCAATTATTATAGAGAGAAATTATAGAGAGAAGGAAGAAGAGAAGTCTGCTACCCACTATTCCAATATCTAGTTTCTTCTAAGGTAAGGGGTATTATTCTTTCGTATTCATGAAGAGAGTTATTTTCTTTCAATACTCGTAAGAGTTGTTATTCTGTATGTGCGGATTATCTTGTATGTGCGGATTACACATGACCTGATTCTATTCTTTATTATTCTATTGGGAATAACCTGTCTGTGTGGTCTATTGCACGCCTGGTGAATTCTTCTATTATTTCATTCTTTATTATTCTGTTGGAATAACCTATCTATGTGGATTACTGCATGCATGGTGAATGATCCTTTGTATTCATTCCTTATTAAATTATGGAAATGATCTGTCTACGTGGATTATCGCATCGCGGGCAAAAATCCATTTGCGATTTCATATATTCTATTATACTCAGTTGGTTAAAGTTTTGGCTTCTATACTCCATGAAATTAATGGAATATCCTTGATATTTGCGCTTCATCTAGTATTATTTTCATGAAAATATTCTTCTGAGCATTCTTGAATTTTACTCCACAAAGAAGTATCATGTTGACAATTTGGACGTTATTGATTTCTGGATAAATTAAAATTATAAATCTTTAAAATTTATCCTTGAACTTATTTTATTGAATTATTATGTCATTGTCATCATCCTCATGATTATATTGTGATGAAAGTCATCTTTGGCTTACGTGCATAGATGGACTTAGTATGATTATAACCAAGGATTATTCGGTATAATCATGACCATAATGTGACGAATGATGTGGTGAAAGTCCTCAATGGCCTGTAGTGCATTGATGGACAGTTTTTGGTATGATTATGACGAGGGATTGTTCGATATAGTCATGACCATTGATGATTTAATGAATATCCTTGGCCCGTAGTGCAGGGAAGATTCGATGATATGGTTTATTTATTAAGTTGAGTCTCAGCGATAAAAATTGATGAAAACATTTTAAATCATAGAAGATAGTAGATATCATGCTCTACTTGACTCTTCTATTGGATTGCTTATTCCGCTGCAGTTAAACTTGATGTCTATTGTATTTTATCAGTTTAACATTGTTGAAGGCTAATGATAATTTATTCTGCATTATCTTAGTCATAATATTTCTTACTGTAGTTGAGCTCACCCTTTCTTTCATTGTTCTCTTCAGGAAATGAGAATATAGCTAGGACGAGTCGGGGAATGGAGTGATGGTCCAGGATAAATGGCTTTAGTAGTCCTCACTATTCTACATAATAATGTGATAATAATTGTAATGAGGACTCCATTGAGTGTGGATATTATCTAGATGACAATATTCTTGTTTAAACTCTCAGCTATGTTTTGTCGTATATTATCCGACAGTTGTATAATTAAGTTTGTATTCAATTTATGTACCATATATCTGGTGACTCAAGATGGGTGGTGTATACCTGTCTTGGGGGCGTCACAGTTGGTATCAAAGCTTAGGGATATGATCCCTGGCTGAGATGTGAGACAAGAACTAGGAGGGGAGAGACAGGGAATTCCTTCGCTAGTATGGCATACCTAAGTTTATTTGGTATTTAATTGGTCGGTTAGAGTATATTGATAATATGTGACATGTTAATTAACCCTTGTTTTGTGGCAGTGTTTGAAAATGGCAGCTAAAAATGTTAACAATGGAGTGAATGAGACCGTTGAGACAGCATTAATCACTAACCAGGTTAATGTGATGGCAAACGAAGAAGAAATTAGAGATATCTACGTGGTGAGTGAAGAATTAATAGTTGCAACCGAGCTAGTCACAGAGGTAGCAGCTGAGAGTGGAAGAAGAGGAAGAAGAAGAACTTGAGGAGAATTTATTAGAAGAATTTTATGATATAAATTTAGAATTACAAAATCGTATTCATGAGTTAGAAGAGCAGGCTGAAGAACGGTAGGCGGTCGTGGAGCAAAGAGATGTAATAATTTAAAATTGTGTTACTCGATGTGCGATGCTTGAACAGAAACACTCTTTGGCAGAGTATAAGATATTAGAGCTGGAATCTGAGAATGCTATGATCAAAGTTCTGATGAAAGAAGAAGAAAATGAATGAATGAGAATAGATGATGCATGGGTAAAAGCCGCACGACGCGTTGATATTGTAGAAAAAGACGTCCGATCCAATAAGGCCAAAATAGATGAAATGGATTTCTCTTTTTGGACAACAATTTGGAGAATCCAACATCGAATTCAAAATTACCCTGTGCAGAGCGGTCAACCCCAATTCGATATGGATCGGAGAGTAATGATTCAAATCATGGATCAGGAAAAAATTAAGGGTGGAATGTACTCTATAGAAAAGTCAAATCCAGTAGTTTAAGTGAGAGCGTTTGTCGAGAAACCTGAATGAAGTTATTACGGGTAAGTTAATTATAAACTCTTGTGAAGTCTATACCTTATTAGATACCGATTCTACCCATTATTTATCTCTCTTACTTGCACTCAACGTTTAAATTTAACCCCGGATAAGTTAGACTTTGACTTATTGGTTGAAACTTCATTAGTAGAAACCTTCGTTATCTCCACTGTTTATAAATCTTATTTGATTCAAATAGACACTTTCACGTTACCTGTCGATCTTATCTCTTTGAAAATACTTGCATTTGATGTGATTTTAGGAATCGATTGGTTAACTACTCATCATGTTTTTCGTAAGGTTGTTAGCTTTCATATTCCTAACCAACCTATTATACGAATTCAAGCAACTAAAACCCTAAACTCAATCAATGTCATATTAAGCCATAAGTAAAGAGCCCCGAGCCTTTTGCTGGTGACTTCCTTGTGTGGAATGCACCGAAGCCAAACTTTCTGTAGGCGACGTCGTGAATGACGATGGCAAGTTGATAGGTATCAATATGACGTACTATTCAAGTCTTGGATGAGGGTCACAGTTTTGAATGATATTTCTATTGTTAATAAATTTCCTGACATATTCCCGAAGGACTTCTTAGCCTACCCCTAGAGCGTGAAATCGAATTTTGCATTGACCCCAGTACAAAACCCATTTCTTAAACCCTCAAATATTTCTTCAACCAAAATGAATGTATAGTGCGCCAAAGACGTTGGCTTGAGCTGTTGAAGATTACGATCGTACCATTCAATATTATCGTGGAAGAACGAACGTGGTAGCTGACGCGTTGAGTAGAAGATCGTATGCATTTACGAGTGCGATGTTGTTAACACAAAAAACCTATTTGTATAACTTACAAATGATGAAGATAGAGTTAAAGACTCTAAGGACCCACGTGGTGATATCAAATATACGTGTAGAACCGACTTTAATTGATAAAGTTAAAGCTGCTCAAGCTACAGACCTGGAGCTGATGCGTATGAGGAAGAAAGTACACGAAGGCGCTATTCCGGAAGCAAGAATCAATGAAGAAGGAATACTACGAGTCAACTCCAGACTTTGTGTTCCTAACGATTCTTACTTGAAGTATAAAATCATGATGGAGGCGCACAACACACTGTTTGCAATCCATCTTGGGAGTACCAAAATGTATCGTGATCCTCGACATACATTTTGGTGGAGCAATATGAAGAGAGAGATCTGGGGTTTATCTCAAGGTGTCTAACTTGTCAACGAAGTCAAGAGCATCAAGTGCCAAAAGGTCCATTGCAACCACTTGAAATTCCGAATGGAAGTGGGAGCACATTACCATGGATTTAGATTCTTTGGTCTTCCCAAGGTTTCTCAAGGCATAGATCGATTTTGGGTCATTGTTGATAGATTGACCAAGTCTGCTCATTTCTTCGATATGACAAACTTTTACACTTGAACGTCTTGATAGTATGTACATAAACAAGATTGTAAGATTGCATGGTATGCCAGTATCCATAGTTTCTGATCGAGACCCAAGATTCACTTCAAGATTTTGGGTTAGTTTGCAAAAAGCTATATGGGCACGAATTTACGATTTAGTTCGGTATATCATCCTCAAACGGACGGGTAGTCAGAAAGGACTATTCAAACTCTTGAAGATTTATTAAGACTCTGTGTCCTTGACTTCAAGGGAAGTTGGGACAAGTTCTTACCATTGGTGGAGTTTTTCAACAATAATAGTTATCAAGCAAGTATTGGCATGACTCCATTTGAGGCGTTTTATGGAAGAAAGTGTCGTTCTCCAGTATGCTGGGATGAGGTGGGTGAAGCAACGTTGTTGGGACCAGATTTGGTATGTATAACTACGAAAAAGATTCAAACGATCCGACAACGTATACAAACCTCACAAGATCGACAAAAGAGTTATGCTGATCTTCATCAAAAAGACATGGAATTCAATATTGGAGATCATGTGTTGTTACGTGTTGCTCCATTGAAAGGAGTTACAAGATTTGGAAAGAGAAGAAAGCTCAATCCTCGATTTATTGGCCCATTTTTAATCTTCGATCAAGTAGGGCGCTGGCCTATAGACTCGCTTCTGCTAAGTATGTCTCGTGTTCATAACGTTTTCACATATCTATGTTACGTAAATATGTGAAAGACCCGAACCATATTATTGAATTAGAACCAGATGAGATAGAGGAAGATTTAACTTATGAAGAGTTACCTGTTAAAATCTTGGATAAGAATGATCATATTTTACGTTCTAAAGTTATACCTCAAGTGAAATTTTGTGGAGAAACCAAGATGTTGAGGAAATGACCTGTGAGTTAGAATCTGAAATGAAATCAAGGTATCCTCACCTCTTCGACATACCAGGTACGCACCCTAATTTTGAGGACGAAATTTCATAAGAAGGGGAGGTTGTAAGACCCCAACTTTTCTAAATAAAGATTAATTTCTCTCGAAATATATTTTTGAATATTATGGTGTGGATATAATATAATGTTATAGTTGTGGGTAATATTTACAAATTTTGCAAAGTAAGCAAGTGGTTATAAAATATTCGATTGGTCGGGGAATATTCGTTTTAATAGGGAATATTCGTATGACGGCACAATCATTGGTGGACCCCACAACAGAATTATTGTTGTAGTTAGAAAACGAAATAATTATCTTTTTATAAAAATAACATCGGAAGTTTTACCGTTAAACTGTTGAACTACCCGGTAGTAAAAGTATAGTAATACGCGTGGTTGCATAGTAGCACACGGTATTGATTATTGATGCTTACGTGAGAAGTCACTCAGTTATATTCAGTTATTGCTACAGTAATTGATGCATCATATCTCTCATATTATTGATTCAAATATTGTCATAGTATCATCTGCATAATATTTTATATTATTAAATCAATAATTGAGACGACAAAGTTATTCATATTATTAAATTACAATATTTACAATGTCTAGAAGTTCTATTAAGGAGAGGTTTGGTCATCTAATTGCGCGCCAATAAGGAGAAATCCTTATTAGAAAGCCCCCTCTTTCCTGGGAACGACCTAGTTATTAAATATTGTGAGTTATAATATTAATGATGAATAAGCCTGTGTTGATTAAAGATGAAATTGATAGTTCCATTATGTTGGAATTATTAGTGTTAGTGAAAATCGACATTTATTTCGATATTAATTGATGTCTGGAAGTTTTACTGACCAGTCGGGTAATTAATCGGATAAATGAACAATTAATTGCTATTAATTCATATGATTATAACTATTTGTTCACATGTGTGTACTATTGATTCACATTCTTGTACTATTAGGAGAGTTGGTGAAAGATTGATAATACTTGCATGACTAAGTTAAAAATGGAGGTATAGATGGAGGTACTATACTGTAATTTGTATTTTCACATGATTATAACTATTGATTCACATGATTGAACTATTGATTCACATTATTTTCTATTAGGGGAGGTGGTGCAAGTTTGATAATACTTGCAGGACTAAATTAAAAATGAAATAAAAGTTGAAGGTATTGTACTGTAATATTTCGAGCCCCAAAATGTGCAATTATCAAAACTATATTTTCCTATAAATAGAAGCTCATTCTTCCTTCATTTCTCACCAATTCACTACAGCTATAGAGCAATTATTATAGAGAGAAATTATAGAGAGAAAGAAGAAGAGAAGTCTGCTACCCACTATTCCAATATCCAGTTTCTTCTAAGGTAAAGGGTATTATTTTTTTGTATTCATGAAGAGAGTTATTTTCTTTCAATACTCGTAAGAGATGTTATTCCATTCTTTATTATTATGTTGGAATAACCTGTCTATGCGAAGTACCGCATACATTATGAAATTCATTTGTTATTTCATTCTTTATTATTACATTGGAATAACCTATCTGTCTTGATCTATCACATGCAGTGAATTACATTTTATTCCATTCTTTATTATTACATTTGGAACATCTTGTGCATGCGGATTACGGCGTGACTGGTTCCATTCTTTATTATTACTGTTGGAACATTCTTTACATGCGATTACGCATGACTTGGTTCCATTCTTTATTATTACATTGGAATATCACATGCATGCAAATTACGCATGACTGACACGGTTCCATTCTTTACTATTACATTGGGAATAACATGCATGCGGTCTATCGCACGCCTGGTGAATTCTTCTATTATTCCATTCTTTATTATTCTGTTGGAAAAACCTGTCTACATGGATTACCGCACGGCGGACAAAACTCCATTTGCGGTTTCATATATTCTATTATACTCAGTTGGTTAAAGTTTTGACTTCTATACTCCATGAAATTAGTGGAATATCCTTGATATTT
This sequence comes from Panax ginseng, assembly GCA_020205605.1. Classification (NCBI taxonomy): domain Eukaryota; kingdom Viridiplantae; phylum Streptophyta; class Magnoliopsida; order Apiales; family Araliaceae; genus Panax; species Panax ginseng. Next base: position 105,629,870 of record CM035128.1, on the reverse strand, counting down.
GCGCTTCATCTAGTATTCTTTTCATGGAAATATTCTTCTAAGCATTCTTGAATTTTACTCCACAAAGAAGTATCATGTTGACAATTTGGACGTTATTGATTTCTGGATAAATTAAAATTATAAATCTTTAAAATTTATCCTTGAACTTGTTTTATTGAATTATTATGTCATTGTCATCATCCTCATGATTATATTGTGATGAAAGTCATATTTGGCTTACGTGCATAGATGGACTTGGTATGATTATGACCAGGGATTTTTCGGTATAATCATGACCGTAATGTGACGAATGATGTGGTGAAAGTCCTCAGTGGCCTGTAGTGCATTGATGGACAGTTTTTGGTATGATTATGACCAATGATTATTCGGTATAGTCATGACCATTGATGATTTAATGAATATCCTTGGCCCATAGTGTAGGGAAGATTCGATGATATGGTTTATTTATTAAGTTGAGTCCCAATGATAAAAATTGATGAAAACATTTTAAATCATAAAAGATAGTAGATATCATTCTCTACTTGACTCTTCTATTGGATTGCTTATTCCGCTGCAGTTAAACTTGATGTCTATTGTATTTTATCAGTTTAACATTGTTGAAGGCTAATGATAATTTATTATGCATTATCTTAGTCATAATATTTCTTATTGGGCTAGTTGAGCTCACCCTTTCTTTCATTGTTCTCTTCAGGAAATGAGAATATAGCTGGGATGAGTCAGGGAATGGAGTGATGGTCCAGGACAAATGGCTTTAGTAGTCCTCACTATTCTATGGAATAATGTGATAATAATTATAATGAGGACTCCATTGAGTGTGGATATTGTGTAGATGACAATATTCTTGTTTAAATTCTTAGCTATGTTTTGTCGTATATTACCCGAAAGTTGTATAATTAAGTTTGTATTTGATTTATGTACCATGTATCTGGTGACTCGAGATGGGTGGTGTATACCTGTCTTGGGGGCGTCACACTCCGCGTTAGTCACAATCACCGGCTTAACCCCCTTCCATCGCTCCCACGACGGAGTTAGTGGTACCGAGGTCAATTCCCACCACTTTCTCCGCTACAACTCTGAAGGGAGAATTCTTTCCACTAGGGTTTCACGAAAGAGGACTTAGGGTTTATGAAGGAGACAGTGTTGTTCATCCTCTGTCCTAAGAACACAGTTTTTAAGTGCTTTTGGGTTGGATTGTTTGAGGGAGAAGAGATAGGGTTTGCTCTAAGAGCGTGAATTTGAGCTGTTGCAAGAGAGAAGAAAGTAGATCTAAACTATCGTCCTTCTCATTTCAAAATTTAAGCTTTGCATTTTTATTTTTGCTCCGTGTTTTTGTATATAGATAAGTATTTTTGCTGCAAGAGAGAAGAAAGTAGATCTAAACTATCGTCCTTCTTCTAATTTCAAAATTTAAGCTCTACTGCAAAAGGGCGTTTTTGTTTTTAAAAATGTTATCTATTTAAAACTAAAAATTACCCTTATAAAATACATAACGTTTTTTCTAATGTATCTACAATGTTTTATTAAAAAACGTTATAAAAAAAAATACGACAAGGTTTTTATAAAAAAACGTTGTCTTTTAAGCGTTGTCTATTTAGTACTTTGTACTAGAGTGAGTTTGGTGAATTTCTGTGGAATTGGTATTTTTTGGCCTAGAGCAGAGTCGATTTGAGTTTACAAAAGCTGAAAGCTGGTGCATGCATGTGCAGCGTTGTAATCGATGTAAAAGCTGGCGGCATCGCTGATGATGGTCGATTATACCTAGTAATGAGCTAATAACAACATAGCTTGGAAATTATTAACTTAACATATTTTAATGATTTGCAAAGGACCTAAAACATGTTACAAGGCATAGTAGTTTATTGCAATCACAACGCCAAAATTATAGATTATGAATTAGTAAGTTGTGAAAGTTCGTAGTGTGATGTCACTTGAATTAGAATTGTTTTACAATCACCATGTCATATACTATGATATAATTGAGAATTCAGTTTCGTGTTACATGAATGAGTAGGATAATCAAGTCCAAAGTTAAGGATTAGAGACTTGATTAAAATGAAAACTAAACTAATGAAATGGATGTTAATGTAACTAATTGTTGTTGCAATTTCAATGATATATGTAGGGTAATTGACAAATATTATTACTTATGTAGCTAACATACAAGGCAAGTTTTTTACCCTAAACTTTCGTTGAGCAAGTTCCTAACTTCATTCTCTTTATAAGAATGCAAGCTTTCTATTCCTAAATTATCATTGTACAAGTTTCTAAATTCTATGTTAAAGTTGAACAAAACTAATTAATTTTGTGTATGACTTTACAAGCTTTTGTAACCCATTTCGTTTCATCGAGCAAGTTTCATTTTCCTTAATGTTATTCAAAGCATATGTTGTTTTAGTACATTAACTCAAAGGAGATTGTTCTAACTCTTTTGAATATAGCACTTTGCATGTATATCATGTTTACTCAATTATATATTGTTGTTATTCGATCTTTGAGCTTTATAACCTTGTTCAATTCTATATTGATTATATTAAACCTCCAAGTAATAAACAAACTCTTATTGATTGAACTAGTCTGTTATGGAATAGTGTTCTAAAATTCTAGAATCACTGATAAGTTAGTTCCGAGCTAAACTTTCTTTAGTGCAGAAATTCTAAATTCAAACTGAGACGAAGAACTCTATCATAGGGGATTTTGTATGTGTAACGTTTAGATGTTTGTGCACAATACATGGTACAAAGGGCTGATCCCCTAAGTAAATGCGTTAAGAAGGTGCAGATAGTCTAAATGATTTATTAAGGTTGAGGTAATAATACCTAAATCTAGGAGACATAGTTAAATGGTCTTAAGACCATCGGATATTAAACTTCGAACTTGTTTTCTATTTTGATTCGTAGAACAAGTTCATTATTGTTCAGCATTCGTTGTTCATTCTCATGTTGTTATCATTGCTACTTCCTATATCAGTGAGCAATTGTTTGATCACTCTTGCATTTAACATTGCAGCTAAAGTAGAGAAAATTGATGAGCCATCTACTAGCAAAGGAAAGGGAAAGATGTCCAAGTGTTGAAGACTTATAAGAATTCTTATTTTAATGAACTATGTTAAAGACTTGTTTTATATTATGATGTATTCCGTAAACTTATGTAATAACTTTAAGGTTAGATTGCCTGGGATTATTTTGAGATTATGATGTAACCCTTTAATGGGAAAGATTATTGTTTAAGTTATTTAAATTATGCCTTTATCCTTTATAAATGGGTAGTTAGATGTAATGGTTTTGGTAAGTAAACACCAAATCCTGTGGGAATGGAGTACCTGGATTTGGGGGTGTCACAGGTTGGTATCAAAGCCTTAAGTTATGAAACCTTAGGTGGGGAAACCTTAGGAAGTAACCTTTAAGGAGACAGAAAATATAGAGGTGTCTAACTCTTATCGAGTTTAAGGAATGGATTAAGGTATCCATTGAAGCTAAATAATAAAAGACATTATGTGCTATGTGTTAATAACTTATGTGCTCACGAGTATCGAAAAATGTTGAGTAAAACTTAAAATATTTTGTTGTCAGGATGTCTAATGTAAGAGGATCCAGTCCAGCTAGGGAAGCGATACCTCAGGTACCTAGAGACGACGAACCCCGGGATATTCATGTAGTGCGGGAGCAGTTGATCCAGGAGGATGAGCATGTGACCGATCCCAAGGAGGATAGTTCTGAGGAGTTAGAGGAGGATAATGAGGAAGAGGATCTTGAGGAGTTTCCACCAAACTCTATATCAGCTGAGATGTATGTCGCTCTGTATTATTGTAACATAGAATTATAGGACAAAGTTGAGGAGCTGAAGGAGATGGTTGAGATGCATCATGCTTCGTTGGAGTAGAAGGATGCGGAGATTCAGGAACTCGACTCACGCATTGGAAACACGGAGTGGGACCTAGTTCATACCAAGGGTCAGCATGAAGACCTGTTGGCAGTAAACGAGAAGATGAAGATTGACATGGAGAAATTAAAAGATGACTTGAAAGAGGAATCAACTAAGCGTGCAAGAGCAGAGGATGCTTGGATGAAGGCGACTCAACGTGCGGACCGTGCTGAGGTTAAGGTCCAGGTGAAGAAGGCCAAGATGAACGAGATGGATTATGCTTTTAATTTGGCGATTGGTAGGGCCCAAGATCGAGTCTTTTTATTATCCACCTCAGTTTGAGAATTCGCCGTGGTTCATGATGGATCGTAGAACGGCTTATCGTATCATGGAGGAAGAGCGTCGAGAAGCCTTACGACGACTTAATATGCATAGGTAGAATAATAGTTATAATAATATGTGGTTAACTCTGTGAATAATAAAGTGTGAATCCCTTATTTTTAGACGAATAAAGGAATAGTATGAGTATGTAATCTTGAAACTTGTCTAGTTCAGGAAAATGAATGTTAATAGCAGTTATGTTATCCTTAACATGTTTTAAAACATTATGAATGAATAAAATATCAAAGTTTATTTGAAATGTTATGTGTTATAGCTTTAAATGTTTAAGTTAAACTTCAAATACCCAAGAAGTTGAGTAATGAACTAATAAAGCGCATATTTTAACATAAAATGCCTCCTAGAAGAAGATAACCACGTCAACAAGCACCTCCTGAGGGGTCTACTAATAATAATAACGAGGCCAACGCTAATCTGGTTTAGCAGTTGGTAGCTCTATTGATGGGTGCACTTGCGAATCAACCGCAAGCTCAAGTCACGACCTTTAAGGAATTCAAAGCGGTTTGACCGCCAGAGTTTCAAGGGTCTATGAATCAAGTGGAAGCCCAAACCTGGATCATGGAAATGGAGAAGGTGTTCGACGTTGCTAGAGCTAACGAGGATTAAAAGAACGCATTCGCAACGTTCATGCTAAAGTCTGAAGCTAGCTACTGGTGGCAGACAAATAAGGTTCGTGGGGGACAAGGAGTGATAACATGGGATAGATTTTAGAAAATATTTTTCAAAATGTACTTTCTAGCGAGTTCTCGAAATCAGCTGGAAGTGCAATTTTTGGAGCTGAAATAAGGAACTATGATGGTGCCAGAGTATGTTGCAAAGTTTAACGAGTTGGCAAGGTTTGTCACATATCAAGTCAATACCGACGAGCGTAAAGCAAGAAGGTTCGAACAAGGATTGAAACCCTGGTTGTATAGCAAGGTTTCAATGTTCCAACTAAATACATTTGCGGCTGTACTGGAGAAGGCAATTATTGCATAAGGAGGAAGCGATGCCTTGAACAAGTACAACCAAGAACAGAAGAAGAGGAAGAATGAGAATGAGAATAAGGCTGGTGGAAGTAATGTTGAAAGTAACAGTCAGAAGAGGAAATGGAGCGAGAATTCGACTGCAGGATGACAACAAGGAAATCAGCAGAAGAAAAAGTTGAAGCTTGTGCAACGTGTGGAAAGAACCACACTGGAGCATGTTTGAAGGGAAAGAAATTGCATTTCAACTGTGGTCAGGAGGGACACATTGCACCAAACTGTTTTAGTCCGAAGAAAGGAGCATGTTTTACCTGTGGTTCAAAGGATCACATGGCTCGTGATTGCCCTAAGAAGCCAGCGAGAAGTGCAAGTGGTGGAAAAGGAAACAACAACGGTGGTGGTGCATTGACTATCATTGGACCAAAGACCACGGTCAAGTGACCTCTCATGAGGACTTTCAATATGACCGTCCGAGGATCTTTATGCGATCTAAGGATGTGGTGTCAGGTATCATTCCGATTAATGGTATTAATGCTTATGTACTATTTGATTCGGGTGCTACTTGTTCATTTATATCCGATGAATTTGCTCAGAACTTAGAATTTCCCCAAGAAGAATTAGAATTTTCCTTAGTATAGAGATTGCGAATAGAGAAGTGATTCCTATTAAGTTCATATATAGGAATTGTAGAGTGGATATAAAAGATCACGAGTTGATGGTAGACTTGATACCAATTAGACTTGGTGAATTTGATGTTATACTGGGAATGGATTGGTTATTAAATTACGGAGCAGTAATTGATTGCCAAAAGAAGTGTGTTAACCTTATGACTCCGTCAAAGGTTGTGTTCTTTGGAAGCAAGTCACCTCGACAAGCAAGTTGTCTGACGGTGATGCAAGCTAAGAAGTTGTTGAGACGAGGATGTATAGGATACTTAGCCTACATAGTCGATACGCAGAAGAAGAGTGCGAATCTAGAAACGATACCGATCATAAGAGATTATGCAAACGTATTTCCAGACAATTTACCGGGTCTTCCGCCGGATCGACAAATCGAGTTTGTGATTGATTTACCACCAGGAACGACCTCGATATCTAAGGCACCATATAGAATGGCCCCAGTAGAGATGAAAGAGTTGATGGTGCAATTGCAAGAATGGCTTGACAAGAAGTATATTCAGCTGAGTGTGTCACCATGGGGAGCACCAGTGTTGTTTGTTAAGAAGAAAGACGGATCGATGTGGATCTACATTGATTACCGAGAATTGAATAAGGTCAGGATTAAAAATAAGTATCCATTACCTAGAATCGATGACATGTTCGATCAGTTGAAGGAAGCGAGGTATTTCTCTAAGATAGACCTGAGGAGTGGTTATCATCAGTTGAAGGTGAGTTGGAGGATGTACCAAAAATAGCGTTCAGAACTCGGTATGGTCATTATGAGTTTCTCGTTATGTCTTTTGGTTTAACCAACACACCTACAGCGTTCATGGATTTGATGAACAGGGTGTTTAAACCATTTTTGGACAAATTTATGGTGGTGTTTATTGATGATATATTGGTATATTCCAAAACCAAAGAGGAACACGTGGAACACTTAAGAGTGACGTTGGAGACATTGAGAAAGGAGAAGTTGTATGCTAAGTTCTCAAAATGTGAATTTTGGTTGGAACGTGTACAGTTTCTCGGACACGTTATTGATAAGGACGGAATTTCGGTGGATCCATCAAAAGTTGAAGCTGTAATAAACTGGGATCAGCCGAAGACACGGTCAGAAGTAAGGAGTTTCTTAGGATTGGCAAGTTACTACAGGCATTTTATTCAAGACTTTTCCAAGACAATGACTCCGTTGACGAACCTAACTAGGAAGCCGGTTAAATTTGTTTGGACAGAGAAGAGTGAGGAAAGTTTTCAGGAATTGAAGAAGAGGTTGAGTTCAACACCTGTGTTGTCGTTACCTGATGATACAGGGAATTTTGGGGTATATAGTGACGCATCGCATAAAGGACTAGGCTATGTGCTTATGCAAAATGGTCGAGTTATTGTATATGCATCACGACAGTTGAAAGATTACGAGAAAGGGTATCCGACTCATGACTTGGAGTTAGCGGCGGTGGTGTTTGAATTGAAATTTTGGAGACATTATCTTTATGGAGAGTGATGTGAGATTTATACTGACCATAAAAGTTTGAAGTATATCTTTACACAAAAAGACTTGAACATGTGACAAAGAAGATGGTTGGAGATGATCAAAGATTATGATTGCGAAATTTTCTATCATCCCAGAAAGGCAAATGTTGTTGCTGATGCTTTAAGTAGGAAGGGATGGGAGAAGTTATTGTTGTTGACTGTTCAGGAGAAGCTAGTGTCAGAAATTGCTAAGATGGAGTTGGAAATTAAATATCCAACAGAAGCTGACGAAAAGTTGTTCCAGTTGGGAAACAGTTCAACGTTGGTGGATATGGTGAGAAATGCACAACTTTAGGATGAAGACTGCGAAAAGATAAAATAGAAAATATCTGAAGGTGAGGAAAACAAATTTAAAATCGATTCAGAAAGGTTACTTCGATTCTAAGGGAGAATTTGGGTTCCGTCAGTACTAGAGGTTAAAGAGGAAATTCTGAGAGAAGCACATAACTCAAGATATTCGATTCACCCTGGAAGTACAAAGCTGTACCAGGATCTTAGACATTATTTTTGGATGCCGAATATGAAAAAGGATGTGGCTGAGTGTGTGGCGAAATGCTTAACGTGTCAGAAAGTCAAAGCTGAACATCAAAGGCCGATCAGATTGTTACAACCGTTGGAGATACTAGAATGGAAATGGGAGCATATCACAATGGATTTTGTGGTAGGTCTTCCAATGACTCAACAAGGTTACGATGTCATTTGGGTGATTGTCGATCGACTGACGAAGTCGGCATAGTTTTTGCCAATCATGCTTCGATTTACCTTAGATCGGTTAGCAAAACTGTACGTGAAGGAAATTGTTTCAAGACACGGTGTACCTGTGTCCATTGTATTAGACAGAGATCCACGTTTCATATCTAATTTCTGGAGAAGATTACAAGAATGCTTGGGAACACAGCTGAGAATGAACACATCGTACCATCCTCAAACCGACGGACAAAGTTAGAGAACCATCCAAACAATAAAGGATATGCTCAGAGCATGTATCATGGATTTCAAGGGAAATTGGGATGATCATTTACCATTGGTAGAATTTGCTTATAATAATAGTTATCACGCGAGTATTGGTATGCCGCCTTACGAAGCGTTATACGGCAGGAAGTGCAGAACTCCATTATGTTGGGACGAGGTAGGTGAACGTCAGCTATTGGGTCCAGAATTAGAACAATAGACTGTCGAGATCATCAAGATTATTCGAGCAAGATTAATAGCTGCACATGATAGATAGAAGAAATATGCCGACCAACATCGACAAAATAGAGAATTTGATGTCGGTAGTTATGTTTTCTTGAAAGTATCTCCCTGGAAGGGGAAAATTCGATTTGGCAAAAAGGGGAAATTGAGCCCTAGATTTATAGGACCTTTTGAAGTACTTCGACGAGTTGGTGAAGTAGCATACGAGGTAGCTTTACCTCCACAGTTAGAGCATATTCATAATATTTTCCATGTATCAGTATTAAGGCCATATAAGCCTGATTATAAACATGTTATAGAATATGAGCCCTTACAGTTTGAGAAAGATTTGACAGAAAAGAGCAAGTACTGAGGAATAAGGTGATACCTTCTGTGAAGGTAATCTGGAGGAACCACAATACTGAGGAAGCTACGTGGGAACTTGAAATCGTTATAATGAGGAATTGTCCTCACTTATTTGCTTGATCTTGTATAGCAATTTTGAGGACAGAATCTTGTTATAGAGGGAAAAATGTAACCAATAAATTTTTCGAGTTGTGATTCTGGGGACAGAATCCTTTTGAGGAGGGAAGGATGTAACGATCGAGAAATTTGTAATTTAATTTAAATATTTATGGAATTAAATAAATATTTTAAATAATTTATTTATTGGGGAAAAAAAATAATTGATGAATTGTGGTGAAATAATTTAGTAACTAAATTGGTTAATGTTAATTAAATTGAGTGTTGATAATTTTATCTGAAGGATTTAATTTAAGGAAATAATTAAATTAAATTAATTGCTTAATATTTAAGAAGATAATTAAATTAAATGCATTGTTTAATTTAAAGGAAATAAATAAATTAAATAAAGTGATGTTTCTAATTTATTAATTAAATTAGATATATAATTATTTATTATTTATAAATGTAATTATAAGAGAAATTTATTTTAATTATCATTACAAGTTATTTAAATTAATTAAGCTAAAGTTATTTAATTAACTAGAGTGTGACACATGAAACTATATAATACAATAATATAAAAATAAATTAGTATGGGAATTATGTGTTAAGCCAAACAAGGCCTTGTGGCCTTTGGCTTATTCAACTGACGCAAACTTTTTATTTTTATAACTGAAGTGTGCGTGGGTTAGTGGAAGCCAATTTGTTTTCTACGCGTCTATTTTTCTAAGGCTAAGTTCAGAGAGGGTTTAGTGAGAAGGAGAAATAACAGAGTGTGGAGAGAGCTTGGTAGGAGAGAACTCTCTATACATTTTGCTAAGAAAGTTGGAGTATATGTGACGCCCCCAAATCCGGGTATCCTCCAACTCGACAGATGGTGCTACATGGTACTCATAATTGTACATTCATTCTATTGAAATGACATCAAAATGTGTGTATCAACGACATTCTTATTACATTAATAATATTACACCCCGTTCCCAGGTTCTAAAACCATTACATTCTTTGTTCATCATACTATAATATATACAACTTACTAGTTTATTACAAGGTAAACTAATCGTTCATCTTCGTCTTGCCTTTATCCTTGTCGGATCCCTCGGTTCATTCGGTCCTAGCTGCATTCATATGGTTCATGCAAGAATGAGCATAACAAGCTCAGCAAGTACAACAATTTCTTTTAAATGACATGCTTGAAATATAGGAATCATATATCTTCAATAACTAGATAATAGTTATGAAGTACTATCACTAATTTAAAATAGCACTTCTTTTCCTTCAAAATGTTTTACAATAACAATATTTAGTAAAACATATATCCTGGTCAAAGACCATGAGCATTTCATAATTTCTTTAAAAAGGACAACCCGACACTAAGTCCGTAAGTCCGGCATATCTTACGAGCACTTCTGGGTGATTAGCCCATAGTACTCTATGTTGATAAACACTACATCCTGTTAAACGTATGTACGTTTAAGTTTTGGCAACCTCGCGTGCCCATCGAATAATCGATGAAAAATACATTTGTTTATTCATACTCAGGCTTACCTTGAATCCGTACCAAACAATTGGCGTAGGATAGCGTTAGCAATTCTATATTGAAAGACTTGTAAATAAATCAATCAACTCTTCAAGATTAGTCTAGCCGAGATAAAACTGGCATCGACCCTTTAGTAAAACACTTCATGCATCTCATAACATGAATCACAGAAAACTTGGCTAACATGAAGGTTAGACAAACATTTAAGAAAAACTTGCCTTCAGCGTTTGCTACAATATAATAACTTTTCTTTTCAGTCTTTACAGTCTCTACAACACATAAACACATAACATACCACATTAGGTTATGAATGAACATACATGGTTCCTAATGAATCTTACCCTTCTTCTCAATCTAATCATATATTAGATTTGTTACTATTGGTTCCGGCTTGCCATTAAATTTTACATTATTCTTACCAACTTCTTTCTCTTCTATGTCTTACATAGATTTACTTCTTTAATCCAACTTGTTTCGAGTTAATCATCCTTCCTCACGGCTTACTAACATCCGTACGTTATTAATCGAAACTCGATTGTCATTTATTAAGTACACTTTATTGCATACCATTTACATTCTTGTATTACTTAACAACTTTTAGTTGTAACTCTTAACTTTATAGGCCTTATCATTATTGAATACGATTCACGTTCTTTATACTTTACGTTCATTGCTAATGAGTTATCTTTCATTCTATACTTGTAAACATTTTTGTCTGTCGAAACTCTAGAATCTGGCGTATTTACACACATAGCTCTCCTTCTCGTGTCATGCATAAGTTTGCGATGAGTAATGACCTTCGTTTGTACCGTATTTATTCTTTCCACCATTTAGCCTTTGGTTGGTATTGCTTACGGCTAACTCTGTGCCTTAGAAAATTTATGGCTTTTGCAAATTTGGCGAAACTCCCGGACGCATAACTTCTTCATTATAAGTACGAATTGGCTCGTTCAAAAGCATACGGTTCAAAAATTACATACTCTATGCGTTCATGCAAGAATTTTATCTATTTCACTTCGTTTGCTAAAAATTCCCCTATGAGTTTATTTCTAACGAAAACGATAAACGTTCGTGAACATTCAACGCTCGTTTCTTCATTCTAAGTCAGAATTCGGTCATTCTCGAGTCCGCAACTCTATAATGCCAAATAAGACTTGTCTCCATTGAAAACTAATGTTTCCAAGCTCAATATCAAAATTTGACGTCCATTCCGAGAATTTTACGAATTCGACGATTATCGTCCGAACTCGTGAATTCCGCCATAACTTCATTGCTTAAGATTTGTTCTTCGCTTTAAATGGTTTCAATCCATTATATTAACATCTTGACATACATACTTCATTAACTTATTTACATGATAAGTTATTACTTGTTCTTCATTAGTCTATAACTTATAAAAGTATGAACTACTTATGAATTCACTTTGCATGACTTATCATAGCTTAAATCTTTTAACCATCATCCTTGCCTCTTATTATCATGCAACCTTATTATTTCAACATAAAACAAGTTCCTACAAGTTCTTCCTTGTTTCATAACTTATATGATTACGAATAGCTTATTCATGACTTATACGACTTATTAAGACTTAAGTCATTTGATTACTCATTCTTATCATTCCTTAGCATACATGTTCTACCACTACCCATTTCCCTACCAATGGAAAAGAAAGAGATTCATGGTGTAAGTTCTTACCCTTGAATATCACTTGGTTAATCTTTGTTCTTCTTCTTGCTTCTTGAATTATGAAGACTAGCTTTCTAGCTTTTCTAGCTTATTCTCACTTATTCTCTCTAACCAATAAATTCTCAACTTGTTAGATGAAATAAACAACCAACAAAATGAAAACCAAGCTTTCTATTTATAGGAGTTGCTAGGTTAGGGTATAATGGTCAATAAACCACTCCCACCTCCTTAACTCCACCTCCTTAAACCACCTCCTTACTATTCATTACTTAAACCCTAAGTTTACTTGCTCACCAAATAAGTTACTTGGCCATCACAACACTTAGCCATTAAGTTAACTTGGTCACCACACATAATCACTTTACTTGCTCATCACACATAAGCACTTTACTTAGCCTTTAAGTTACTCAACTTATCCTTTTCTTAACACTTAAGTCTACTTGCTCAACACACTTAATTCTTAGTCACCAATTCAACCATGTGATCATGGGTTGCCCCATAGATCAAACTTTACCCATTGGATTAATATATTGAACTTAAGGTTTAATTAACCTAACTTATACATTGGGCTTGCAATTAAAAAAACACTTTGCTTGTTCATTAAATTACATTGGACTTAACCATTCCAATATTTGGGCATTAACATTAATTCGTATTGGGCTTTATTATCATCCCAATTGGACATTACAATCTCCTATACATTTCTACAAATTCAATACATTTAGCTTAAAGTCTTATAACGTATAATCTACGTAAAATTCTCGTATTCCAACCCGTATACTTATTTAATATACGACATTCCATCATTCATACATACTCGTATAATACCTCGTATTATACTTGTATTCATTACCTCGTACAATACTTACGTATTATACAATCATAGCTTTAATTCATTATACGCATTTAAATTCCTTCTCGGAACTCATTTTCCCTAACCGTTAGGTTTTAAGTCCACAGGTGAAAAACTGTGTTTGCCATAACTGAAATATTATTGGATATTCTATCACACCTTGATACTCTATCATTACGTATTTCTCGGAAGTTCAAAAATAATTCCCGAGCAGAAATGCGTGAATAGTGTTTTTCAGAAAATTTCTCGGAAAGCTTTTATTTTCGTCTTGGAAATTCAAACACTTTAATTTTACCATGTAGCCAAAATACTACGACATTTCGATATGTCTAGGTCATAGAACGACCTTCAAATAGCTTACTCCTATAATAAATTAATTAAATTCATTTAATCCACATAATCAAATAAAAATTTAATTCTCAAAAATCCAATTTTTTTGTTGGGGTGTTACAGTATCAAGGGGAAAGCAATTCCGATTTAAGTAAAATTCACCCTTAATTCTAAAATTTAGTTTTTGTAATTTTTAGTTCTTTTTAAATGATTTTGTTGATTTGTTGTTTCAAACATGATTATATGATGTGGGTTATATTATAGAATCTGTTGTCATTATATGTGAGCATTATTTAATTTCCAAACGCATGAAATTTGGGTTTGATGAATGAATTGAATATCAATGTATATTCATGTGATATGGCCATAGAAAGTACCAAATTTTGTGCCTTATATGTGTTTTAATCTGCAAATTGAAGTTGGATTGTGTTAATATGTGAAGAAACAAAAGCGGCGTAGTTTGAATCGTGTCAAATGATTAAGAAACGAATTTGTGGCGATCAAATTCGTTAAAAGTGTTAAAACGAAGAAATTTAGAAAAACTATGGTTTTGATTCTTCAAATTTGTGTATATGTAATGTTTGTGTAGTTAGAATGATGAATAACATGTTTAACTATGATATTACAAAGTTTTAGATGTTGAGTTTGGTGAATTTCTGTGGAATTGGGATTTTTTGGCCTAGAGTAGAGTCTGATTTTGAGTTTCGCAAAAGCTAAACAGTGCATTCTTGTGGCCCTACCGTCTGTCAGCGTTGTTCTTTGTCTTGACGCCTTGCAGATATCTTGGTGCTTGGTATACTTTGTTATCGATGTAAAATCTGGCGCACCACACCAAAGATTTCAATCGAGACCTAGTAATGAGCTGATAACAACAGAGCTTGGAAATTGTTAACTTAACATATTTTAATGATTTGTAAAGGACCTAAAACATGTTACAAGGCACAGTAGTGTATTGTAATCACAGCGCCAAAATTATAGATTATGAATTAGTAAGTTGTGAAAGTTTGTAATGTGATGTCACTTGAATTGGAATTTTTTTACAATCACCATGTCGTATACTATGATATAATTGATAATTCAGTTTCGTGTTACATGAATGAGTAGGATAATCAAGTCCTAAATTAAGGATTATAGACTTGATTAAAATGAAAACTAAACTAATGAAATGGATGTTAATGTAACTAATTGTTGTTGCGATTTCAATGATATATGTAGGGTAATTGGCGAATATTATTACTTGTGTAGCTTACATACAAGGCAAGTTTCTTACCCTAAACTTTCGTTGAGCAAGTTCCTAACTTCATTCTCTTTATAAGAATGCAAGATTTCTATTCCTAAATTATTATTATACAAGTTTCTAAATTCTATGTTAAAGTTGAACAAAACTAATCTATCTTGTGTATAACTGTACAAGCTCTTGTAACCCAATTCGTTACATCGAGCAAGTTTCATTTTCCTTAATGTTATTCAAAGCATATGTTGTTTTATTACATCGATTCAAAGGAGATTGTTATAACTCTTTTGAATATAACACTTTGCATGTATATCATGTTTACTCAATTATTTATTATTGTTATTCGATCTTTGACCTTGATAACCTTGTTCAATTCTATATTGATTATATTAAACCTCAAAGTAATAAACAAACTCTTATTGATTGAACAAGTCTGTTATGGAATAGTGTTCTAAAATTCTAGAATTACTGATAAGTTAGTTCCGAGCTAAACTTTCTTTAGTGCGGAAATTCTAAATTCAAACTGAGACGAACAACCCTAACATAGGGGATTTTGTACGTGTAACATTTAGATGTTTGTGCACAATACATGGTATAAAGGGCTGATCCCCCTAAGTACGTTAAGAGGGTCTGTATAGTCTAAATTACCTAAATACCGGAGACATAGTTCGCGATCTTAAGACCCTCAGATATTAAACTCGAACTTATTTTCTATTTCGATTCGTAGAACAAGTTCATTATTGTTCAACATTCGTTGTTCATTCTCATGTTGTTATCATTGCTACTTCTTATATCAGTGAGCAATTGTTTGCTCACTCTTGCATTTAACACTGCAGCTAAAGTAGAGAAAATCGATGAGCCATCTACTAGCAAAGGAAAGGGCAAGATGTCCAAGTGTTGAAGACTTATAAGAATTCTTATTTTAATGAATTATGTTAAAGACTTGTTTTATTTTATGATGTATTCCGCAAACTTATGTAATAACTTTAAGGTTAGATTGCCTGGGATTATTTTGAGATTATGATGTAACCCTTTAATGGGAAAGATTATTGTTTAAGTTATTTAAATTATGTCTTTATCCTTTATGATGGGTAGTTAGATGTAATGGTTTTGGTAAGTGAACACCAAATCCTGTGGGAATAGAGTACCTGGATTTGGGGGTGTCACATTTGAACTTTGATTTTGAGTATTGAACTTATAATTGTTCTTATATACATTTAAAGAGCGGTCTATGCCCTTTGATTCGGCTAGACCTAAATCATAATTTGAAAGCGATCCAAACCAATTGATTGGTGCGGAAATCTTTTATTAACTAAGATGAAGAACTTCTTTGAAGGGGAAACTATATTTGTCAAGAGACCGACGAGCGCACTTGAGTATGATTAAACGATATGCATAACGTAGGGTACTTTAGGCTGATCACCTGTTGTACTCGTTTTGTTGGATTATAAGTATATTACTATTAATTTTAGTAAAAGTTCATAGTCCTTAGTGATTGCTCAGTATTCATTACTTTGAAATCCTGAATTGATTAAGCATTGAATCTTATTGATATCTTTCTGTCCTTAGCGACTATTGTTGAGAACCATTGATTCTTTTTGTTATCCTTGAAATATCATATATTGATGTACTCTTGAGAAATTTAAAACTATATTGAACACCTTTATTTCTATATTACTTGTTCAGCAAACTTGTTGCTCATTCTTGCTTTCCCTAAAAACATTTCAGTTAAGGTAGAGCAAGGTGGACCCTCGGGAACTGATAAGGGCAAGGGGAAAGCTACGAAGTAGCTTCATAATTCTTTAGAAGTTTTTTGATTATGTTAAGAGATATTGTTGTGACGCCCCCAAAATAGGTATACATCACCCATCTTGAGTCACCAAATATATGGTACAGAATACAAATACAAACTTAATTATACAAACATCGTGTAATATACGACAAAACATATGCTATGAGTTTTAATACAAATATTGTCATCTAGACAATATTCACACTCAATGGAGTCATCATTACATTTATTGTCACACTATTTAATAGAATAGTGAGGACTACTAATACTATCATCTAGACCTTCACTCCGTTCCCCGACTAGTCCCAGCTACGTTCTCATTTTCTGAAAAGAACAATGAAAGAAAAGGTGAGCTCAACTAGCCTAGTAAGAAATATTATGACTAAGATAATGCAGAATAAATTATCATTAGTCTTCAACAATGTTAAACTGATAAAATACAATAGACATCCAGTTTAACTGCAGCGGAATAAGCAATCCATTAGAAGAGTCAAGTAGAGCATGATATCTACGATCTTCAATGATTTAAAATGTTTTCATCAATTTTTATCGCTGAGACTCAGCTTAATAAATAAACCACATCATTGAGTCATCCTTGCACTACGGGCCAAGGATATTCATTAAATTATCAATGGTCATGAATACCGAATAATCCCTGGTCATAATTATACCAAAAACTGTCCATCAATGCACTACAGGCCACTAAGGACTTTTCCACATCATTTATAACATTATAGGTTATGATTATACTGAATGATCGCTGGTCATAATCATACCAAGTCCATCTATGCACGTAAGCCAAAGATGATTTTCATCACAATAAAAGCACGAGGATGATGACAATGACATAATAATTCAATAAAACAAGTTCAAAAATAAATTTTAAAGATTTATAAGTTAATTTATCCTGAAATCAATTACGTCCAAATTGTCAACATGATACTGCTTTGTAGAGTAAAATTGAAGAATGATTAGAAGAATATTTCCATGAAAAGATACTGGATGAAGCGTAAATATCCAGGATATTCTACTAATTTCATGGAGTATAGAAGCCAGAACTTTAACCAACTCAGTATAATAGAATATATGAAACTGTAAATGGATTTTCGCCCGCTATGCGGTAATCCACGTAGACAGATCATTTCCACAATTTAATAAGGAATGAATACAAAGGATCATTCACCATGCATGTGGTAATCCACATAGACAGGTTATTCCAACAGAATAATAAAGAATGGAATAACAGAAGGATTCACCACGCATGCGATAGACCGCATAGACATGTTACTCCCAACAGAATAATAAAGAATGGAACCAGGTCATGCGTAATCCGCACAGACAGGATATTCCAACAAAATAACAAAGAATGGAACTAGGTCATGCGTAATCCGTATGATGGATATTCCAATGTAATAATAAAGAACGGAATAACAACGAAATTCACCGGGCATGCGATAGATAATCGCATGCATGTGTTATTCCAACATAATAATAAATAATGGAACCAATCATACGTAATACACATATGCATAAGATATTCCAACAAAATAATAAAGAATAGAATAACGTAAGAATTTCACCATGTATGCGGTATTGTGATAGAGCGAGTTATTCCAACATAATAATAAGAAATGGAATAATGTAAGAATTTCACCATGTATGCGTTATTGTAGATATATACAGGTTATTCCAATATAATAATAAAGAATGGAATAACAAAAGAATTTCACCATGTATGCGGTACTTCGCATAGACATGTTATTCCAACAGAATAATAAGGAATGGAATAACAATAGCTCTCTTCATGAATACGAAAGAAATAATACCCCTTACCTCAAAGGAAGACTGGATACTAGAATAGTGAGGTAGCAGACTTCTATTCTTCTTTCTCTCTATAATTTCTCTCTATAATAATAATTGCTCTAAAGCTTTAGTGAATTGGTGAGAAATGAATGAAGAATGAGCTTCTATTTACAGAAAAATATAGTTTCGATAATTGCACATTTTGGGGCTCGAAATATTATAGTACAATACCTTCAACTTTTCTTTCATTTTTAATTTAGTCCTGCAAGTATTATCAAACTTGCACCACCTCCCCTAATAGTAAATAATGTGAATCAATAGTTCAATCATGTGAATCAATAGTTATAATCATGTGAAAATACGAATTACAGTATAGTACCTCCATCTATACATCCATTTTTAACTTAGTCATGCAAGTATTATCAATCTTGCACCAACTCCACTAATAGTACAAGAATGTGAATCAATAGTACACACATGTGAACAAATAGTTATAATCATGTGAATTAATAGCAATTAATTGCTTATTTATCTGATTAATTACCTGACTGGTCACTAAAACTCCCATATATCAATTAATATCGAAATAAATGTCGATGTCCACTAACACTAATAATTCCAACACAATAGAACTATCAATTTCATCTTTAATTAACACGAACTTATTCATCACTAATATTATAACTCACAATATTTAACAACCGGGTCGTTCCCAGGAAAAAGGGGGCTTTCCGATAAGGATTTCTCCTTATTGGCGCGCAATTAGATGACCAAACCTCTCCTTGACAGAACTTCTAGACATTGTAAATATTACAATTTAATAATATGAATAACTTTGTCGTCTCAATTATTGATTTAATAATATATCATATTATGCAGATGATATTGTAACAATAATCGAATCAATAATATGAGAGATATGATGCAACAATTACTGTAGCAATAATATAGTATAACTGAGTGACTTCTCACGTAAGCATCAATAATCAAATACGTGTACTACTATGCAACCATGCATATTACTGTACTTTTACTACTGGGTAGTTCAACAGTTTAACGGTAAAACTTCCGCCGTTATTTTTATAAAAAGATAATTATGTCATTTTCTAACTATGATAATACTTGGTTAGGGGTCCACTAATGATTGTGCCATCGCATTTAATATTCTCTCGTTAAAATGAATATTCCCCGACCAATCGAATATTATAAAACAACTTGCTTACTTTGCAAAATTTGTAAATATTACCCACAACTATAACATTATATCAAATCTACACCATAATATTCAAAAATATATTTTGAGAAAATTATTCTTTATTCATAAAAGTTAGGGTCTTACAACCTCCCCTTCTTATGAAATTTCATCCTTGAAATTAGGTTACGTACCTGGTATGTCGAAGAGGTGAGGATACCTTGATTTCATCTCAGATTCTAACTCTCGGGTCATTTCCTCCATATCGTGGTTTCTCCACAAAACTTTGACTTGAGGTATAACTTTAGAGCGTAGAATATGATCCTTCTTATCCATGATTTTAATAGGTAACTCTTCATACGTTAAATCTTCCTCTATCTCGTCTGGTTCTATTTCAATAGTATGGTTCGGGTCTTTCACATATTTACGTAACATAGATATGTGAAAAACATTATGAACATGAGACATACTTGGCGGTAAGGCGAGTCTATAGGCCATAGTTCCTACTCGATCAAGGATTAAAAATGGGCCAATGAATCGAGGATTGAGCTTTCCTCTCTTTACAAGATCTTTCCAAATCTTGTAACTCCTTTCCATGGAGCAACATGTAACAACACATGATCTCCAATATTGAATTCCACGTCTTTTCGATGAAGATCAGCATAACTCTTTTGTCGATCTTGTGAGGTTTTTATACGTTGTCGGATCATTTGAATCTTTTTCGTAGTCATACGTACCAAATCCGATCCCAACAACGTTGCTTCACCCACCTCATCCCAGTATACTGGAGAATGACACTTTCTTCCATACAACGCCTCAAATGGAGCCATGCCAATACTTGCTTGTTAACTATTGTTGTAAGAAAACTCCACCAATGGTAAGAACTTGTCCCAACTTTCCTTGAAGTCAAGGACACAGAGTCTTAATAAATCTTCAAGAGTTTGAATAGTCCTTTCAGACTGCCCATCCGTTTGAGGATGATATGCCGAACTAAATCGTAAATCTGTGCCCATAGCTTTTTGTAAACTAACCCAAATTCTTGAAGAGAATCTTGTGTCTCGATCAGAAACTATGGATACTGGCATACCATGCAATCTTATGATCTCATTTATGTATATACTATCAAGACGTTCAAGTGTAAAAGTTTCTCGTATCGGTAAGAAATGAGCAGACTTGGTCAATCTATCAACAATGACCCAAATCGCATCTATGCCTTGAGAAACCTTGGGAAGACCAGTAACGAAATCCAAGGTAATTTGCTCCTACTTCCATTCTGGAATTTCAACTGGTTGCAATGGACCTTTTGGCACTTGATGCTCTGCCTTGACTCGTTGACAAGTTAGACACCTTGAGATAAACCCCGGTATCTCTCTCTTCATATTGCTCCACCAAAATGTATGTCGAAGATCACGATACATTTTGGTACTCCTAAGATGGATTGCAAACGGTGTGTTGTGCGCCTCCATCACAATTTTATACTTCAAGTCAGAATCGTTAGGAACACAAAGTCTGGAGTTGACTCGAAGTATTCCTTCTTCATCAATTCTTGCTTCCGGAATAGCACCTTCTTGCACTTTCTTCTTCATACGCATCAACTCTAGGTCTGTAGTTTGAGCAGCTTTAACTTTATCAATTAAAGTCGATTCCACTCGTATATTCGCCATCATCACATGGGCCCCTGGAGTCTTTAATTCTATTTCCATCCTTTCCAAGTCATACAAAATGGGTCTTTGCATTGACAATATTGCACTCATACCCACATATGATCTTCTACTCATTGTGTCAGCTACTACATTCGCTTTTCCAGGATGGTATGATCATAATCTTTCAACAACTCAAGCCATCCTCGTTGTCGCATGTTTAGTTCCTTTTGAGTGAAGAAACATTTGAGGCTTTTATGATCCGTATAGATCTCCAGCTTCTCTCCATATAGGTAATGCCTCCAAATCTTAAGCGCAAAAACGACTGCTGCCAACTCTAGATCATGAGTAGGATACTTCCTCTCATATTCTTTGAGTTGTCGAGAGGTATAGGCTATGACTTTCCCATGTTGTATGAGAACACATCCTAACCCTTTTGCTAAAAGCATCATCAGAGATGACAAATCCCTCTCGTGCGAGATGGTATTGTCGAGCAGTCTTAAAATGAGCCTCCTCTTGAGTTCTTGAAAACTTTTCTCACATTCCTCGCTCCAACTGAAATTTGTATCTTTTCAAGTCAGCTGAGTTAATGGAGTAGCGATTCGAGAAAACCCTTCTACAAATCTCCGATAATAACCAGCTAAGCCGAGAAAGCTACGTGCTTCTCATCGACTTAGGTTGCTCCTCAACTTTAAATTGCATCAATCTTTCTTTGGGTCAATCAACGATATTTCATGATTTGATATCACGTGCCCAAGGAATGCAACTTCCTCAAGCCAGAACTCGCATTTCTTCAACTTGGCATAAAGCTTATTTTCACGAAGCTTTTGGAGTATCAGCCTCAAGTGTTGCTCATGCTCTTCGCGGGTTTTGGAGTATATGAGGATGTCATCAATAAAGACGACCACAAAGTGAACCAAATATTTCTTGAATACTCGGTTCATCATATCCATGAAGGCAGCAGGAGCATTAGTCAATCCAAAAGACATGACTAGGAATTCGTAATGCCCGTACCGAGTTTTAAAAGCAGTATTTGGAATGTCATCAGTTTTAATCTTTAACTGATGATATCCTGAACGAAGATTAATCTTTGAAAAGAACTTGGTTCCTTGCAACTGGTCAAATAGGTCATCAATGCGAGGCAACAAGTACCTATTTTTTATGGTGACATGATTCAACTCCCAATAATCAATACAAAGTCACATACTTCCATCTTTCTTCTTTACGAATAGAACAGGAGCACCCCAAGGAGACGTACTAGGACGAATGAAATCGATGTCTAACAATTCCTGTAGTTGGGTTTTTAAGTCCTGGAGTTCAATAGGAGCCATTCGATATGGGGCTTTGGAAATGGGTTTAGTACTAGATTCAAGGTCGATACAAAATTCAATTTCAAGCTTTGGGGGTAGGCTATGAAGTTCTTCAAGGAATACGTCAGAAAATTTATTAACAATAGAAATATCATTCAAATCTGACGTATTTTTATTTAAATCCGTGACATGGGCTAAGAAAGCTTGACATCCGTTTTTCAATAAACGAATAGCTTTATTACTTGATATGACAGTGATTGATTTTAGTGGTTTGGTTGCTTGAATTCGCATAATAGGTTGCTTAGGAATATGAAAGCTAACAACCTTACAAAAACAATCGATTTTAGCATGATGAGTAGTTAACCAATCAATCCCTAAAATCACATCAAATGCAAGTATTTTCAAGGGAATAAGATCGATAGGTAATGTGCGATTACCGATTTGAATCAAACAAGACTTATAAACCGTGGATGTAATGAAGGTTTCTCCCAACGGAATTTCAACAGATAAGTCAAAGTCTAATTTCTCCGGAGTCAAATTTAAATGTTGAGCGGAAGTAGGAGAAATAAAGGAATGGGTAGAACCGGTATCAAATAAAGTATAAACTTCGCTAGAGTTTATGATTAGCTTACCCGTGATCACCTCGTTCGGATTCCTCGCTTTTTTGGGAGGTTACGACAAACGCTCTTCCTTGAACTCGGTTTTGTCTTGTCTGGGACACCTTTGATGCCTCCATCCCAGCTGGACTTGACTTAGGTGTACGACAAAGTTGGGCTAGGTGACCTTCTTTTTCACAATTATAACACGCTTTGGACTGCATCGTGCAGTTTGGACTTATGTGCCCTTCCCCTCCACATTTGTAACATACGACCGGTAGTCGTTCTCCTTCCTTAACAACAGGTGCTGGTGCTGACGTCTTTCCATCCTTGTTGAATCTCACTACTACTTTACAAACATAACTAAGTACATTCATCATGTAGGTTTGATTATTTAATCACATAATCAATTTATAAAACAAGTTAATTGTTAATAACATGTTCCTTCTAGATATAGAAATATTAAAATCATAACTTAATAGTCCTATTATTAACACATAACCATTCCTTTAGACTTTGAGTACAAAATTAACACCGCTGCACCATTCTCGCTAACTCACACATGGCTGGCGCCACGCTTTATATCAGGTGGTTCAAAGGCACATGCATGATGATGTGGTGCCACATTTATACTACTAGGCCATGCTGCGGCATTGTGCAGTGTAAAGCATGCGTGCAGAATATTGTATCATTAAGTCAAGATCATGACGCTAAACTACAGCTTCTTCGATCGATGACTTTTGGCAACAGTATGAACAAAAGCCAATTTTGGCCTACAAGCTACTTTCTAACAGTCTAATTAACATGTAATTCATATAAAGACTTCATATAAACATAATTCAAAGACTCTTAACATGTTTCTACCCATAAAACAACATAAACAACGAATTTACAACATACAATTCCACTATTTTTGATAAAAACTCACTTTTTGATGTTTTTAATAAAAATAAACACTCGATTTTGTTTTTCAACCAAAACAGTTAATTCAAAGCATTTTATCAATGTTTACACATAATCTATCAAATTCAATAGTCAATTTATCAACTAAGCAACTAATTAACCCTTAATTTCTACCTTAAACTAAACAATATATATTCACAAAACTCTCTATAAAAATAGCTTTTCTTCACAACCCATACATAATATAAATTCTTTGACTATTCTCAGTTATAACTTAAGAAAATAGTTTAACAACACTAGATTATCATATAAAATCACATACATAACAAAAAAAAAAAAATTCAACTTCTACAAAACTTTTATGGAGAAAATTGGGAGAGAGAATACAACTATAACTTTGAAAAGAAAAACAATAATAGAGTTTAGATGATACCTTGTTTGAAGAAGATGATGGCCAACCCTTTTGATTCTCAAGCTTCTTCTTCTCTCCAATTCCCTAGCCCTTCTTCCTCTCTTCTTTTCTCTTTGTAAACTCTCTTCTCCTCTCTATTCTAATTCTACGTCTTAGAATATAACGTATAAGATATAATATATATTAATTATATAATATAAATATAAATATAATTGATATCAATTATCCATGTTTTGAAAACCAAAAGCCATAAGGCTTGTTTGGCTAACCACTAAAAAAAATAATCAATTAATCCTTATGCCTTGTTTGGTAAAACTCAATTAGAATAAAGACTCAATAGGCAATAGGCCTTGTTTGGCAAAAATGAATTGAACTCCTTTAAGTTATTTTAATAACTCCTTTATAAAAGGTTATTTGTCACACTTTTATTTAATTAAATTATTTCTAATAACAATTTATTAAATTACTTTAACACGTAAATCAATACCACAAAATTATAATAATTATAACTTTATTTAATCAACTAACAAATCCTTTTAATTACAAATTCAAATAAAAGAATAATAAATCAATTAATCAAAACTCTCTAACTTAATAATTAAATTAAATTAACATATAATAATTAATTTCCTTAATTATTTTTTTAACAAATAATTGACAATTATTCAACAATGAACACATCCATTAAATACTTAAATAATTCAATAAATATTTAATATAACAGTTAAAAATTCTAGAATGTTATATCATTCCTCTCTTACAAGGATTCTGCCTCGTAATCACAACTCAAACAACTCATTCGTCACATTCTCCCTACTTACAAAGATTATGTCCCTAGAATCAAGACACAAATTAAACAAATAACTCGTGGTAATTCTTCATCATTTCACTTTCAAGTTCCCACGTAGCCTCTTCTTGACATCAGTGGTTCCTCCATATCACCTTCACAAAAGGTATCACTTTATTTCTAAAGCACTTGTTCTTTCCTCGTCGACTATCCGGATAGAACCTCTTCATAGACAAATCTTTCTCAAACTTCAATGGTTCGTACTCGATCACGTGTTTGTAATCGTGTTTATACTATCCGTAATATCAAAACATGAAAACATTATGAAATGTTCTAGTTCGAGGTAAAGATACTTCAGAGGCCACCTCTCCCACTCTTCGAGAATTTCAAATGGTCCAATAAACCTCAATGAGCTTTCCTTTCTTGCCAAAGTTTAATTTTCCTTTCCAAGGAGAAACGCTCAGAACACAAAACTTCCCGCTTAAAATTCACGATTCTCGCCAAAGTTGATCAAAGATACTTTTTCTATCGATCTTGAGCAAATTTACCAATCTTGTTTTGATGAGTTTGATAATTTCAATGGCCTCATTGTATCAGCTTCGTCCAAGTAGTTGAAGTTCTCCAACTTTATCCCAAAGATAGCGGAGTTCTACACTTTCTCGCCAGATAATGCCTCATATGGCGGCATACCAATGCTTATGTGGTAACTATTGTTGTATGAAAATTCCACCAACGGAGATGATCATCCCGCTTCCTTTGAAATCCATTATGCACGCCTAAGCATATCCTCTAAAGTTTGATTGTTCGCTCGCTTTGCCCATCGGGCCATGGATGATATGTTGTGCTCATCTTCAGTTGCGTTCCCATGCATTCTTGTAGTCTTTTCCAGAAATTTGATGTGAACCTTGGATCTTTGTCTGATACAATTAACACTGGAACTCCATGTCTTGACACTGGAACTCCATCTCTTTAACATATAACTTTGCCAGCTGATCAAGATTGAATCTAACCTTTATTGGCAAAAAGTGTGCAGATTTTGTCAATCTGTCCACTATCACCCAAATCGCATCGTATCCTTTGAGTCGTTGGGAGACCTACCACAAAATCCATTGTGATATGTTCCCATTTCTATTCCGGTATTTCTAATGGTTCAAGTAATCCGCTTGGCCTTTGATGCTCGGCCTTGACTCTCTGACATGTTAAGCACTTTGTAACGCATTCTGCAACGTCTCTTTTCATATTTGGCCACCAAAAATGTCGTCGCAAATCTTAATACATCTTCATACTTCCTGGATGAATCGAATATCTCGAGCTATGAGCTTCTGTCAAAATGTCTTCTTTAATATTTGCATCGCTGAACCCAGATTCGCCCTCGAATCTCAAAGATTCCATCGATATCAACCTTGTATTTCACTTCTTTTCCCTCGACCACTCTTTCTCTTATTTTTCTGCATTCCTCATCCTGCAGTTGAGCGTTTTCCACTTTGTCCACCAAAGTTGGACTGGCTTCAATCTGGTATAATTTCTCATCGGATTCTTTTGGAAATTTGTTTTCCAACTCTAATCTTGACATTGCTGTAATAAGTTTTTCCTTATCAGTTAACAACATCAACTTTTCTCTACCTTTCCTACTCAAGGCATCTGCAACAACATTTTCTTTGCCTGGATGATAAAAGATCTTACAATCGTAATCCTTTATCAATTCCATCCATCTCCTTTGACACATGTTTAGGTCTTTCTGAGTAAAAATGTACTTCAGACTCTTATGGTCTATGTAAATCTCACATTTCTCTCCATAGAGATAGTGTCTCCATATTTTTAAAGTAAACACAACCGCCGCCTACTCTAAATCATGAGTCGGATACCCTTTTTCGTAGTCCTTCAATTGCCTTGACGCATACACGATGACTTTTCCGTTATGTATAAGGACACATCCTAATCCTTTGTGTGAAGAATCACTGTACACCACAAAATTTCCTGTATTATCTGGTAATGACAACATAGGTGCCACACTTAGTTTCTTTTTCAATTTCTGAAAACTTCCTTCACATTTATCCGTCCAAACAAATTTTACAGATTTCCTCGTCAAATTTGTCAGTAGAGTGGCAATCTTGGAGAAATTCTGGATAAACCATCTGTAATACCCTGCCAATCCCGAGAAACTTCTTACTTCTGATGGAGTTCTTGGTTGCTCCCAATTTATCACAGCTTCAACCTTTGATTGATCCACTGAAATTCCATCCTTGTCAATTACGTGCCCAAGAAATTGTACATGTTCTAACCAGAATTCACATTTAGAGAATTTCGCGTACAACTTTTCCTTTCTTAGCATCTCCAACATTAGACGTAAGTGTTCCATGTGTTCTTCTTGAGTTTTAGAGTACACCAGAATATCGTTAATAAACACCACCACAAACTTGTCTAAAAATGGTTTAAACACCATGGTCATCAAATCCATAAATGCCTAAGGGCGCTTTGTCAAACCAAAAGACATCACCAAAAATTCGTAATGTCCATACCGAGTTCGTAATGCCATCTTCAAAGACATCCTCCTTCCTTACTTTCAACCAGTGATACCCACCTCAAATCTATTTTCTAGAAATATCTAGCATCCTTTAATTGATCAAACAAGTCATCTATTCTCAAGAATCGGATATCTATTCTTAATAGTGACTTTGTTTAATTTACCTATAATCAATGCAAAGATCGACCCATTTCTTGTCCAATAACACCTCCTCGCAGCTTGTACCATCGCACCTTCATCTCTCACCGAGCCATTCTCGTTGTACCATGCGGGCTCCATTTACCGATATCGGAGAGGTTCCTAAATACTAAGTCGATCATGAACTCAATTTATCTGTCAAAGCTAAGTCCCGCAAATCCTCCGTAAACACATCCACAAATTCCCTAACCACCCAGATATTTCTTCCGGTTTTACACCCTTCTTCTTCGAGTATCGACTATGTAAGCTAAATAACCCACACAACCTTGACTCAATAACTTCGCTTGGATAATCGCCAAACATCTCATTTGTCTCAAGCGATTTGCTACCATTGAAAACTACCTTTAACTTTGAGTCATAAGGTTTACACACTTCTTTTTTGGCAACAATTATCGCCCACAATTGAACAACCAATCCATTCCCAAAATAACATCAAACTCTCCAAGCCTAATCGGAATTAAATCTACCATCAAAATATTTCCTTAATGTTCACCCTATAGCTTCTTGTATACGAACCTAACAGAGAATTACTTCCTTATTCGCAATTTCTATGTTTAAAGGAAATTCATTTCTTCACTAGGTAATCCTAATCTCATAGCAAATTCATCGATATAAATGAGCAAGTAGTAGCACCCAAATCAAATAATATATAAGCATCAATATCATTGATTGGGATAATACCTGACACCACATCCTTTGATTGCACAACATCTTGCACAGTCATATTGAAGGTTCTGGCCATGGGTTTGTTTGATGCCGTTGGCCCAGTAATAGCCCAAGTACCTCCACTGCTACCTCCCTTTCTTCCTGTTGTTTCTCTAGCTTTCTTCTTAGGGCACTCACGAGCAAAGTGATCCTTGGACCCGCAAGTGTAGCAAACATTCTTCTTGGTTTGATTGCAGTTTGGGGCGATGTGACCCTCCTGGCCTCAGTTAAAGCATACACATTTCCCCATTAAGCATACACCCTTGTGAAACTTCTCGAATGTAGCACATGCTTCAAACTTCTTATTCTCCTGGTTACCTTGTTAATTCCCAGCACCCACATTTCTATTCCACTTTCTTTTCAGATTATTATTACCATTCCCACTACCACCACCTCCACTTCATTCTTCTTCTTTTTTTGTTCCTAATTGAACTTGGTTACTGCCTCGCCGCCAACTTCAGTGAGAATTGCCTTTTCCATTATGGCTGCAAATTTCTTCAACTGAAACAAGGAAATCCTACTAAACAACCAGGGCTTCAATACTTGTTCAAACCTTTTCGCCTTGCGTTCATTTGTGCTGACTTGGTATGGCACAAACGTCGCCAACTCATTGAATTTAGCGGCATACTCCGACACCATCATCGTTCCCTGCTTTAGTTCTAAAAATTGCACTTCTAGCTGACTCTTCGAACTCTCTGGGAAATAGGTCTCGAAGAACATCTCCTTGAACCTATCCCAAGCCATAACACCTGGTCCTCCTCGAGTTTTATTGGCCTGGCACCAATAACTAGCCTCTGCTTTCAACATGAATGTTGCAAAAGCAGTCTTCTGATCTTCTCCTACTCCCACAACATCGAACACTTTCTCTATCTCCAAGACCTAAGTCTGTGCCTCAATCGGGTTCATGGACCCGCGAAATTCTGGTGGTCCAACCGCCTTGAAGTCCTTAAACGTTGTACCTTGACTCTGAGGTTGATTCTGCAATCCTCCTGTTAGTAACGTTATGAATTGCTGAACTGGATTATCTTCAACATTATTGTTATTAGTTCATTCAGTGGCTCTTTGTCGGGATGGTTGACGTCTTGGAGGCATTTTCTGTTAAAAACACACTCATTAGATTCTACTCAACCTTTAAAGTATTATATACTTAAGTTGCACGTCATAAGAGATTATCACATAACACTTTGAATAAAATAAAATAATAACTTTTATTCATTCATAATCTTTTAAAAACATCAAAACAATTGCATCACTGCTATCTACATTACTTTCCTGAACTATAACAGTTTCAGGACAACATCATCATCATCTATCCCATTGGTTATATAATACCACGGATTTACAATTTATTTACTCCCTAACCACATATTAGGTACATTCCCTACAATGTCCGATTAAGATATTGCGTAGCCTTACAACGCTCTTCCTCCATAATTCGAGTCATTGTTCGGCGGTCTAATATGAACGATGGCAGCATCTCGAACTGAATTGATAACCCATGACCCAATATTGAACTCGATTGATCACGGTGTTGAATACATTATTCATCTCCTCCATCTTCATCCTTTTTCCTTGAGCGTCCCTCTCTGTCATCCTAGCTCGCTGATAAGTTTCCTCATATGCGTCTTCGGCTCTTGCCCTCTTGGTAGATTCTTCCTCAAACTTTTCTTCGCCTGCGATCTCCTCGATCGCTTGTTCTTTCTCCCTTCAAAGGTGGATCACCTTCTTCGACGTTAGTCGACGTTCATCTCGATCCTCGATCTCGTCGTCCTTCCGCGCTGCCATCGAGGTCTGTTGTTCAGCTACTATCTCTTGCAACTCCTTGACAGTATCCTGAAGTTCAACGCCAGGTTGTAGACTTCATCGTATATTCTGGCCGCTACTATCGAGTTAAGTGGAAGTTCTTCCTCCTCGTCCTCCTCATCATTTCAGCAGCAAATTTCAACAGGTCTTCCTCATCCATCTCTATCTCATCATCGCTCATCAAGTATTCTTTTTCTCGCTTCAACTATCGTGACCAACGGAGTTGCTTCCCATGGCGAGTTGTTCCCACACCACCTAAATATCTCGAGGCTCCTCCTCTCTAGGCATCTAGGATCCTTCCTCCTTATCCCCGACCGATCCTCCTATATTAGCTATCCTGTCAACAAAATTTTTAAGTTTAATTACTAATCATTACTAGTCGACACTCACGAGCACATAAGTTATAATCACATAAGCACATAAGGGTTTTATTACTTCTTCCTTAAAACTCGTTAAGAGTTTATCATCACTATCTTTTCAAAGGTTACTTCCTAAGGTTTTTTTTCCCACCTAAGGTTCATAACCTAAGGCTTTGATACCAACTTGTGACACCCCCAAACCCAGGTACTTGACACCCACAGAATTTGGTGCTCACTAAATCAAACATTCATATCTAACTACCCATCACAATATAATTGGATAAATAAAACCTTTCCCATTAAAGGGTTACATAATAAAAATCTCCTAGGTTATCTAACATTTAAATACAATCATTCAAATGCGGAAAATTAATAAACTTCTTTACAACCATTCAATTTAAAATCTGATAATCAAATATCAACACATTACGAGTCTTCAACACTTGTTCATCTTTCTTTTTCCCTTACTGGTGCTAGGTACATCAACCTTCTCATCTTTAACTGTAATAGTTATATAAACAAGAGTGAGCAAACAAAGCTCACTTAAAAAAACAAAGAATGAAAAATCTTTACAACAACTATCAAATAAGAGGCTCGATAGAATTAAACAATATGATTTATCAAATTCTGAAATATATAATTGAGGGTCCTAAGACCACGAACTATGTCCACATTTATAAGTAATATTTCAAATTAAACTTTAACAGTCGTAAGACTATAGGGACTCCTAGTACTTAGGGGGACCAACAAGTTAAATACAAGAATAACTTGTTCAATATAAAAATCAAAGTTTAGAAAGCTTGCATCATTTATAAGGTAATCGAATTGGAAACCA